>JAWWEU010000023.1:9623604-9798365 GCA_035583155.1 Acropternis orthonyx
CCAACCCCGCCGGGCCCTCCCGCCCGCCTCCGCCGCCCCCCCGACCCCCGCCGGCTGTGCCACAGCCCCGACCCCCGCCGGGCCCTCACGCCCGGCTGTGCCCCGGGCCCGACCCCGCCGGCTGTGCCACAGCCCCGCCCCGCCGCGCCCCGCCCCGCCCGACGAGGGCCCCTTTCCCCGGCCCGGCCCCGACGCTCCCGTACCTGCTCCGGCCCGGCGGCGGAAGCGGCGGCAGCGGCGGCGGAAGCGGCGGGCGGAGCGGCAGGAGCGGCGGGCGGAGCGAACGCAGCCATGTCGGGCCGGGAGGGTAAGGCCGGGCCCGGGGCCGCCGGTGCCGCCCGCCCGGCCCCGCCCGGCCCTCACTGTGCCCTCTGTCTTTGCAGGCGGCAAGAAGAAGCCGCTGAAGCAGCCGAAGAAGCAGACGAAGGACCTGGATGAGGTAGGGAGGGCGCCCCGGGGGCTCGGCCGCGCCGCGAGGGGCCCGGCTGCACGGGGCGCTGGCGTTTACAGGCGCATCTACTGACAGGACAAGGGGGAATGGCTTCAGATTGAAAGGCAATAGGTTTAGATTGGGTATCAGGAAAAAATTCCTCCCTGTGAGGGTGGTGATGCCCTGGCACAGTTTGCCCAAGGGAAGCTGTGGCTGCCCCGTCCCTGGAAGGGTTCAAGGCCAGGCTGGACGGGGCTCTGAGCAACCTGGGGTAGTTGAAAGTGTCCCTGCCTATGGCAGGGGGTGGGACTGGGTAATCTTCAAGGTCCTTTGCCACCCAAACCATTGTGCGGTTCTGTGGTGACAATCCCGCCCCTGTTCCTGGGGGATGCCGCAGTGCTGGCCAAGGAACGCCCTCGCCAAAGCATCGCGCTGCGACCTGAAGTCTGTCGGGTAATTATTGTGGTCCCAGGAGCCTGGAACAGGGTACGGATCCGGGAATTACCGAGTAGTGTGAATAAATTACGTAGTCGTTAATCGCATGTTAGAATACTCAGAGTATTGCTGCTATTTCTGAGAATAGTGGACGATGGGTGAGGGTTATTTTAGGTAAAAGCAAACTTTTTACTTACATCCTATGTTAGCCCAAGTTTTATTGCTAGGCTCCACGTGTCACTGGCAGCACGTTAATGAATGGTGTTAGTGCAAACATCTGTCATTCAGAGGGATCGTAATCTCAGAACAAGATTATGCCATGGGAAAATAATTCCAGAAAGACCAACCATACGAAGTTAAAGTTTAGCCATTGTGTTGTGGTACAGTAAAAACCTTGGTGATAGTTCTGCGAATCTCTGCGAATCTTGGCATATTTAGCAGTATTCAGCCCTCCTGCCTCAGTCCAGTCAGATGTTGGTTGCTGCTGGAACATTGCATTTGTTTCCACATTGCTTGTCAGTAGTTTTTGAATTTTTTTGGGGGGGAAGGGGTGTTAACAAATGCGCTTGTTCTTTCCTTTAGACAGATCTGGCATTCAAACAAAAGCAGAAGGAGGAGCAAAAGAAACTTGAGGAGATGAAAGCAAAAGCTGCTGGAAAAGGGCCTCTGGGTAAGTGAGGTGGGATCCTGACAGGAGAAATGGGGGACTTGCTGACTTCAAAAATTTAACGTTTTTATTTGACAAACATGAAAAGGCAGGTACCTCTGGGTTATTTGATACAGACCAGCAAGGCGATGGCAGGTACAGATATGTAATGAACAGAGGCTATTTTTTTTTTGTTTTGCTTCTTTTGCTGTGCAATTTCACCCCTAAATTACTGATGAAGGTTCTGGTTTAGCAGGTAAAACACTGTGTCTGGCATGCTGGCCTCTTCTGGTGGGATGTGTAGAGACACTCCTACTCTTATTTTAACATACTGGCCTTTTCTTTCCAGATATATTATATGTAGGCTTTGCCACAGTCTTCCAGGTTTAACAGATCCAGTGCTTGTCCTCTGACAGGATGAATTTCTTCAATAGTGGGAGATTCATGGCCAGAAAAACAAAAGGTGGCTGGAAATCAGCCTGGCTTCGAC
This sequence comes from Acropternis orthonyx, assembly GCA_035583155.1. NCBI lineage: Eukaryota > Metazoa > Chordata > Aves > Passeriformes > Rhinocryptidae > Acropternis > Acropternis orthonyx. Next base: position 9,625,606 of record JAWWEU010000023.1, read on the forward strand.
CTTTTTGCCTTAGTGACTGTAAAGTATGTGGTGTCATGGAAGAAAGTTCACAGGGTATACAGAGTTGATAGTGTATTGAGCCCAGTCTCTGTCTCAGTGACAGCAGACTGTTCATGTGAGTGCACTCACAGACTGTTAAACTCCACACTTTGCATCCTGTTCTTCGGCAAAGTTTCAGTCTTGAAAGGTCCCAGAAAGACCTTTCCAACAGTTCCATAGCAACCTAGTTTCACTAACAGCCTTTGCTATGTAATCTTGTTGGATGCTGTGTGAAAATATAATTATGATGATATGGATTAACTTTATCCATACAGTTGATGATAATTTCAGAGTTCCAGCAGATCAGTGAGGAAAGATTTACTCTTTACAGGAGCCCTGTTAACTTTCACAACACTGTTTATCCATTTGCTTTGTTCCAGACTCTCTTATCTTCTCAGAGATCGAGGTCACACTCACAGGTCTGAAGTTGCCCAGTTCTTTACAGAACCCATTCTCTTATCTGGGAGCTTTGCTGGCAGTCACTGAGTCCTCTGACATTGTGGCTGTATTGATGTTTCAAATCTTAGCCAGTGGTTCTGCATTTTCACATCAGAACTTGTTGGTGCTGTTGAAGGAAGTGCCATCCAGTCCCACTGACTTGGGATATTTCTTGTTTATTTATCCCAAATTGATCTAGCTCCTCTGATTTATCCATGTACAAAAAGTGTGTGGGTAAGGGACTCAGAACGTCTTTGGTGTTACAGAGTGATGCAAAAGAATTCCTTGAGCCTCTCTTCTGCCCTTACCATCCTAAACTTGTTCTGTGTAGATTACTTCAGCTCACAGCTCTCTTCACAGTTCTTTCCTGCCATTATTGCTCTGCCTTTTCCTAGTCTGAATGTCACTCATCTCATCCTTGTCTGATACTTGCCAAAGCAGGTAACTCTGGGAGGGTCAGTCTGTGCCCAAGAGCCTCAGCAAGGCAGTGCTCTTGGAATCATGTTGCAGTGCAGAGTCTGTCTTTGACCCTTAGCCCTTGCATCCTGTCTGAGTGCAGTCTTGCTGTTCTCTTCCCTTTCCACTGGTCGTACCTGAGACATGGGGTGAAAAACAGCATTTACAAAAAATGCCACACTTATTGCGGTGTCAGTACATGGTGTCCTTTCATCCTTTTGTAGTATCTTCAGTAATAGGGACTGCAGGGAACAGATAATTCTGGAGAACTGGAATTCTCATCATTCCAATACCTGCTTCTGTGGAGCTTTGATCTCAGCTGGGGGCTTTGGTTTCTGTGGGGATAATGATTCTTTTTATTTCCTTAACCTTGAATTTTATTTGACCAGGCTGTGCTCCTGCTGTATAAGAAATAAACAATGGAGGAACAAAGTAACTATTGGAATATGTAGTTCTGTTGTAGATTCATGGGCGTATTTGATTCCAGGAGAAACTTAGTTTCTAGTGTTAAGTAAGTTATTCAGAGTAAAGTGTGTGAGCTGAAAATCACACAAGACTAGTCTTTCGTGCAGAAACAACTCACTGGTGGGGATCTGGGCTGTACAGTCTAGTGGGGAGTTGACTTTATGAGGAACTGAATTTGTGACTGTCAGAGTCATCTAACCAGCTGTGTTGTTTCCTTTGGCAGCCAGTGGTGGAATAAAGAAGTCTGGCAAAAAGTAGTTTGATTAAACTGCAGGGTAAGAAGTGATCAAGTTACTCAATGGATCTGCAGACTTCAGAGAGTTGTGAAAACTCGCTGTCATTTGGGGAACATTGTACATTTTGTTTAGTTGGAATAAATCCTTTTTGTTAAGATGTGATATTTGCTCTTTACTTGTAGGTTTTGTTTAAAAATGGCTTTACTGCTTTATGCCTGGAAATGAAAGACTACATGTGACCTTGTGCAGCCTGAGTGCATCTGCTGGGGTTGGTAGTCATTTGTGAGAATAAATTTAAATTTTTGCCCTCTTTTGCCAATGGAGACAGGACCTGAGTGTTAAAATCTGCAGAGGTTTAGGTTTAGCTGCAGTTGTCTGAGATGTGCCTTATAGCAGTGTGTGCTCTATTAAGAGCGGCAGGTTTTCACTAAAGAAAAGTTGGGTTTGTACTTCCATTTCCAGTACCTTGGTGTCAACCAGTCTCCAAAACAACACTCTCCATTCCGTGTTCCTACTTAAGAACATTGCTGTGCCCTATGGTCCTACACATATGCACGCTTGCATTTGCCCTACAAATAGTCACTACACCATGTTTTCCTGAACTTCTGCATATTGACATCACAGCTCCTTTACACTCATGGAATGCCTTTAGCTGGAGGAGAGGGGAGGGGAACAAGTCCTTATGAGACTGTAACCTAACTTCTAAAATGAAGAGCTGTGGCAGTACACCATGTGTGAAAACCTCAAGGAAGAATATGATGATCCCAAGGTGTAGGAGTTAAAGGGGGGAAAGAATTAATGCAAAGCCCTTCTGACTGAATAGTAACTGCGGCATAGGCTGCTCCCGCTGCCAGCAAGGGCAGCTGACGGCTGCAGGGAAGGGATGGCTCCTGCCATCAACGAGGCGCTACATGGGTGATGTCGGCTCGTATACATTCTCTAAGAGAGTTTCCTTGTTATAAAAGACGTTTTTAGAGGGATGGGACTGGGCGGGTCAACGCCCCGGGGGGGGTCCCGCAGTGTTCCCGGGGGGATCCCGCAGTGTGCCCGGGGAGGTCTCGCAGTGTGCCCGGGGGAGGACCCGCAGTGTGCCCGGGGGGGTCTCGCAGTGCACAGGGGGGTTCCCGCAGTGTGCCCGGGGGGATCCCGCAGTGTGCCCGGGGGGGATCCCGCAGTGTGCCCGGGCTCTGCCGCCCCCCCGCGGCCACCGCGGGAGCTGCAGGGGCGCGGACTCTCCACCGCAGGGGTGCGGCTGCGCACGCGCAGAGCTGCCCGCCCGCCGCGGGAGCCCTCAGTGCCCACATAGCGCCCTCACTGCCCCCCCAGTGCCCTCTGTGCCCTCACAGTGCCCTCTGTGCCCTCACAGTGCCCCCCCACTGTCCTCAATGCCCTCACAGTGCCCCCAGAGTGTCCCCAGTGCCCCCTCAGTGCCCCTGCTGCCCATCCATGCCACCCGCTGTAGCAACCTCAGCTCCCGTGCTAACAGTCCACAGTCAGACCAGCTCAGCTCAGATCCCTCCTGCCCTCCAAAGGGGTGAAAATCAGCCTTTGGCGGCACCAAGAAAACCAAAGTCTCTAAAGGTACCCCCTGGAGGTCAGACTGAGTCCTGCCAACTGGCTGGAGCTGGTGAAGGATGAAATTCAAGCTTGGACAAGTTCTGCATTTTGGATAAAGGTAACTTCTGTATCAGAAAAATACTCTCACAAAGATGTAGGATAAAGGTGCCTCGGACCTGGGGCAGGGCCTGGCCTGGCTCTGTGCAGAACGCCACAGGCAACATGAGCCACCAGGGGTGCTTTGTGGGGCAGAGCTCAGTTCCAGCTCGTGAAACACAGCCACAGACACAGAGTACCCACAGTTTGTGTGCCCGGAGCGGAGGCACAGGCTGTGCCGCCCTTGCATCATTCATACACTGATGGGGCACATCTGTACCCACATCACCCAGGTGCACATGTATTTTCTGCTGGTGTCAAAGTAGGTAACTGGGGGTGTGGTAAAAACAAGGAGGGAGAGAGACAGGGAGACAGCACCCTCTAGATCTGGACAGAAAATGAAAGAAATAAAACCTTGGCAGTGTATTATCAGTGAGGAATTGTTTGCTCCGTGAGTTCTTGAATGAAATGAATGGGGCTGCCAATCCAGGCCAAGCTAACTTGAGGTCGTCTGAGTGGAGGACAGTGAGCAGAGATGTGTGCCCCACAGCATGAGACAATATGCAAAAGCCTCTCAGCCAAAAATCAAGACAAGAGGGAAGAAGACCAAATGGCAAAGTGACAGATCTCTGCTATGGGAGAGCTGTTCTCAATAGGCTTTACTTTAATGTAGGCACTGAACTGCCCTCCTAGCCAAGAGTCCTCCTGTGTTTAATATTAGGCTGTGGAAATGAAACTGAACAAAGGAATGGATTGATTGTATCTTTTTACATAATGCTATGTAATAAATGGCATTTCACTCCTTACTGCAGCTCCAGCTCAGTGTTAAACTAATGCAAAGACAATATAACTCCTAAATCACACATATACATAAAATTACCACAGTCTGAAAGGCACAGAAAAAACAAAGTCAAAAAGACAGAAGAAAATGGATGTGAATTAAAGTAGCAGAAGAGATGCAAATATTCACTGTAGGGAAATCCGTTGAAGCATACAATTGCCAAGATCAATTCAAGTCAAGCTCTACTGCTTTAAAGGACTTTGCCTGCTCTTTAGAGTTAGTTCAGCTGCAAGGAAATCACACCCTGCTTTGAATGGCTTTCAGATACTGATTCATGTGAGGTCTTAAAGAGGAAACTTCTCTAGTGTAAGTAAACCAGCCTGGAGAACTGGGGTGCCACAGATTTGCCTTGTGACCTTCTGTAAGACATTCTGCATTCTAGTTTTCTTCAAAATGGGGATAGTGGTATTCTCTTACTTCAGAACAATATTCTGAGACTTAATTAATAAATACCTGTAATGAACTGTTCCTGCTTTGCAACTTCCAGTGCAAAAGCTGGCAATGTAGGAGCTGAGGTTAAACCAGAGTCTGAGGACAGAGAATGTGTTCTGCATGTTGCTCAGCTTATTCAGTCACCTTGAACATGTCACTGTTAACCAGACTTTGCAGAGCAGCTTGAGATCTAACTGAATCATACAAGAGGAGGACATTAGCTCTCTTTGTCCAGTTCACCTTGCATTCAGATGTTCACTATATTAACATTATCACTGCCATTTAACAGCCTGTGAAATTGCCCATTCTAGCCTGCTTTTCTAGGCCTTATCCTTGTATCAGCTTGTAAAATACAAGCAGAGGCATCTAAATTACCTTCAGAAATAAAAACCTTCTACCTGGCAAGTAAGTTTTATTCTCATTTACTAAGATTCTGATATAAAAGTCTGTTTGGTAGAGGTTGATCTGCTTTTATATATAATGACTGCAATATCACAGTTTTGGGGGGAAAAAGTACTAATAAAGCCATAAATATAACAGCTGGTGCAAGAAAAATGCACTTGAGAGCATTTTCTAAACCAGTAAGACAGTAATTTCAGGTGTCAGTGCTTCTACTTCAGTGTTGTGTTTATTTTTAGCCTAACCATCATTATTTATCGATTTCTGCAGTGCCTTTCTCCACTCTAATTTGCTGCTCAGAATTATGAGCTATATACAGACCTCAGGAATGCAGAAGCCATTACAACCATGTGAACCCCCACCGTTCTCTAGATAATATTCTGCACTTTCTAAAAATGGGAGATTAGGTAGGTAACAAATTTCCTAAAATCCTTCTGTATTTGGCAGCCTGCTATTTCCTTACTGTTTGCACAGATATCACTGAACCTGTAGTACCTCCAAACCAGAAGCCAGCTGGGGAGCAACAAAGTAAAGAGTTATTCTTTTGAAAGAAAAGTCATTAATATACCCTTAAGTTCAGGTGTAAGTAGCAAGGAGTTAAAATTAAACCTGTACTAAGCTAAGTAAGTACAGTCAGAACCATCACATAATTTTAGTAAAGAGGGAAGAATAAAATAAGTACCAACAGGAAAAAGTGCAGCTGTGATGTAAAACAGCTTAGGAGTGCAGGAGATTTATTGTCATCTACTTACAGAAACTTGTTTTTCCCACATGTGGGAAAATAACATTCTTGCTAAGCAGATAATTTTATTTCAGTTCTTTAGATCATGGTTCTTTGCCTATCTTTTTGCTCAGCTTAAGTCACTTGTCTGTAATAAGACAGCATATCATCTAAACTTTGGTAAAGTGGTTCCTGCTTTGGGGTGTCACCGCTGTTGGTCTGCACTGGAGGTGCCACATTCTGGGTGCTGCAGCCACTGGCCTGCGCTCCTGGTGGCACATCTTGGGTGCTGCTGCTACAGGTGCGTATTCCTGGTGGCACATCCTCGGTGCTGCACTCACAGACCTGTATTCCTGGTGGCACATCCTGGGTGCTGCAGCTGCAGGTGTGTATTCCTGGTGGCACATCCTGGGCGCTGCAGCCGCAGGTTTGCATTCCTGGTGGCACATCCTGGGCGCTGCAGCCGCAGGTTTGCATTCCTGGTGGCACATCCTGGGCGCTGCAGCCACAGGTTTGCAGTCCTGGTGGCACATCCTGGGCGCTGCAGCCACAGGCGTGCATTCCCGGCGGCACATCCTGGGTGCCATAGCCGTATGCCTGCATGGAAAAGGGCACCTCATGAGCACCGTAGCCATACCCGTGCATCGGTGGCACCATCCCTGGCGTGCTGTAGCCGTAAGCCTGCACTGGAAATGGCACCTCGGGAGCGCCGTATCCATACACCGGCACGGGGGGCGGCACAGCCCGGGCACCGTAGCCGTAAGCCCGCATCGGCAGCGGCCCAGCTCGGGCACCGTAGCCATAACCTGGTGCTGGTGGCAACGTGTCCTCATCATCACTGCTGTCATCCTCCCCAGAGGATGACACATCCCGAATGTCACGGCCACAGGCATCAGCTGATGCTGCCCTATCCTGAACGCTGCTGTTGGAAGCCTGTGCTGACGGTGGCACATCTCCAGCGCTGCCACTGTTGCCCTGCACCAATGGCATCTGTTGGCTCTGTGCTCTCTCCGTTTCCAGTTTTTCAGAGGAGGTTTCAGGACTGTTCAAATTCCGACTTCGGTAATTGTCATCTTTCTTTTGTCCCAAAAAGTAATCAGAAGGTGGTGCAAATTCTGGATCTCGCTCATCTCTAAGTTCTTCCTGTTTCTTTTCCCATAGTCCAAACATCAGTTCTGTTAGAAACAGGAAAATGGTAGATTTAGCATAGATTTCAGGGTCTGAAGGACAGTCAGAAAGGAGAAAACAAATTAGCAAACAGAGAAGAAGCAACTGTGTAAAGCCACCTGAAGTTACTTTTCCATCTAGTATAAGAATCTAGTGCAGATTCCTTCAGTGAACTCCACTTATTTCACTTTGCCTTTTAGAATAAGCTGTCCTCTGCTTTCTAAGTGTAATATTTGCTGAGCGTAATATTTGCTGCACAGTGCAGTGCTGCTTGGGTGTCAGATACCAGAATTCCTCAGAGGCAGGAAAAAATTCAGTGTTGGGCCAGGATAAGGATTTAACAGATAGGATCTAAAAGTCTGGAGTTTTAATGGAACCATAAAGTTGCCTCTCACAATGATGTATCATCGCTTTTTACCATCATCCTGTACCTGTTTGTGTAAAACATCCTGCCATCATGTAGCACAAACCACAGAAGGACATCAAGAAGAAATCACATTGAAAGACAGTAAATCTTATGAACTACAATATGTGACATTCTGTCAACCTATCTGGATCATCCAGAAAAGGAGTAACTCATACAGAAGAAAAAATGATGGGGATGTTACAGCAGTTACTGGCACTACAGCATCCTTCTCAGTCACTGCCCTGGACACTGGACAGTCATTGGTACCAAGGCAGAAAGGATTTCATTGCTTCTCAGTCTTACCATACTTTGTCACAAAACAAAGCCAAAGTAGCATCATGCACACTGCTTCCCAACAACATGCTTTAATCTACATTTTCCTCACCTTTGCCTTTATCCCACTCTCGGACATAAGGCACACCAGGCTTTGTATCTCTTCTCTCCTGGATGACAACCTCTACCTTCCTACTTGCTGCAGTAACTCTTGGAGGTTCTGGTTCCTCAGGAGCACCTTTCACCTCTGTACAGGAAGAAACAGCAGGATTTGTCAGTCACAGGATAAAATCTATATGAACATCACAGGTGAAAATAAAAACATTAGCATGGAATCTCCATTTCATTTACTGGAGAAATGAATTTACATTTTTATTCTTCTGAACAACTGTGACCAGTGGCACGTTACTGTTCTTCCTTTCCAGAACACTTCACAGTTAAACATTTGCACAGAATTCTGACACAGTGAAATATTAGCTACATTTTATAGTGGGAGACAGACAGTACAAGGTGACTACCAGTGTCATAAGGGAGAGGGCACAGAGATAGGATTAGAATTCAAATTCATCGTCCTAAATCCGAAAGTCAGCTGTATCTCCAGTTTACAGACTGCACTGAAACTGTTAGTGTATACTGTATGATATGAAAATTAACTTGTAACTACTTTTTATTCTACCTCATCTTAAAGAAAAAGAAAAAGCCAGTAAAACGTCAGCAGCTCTAACCTCATCCTGGATAATTAACCCACGTAATTTCTGCTGTCAGGTGTGAATCAAAAGAAGGCTACAATCTATGTATTGTATTACTACCTGTATTATTAAGCTATTTCTGGCATGATTTTATATCTACACACAATTATATGAACTTTCACTATCCTAACAGTTACACTAACTGTATATACAGAACACACAATACCAATATATTCAATGTTCAAACATAAATCTAAACTAGAATCTGCCTGTCCATAGATCAAGTACAAGTTGAAACAACAAGTAGTTAACTTAAAGAGGCAGCAGTTCATACCTCCATTCTCCAGTTTTTCTGCCTCCTCCTCTAATCCAGCTTCCCTTAACTTTTTAACCTTCCGTGCTCGAAGTTTGGACAGCCTCGCATCTAGAGCTGCCTTCCTCTTTTCTTTTAGCTGTTCACGTTTAGTTCTCTGATCAAGTGTCTTAACAGCAAAGAAAAACATGAATTAATTTTCCTTCATTATGACAATCAAGTACTTATCTTCCTTCACAAAACAACTAAAAGCAATTCTTATCAAGTACCAGGTTTCAACAGCAAAAAAGTAGTCCAATTTCTTTGAAGTCAGTTGCAGGCATCACCTGGTATAACACTTACACAAGGAATCAAAGGCAGTGACCACTGAAGCCCTCGTGCCCCAGTTTCCTCTTTACACTCATACCTGCTCCCTCAGCATATCCAGTGTTGCCCGTTGTTTATGCCTAAGGTCTTGGTCACGAGAAAAGGCAAAGTAACCAACACCAAGCTGTCTGGCCTCTGAAAAGGAGAAAACAAAAAAATTTAAGTTACATTCAGTTTATAACTGACAGTAACTACAGGCACCAGGCACCCTGCTTTCAGGCATCAAATTACTCCCAACAACATACTCTGCTTTAGTTTTCAATGGCTAAAAAGGGCTTATCTTAGATGATACATAAAGTGAAGCTTCCTGAAGGAGAACACAGGGAGAGTATTTGAGAAAAATACAATTTGAAGAAAAATAAATCTAGATTCATGTACTTGTAAATTAGAACATATACCTACACTTTGCCTTACAGACACAGGAAGTACCTTTCCCTTGTTTTCTCTACAACTAATCTCTTTGGTGATACAAATGTGATACAAAGTATGGCAGTGTACCATTTTCTCGAATGTCCTCGTAATGTATGGGTCCCATGGGTTTTCGGAGGGCTTCTTCTTCTTCCTTTTCCCACTGCTGCCTCTGAAGTTCTCTTCTCATATCTTCAGATAACAGAGTATTCCCATCAGGATCTTGTCTAATTAAAAGAAAAAAAAAACAAACTAGGAATTATAGAGCAGAACTTACCAGTTTTACAGTACAGAACAGTGAAAGTATGATTTGGTCTGATCCAGTATTGCAGTTTTCACAAAACACGGATCATTGAAAGCACCTCTTAGTGATACAATGTTGATGATTCTGGTACATGAAGACAGAAATACAAAGCTACCTCTAGAACAAAGGACTGATAGAATGTCATGAAAAGACAACATCATATCCTTTTTCAAAAGCTTTATGAAATTATTATCAAATCACAAAATGGGAGATTAAATAATCACTGCCATTGGCATCTGTGGGGATTCTAACAAATACATATGGAACACTTCAGATTTAACGTAAGAAAATGAAAGGTATTTGAAGTAACAAAAAGCCATTTACCCTAGAGGTCCATGCCAAATACTAATATCCAATATAGAAATAATTTTAACAGAAAAGCTGTTAAACAGGTGTTTAATGGAAGAGCAAAACTAAACAAATGGAAGTCTAACAAATTCACTTTAAATATCATGATGAATTTGGAATTGCTAAAAGACTGTCATCAATTTCCAGGTTAAACAGAACCAGGAATCACTTCTCTGGAATTTTATGGAAGGTATAATTAATACAATTTCTATATAAGCATCCTAGTTTCAAAAGATGCAACAAATATCTGAGATTGCTAAGTCAATTTATTAAAACCTTTCTCTACAAACTATGCAAATCTAGAGAAAGGAGTAGTATCAACAACTCTGGATTGAGAATGGGATGACAAAGCACAGCCTCTTTTCATTTTTATTAAAAAAATGTATGTTAAATACTGAGAGGAATATGCAGCTTCATTAGAGACATCACACCTTTTCCCTTGAAGTTCCTGATCCATTTTAAGTAAACTTGGCAAATCTTTCTTCATACAGCGTCTAGATCGGCCCAAGAAATCAACATAATCAACCCTGTAGTGAAAGAAAAAGAGATTTGATGCAAAACTTCTATTTGCACACTTCCAGAAATCTTAACCAGAAGTTAAGCAGTGTATTCATCACCTCACAGTCCCTGTGTGCGTGACAGTCGCTTCTACTTCCCATAACACACTGTCAGGGTAAGAGGACACACTGAACAGGGCACACAACAGTTGTATCAGACATTGCTCAATCTCCCTTCGAGCCACCTGTTTGCCTTGGCAGTAAAATGATGTAAAAGACGTTCAAAAGTAACAGTGTCACGTAGTTTTCACAACAAAATAGAACTCAGTCTAATGCTTGCTTCCCATGGTGAAAACAATGATGCAGCATCGACTTCTTGTGGATATGAAATTGCTACAGTGTATTTCAAATATCAGCCTAAAGCTCATTCAGAATAGGCTGAGTGTGCCTTCAACCGGCATAACAAAGGCTGACTAAAATGCAAGTAGAATGTTCCTTTGAAGCTATTATGCTTCTTATTCAACTCTTTATAGTACTGAAGACTTGATTTTCAATAGTCAAAAAAGCTGTCAAGAGCTGTACTTATTGGCCTGTATTGTAGCAAGTTCTTTAGCATCGAGCTACCTCAATTATCCCATTTGAAAAAGTTAATATTATTATCTCAAAAAGTGTAACTGGCAATCTAGTTCTCAAAACCCAGACTGTTAAAGATCCATGCTTTTAGTCAGTTAAGTCTTTTACATGGTCTCTAAGGATATCTACAGTTTAGTATATACTCAGTGGCCTTCAGTTTTTATTGCAATGGAACATCAGTAGAAAAGAAATCTGCATTCTCTATAGTAAAGATTTAACTATGGCTGCAGAATAATTAGCATTAATAGTGCTAGCACTCAAATATCCTCATTAGGATATGGCTTCACTGAAATGGACAATATATTAGTAACATGTGTCACTGACAACAGCAAAGCACCGTGTGAACAGTGAAATGTGTCAGTTTAGATTTCTGATACTTTATGGTGCTGGGAGCACAAAGCAGTGTGAGCCCACCACTCATTAGTAGTTTCATCCTGAATTTGAGAATGATGCTGGTGATGGGTCTCTGCTGTTCTAGCCCAGCTATCTGCTGGATTCATTCTCCCAATTTATTCTGAGACATTACATTGCAAATCTTATCTTGGCTGAATAATCTGAAGAATGAGGTGCTGTTTTGTATGGGTTGCTGCTGGTTTAAACTGATTACCAGAAGTAAAATCTTTTATTCCACAAAGATTTTAAGCAAATAGGCAAGGAAAATGTTTAGTCAAGACTAGTTTCACAATTATGCCTAATGACTTGGATGAAAAACTTGCAGTTACTTGGAATGACACAGAAAACTGTCAGACTATTTACTGTGTTGCAGTTAAAAAGTGGAAGAAATGCTGGAAAACTATGTTCTTATTCCAATCAGGGTTTCTTTCCTTTAAGAGAAGGTCTTACAATGAAATGACTGTTCATTTTGTAAGTTGAGTACAATTAAAGAAGGGAAGATGAATACAATAAACCCCCCAAGTTTTGCTAAAATACATTTCAATTCAGCACATCAAACCATAAAATTTTACCAATACTGTTATCAGAATTCCCATAAACTATGCAAGAAAATAAGAGTGAATATTATGATGCCTCCCTTATAGTCTATTTCCCTGAATGTTATGTTGCAAAATCCTGGATATAGATTCTATTGCAGTGTTACCTATGTGCAAAGGAAAGTAACATGAAGGACTGTCTTTAAAGGAGAACTGAAAGAATGCTACCACCTCTTCTAAATGTGTAGCACTCAACAAAACAGGAAACAAAAAAAGGCGCCACTTCACAAACTTTGGAGAATAAAATTATTTTCTCATGCAATTGTCAAGAGCAGCCAAGGACAGCAGAGCCCAATCAGCAGCACCAACCATTCTTCCTCGGGGTCCTCGGGTGGTGGAATGTCTGCTTCAGGGAGAGTTTCCTCATCGTCTGTCTCTCTTTCTGAAGTCTTTCCAGCAGCTTCGCTCTGACACAGCTCCTGTACTTCGTGCTGTTTGTCTATGATCTTCTGAGTGAAATCCACCAGGTACAAATCCTCCGTTTCTTCATCTAAGGCAGAAAATCAATTCTCAGAGAACAGCCACGAAAAGAACAGAACTGAGCACAAAATCAATACCAAATAGCTACAATCAGCTTTTCAGCTGCCAGCAATGCCCTTACCCACACTATTGGGGAATACTTAAACCTCATTCAGTGCCCAACAAACCCAGAGCCATCAACTGGCTCCACGGTGATAACATCTATTTAAAAATCAAACTTTTAGGGTATTGTGCACAGTACAGAAAAGGCTGCATTCTTTGCAGGAAAACATTCTCTGCTCATTAACTATTTCAGAAGCAAAGGGTTTGTCATGTAACAGCTCAAGTACTTTTTTGATGCTTAACATTTGATATGTTGGTAGCAGCCAAGCAGACATGAGAGTGCTTTTTAGAAAAGTAGAGAAAAGTGGTGGGGTCATGTGGACAAATATGGACACTAGTAAAGAAAACAGTGTAATTAAACGAGGTTGGTCTTCTGTTTTAATAATTACTTCTTGCAAGGGACTGAATGTGTGAGAGAAGAAAGGGACAGATTAGCATCCTCTAACCCTATTAGCTGCATGACTGGCATTCACATATGGACCAGCCAGACTCCCCTCCTGCTCCTCTTCTCTTCATAAAGGTCCAAGAATTAGAATGCAGGACAGAACACCAGCAATGCAAAACACTGTACAGCGGAGAATAAATTAATTTTGTTTTTCTAAGATACTGTATTGAAAAAACAGAATATAGTCCACCCTCCTAACGAATGAGTCAAACAAGGCCCTATTGCTTTACTAGGTCAGGCTGTCCCTCAAAAAGCAATAATTTCATTTCCTCTAGTAAATGTACTTTTTCTCCCTTTCAAAGCAGAATAACCCATGTGAATCACTTTGTGTAACAACTTCAGAAAAATCTCCCACGCAGAGCAGACAAGCAATGAATTCACAGTGTAGCTGCTGATAATCATCAGATAGTCAGAAACACCAGCTTTCAGGGTGAACTTCTGAAAAGAACTATACATATACATGCACATATATGCAAAATACTAATTTTAGACTAGTTTTGTTCACCTGGAAAGTCGCCTTTCGTCATTTTCTCATACAGCTTTGCTTTCTCTTCTAGCTTCTTCCTGAAAAAGAAAACAAAAATTAACAGTGCAATCCCACCAATTCCAAACACATATCGAAGTCACCAATTTAGCATTAGATAAATGGAACAGGAAAGTACTTGAAGTGCTTGAGATGTTCATTAGAAGCTAATTGATCACTGGTTTTTGTTTTGATTCTCTCCTGGCATTTCTGAAGATACATAGTTATCCAGTTCCAGAGTTCATACCAAAAATAATTTAATCTTAAGTGTTAATCTGTCAAGCAGGCAGGAACATTATGTATCAAGTATTCCACCTCTATCTAACCACTATGGTCTGTCAGATAAATACCAGAAGCCAAATTATTATCTGCAGGTATGAGATAGTAGAAGACAGTTTTACAGGAAAAAAGAAAAAAGAGCTAACATGGAGTTACACTTAATCTTCAAAACTTAAGAGAAAACTGTAGCTAATGTCTGGAATTGCAGAAGACAATTTAGAAGAGCAAGGAACTGCTTAAAGATGAACAGCAAATAGCTTACAAATGGCATTTTCAACGTACATCTTTTTGTACAATCAACCCATTTAGAAGTTGAGGTAATTGCAAAAAAGTGAGCCATTTTCTGTCAAGTCCAAGAAACACTTCGCTGTAGAATCCTTATGTGTTGTGGCCCTGGCTTGTAATTCTAAAGATAACTTTGAAAAAAATAAATCATTAACTTGACACATTTAGACAACTGTGAAATGTGAGGGCAGGTATCCCTAGAACATGATACTGCTGGGATGTAGTTTGTACATCACTGGTAAAGAGCACCGAATTGATGCTGGTCTTACTGGTTGGTCTAATGAGAACTGCTGGCGCAAAACATGCATAACTTACTTTTTGTGTTTTCTAAACACTGAAAAACACATTCTACAAAGCATTCCTTTTGTACAGAGCCTAAGAGCTACCTCGATTTATCTAATATGTCCTGCTCTTCTGTCTTCTGCTCAACATCTTTTGTGGCTCGATTTGCAACTCCTGCATTTTGTTTGGTCCAGATGCTTGGTTTCTGTGGAGGACAATTTTGTAACAATTAACAAGCAAATAAATGAAAATACAGAAATGGTAACGATTAAGAAAATATTTCAACTCCATAATGCAAACATTGCAAATCAGTCATGCAGAACTTTGTAAATAACATCTTAAACATGTTTCACTTGAGACTATGTCTGTGCTGTAGGATACAGCAAGTATGTCCTAAGTTAACACAGACTGCAGTGTGCTATCATAGGGAAGGACAGGTTGGGAAGCTAAAAAAACCCCAAAGGCACTCAGAAATCTGACAAAATCTATTCTGGCAAAGATTAAAAGGTTGAAAAAACCCCCAAACAACCAAACAATCTTGCTGATTAAGAATGTAATAACAAAGCTACAGATTGTTTCTATTCTCGATTATCACCATTTTAGATATAAAACACAATCAGTTGGCCTTTTGGCAGCATAACACTGTAAATGCTGCACGTGTTTGAAATAGGGCAGCAACAGCACATTCTGCTTCTAGAAAGCTACAGGATGAGTAAAACCCAAAGTGCAGTAAAGAGCAAAACATGAGAGATAATTGTGTATTCATTATTACACATCACAAACAGATAGCAGCGCTTTTTTCAAGGAAGTTCAGTGACTCTGGAAGAGTCTCTCATCCTCCACCCTTCAGAACCATGCAAGACCTTAGATTAAAGAAACCTTTTCCTGTAGTTGCAAAAGCTGTGGATCCTTGTGGAATGAGGATTAACAGGTGACTTAGATGGGCATAAGCACAAGATTAAGTTTTCTGCTGTGCCACCAGAACGTCACCAGAAAATGAAATTTAAAGAACATTCTCATCCCGTACATTTCATATTTAACTAGTAACATAGCTCCGAGTATTTATTTATTTATTTATATTTGAATGTTAGCTTCCTTACTTTAAGGAGAAAGAATGACAAAAACAACAATGGAAATATATTTCTACCTTATTAGTGGTTCTGGGCTTTGCAAAGACACCAGCATCTTTCAATAGCTTTTCTTTCTTGAATGCTTCTTGCTTTCGGAAGAGTTCAGCTTTGAGATCTACCAGCTGCATCACCAGCAAAAGAACAAATAAATAACCAGGACATATCACAAGCATATACATCAGTTACTGTAACAAATAACTGTATTCCTACTAAAACAATCCGGCATTTACAGTTACATGAGCCTTTGATTGCATTTGCACGTGGAACTTCAAAACACTGATCTGATCACAGAACACTCAAGTTTACAGCAAACAGTACCCAACCCACACAGAATGCAAACTGTGATTAGGGATTAAAACAACCCCCCAAAAATATCCTTGATTCTTTTCTACATGAGAATAAAACAGACATAATTCCATACAGACTTTAACAGCCTCCTGATGGCAAACAGAGAAGGACTAATGAAATAACACTACTGAATATGAAAAGGGAACTTTTAACCATTAGATGAAGAATAAAATCCCATCTTGGGAAAGCACTGATAAAAGTTTGCCTTCATATATATATATTGTTTTCTGCTGCTTTATATAGTTTTTAGATTCCCCCCCCCCTTTTTTTTTAAAATAAATATATAAGTAGCATTGCAATCTATGACCAAGGTCCATGTCAGCTTTTATTAGGAAACAGCAGCAGCAGCAGCAGCAGCAGGGGAGTTATCTTGGAATTACAAACTAGTCTGAGAAAGGATATCGTGCCACTTTCCCTGCAAGTCCTACAGAACACAAATTTCACTGAAATACATTAAACGAGGAACGTGGAAGACTTTGGTATTAATACTTGTCCCAGGCATTAAGGCATTTGCTTTTCAGGTCCCTGGAACAACGACGTGTATGTACTGTTGTAAAATCACCCTTTCCCCTCATTGCTTAGAAGCGATCATCCCAAAACTCAGTGTTAAATATTTCACACGCACAACCCACAGGTCACACATTAACCAGTCACATAATTGTTCATTTGAAGTGTTTGAAAGCATCCCTTGTGAGCGCCCTGGAGAGCAGAGAGGGGCAGCACCTCGCTATCCCTGAGGGTGGGTGGTTAATCTTGCCCGACACGGACCTCCTGTTCTTTAGTAAAAAGCAGGATATAAACTCACACTTCCCTGCCATGCCCTAATTTTACCATTACATCAGGAGTGAGAACTGGCACTCATTCCCGGTCACTGTTTTCCCTGGAAGCGGCGGCCCCACCGCACCCGCCGGGCCGACCCGCACGGCCTGCGCCGGCCGGGCCCATCCTCCCTCCCGCGGCGGCCCCGCAGCTGAGCACACCGGGCCGCCCCCCCGGGGCTCGGAGGAGCACTCGGTGAGGCACAGGGGGCTCACCCCGCCCCAGCCCGGCCGGTCACTCACCGAGGACGCCGCCACATCCAGCGGCTTCTTCCTGCGGTCCATGGCGGACCCGCCACCTCCCCCCCCGCGCCGCCCCGCGCCGCCCCGCGCCGTAAAGCGCGCCGGGCGCGCGGCGCTATCGCGACAGTGGTGAGGGAAGGGCGGGCGCGCGCCGCCGCCATGTTGGGGAGGTCAGGGACAGGGACAGGGACAGGGACGGGGCTCAGCCTGGAGCGCCTCTCGGAGCGGCAGAACCGCCCCCGCCCCGGGGCTCCCAGGCTCTAGGCAATCCCCGTGCCCAAGCTGCGTGTGGAAACGAGGGTTTCGGGCAGGCGCCTTCGGGTGTCCCGTTGGAAAGGCCGCTATGCCGCCTTGGGCCGGGGCTGCTGAGGCCCACAGCGCTGCGACACTGTGGCCGAGAACCGAGCTGGGCATGACCCCCGGCCGGCCCAGAGCGGGGGTAGGGGCTGCACGAAGAAGCACGTGGTTGAAACTTGCTGTCTCAGTGTTGTGTCCTTACAGGTGCCAGCACCAATTCACACTCCGAGGAGAGGTATTGCTGTTTTGTACTCCGGTCTGCTCCAAGGGCGGACATGGGTGGGAGCCCATGAAAGGCTACCTCACCGATCATCAACACTTACACTGTTTGCACATTTTAACAAACAAAGGCATCGGCAGTCTATGGTTACAAGTTCTATTAATTAGTGCTCAATTCCCTGTTTGCTAGTTATATTCCTCACTCCTCCTGCACACTTCTTCCCCCCAGCTGAGTCTGGGGTCCATTGTGAGTAGTTGGGCAGTGTGTTGGTGGTGATGATCTCCCACTGCTGGAATTACCTTTTCCCCAGTTGCTGCTCAGTCCTGACTTCACTCCCGGTGGCTCTTGTCCAGACAGCCCATCCCTCTTGAGATTGTGTTCTCTTTTCCTTAAAACAACAGATCAGCCAAGCATACCATGCTCACAATGCAATTCCTTAATCATAACTGTCCAGCTACAGCTACTGATTAACAACTAACAAAATTTTGAGGGGCTTGGTATCATCAACAGAAAAAAAAAACCCCAACAAACATAACCAAAACGCAAATCACATCAAAAAACCCACAGACAGGAAAAAAACAAACCAACCCAACCCCAAAACACCAAACAAATCCCAAACTCTCTTTCCTGTCTTAGTTGATAGGTGAGTGCCATAGAGATGAGACCCGAACTGCTCCCTGGAGCTGGAGACAGCCACGTCCCTCAGCACCAGGCTGGGTTTGGCACCACGGCCCTCTAAGTGCCTCTTCAAGCTGTGTGCTGTGCCTGTCCTGCTGTCCTCGGCTCTCTGTCTGCACAGATCCGGCTGAGAGAGATGGGAATTCACAGTCTTGCACGTGTGGTCCGTAAACAAAGGTGGTCCATAACAGCCAAGTACAAACCCACCTATAGCTCTGTAAACTCAGAGAGGAGCACAGGGGGCTCTTGGGGAGTGAAGTTCAGTTTTACTTATGCTGGGAAGCTGTTTGCATCCTTTATCCATGAAGGAAAAAGGCTGCCTGATAGGTTTTCATTGAAAGTGATTCTAAAGGTCCAAATTAACTTGTGGCTGCAAGGGGAAGCTGCCTTTCACTTGTCTTTATTAGACTGGAAAAATGTAAGGTACTCCAATGTTGCTCAGCAGTGTGTGACAGCTGATAGAAGCACCAGATACAATTCTTTTGGTTTTTGAAATGTGCTGCTTTTGTGTTTGGCAGGCTGGGTCAGGCCCATATTTAATAGTTTATGGACACAGAATTGCAAAGCTGACAGAGATACTCGGTTGCTAAGAAAGCTGCACTGGTATTCCAAGGAGTATGAAGTGTGCATTTGAGAAACAGCAATTTCTGGCCCCAGTGAAGCTGTCTTGCTTTTGGATTTTTAAAAAGAGAAGGGGAATTGGTGAGAGACAACAGATAAAGAGAAACGCAGGCCATATTAGAGCCATAAAGTTTAATAGTCTAACTGCAATGGAAGAAAAATGAGCATTACTGAAAAATAGGACAAAGGAATGGAAACATCTGTGCTGTTCTAATTAAATCACACTTCAACAAATCATGCATTGTTTCCTGTTCAAACCTCACCTAATAACAACACTGAGAAAAAACCCAAACCAAACCAACAGCCCAAACCCAGGCTAGGGTTGGTTCTGGTTAATTCCCACCTTTTATTTGGAGGCAGTGTCTATGAGGGCACATTATCCCCCTGAAGTGTATTAATCCTTCTCCACGTTGCTCCTGTTCTACATTATAGTGATAGGACTCTCTCACCCATCTGGGTTTCCAGTGTTCCAGGTGTTGAGCACTTTCAGGAGCTCAGGAGTATTTTTATCTTGAGACTTTCATAATGTAAAGTTCCTGAAGAGCTGATAGCCAGACTTGGTCCTGGATACCTCCTTACAAGTGCAGGTGCAAAAATACATCAGGAAATCTTGGTCTATTGAAAACTTGGTATGTAGAATATAATGGCCGCTGGCTAAGATGGATGCCTGAGGCTCTGGGATAGAAACCCTACGTGACCAGCTTTGAAAATGTAACACTTAACACTGTACAGCTACTGCAATGCTTCTTGATCTTTTCTGACTTAGATGTGAAATGATACAAATGTTGAGTCTATTCAGGATACTACTCTGGAAGACACTTTTTTACCTGTCTTTCATCTCTCCCCTCCAGATGCCTGAAACAGACCTTTGCTTGCATGTTTCCTTGACACTGCCTAAGCCCGTGAGGCTGTTTATAGCTCCTTACTGCATTCTGTCCTCACTCCTGCATTTTCCCCCTGAGACGTGCCCAGAGCTCTTGGCATACTGCTTGTGACACCATCCTGATTTCAACTCCTTGTAGCACTTTTCTTCTTTACAAGCAAATTGATCCTGTCTTGTAACCTTAGAAGCATGTTCTTTGTTTCCTGTTTGGTTTTCACTTGCTCTCTGCTTCATGGACTCTTGTTTAGCATTTACCTGTCTGAACCATGCTGGAGCAGCACTCTTTCTGGTTTGGGTGTTGTAAAAAATGTCTCAGGATCATCTCACTCATCCCTCTGTGTCTCAGGTGTTACTTGGATAGTCTTAGGAAATACGTGAGGATGGAACGAGGCCCTTGGAGGTGTCAGCATCTCTCTTAAAATGTTCCTTTCTGCTTGAGGGTGAGATTCATGACCAGGGTTGTAGGAAAAAGCTGTGCTATTGAGCAGTTACATGACAGGATGTAGAAAAAGGTATTAATCTTTGAAATTGCAAGCTGGCTTATGTTGCTGTGAGTGAGGATCTGTGCTGGCAAGAAAACAGTAGATTATTTTGTGGGTAGCAGAGGTCTGGCTGGGCATGCATGGGCTGGGAATGAGTCAGAGCCACTGATGCTGTACATAAATGATGGACTCGCGCTATGAGCTAACCTTTAGCTCGAGTTCTCTCTCCATTAACGTCAGCAGGCAGGGATAAAGGCAGGCCCGGGCCGGGGGCAGCACCGCCCCTGCCGGGGCCGCGGGGTTGCTCTGCCCGGTTCCCCGGGGGCGGGATTCGGCACCGAGCGCACACCCGGACGGAAGGCTTTCGGAGCACTGTGTGCCGGTTCAGTCGTCTTGTACTTACAGCCCAAGAACTGACAACCTTTCACACATGTTGGTCACCCAGAAAGGCTCGATGTCGACTCTAACCTGTGGAAGGCTATTCTGTGCATTTTTTTAAATCCAGCCTACAGGCATTCATAAAATGCCAGCTAGGGAGGAATAAGACTACTTGCAGGTTGTGAAGGAAAATCAGCTTAACGTAAAGAAATGAGGTGAGGAAGGGAAGGAATCTGTCTCTGTGTGTGCCGTAGAGCCTCAATGTGACTGTGCTGTGCTTATTTCTTATTGGAAATATGTGAAAGCTGTATAAGCTACCGTGTCTGATCTCAGACTGCTGATAGCCCTGAATTCCTGGGGAATAATTGTTTCAGCACTTCCAATTAGTATGCTGCTCATTTTAGCATGAGGCCTAATTGTGTTTATTTCCACAAAGCTGCATCAACACAAAAAGCTTGTTTATTTTTTTTTGAGGAAGATGGGGGATCACAGTGGATTGAAGGGGATTTTGTTTGAAACAGTGGTGTTTCAGTGTCTAGTAAAATTGGTGAGAGATGCTGCACAAACTTCAAAGGAATCAGTTGCAAAACTTTGGTGTAGATTCCTCCCACATCCCCCCTAGCAAAAATAAAGTTACAGGAGCCCCAGACCAAATTATATTGATGTCTGGAGGATTTGCTCTTCTGAGAGTGATTCTCTTATCACATACACTAAGGTTTCATCCTATCCTAAGACCTTGATGTCTACCTTACTTTCTAAATCTTGGCTTTAAGATGAAATAAAAATGGGCAAATAACAGCTGGACATTTTGTGAGATAAGCCTCAGTGCCAGGGCACAGTGTCCTCACACACTTTCAGAGCCACCGGACATAAGACAACTCATCTGTGTTTCTCTGAGGAATGGAGAAACTCCTTCTGGTTTTCTTTTTGAGTTTTTTTTCCCCAGGCTCTTTGTCTCAGAAGTTATCATATGAAAGAATTTGTGCTATGTCAACAAAACCCTTTTTTAAAGCAGAGCAAGATATTTGTTTTGCTTTCCATAGTTTGCATATTCTTGGTCAGTTGGCATATTAGTTTGTGGAATTTGTGTGTCTTAGTGCCCGTGAGGCCAAAAATGACTGTGGCACAAGCAAAACTATTTGTAAACTAATTCTTGTAACATCAGAGATCCAGAAGTGTTTATTTCCTTCACATCAAAGATTGTGTTCTGTTCCCAAAACAAAGTCCCAGCATATCTTTTTTTACTTACTTCTCTATACTTTTCCTACGCTCTTCCAAAGGCACCTGAAGCACACCCCAGGTTTTTTTGTTTTTGCATTGCATTTTCAGAAACATGCCATTTCTGCAGCAAAACAAACATGCGAACCCCCCCCAAAAGCTCTTTGGTAGAAAGTCTAGATGTACACTGTTGATTTTTTTTTGTTTGTTTGCAGGAAGACTAAATGTTAAAATCATTTGGGTAGGTAATTGGCAGGTATGCAGGCTAGGAGAAAAATGGTAATTCTTTGATAAATATTTGAGTTCTTTCCCATGATCCCAGGCAGAAAGTCAAAACTAGAAGTGGTATATAATAGGTGTTTAACTGGCATGCACGTGGGTCTGGTTTTTTGCCTCTTGGATCATAAGCTGCAATGCCAGACTGCTTTTCTGATAGTTTATTTTTGATTGCAAACTCAAAAATAGGCACAGAAGACAAATCTGATGGTGACTTAATGCTAAATTGAAGCGAGATCTAAAGTAGCCTTGTCCTCTTCTATGGGAATCTGTATTTTATATCCAGTTTTATAATGCACTTTAAATCATGTCTTGTGTCAACAATATTGTCCTCT
Source organism: Acropternis orthonyx (assembly GCA_035583155.1). NCBI lineage: Eukaryota > Metazoa > Chordata > Aves > Passeriformes > Rhinocryptidae > Acropternis > Acropternis orthonyx. The sequence continues at coordinate 9,648,002 of JAWWEU010000023.1, forward strand.
CTTCTCTCTTTGTATGTGTTATGAAAGAGGGAGTGCAGTTATGTGCTACTTGTGTAGAAATTGTAATTCCTCTCAAATACGGATAGAAAGTAGGGATTTCCTAAGAGCATCCAACAACTTCAATCAGAAACAGGCTTAATGTCATTTTACAACAGAGTCTGTAGAAGGGACATAGTTATTGCAACTAGAATTAGCAGAGAAAACTTTTATACCCATGATTTTTTTTTAGTATGCATTTTAACAAGTCTTGACAAAAATGGGCATAGTGACCCTTCGTCCTTTGGGGATCATGTGCATGTTCTTAAGTCTGATGGGCATAAGGAAAATACTTGAGCACCAGTTCAAAAGATGAAGAGGTTTTTCACTACTTTTCTGTACTAAGAGGTATCAATACACATATATTCTAACCTGGAGATTTAAGAAGCCAGCAGGTTCCAAAAGAAATTGGCCTATTATTTACATTGATGGGTGGCTGTGCATATTTTTATCCCTTGAACTCTGAGCTGCATTGTGCTCTCCATGGTTTTTGTGTAGCTGGCATAAAAGACAAACATGCCCTTTAAAGAATTGCTCAGCTCCTTGAGATTCATCTGTCCACCTTCCTTTCACCATCTGTTTCTTCCACTGTGGACACGTGAAGTTGCTCCATCCCTGCAGCAAAATGCAGCCTGGATGGTTCACAGTCAGGCTTTTGCATGAAGCAGAGTTTTCCTGTCTTTGGGAGTACAGATGGACTTGCCTCTTTGTCAAGGTGTAGCCCTATAAAGAAGCTGGATTTTGTATTGCAGCTGCACATCTGCAAGCTCCCAGACACTACAGACTTTAATTTCTTTGTCTCTAGGTCGGGGATGCAGAGCTGGAGGAAGTGCCTTGTTTTTTGTCTGTGGAGAATGCAGGACACAGGTAAGGCAAGAGGGGAATATGACAGCAAAGGGGGAGACTAATCTAAGGGGATGCTCATGGTTGTGTTCAATGCTCTTTTTTTCTGCTCGCTGATATTGTTAAAGCTGCAGGATCCATGCCAAAACGTCTGACTTTTTATTTAAAAGGAACAAAACCGTAACATAGCTTTCCCACCAGAAAGCACATTTTTAGCATGAAATCTGTTCCCCTTCCAAAATGCTGGTCCAGATGTTGTTAGTGAATGCACACCTGCTTCGCTTGAAACTCTGTCTTTAATCTGAAGCTGGCCTAAGAAATAGAGCTTTTACAGTGGTAAAGCTGTGTCTGTTAAAAGGCATCTACCAGAGCATAACAGTTGGGAACTATAAAGCTCATTTACCTACTTTATGCTCTGTTTTTCTTTTAAAGAAAACACTGGTCCTATTGGTTGTGTCAGGTAGATACACACATGCTTGCCATACCTGTAACTTTCCAAAGAGGCTACTTTATAGCTGTGAGTTTAAACCCTATTATTTATGTTCATTTAGTGTCACAATAATGATATAAGCCATATTTATGTCACCTCTACTGCTTGTAAAATGGTTCTGTTTCTATCACACTGTTTGAGCTGAATTATTTTAAACCAGAAGGCTCATGGCAGAAAATTCAGTTTTTCTGACATGGTTGCAGGAATCTGGATCCTGTAGCACATTGCTAGGGCTACTATGGAGGAGGGGGAATAATTTCCATTTACTATTCCTTGCATAATGTCGTTGAATTTCTGTTGATGCTGTTTAAACATATATTGAATAGTGCCATTAAAGTGTGAACTGAGTGGGACTTCAGTTCAGTACAAAGCAGCATGGTTTTTTTCCCCTTAACCACAGAAACCACTAGCCTGAGGTTCTTCATTTGTGTTCTCAGACTAGAAATGCCAGAGCATGTGCCTGTTTTAAGAATAAGTATATATATATATATAGATACACACACACACATATATACATATATCTTTGTTCTGTGGTTGTGAATGATCTTTGATTTGCACTTTGAGATGCAGACAGGAAGACATCTCTTCTGCATACTTGCTTTTTATGGGAGGTCTAGTTCTTGACACTGACCAGAAGAGGGATTGGCATAGTAGAATAAATTTTGGCTCTGTGCATGGTTTCCTGATGCACTGGTACAATTAAATCTGCACACTTGGGCAGGACACATCTCTGGCACATGATCATTTTTACCTTGATGCACCAAAGAGATTTAAATCAGCATAATTATGTATGGAGTTTCTCTACCGTATGGGCATTGGTTACCTAGCAGTCATTTACCATCTGCCTGTAGAGACAGCTAAGTGGCAGCTATGATTAATTTATTAATTAAGAGAACAAAACTGTCTGGTATATATAATCCTTCTCTGATATTTTGGTAGTGAAAAGCTGCTGTTAAATGTTTTAGAAACGAGAGTTTTTCCTGCCACTATGCTCAAAAGCTTGGTCCATTCTAGTTTGGATTCCTCTTTATTTTCAACAGTTAGATTTATCTGCAATAAAGTGTTCTTTTACTATGCATCACCCTGTCAGTTATCCCAAAAACATGAAGAGGTAAGTTGTTGAGCACTGTAAGTGTTTAGGGAGATGCTCGAAAGACTGTATAGCATAATATTCCCAGGAAAAGAGAGAGCAGCGTCCAAGGAAGACGGATATCCACAGGGATAGCTGTGGATGGCTCGCTCCCAGCTTCCCTCTGCAGCAACGGACCGGAGGTGAGTCGCTGCCGCTGGTAGCGGTAGATGGCACTGCGAGACTGTTACTGCAGCTGCGTAATTCCCATCTCAGCGGTACCGTGAGCCCTCGGCAGAGGTGACCTCACACAAATGAGTGCCTCCCCTGCACTTCCCTGTCATCTCTCCAGCACTGGAGGAGCAAATTGGTTTCTTCTCCCTATTCCTCCCGTTTCGTACACGAAGTTAGGTGAGAAATATGATACATGGAAAACTCAGAATTGCAAGAAGAACTGACCCTGAATTTCTGGCCACCAGTTCAAATTCTGTGTGGGTTAGTGGCACTCAAGTTTTGGCTTATGCTTTGGACAGCTCTCTGCAATAAAAGCTGGACAAGTGCTGGTATCCTAAGTAGCGTGAACATAGCAGCCACCCTTTTGATTTCAGAACTGTCAATGGCTTTGTGAGGGATAAGATTGAAGATTAAATAGGTAAGGAATTCTCCAAAAGGCTGTTAGCTTTGCAATGACACCAAAACACATATCCTAAGAAAATCCACATTTCTTTGCTTGAGTGATCCCTGTCCTGTTGTTAAACAGCCCTTAATACAAAGGCTACTCCCCATACAGGCCTCCCAATACAGAGGTTACTTAATATAGAAGCCCAGGGGGCACCAAAGTGCTTCTATATGTATCAAAAAAGAAAGCTTAGAGTGATTATAGATGTTATTTTAGAAATAATTGAGGAAAGAAATATTGAGTCTCTGTGCATAGACAGAGCTTGGGAGTTTGTGTGGCACTGCTGCCATTAGTCAAATATAGACAAGTGGAATGAGAACTAGAATAATATTTCAAAATGAATAATTACATCAGGCAAAAGTCCAATGATTTCTTTATTAAGGCCTTGATGAGTGTCAGGCAACTCCTCAGCCATTACAAGGAGCTGTGCAAAATGTGAATTCCAGTATTTTATGAAACACTGAAGAAGGGAGCCCACACTACATGGATGTGAAAGGGCTTTGTATTTTTTAACTCTTGCCCATGGTGCTCATTTTCTTGCCAGCTTTTTTGTGAGAGATCGGAACACTGAAATAGCAATTATTGTCTTTTTTCATTCCCTTTAAATGTACATGCAAAATTACAGTGTTTCCATTAAGACCAACAGTCAATATCAATGATTTGCAACTGTCTTGTCTCCTCTGATCTGAAATAGACTGCAGTCATTAATGTGTTACTGACAGCTGGAGCTGGGTCACAGTGAGAGGGACGAGGAAGCAAGACAGTCATAGTAATGACTTTTAACATATGTTGACAGAGCTGTGGCACTTTCTGTGTCCTGTTCATTTCTTCAACTGTTTTTGTTCATCAACCAGAAAAGAAGAGAAACATGATTTTTTTTCTAATGGCAATATTGAAATTTGTCCTCATGAAATACACACAAGGATGTGCCTTACTGAGAGATGGATGAATAGTGTTTCTGTGCTTATTATCAGGGTGCAGCAGTTCTGAGTGGGCTTTGGTGAAAAAGTCCTTAATGTCAGCTGGTTTAAGGGAAGCTCAGGAGGGAGCCTGAGACTGTGGCATGGGCTGGATGCAAGGCTGTCTTTATGTCCTGAGCCGTCTGCCACTGATGCACAACAGAAACTCACCTCACAAACTCATTTAGCACAGCTCTTAGCTCACGGGGTCTGGATACAGTAGGATCAGCAGGACCAAACAAGTCAGAGTCAAACCTGCCAGCTGCTACCCTGAGTCTGACTGTCCAGAGCAACTGGGATGGTTGGTTTTGTCCATTTCTCCCTTCCAGTGTAGTTGTAAATGGAGTTCTGGGCATGGCAGATACTGCTGTCATGTTAATAGAAGGCACAGAAGTACTTCTGCTGTTTTTCTTTCATGGTTGTTGAAAGACACTGAGCTGTTCCTGGGAGGAATTACAAATCCCTGGTGAGCAACTTTTTTAACTTGCATAGCTGGTAACCAAGAAGGATGTAATTTGGTAATGCAGGGACAGCTTAGAGATCCTTCCCCATAAAGAAAAGCTTGTTAATCAGGAAGTCAAAGCAAAATGTAGAGCACTTCCTAATGGGAAACTTTCACAGGCTGAGATCTGTCTGATACCTGGCATTCTGGGGGGTGCAGAGCCAGCTATCCCATATCTGATAGCTCTTTCACTTAAGTGATTTGCAAAACTTCCCTGAGGCAGCTCTGCAATGAGGAGCAGAGATGAAACCTCCCATAGCCAGAGGCAAATCTTGCTGCTAAGTGAATGCCTGGAATGAAAACCTCTATGTAGAAGTGGGATGGTTTGGGGATCTCTGCTGTGGGTAAATGGTGGTAACCACTGTGATGGTAATAATAATGATGATAAGCACTTGAGAGGATTATGTGGCTCGGTGAAGGCAAACACTTGGACATGGTGCAAATGGTGACATTTTATTAGTGATGCTGTGTGTATGTCTGAGGGAAAGATGGTAATGTGTGCAGGGGAGAAACTAAGAGATGATAAAGGTGGGAGTCCTGAAATCAGTTTTGAAAGTGAAAGAACATGTTTCCAGCAGCATCATCTTCAATCACAAGTTAGAAAAGTGGCTCTTCATTGCTGTGACTGAGTTCATTCTTGTTGTTAATTCTCCTGTCTTCCTAAATAACAGTCCATATCACACAGCAACTGCACAGTAACCCAGACAAAGCTGTCTGCAGGCTGAACTGAGGAGGCTTTCACACAGGATGGGACCAAAAGCACTGTCTCTTAAGTTGCAGGTTTATAAGCAAATATTAACAGCATTATGCAGCTGTATCAGCTGCTGGCTGTCAGAGAATAACATGTATAATAACAGAATAACATGTAACATGCATGGTCACCTTGGCATATTGAATTTCTGACACATGCCTCAGTAGCCTGGAAATCAATAGGCAGCAGCTGCAATGTTGCTCTGGGCACTGCAGAGCCCTAAGCCCTGCTGTTAGCAGAGGAGGGGGCACAGACCTCTGGGTCTTGGTTAAACACTGATGTACTTGGGCAAGCTGCTGGGAATGGTGGCCAGACGGAACACCACTCCTAAGGATCTCCCAAGTGCCAGATCCTCACTGACTCAAAAATGGCAAGAGGGCCGCTCTTAAATCACTTCGTTCCGGGCTGATTCACTCATTTCACTAACTTTCCTTGTTGCAGGGAGTCTGCTTATTCTCATTGTGAGATGATAAAGTGAGGGGCTTTCAAGATGAGGGAACACATGACAGGGGAGTTGGCTGGAGATGTCCAGAGGCAATCATGATCCAGGACAAAATAGAAGCTAAAAAGCCTGGACACTCTCCCTTAACTGTTGCAGGAAAATGGGATTTGTACTTGGGAGCCTCCTCTCACCACACATGTGGCATCACACTCTGGCCACCACCCTGTGTATGCAGCCTGCAGGAGAGTGAGACTCATCCGATTTGCAAAGCGGGGTTTCCATGCTTGGGGCAGGCCTGAACCTTTGCTCGTAGCCAGGTCCCGAGATTGGAAAACTTGGTGCTTTTGCCTTTTCTTCTTACAGCTGTCGTGGTACTTAAAGCACAGTGAACCCAACTCTGTCCTCTCATGTGCCACTGAAAGCTGCTGTGTGTCGGGGTACAGAGCTTGAAGCTACACAGGACTACAGAGACCATGTTCTCTACAACCCCATAAGACCAAACCTGGAACTCAAGATGTAGTGTCATCCCTCCAGCCTTAGAGAGATACCCCAATACACATGCAAGGAAAACTTAGGTTTTGTTCCAAGATGTGCTGCCCATTTAGGCTGCAAACACTGCAGGGCAGCGACCTTTTCTTTTACCCAACTTACAAGCAGCTGGAACTTTAGTCTTGCTGTACTCTGTGCTCCTCAGTGGGGCAAGAACCACTGGCTGCTGAAACAACCAGTGCACAGGGTACGGTTAAGTGCTCAGTTGATCAAAACAGGTCATCCTGTCCCAGGGCATGAGGCCAAAGAGGAATCTCTGCTTCACAAATTTGGTTTGAGAACCATTTCTGCAGGATGATGCAGCTGAGTGGGAGGACAACAGAGCCTACTGAAATTGTGGCAGCATCCGTGTCACAGTGGTGCCTAAAATCCTGCAGCTGGATATTTCAGTTATACAGACAAACTAGTCATTGCTTAGGGACATGGCTATTCACTGCTGAGGTGTTCTGTGGACTTCTTGCTGCTTGAAATCTCTCTCCATGACTTCCCTCCAAAGATGTGCCATAGCATCTGTCTTATATTGATTCTGCTTATGTATTCCCTTCCAGTATTCTTAGCTATGTTTTGTTTTCTCTACCACAGTTTCCCATGTGAGTACTGAAGTTAGTGCTTAAGAAAATCTCACCACACTAGCTTTGTCTCTTTCTACAAAAATGGATGTGCCAAATTCAATTCTTAAGAGCTCTGAGCTGCTTTTTCAGCTAGTAATGTGCTTGCTACTTTCATGTTTAATTATTTCTGTGGCACCAGTGTCCTTTAAAAAGTAGTACTGTTGTAGTGACAACAGTCTAAAGAGACTTAAGGAAAAAAATCTTTTGAGAGATTATCCAGTGTAAATGGCAGAACCAGATGAGCTTTTAGGTAAAAAAAGTGTCAATTTAACCTTACTTTTAAAAGTCCCTTCCCATGTCATGTTTTCCTCAGATTCTTATTACTTTTCCTGAAAGTAACATTAGATCAATAACCATCACTTTTCTGGGAATCCTTTTCCAATGCCTAGAATCTGGATATCATCAAGCAATTATAAAATACAGCTGAGGAAATTAAGGCACAGAAAGGGCAGGTGATTTGCTTGTGTGGGTGGTTGAGTTAGTCATGTAACTCAGCAGTGCTTGCTTCCTTGTGCTGGGTTTTAACTATTGAAGAAGCATCATCTTCCCCCAGGATGCATCTTGGCTTCAGATTAGTCCTTCTCAAAAAAGCTTCTGAGTTTTGCTCTCAGAATATTTGGTGCATATCACAAACTTCCTATAAATTTGTATGATGTGCCCTAATCCAATCCAGCTGTGGAGCTATGATTTGTTGTGAGTCTCAAAAGTACCAGGAACACTTGCAATGGAATTGCAGGGGGCTGGGTTTCCCCCTGGGAATGAGTTGCACAAATGTGCTGTATTTAGTGTAAGGAAAGGAGCTCTTTAAGAATTTGTAGCTGAGTGGGTAGTCAATCCATTCTTATGTTTCTACTCTGACAGTAAATGTGGACAAAAATATGTTTTTGTGTCTGTGAATTTTTCTGTGCTCCTAGCAGGGAATAGGTAGGTCTGAGCTCTGGCTGTGTTCCTGCTGCTGATAGTCCTCAGGAAATCTCTCCTAGAAGTGATTGCTCCAGCTGGTTGGAATAAGCCTTCAGGTGCCATCATTCCAATCACTGTCCTTTAAACGGATGGGTAATACCTTGGCTAGAAACATGGAAGCAAATCAGCTTGTATGGTGTTGCTCTCTGGTGTGATAGGAACCTCTCATGCAGTTCTTAGGCACTGCATACTGTTGTCTGCCCTCTGCAGTGTTGCAAACTCTCCTGCTTAAGTGAAGACGGCTGTTCTCATGGGTTTATGATTATCCCAGCTTAACTCACTGGGAAAGCACGTTACAATGCTAACTTCAAAACGGATCCTCTCCAGCCCAGCTCCCACATTGGTCTTCAAGAACTTGTGAGTGGGGAATAATAATAAAGGTAGTTTAGCCACAGTTCTTTAAGTCAAGTACCTTAGTCAGGATCCTCATCACTCAGACTTCCCCAAAGTCATGGACTTCTGTAGGTTTCTGCTTTCAAGCCTTTCTGCAAAACTGGTGTTCTTCCTTGATGTGCTCAGAGCTGCAGGAGGTTCTTTCAAGCATATTCTCTCCCAAGTACCTTTGGGTTGAGCCACTTCAGTTTTTACCAGGCATTGAAGAGGTTTCCAGGCTCCTACTGCCCAGCTTGGCATACTCCGTGCCACACTTGGCTGCCCTGTAAGTCTGGCTGGCAGCTCCCAAAATGGCAAAGCTTCTCAGATGTGAGCTGTGGGCAGGGCACAGAGGGTGAAGCTGCTGCCTCTTAGCAGGGTGCTTGGCTGTCTTACAACAACTGATTTTCATGCAGGTAGAGATAGAAAAGCTGGACTGAAAATTAAGCAGAAGTCCAAAAGGATAGATCTAGATGAATGTATTATTTTGCTCTTGCAGCTGCCCTGTCCCATCTGGCTGGTGTCACACACTAGCCTTCCAAACCTGGAATTAGCTCATGCTATCCCAAGGAGAGTTTAGGCCCTAATATTTTAGATTATAGCAGGTGTTGTACATAATACCACTCTCACAAAGGAAGGCAGAGATGCAGAGTGAGACCTACCTGTCAGCTAATAAAAAAACTCACAAAGAACAAAAAAACTGCTAGTCATTGCAGAGATATGTTGCCCCCAGGAAATTAAAAACACGAATACCCTGGCATGCAATAAACATCTCCTTTGTGTCCGCATAAAAGCACCGAAATCTCTGGAATATTAAGAAATGACAAAGATGCTTTTAACTCCTCTCCCCACACACTTCAGCTGCTTGCAGGTGGTGGTGAAAAAGATGAAGCAGATCAGCCTGGCTGTTGTGCAACTTTATTTACCAGAGAATCCAACTTAAGAATAAACACAAGCGGCGATGTGCGCACCTGTGTGGGGCTGCCAGACAGCTGCCGCTCGGTGAAGGGAAGAGCCGACAGGCTACAGCTGTAAAGGGAATGTAGAAAGGGAACAGTGTGCTCTCCATACCTTTCTTGGGCATGTATTTATCCAACGCCAGCTGGCGATTTGGGACCCGCAGGAACGCCGGTGCGGGTCGGAGCCCCCGTGTCCGTCCGCAGGCGGGCCCATTCTGTCTAGGCAGACCACACCAAGGGAAAATACACAATATATGCACATTGACAGAATGTTTTCCAGCTCCCCCTTCCCCGAGTTCGGCGTTCGCCCGCCCCCGCGGCGGGGGGAGCGCACCTGCGCGGCGGGCGGCCCGGGGCTGTGCGCAGGCGGGGGCGGGCAGCGCTCCCCGCCCGGCCCCGCCGCCGCCGCCGCATGCACCGCCCGGCCATAAAGCGCCGGGGAGCCCGGCCCCGCTCGGCAGCGCCCGCCGCTCCCGCCAGCCCCCCCGGGCCCCTCCAGCCGCGCCGCTGCCCCGGGGGGCGGCAGCGCTGCCCCTGCCGCGATGCCCGGCTGGAGGAAGAGCCTCGCCCTGTGCCTGCAGCGGATGCAAGAGGACGGTGAGCGCGGCGGGGGGAAAGGAGAGCTGGAGGTGCTTGGGTTTACCCTCCGCCTTCCCCTTTCCGTTATTCCTGAGGGGGGGTGGTGGTGGTGAGTGTCGCGCAGGGAGAGGGACAGTCCTCTGCTGGCATAGAGCTCCGTGGATGAGGGGGTTGGAGAAGGGATGCTCTTCGTGCCGGTAAACTTTGCCGCAGCAAATCTGCCCTTCAGTTCCTGGGCTTGTCTGGTTTTTGCTTTGGGGTTTTCTTCTTCAAGTGATGGGGGCAAACTTGATCGAGTGGTGGCTGCATGGTCCTTTTTGGGTATTTAGAGGGGCTTGCAGCGTTTGAGCCTCAACTTTCTAAAGCTACTGGTGATACTGTTTTCACTGGTAATTTTCCCCAGTGCTCTACTCCACCTGGGGATTAAAGGGTTTGCGAATTGCACAGAGGACGTGACACGGTAATCTGATTCCTATTGTGCTGCTTACTGTTGCTCACAGTGACTGTGAATTATTTTGATTACGTGCTCAAGAGTGTTATGTTAAGTAATTGCTGGACCTGCGGCTCATAAAAGTCGGGAGAAGACATCCACAAGGTGGCACAGCATAAGGGAGGTTTAGACGTTGCACTCCGATTTCTGCGTTTGGAGATGAACAGGGATGAGAGTCGTGGTGAAAGTTTGTCTCTGAAGTCAAGTGCAGTTCTCCTGTGCTCTCAATAGATTCAGGTGGAGGAGCTGACCAGGAATGGGCAGAAATAGTAAGGAATGCGTGTCTTAACGAACCTCAGCTGCTTTGGTGCAAGTAGCTAATGGCAGGTTTTTCTTTCGCGTTCCTTCTCCTGACTGCTTCTCTGTGCACTGGTAAGCAGACTTACCAGACATCTGAAGTGGCACTGTTGCAGTATTTGATGTGAGTACTGCAAAAATCAGGTAATTCTCTGACCCTGCTGGTTGACAAGCACAGAGAGCAATTGTGTAGCTAGATGTCCTGTAAGGTGTCAGGACAGAGTTATTAAACTACTGTGTCTTTCTGATCCTGCTTCCTTGCTTCTACTGTTTTGGGAGAACACCATCTGTTTCTGATGCTGGAGTGCTCTAGGACCGTAGCTTCCACTCAGAGCCTCCAGCCCCCTGAGACGGAGCTGTTAAAAATCTTGTCCTGTAGAAGAGTAAATCAATCTCTTCCTCTACACACTGAGACCTGTTGGCGTGAATTCAGCCCTGTTACGGTGCAGTGCTTTGTAATGCTGCCCTGATGCAGCTGACAGGGATGCTTCTTGCACTGTTGGACCAGGGATGGCTTTGGGGGAACCTTATAAAACCTTTACAGCAGTGAGCTCATGATGTACAGCTGTGCTGGGTTAGTGTGTTTGCCAGGTTACTTTCTCTGTGACTTCATAGGTGTATGTACTGCCTCTTGTCTCTGGGGTCTGTGTAATGCCTTTCTTCCTCATCTGCCCTCCCTCTGACTTCAGTCCCAGCACTGCAGTGAGTCTGTGACTGGTGTGCATCCCTTTGAGGACATTGCGTTTATTTCCATAGGTGGCTCAAAGAGTAGTTGGTTGTAGGAAGTTGCCATTTAATAACAGAATGGTTTATCTGGAGGGATAAATCTTGCAGGCTTGAGCTGATGTGCTGTGTAGAGGAGGAGCTATGTATGTACCTGCTAAAGAATGTGCCAAATTTGTAGGAAACTTCTCTCCCCTTTCCCCGAGGCGACCGGTTTGATGGTTGTGTTACAGCATATAACTCTGCAGGGGCAGCAGAGGAAGTATTTGGTAATGTTTTTGTAGCACTGCAGTGTTAACAGGTATGGTACAGGATTTAACTGGATGCTAGGGAAGGTTTTGCATCATGATGTGTTGCTGCTTGTGGCAGGGGGTTTGGGATGAGATGACCTTTAAGGTCCCTTCCAACCCAAACCATTCTATAAAAACACTGCAAGATATCTCTGCAGGGCTCTGTTCAGATTTTGATTTTGCAAACCAAACTCCAACCAGTCTACGGAGAAATACTGACTTCTGGTTTTCCTTATTCTGAGCAAGTTATGTCTGTCTTGTTGGCCACTCCATGCCTGTGCAGATGTGACAGGTGTGGGTTTTTATATCTAAGCTGGGGAGCTTCTCCCCCAGGTGTGGGTGATATGACCCATCAGAGTATTCACTTCCTCTGAGAGTGGCAGTACTTGAGCTTCCAAAGGAAGTGTCCTGGTGTTCAGCAGGAGCACAGTTGTGATTAGAAGAGCGGTATATTTTGGTTTCTGAATATTAATGTAATGAGCATCACTTGCAATTTGCAGCCATTCAGAGCTGGATTGGAAGCTTCATTAATCACAGCTGATATTCAAAAGGTCAACTGTGGTGACATAGGGAAATGCAAGGTATACGTGAATTGTGCTGAAGTTCAATTGCCTTTTCAAAACAACACCCACAGTGAGTCTCTTCATGCATGTCTTGCCTTACATTTCTGTCTCTTGGAAGATGGGAATGACTTCTGACCACTGTGCAGAAATGCTTCATTCTGTGAAGTGCTGTTGTTCTGCGCCCCCCCCCCCGCCCCGCCCCGACTTGTACATGGGATGTGCTACTCCTTATTCTCTTTCATGCAGGAAAAAAAGAATTGATGTTCATGACTTGGAAATCCTTGGTGAAAAATGTCTTCCCCTCAGCCTGTGTTGGTAACAGCCTTGGTACTCCCAAGCCAAGGGGCTGATCAGCTCCTCCCTGCCTAACTGTGGGGTTATCTCAGACCTGAGAACAGAGCTTGGACCATACAGCCTGGCAGTTCTGCCCATAACTGTGGGGCCAGATCTTCTGCTGATTTATGTTCCTGATAGCTGGTCAGGGACGAGAACTAGTTGTGTGTGCCAGACCCTTTCCCTTTCCAATTTTCCCCCTTGTGCTGCTGTCCTTTATGTGAGGACTGCAGGATTTGGACTGCATTTTAGCTGCTTCAAGGTTTTCAGTAGGAAAAGAAGCAAAGGCTAATTTCTGCTTTGGGAGCAAGAATGTATGTGGGCAGGTGGGAAAGTCTCTGGGATTTTGGCATATCTGAGTGGATACGGAAACTGTATGCCTAGAAAGGATAAACTGTATTTGCAGACTGATCAGTAGAGATAGTTTTATCCAAACTGATGGAAGTGTTATCTAGATGCTTAGGACTTGTAGAAGACAGGTCACAGTAGTGGGCAGGCACCCTTTGCTAAACCTGAGATGTTTTTTGTCTTCTACAAGAAGAGAATACAGTTTGAGTGTAAATTTAGGTTGTTGATGATTCCCCTCCCTCCCCCAGACAGTTTTTCTTGAGTAAAAGCAGAAAATTTGACTCTCACCTTTAAAACTCCAGTATGATACCTTAAAAAAAGCCTGAAACCAAACCTTTAGAAAGACTGATGTAATGGAATTCTAAAATATTGAATGAGTTACCCAGTCTTTGCAAGACTCATGGGCAACTGGAAAGAAGGGGAAAGGGGCAACTCAGACCTGCTCCAAAAAGTGACAATATTGCAGGATTGCATTGCTGCTATTTGCTTCCTTCTCTTGTATATGGCTCTGTGCTGGTTACCTTGGAAACAGCTGTAGGAGCATATGGGGCATTTTGCTGCTGTGCAGCCATGGGCAGAGGTGTCCTGTGGTGTGTGGAAAAGGAAATCCTTTGTGGTGGAGGTTGATTTGCAGGGTGAGGGCAACAAAGGGAGATCTTGCAGTGGGCTTTTATTTTCTCAGCTGCTGTATTTTACTGCAGGTACAGTTTGGCAGGAGTGGGACCCTTGGGAAAATTTATCAGGGGGGTGGATTGTCATGGCTTGGGCAGAGCTATTTAAATTTTTATAATGGAAGGGTACAAATATTGCGCTGCTTGTTTTGAGGAGGCTTATAACGCTATGGACATCAGCTTTTTGTTCTGTCCTCAGAGCAGTGTACATCTGTTTGCTCCATAGCTATGAAACTATGGTTATGACTGGAAATAGTATTCTTCTTTAGTTATTCATATGCATCAAGGAGAAACATTCCACTAAGATGGAAATTTGCTGTCTTTGCATGTTTAGCAGAAAGTTAGAAAATATTTCATTGCGTTCCATGTTGTTTGTGACATGCATGTGATATACAGAATAACTAAACAGAATATCTGTTAAAAGTAATGCAAATTGTCTTTTGTTCACTTACCCATAAACATTTTGATTTTTGCAAACACATAACTTTAAATCAGTTGAAGTGTTCTGCTGCTTAAAATTGTTTGGTCATGTTCTTGCCACATCAGAAATAATTCAGTTGTTCAGAAAGGAGGTTTTTGTGTTTATCAAGTCATCTTAGGACCATCTTTCAGTGCCAGGTTAAGTCTGTTCAGTTTTTAGACCTTACCTTGCAGAGTACTTTTGTTCAAACCTGTGATGACATGATTTATTATACTGGCACTTAATTTTCAGTAAAGAAATTCAGTTGTGTAGCTGTCACTTAAGTAGCGTATAGTTGAACTGTTCTGAGGCTGAAGGACTGTTATAGCTGTCTGCTGTATGCAGCTTGTTAATATATTTCTGCATGTGATACTCCTCCTTTGCAGCGAATCCAAGCTTTGTTGAGACACTGCGTGTACGCACAGTGCTCAGGAGTTTATGGGCTGCTGTTTGTTGGCAATACTCATTATACAGGCCACTGCTTTTAAACAAAATGTAAAAATAGAGGGTCTGACCCTCCAGGGAAGTGTGGTGGGGAATTAGGATTGCATGAAGGCTGTGGTGGTAATGCTTAAGGGATAATATTCACTTATCCAACTGATGGGGCAGCCAGAGTAAATCCTGCTAGACTTTGATGGGGTCTTTTTTCACTCATTAATATGTTGATGAGGATTTGGCACCCATTGAGTGAGTAATAGCTGCAACCAGTGCTGTGCTCTGCTTCCTTCCTTGCTGGTTGTCACATTGTGCTGAGTTTGGGCTGCTGCTTTTGATCCTGTACTTAAGCAGTCTAAAAACTTAGCTCTTATTGAGAAGTTCTGTAAAACTTGGGGGTGAAGCCATAAGGGTTTTATAGAATGACTCTAAAGCCTCATTGGAATTTGATTAAAGACGGGTTGATCATAATTTTGCTTTTTGAGTGATCTGCCACATTTTGCAACCTGAATGCGGTCTTGTTTCTGCAGAACTTGGCTGTATGAGCCTGTATGGGCATTGTGGGTTCTACTCTCCTGTTCATGCTGTTACACTCTGTGGGGCTTCTTGACAATGAGACTTTATTAGCAATATTGAGTCATGATGCTCAGTGCTGACAAAGGCATCAGCTGTAATGGTTTGGCATGCTCTCCCTTTAGAGCTGCCAAGTTTGGAAAGTGTGGGGAGGGGAACCTTTCAGGACTCTGAAGACCTTGATTGAAACCATGAATTGTGGCAGCCAACAGAGTTTTGGAGTGAGAAGAATTGCCAGATCTGTCTGGATTCAGGCTATACTTTCTGTACCTGTTGGTGTTTCTGTGGGCTAATGCAAAGTGTAGTGGAAAAGTGGGACACAGATGTGGTCTTTGAAACTGCTCCAGTCTTGAGCTGTGATTGCAGCTGCTGACCTAGAGGTCTTCTGATGCTCTGGGTTGCACTTAGAGGAAGATTGCTTCTTATGGCTAGAAGTGTGTAGGCCATTCTATGTGTGTCCCATTTTACTGACTATTTTGTTAATTATTTGTCTTCGTTATAGTGGAATACAATTACTTACTTTGAAAATTTAGAGGTGTAAATACAGCAGAATAGTTATAGGGCTGTAGCTCTATTGAAATTATCCCTTAGGGCTCACCTAGAAAGACAGTGAATTGGGCATTTTTGGAGATCTGCATCACGTAAATGAAGCCATTTCTTTTAAAAGCCAGCCCTAACCCTTGAAGTTCAGAGCAGTGATCTGTGCCAGAGGGCTTGTGTAATGTCTAGAGCAAGTCAGACTTTCTTTTCCCAGAGAGACCACATGTTTCCTGCTCCAGTGGATGTTCCTGTGTATGGGAACTACTGCCTCAAGTTCATCTTGGGCTAAATGCAGTTATACCATCTAAATGTCTGTTTGCATTGCTGAAAGGAGTATAACTACCATGGACTGACACTGGTGTAACTGGGATTTGAACATGGGCAGTGTTTGACTGGGAAAATAAATCCCATGCTGATGGCCTCTGTTGGAAATGAGAGCTACTCATCTGCAGTGCTTGGCCTGGGTGAACCATGCAGTGGAATTAAATGTTCCCCCTTGGAAGAGTCTGCATGTTGTCCAGTTATACTTTATCTTCCTGTGGGCTCCTTCCATTGACTGAAAATGTAATGAAGCTTTGAAATTCAAGTAGGATTTTTTTCAGCCCCCTTGTTTTCTCAAGAGAATGAATTATCTTTATTTTCTCCCATTTTTCTCCTCTGTCTTTGTCTTTGAAAAATGAAGGAATTCAAGTCAGATTGCTAAAACAAATTTTACAATTATGGTGATTTCCTTGTTATTGACTTTCCCCCTCATTAATGTTAGATGAACTTGGCATCTATGATTACTAGCTTTTGCTTTTGAGCCCAAACTGTTTTCTGACTCTGGCAAAATTTGCTGATTTCATTGATAGCATTGGGAGAGCTGCTTTCTACTGGGAAATCTGTTCAATTAAACATATTTTTCTCTGACAGCTTCAGGTATTTGACATTTAGACTACTCTGCCTTTAAGGAGAAAGGGGCTATCGTGCCATTTGAGATCAAGGAAATGCTGTGCATTAAGATGGGGTTTTATCCATGTCTTATGTGTATTAAGTAGAGGTGTCAGTGACCCTGGCAGCTAAGCTGGTCTGGCTTGAGGAACTGAAACCTCTTGCTGAGGCTGCAAAATAAATTCAGTGCTAAAATCTTCAAATTGTCTATGAAGTAACACAGTTTTTTGCTTAATAACTTGATTTCCACTGTGAACAAAGCACCAGAGAGCTTTTGGTTTAAAAGTTCTATTAACCTCCACTGCTGCTTTGTTGTCAGTTGGAGGCTATTCGGGGTGTTTATTTGGATTACAGGTGTTGTCACCTTTTCTTGCATATGTGATGCTGTTAGTCATCCTGGTGACACTTTGTTCATCTGTACAGAGAAGTAAAGGTCCCAGCTCACGTTTGAGTACTGCCTCATGCAGCCCAAGAGGGGGGAGCTGTTACTAGAGGCAAGGATTATATCAAGCCTGAGAGATCTCACTTGGGTCCTGTGGGATGGAGCTGAGATTGGCCTCTGGATTTTTTTTTTCTTGTGTCTTTCACTCATAAAAAAAAAATCAAATCTTTTCCTTTCTGTTCTCAGGGCAAAGTTGAGGTGATTGTACAGTGTTTGGGTACAGAGGATCCCTATCTTATATTTGGTCCCAATTTGAGTACAGTCACCACAGATACAGGATATAGACTTGGGGTAGGGGTGGAGGGCTTGTCTTAATTTGCATCCCCTTGCAGCAGAGGTCTTGGAGATTTAGCAACAAATGAGAAAATGAGATGCAAAGAAAGAAGGAGAAAAATAAGGTAATATGGCAAACTGTCAGACAGTGTAACAGCTTTGCAGAAATTAGCGATGCTAAGTTGTTCTCTTCTGACTTGGTACTGATGTGCTTTTGTGATGCAGGTTCAGTTTTCTGATGTGTGTTCCAGGAAATTGTTTCCAGGAATGGGGGCTCCCTCATTAAAACTGTCTTGCCCAGATCCATAGCTTTTGATTACTGGAAGTCAGGGGAAATTCCCTGTGGCTGTCACAGTGGGATGAATTTAGTGAAGAGCTTGGAGAATGTTAGTATTTGGAGCAGCTTATCTCAGGGCTGTGTGTTAATCCTGAACAGAGGGCACTGTTGGGAATGAATAACTTGTTTCCAGATTAAATGTTCTTTTGTTTACTCTAATCTTGGAATAGGAGGCAGCCAATCTCCTTATTGTACATGCAGTCATGTCTGTTAAAAAAACCCTCATGAATCTGCTTTCTGTCATGGGAGGGCCAGGTAGACCTGTGTGAGGTGCAGAGTGGTACTCTTTGTCGTCTTCCTCCTTGAGACCACTCTCTTTTCAGCCTTCTTCTGTCTCTGGTTTTCCCCTCTGAGCTGAGAAGATATGTGGTCTCTTTGGCTGTCAGTCTCCAGCAACTTAAAAAGCCCCCCTTGTGGCCAGCATGCTGCGAAGTGCATTCCTGTGGAATGCCTTCCTCGAGGTCCCAGGAGAAGAGCTTGGTGATGGACACGGCTGCTCAGAGCTGGTCTGTGGTTGACCTGCATGCTGTATTTGTATGAATCGGATGTACTTAACAGCTCCTTTCTGCTTCTGTATCTCAGTATCCAGAGAGGTTGTGGAATTGTGCTGAGGTCCTTAAAACTGCAGGAGTATTTTCTTCCTCTTTATAGAAGGATATCTTTTGAGACCAGTAAGAAAGAATGGGGAGTGGAGGAACAAATCTGAAAGCGGATGTTCAGTCCCTGGAAAAGTGCACAAATGACCATGAAGCAGAGCTGTTGACAACACTGGAGGAGATGAAAGACAAGAATTGCTTTAACTCTGCATTGCAGAAATCAATACAAGTTGCTGGAGAGTGAATAATGATGAAAAGAGACATAACTTGGTCTATTTCATTATTTTTTTTAAACAACATTTGCAAACAGCTTTTGAATAACTGGCTTAAATTGGTCTTCAACACAGAAGCCAGAAGATGTGGAGATACATTGTCAGTTGGAAGGCAGATGCAAGTATTCATGTTTGGGCTCTGTCTCCACGTGGACCTGGAGGCTGGTGTGCTTCCTCCAGGGTATTTCAAACAAAAGCAAAGTTCAGGTGTGCTGCAAATCCCCTGGCAGGCATTTAGATGAGATATTGGTGCTGTGAGCATGCTCCAATTTACTGTCCATGTTTTGCTACTCTAGAATGTTTCATGCACTCTGTCCTTTGCATCCTGTCCAAACACCTTGTGCTGTAGCACTTGGTTGCATTAAATAGCTGCTGTGTTCTCCAGCAGATCCAGACTGTAGTCCAGTGGTAACTGCAGCAGTTCCAGTGTGGCTAGCACTTAGTCATGAGTTGGTTAGTATTGGAGATTGAGTCACAGGCATTTTGGTGCTGTGTGTACCTCTGTTTCTGACTGAGTGTAGGGCGTGGAGCAAAATAAAATTTATAATGCAGTTTCTGAGTAGTGGGGAATTTTCTCTGGCAGTTGAGATTAATGGGACTGAGGGGTTCTGTGCCACTTGGAATACCAGTCTGAAAACCTCTGCATGCCCTGGTCTTCTTGTCTGCAGAACATGGATAATGACTACACTTTAAAAGATTTTGATGCTCAAATCAAAATGGACATGGATCTGCAGTTAAGTGTAACTTTATGGCTGTCTTTCTCTGCCTAACATCTTCATATTCAGAATTATTTCAACTGTGCCAAATATTTGGAAAATTATGATGGAGAGTGTCTTTTTGGCACACAGTTGTAAATCTGTTGTACCATACAACTGGGCAGAACAAGAAGTTCTGCTTAAGTGGGTAAAAATTTCCTTCTACAGTAAGGAACTGTGCTGTGAGTTTACCAGCTATCTAATCTAGTTTCCATCCGTTACATCAAGTGATAATCCTCTAACAAATTAGGTGCTGTTAGCAGCATTTCTGTCAGCCTGAGTCTGGCTGCACATTTAGGCAACTTGCCTTTGAGGAATTTAAAAATTTGCCCTAGTCAGTCATGCTGCTTCCTCATCGTCTGGAAACTGAATTTCACATGTAACACAAAGCTGAGCTGTCTATCTTGTGTGTTTAATTGTATTTATTCTGCTTTTCCTCCACCCACCACCTGCCAAGGCTGTTTGGCCATGTCTAGGGATGGCTCCTGGGTTGTTTTTTTTGGAATAGCCATTGTAATTGGCTTTTTCGCATATCCTGTCCTACTTTAATATAATTCCTTCACAGATACTGTGCTTACACAGGGGCTTGTTAGTAAGTGGGTGAGGGATCAGAAAGCAAAACATGTGGAAACTCGTCTGTGATGATGGTTTTTCTGGGGCTTGCTTCCTGTAAGGTGTCCTTGCCCGGGGACAGGCTGTGCAGGAGCTGTGTCCCTCCTGCTCAAAGAGCCAGGCGTGCTCCCTGGTGAACCCCCCACTGCTCTGGCAGCTGGCACTACCCCTGCACTTTGGGGCTGCCCCTTGCCAAGGGTCATGTACTGCCTGGAGAAATTCAGTGACAGGCAACACTGCCACGAATTCCATCCAGTTTCTGTCTCTGAATAATTAAGAGGGTGTGTGGCTTTTGGCCAAGAAGCGCCATCCTCTGTCACCCATCTGCTTCCCTGACTGTTGCTTGAAGCAGCTGCTCCTCTCTGGGGGCTTCTGGGCACAGCAAGGGCTTGCAGATTTCTGACTACCCTTCACTGCCTTGCCACTGACATGTTTAGTGAGCTTTAAGTCCTCACGGGGCTGTTTTTCTGTATGTTTTTTTTTTTCCCTCCTGCAAGTTCATGCTATGATGTTTCATTGCATGCTGCAATGGTGGTGCTGAGTTTCAATGCAGTGGTGGAGAGCACAGAGGTGGGAGTGAGGAACTGCAGGATTGTGCAGTGAGTGGGCTTGTTTCGCTGTTATCTCTCTCTGCAGCTGTGAGGTTCTTACAGAAATCCAGCTCCTGCACAGCTGGCTGTAGGCTGGAGGCGCTGCTCAGCAGCGTGCAGGGAGAGCAGTGTTGAATTGCACTGCAGACAGGTCCCTCGTGCTCCGCTGCTGGCATGCTGGGTGTGCTGGCATAGACCCTGTATAGAAGTGGGGGGCTGTTCAGCAGGGTGTAAAGCAAAACCATTGACAAAGCAGCCTTGGCATTACAGGAGCAGGTGATGATGGCAGCCCCTGCAGTTTCAAAACAGCTGAGGAATTCCCTGTGTATATGACTTTGTGCAGGTTTTTTTAATATGACTCTAACTGTAGGGTGAATTAGCTCTAGAGGCTTCTCATAGCCCCTGAGCATAATAGTATAATGTAGTATATTGGCTGTGGCCCTGTATAGTGGGGTAGTCCAGCATTTGACCTGTTGAACCTTAACATCAAGTATGTGAGAGCCAGGAAGACACCCCTGTAGTTGTTACAGCCTCCAGCTTTGCAAACTTATCTCTGGATACCATGCCCCACTGCAAACCCTGCTTATTCCACATCTGCAGCTTTCCTTGTTCTGTTTCCTGCAGGAGCCCAGCAGATTTCCTGTGATGAATCACTGCTGAGCCAATGTGACAGTCAGTGTGTGACTCCTGTTTCCCATGTACCTGTCACCTCCTCAGCCTGCTGCTAACCAGCTGGGTTGGTTACCCACTGGCAAGCTGTTAAACTCATTTTGATGCAGTGAGTCAGGCACACAAGTAGATGCTCTCATACAACACGGACTTTGATCTGTGCTGTGAGAGCATTGCTGATGTTGTTTTGGGGAGTAGGAAGTAATTTATGCAGCCAAGTAAGCAAAAGGATGGAGGTGGTTTTTTGGACTGTCCAATGACTGGATGGATTTATTAAGAATTGCAACTCTCCTCTAGTGTAAAATATTCCCTTTTCACTGCAAGAGAAGATGGACACAAAGCTACCCATTCTCCACAAAAACTCCACTATGGAAAGGTGTCCTCTTTCCAGGAGCTAGTTGCTTCCTGCCAAGAGGCAAAGTCCATGTTTCTGGCCAACTGTGGTGACCCAGCATTGGAAGGGACCTCTGTGGTCTACTTTCCCTGTAAGTGAGATGTTAAAACAGCAGTCATCTGGGATAATACTGTTTCAGGAGCTCATTGATTTCTGCCCCCCACCCTGCCCAGTAGAGGGAAGTGAGTTAAAATGATGAGTCACTGACCTATTCAAAAATGAACAACCTCTTCAGTGCCATTAGGAGCTGGTAATAGATCATCCCGGACAAGAGCTGGTAAAAGGGGATTAAGGGGTCTCCTCAAGTCTGCCTGTGCTCTAGTTTTATGTGACTGCTGTTGCACTCCACTTTTTTTTTTTTTTTTTTAAGGATGAAGAAGCAGCACACCTTATATATAAAAAGACAACAACTTCTTGTGAATGCAGTTGTGAGAGTCTAATCCTTATTAGTCCAGCTGTAATTGTTACAGACAAATAGTAATAAGACAGCTAAAATGCCTGTTATTCAGCCAGGGAATATGATTGTGTTGATGGTTTCTTCTTCTCCAGGTAGGATCTGCTTGGGGTTGTTTTTGTTTCCTAAAACTTTTGCAACTTTGCTCATCAGCCTGCAGCTCCAGGTTATGTTATAGCTTGTGTGTGTTGGATGCGTTTGTTCTCTTCATTATCCCTACAAGCAGTTTAGTTCAGCTCCAGGTGTGCATTTCTTTAACTGATCATGGGCAAGTTCTTCAGCGTTTTGGGGTCTCCATTGTCAAATTGGTGCCCTGTTGCTTGCCATCGTTTGCTGGTGTCCCCTTCTGCCACATCCTATTTTTCTGCTCCCCAAGTGCATTATTTCTCTGCAACTGTTGTCATTGTGTTGGTCATAAGTATCTTTTTCTTCACAGAATAACTTCTTGCTATAAGTGCCCTTATAAAACTGTGGTGGTGCCATACAGATATGTACCACAAAGCTATAGGTACCTGGCCAATTACAAAAGTTGCTGCCACAGTTGTATCAAGTAAAATGAAGCCCTGGTCAGATAGGAAAAGCTCAGAGAGAGCAAGCGTGGTGAGCCTCAGGAGCTGTGGACAAGGTGTGGAGAAGTGAGTGACTGCAGGTCTGGCCTCCTTATTACTTAGTAAAATACTCTGAGATTCTTCTTTGTGAGAGGTGATGAACAAATGAAAAAAATTTATTTTGATATTGAATAATATTATTGAATAACAAATTTTTTCTTGTTTTGCTTCTTGTACTGTAGGCCTAGTGTTGAGCTCATGCTAATTCACTCTCTTGATATTAAAATTTCAATCCCTGCTCCTTGATTGCTCCTTTACTGTCTGTGCTGTCTCCGGTACCTGCACAGGGATTTGGGATAATAAAGTCAAAGTTTGCTGCTAAAGTATATTTTCTGTTTGTGCCTAGTTGTGACTTTGGAAGTTCAGTCACTGTTGTGTGCAGATATGATCAATAAAGCTGCTAGTGATGTACTTTGCTATTAAGTGTTGATTTAAGGAGTTACTAGGAACTAGGGAAATAACATGGTTAATTAAGTTAATTGGATTGTAAAGTCCACAGGGATTGTGCCTTTCTGTGTATTCTCTGAAGCACCTCAGACACCTCTGATCACTGTAAAATGATGACTTTTTCCTTCCACACGCTGACAGTTTGAGCTACTTATCTACTTTTAAAAACTTTGCATTTCAAGGCAACAAATTTCTACATGGGCTATGGAGTTACAGCTTTGTAGCCCTTGGCTTTAGAGGTTCAGGTAGAAATGAAGAAGGGGAATTTTAATACAATTCAGCTAAGTGATTCCATGGAGTCTGCATCCTTGTATTTGTTTGCTAACCTGTGTCCTTAGCAAAAACCTGTGGGGCAACTTCTGGTGTGTTGGTCTTTTATCTTGGCCTTAGAGCTAATTTTGATTACATTTTTCTTGCCATCCAACAAGGCATATGAGGAAATAATACATCAGGCTCTAGATAGGTCTATTCTGTGGCATCCGTTTTTCATGAAAATAAGTAAACAATCTTCCCCTGTCTGAAATGGAAATTTATTCTGGGTGCATAAAGTGAAATCTAGCACAGAGGTATTCTTCTGCAGCTTGTATTTCTTCTAATTTATAGCTCCTCTTCTTCTCCAAGTGACTTGGAGACTTTATAGGTCTGAATTGGAGATGTTACAGGTCTGTAATCTGTTTTTAAATTTTTATGATTGTTATCTTTGAGTGTTTTTATGAAGCTCTGCTGTGGGGATGTTCAGATAAGGTTGTATATTGAGTATTGGCCAATTTTCTAGGAGAAAAAATGGGATTATAAATTACCAGAAACATTGTCAGTCAGCATGAGTTTGTTCTCATGTTAATTTCTTTAACCTCTTATGGAGAATTAGGGAGAGTGAGCTGTGAAAAAATGGACTGGATGAAGCTATTATGTGGTGCCTGGAAAACTGTACTTGGACTTACTTGGATAGTGATGAATTGTGAACAAATAGATTGAGTGAGTTTTTCCCCGGCATCTGTTGAAGGTCTGGTAAAAGTAAACCCTTTCTTTAATGACCTTCTAAAGGAAAAGGGAATATGCTTATTGCATTTTTAACATTGCAGCAAATTGAAAGCTGTTACAAAAACATTGATGAAGTGAGCGTGGGCTTGGTGATCTCTTGAGACACCCTCAGAAATGTTTTCTGATTCCCATGATGTTATAGGAAAAGCAAGGAGTAAATGATATGGAAGATGCATGAGGACTGCATTTGGTCCTTGTATGAATTAGGACTTATTTTACTTAAAATAATAAATAAATGGAGGGGGCGGAGGAATGAAAGTGCTTCTGTGGTGCTTGGCCATGCAGCTGTCAAGTGAAGAAAGCTGTTGAAATTTAATTTACCTAGTACTTTATTTTGAAACTGAATTTATCCTTTAAAGGTTTAAATTTAGACCTGAGCTATCTGTGCTATTTGTGTCACCCTTTCTGGATGTCTTCTGACTATTCCTCATATTTCCAATTCCACAGGAACCAAGGACTCATCTGAGCCTGGAAGTTAAACAGTTGGTTTTGGGGGGGGTGTGTGTGTGTGTTTGGGTTTTTTGTTTTGCTGAAAGCTTAACACATTTTAATGTAGGACCTATCTGCTGCCCCAAATCCACTTGTGAGAGCAACATAGCATTTTTCCTCTCTGCTTGGCTATTGTTTTTCTTATTGTGGTTTTTTTAAAGTGAAACAAACTCTCATACATTCTACAATTTCCATATTGCTGCCTATGATGATAGAGAAGACTCATTTCCCTGCTTGCCTCCACTATTTTAATTGTCAGGTAAACACTTAGTGATAGCTCTTGCTAGCCAAATGTGTGTGTACTATCCTACTGTATATTACTATAAAGCAGTGCATCTAACATTAATTTAAATGTGAGGAACTTGGCTTTCAGTATTTTTTTTATTCCCAAATAGAATGCAAAGATTTGGTGTGGTTTTTTTTTTTTTTCCTTTCTATGAGAGAAAGTATTTCTTTACAAAAATGCCTTCCTTGAAAAGTGCCAACAAGATTCTTCCCAGAAGTAAATGCTGCATGTGGCTGGTATGAAGTCAGACATACTGAAGAAATACCAACCCTGACTATAACTGAACTCTGCGAGGACAGGCTTTCTGAAGCATCCAAGTGTTCCATGGTTGGAACAAGGAACTGATGTTGTGTGTTTGTGGATATTTGTATGGTTGGGGTTTTTTCCCCCCCCCTACATGTGCATCTGTATTTTAAAATCTTGCCTGCCAGACATCTGTGTTTGCAGGAACAGCTGTCACTTGAATGAAAGACTGTCTCCCCGTCTGCTATGCCTGATATATGGGTAACCTTACTGTTGTCAGTACAAAATTTATTTGCTGCATTGTGATTAGGTGGAGGCCAGTGGAGGTGTGTGAGCAGTGCATTGTACCTCACTCTCAGTTGCATGGCTGTTCCTGTGGACAGGAGGAGCAGGAGAGGAGGATGCTGGCTGGGGCTGCCTTTGGTTCACTGTGGTTTTTTGGCAGTGAGCATCTATTGCAAAGCTGCTGAGATGCGTGACCAGATAAATGTGGCTTGCCCTTCTTAGTGTTTAAAGCTTTGTAGGTGTTTCTACAAATGCCTCTCCAATTTCCCCCCCATCTTGTCTTGAAGTCCCATTATGCAGGATTATTCCAGCTGATGTAAGAAGCTCTTCTAATAAGCTAGGAGAGTCTGCTTTATCAGCTCTTCCCAATGTTAGCAAACCCCCTTTTCTCTCTAATTTACAGTTGCTGGATGTTACAGGCTCTCAAATCAGTTTTGAGAGCTTATGATTGTGTGGAGCTGAAGCAAGGCAGGGGAACAATGCTCCTGGAGGGCAGGGTTGAAGGCTTCCCAGGGCTCCTCTGTGGACACTGAGTTTCCACGTCTCCAAACCCAGCAGAATCTAAATCTCTGTGGTATAGAACAAGGAGCTTTTAGCAAAGTCTTCTGAAATGCTTACACCAGAGCTAAAGAGTTGTTTTTCAGGCTGTGGTTGCGCAAATCACATGCAGAGCTGAGCAGGTCTGTTCCTTCTTACCAGGCTAGAGGAGTCCTGGAGGCTGCTGCATTTCTCTCTCTCAATAACTGATGGTCGGGTATAAACTGGTCACATTAAAGTACTTCTGTGAGCAGCATAGTTATTATCTGCCAGCTTTTTCCAGTGATGCAGTGCTGGTGTGGGCACTGCGTTACCCATGTGGGGACTGCCAGCTTTCAGATGGCAATCCTGAAATCCCCTTTTTCTGTTGACAGTGGTGGCTGTCATCACAATCTTTATCCCAAGGGACACAAAAAGCATGAATGTATTTTTGTTACAACCACATGTACACCCTGGAATGCTATTGCTGGTATGTATCTCTCTGCATGCAACTGCTGTTCAAAGGGCAGCAAGTCTTGGGCTGTGAGATGTTCTGGGTTGCCCCAGCCTGCAGGAGGAGTTCTCACTGGGAACCTCACAGTGGGATTCTGGAGTTACAGATTTTTCTTGAGGGTTGGGAATGTTTGAGAGGAATCAACACCTGGTGCCGAAGGGCAAGAGACCACAGCAAAGGAGATGAGCAGAAGAGCTGGTGCTGATCCTTGTGCCCAGGACTAGAAGCTGCACTAGGCAAAATGCCATTGTTACTGAGCAATGATGGAAATCCCATGGCACCTGGAGGAGGAATGTTGAAGTGCTTCTGGAGGAGAAAACATACTGAAGGGAATTGAGAGCTCTTGCCTTGCTCTTGAGCAGGGAGGAGCTCAGAAGTTGAACCCAATTGAAGGGATGTGAGGTCAGATAGATACCTGTGTTCTGTGAGCTCTCAGCTCCTCTTACCTCCACCCTGAACACTTGCAGCAGGGAGCTTTTGGAAGCAGTCATTTTATGTTATCTATATGCGTAGGCTGTCTCAGGCAAAGCAGCAGAAATCTGTCCAAAAAAAACAAGAAGAAAGGGAATAGTAAAGCACCTTCAAACTACTCCAAGTGCTGCCTCTGCAGTGGATACAGTTTCCAGCAGCACAAATACTGCATTGCAAAAAAGCAAAACAAACAGAGTTTGAGTACGGAAATGAGTTCCAAAACTCAAAATAAACCCTTGCAAACAGCTTGTTTAGTTCTCAGGGTTGTTTTGTGGGGTAGATGGAATGAAACACAAGATTTAAGCACTAAAAACATTTGAAGTAGTCTTTCCCCGCTATTGGCAGCAAACTATTTACATCTGCTAAGCCCTTATGTCATCTTTAGTGGTAACCCAAACTGACCAGAAAGAAGGAGCTGTCTGGCTTCCTCTAGAATTTCAAGGCTGGACTTTGAAAAAATGAATACAAAGTCTGGGAGGAGTGCAAGAAGGTACACAAATTAAATACAAGTTCTTGGCTTTGTCATGATGGAAAAATGTGGGAGTACCTTTTCCAAGTCTTTTTTACAGCTTGGTAAAATTTAACTTTGTACAAGTGATGACTTAGTTATTCTTGCCTCCAAAATGTACCGCTGTGGTCCTGCCTCTTTGCCCAAATAAGAATTGTAAAGTTCTTAAGCTGCTGTCAAGAAATATGGTTATAGGTCAGAGGCAAGGACATGGAAATGTGTGAGGATTGTTCTTGCATCTGACTGTTGAGCATCATTGGATAGCCAGTCTGAGCTTATTATCTGAACCTCAGTCCTCTGCCAACCCTTCAAACACACTTTGCATCTTTGTGTGTTGTGGGTTTTTTTGTGCAAGATTTTGAGGTGTCCAGTGCACCAACTTTTCAGCTCATCAGACACATGTAGCTACTCCACTGGCAGTTTTCATCCACTGTCAGCATTGTTTACTTCTCAGGTTCCTTTTCTGTATTTCCCCAACACTTCACTTTAAGCAGATGGTTGTAGGCTCTCCTTGTTGGCAAGCTGCAAATGAAGTTGCTGTAGGATGGGATTTGTTTGCCTATCTTTGCCTATCTGTCTCCTTTCCTCACTGCAGAAGGGAAGTTGGTGGTTTATCTCCTGTTCCGGGGACCTGGCATATCCATGTGGATGATGTTTTCAGGGGCTGCTTCCCCTTTTGGCTGCGAAGGGGAGCAGAGTGACTACCTGAGCTTGGAGACACCTTGCTGCTGAGTCCAGCTGTCTGGCATGGTTGGTAGTAAGTGATGGGTGTAATAAATATGCCCAAATGCTCTGTAAGACTTAGATGTCTTTTAATGAGGCAGGTGAAGACATTTGTAGAGGGTGGGTGTCCCCAGCCAGGAAGCCCCTTTGCTGACTTTGAGGCAGGAGTGAATGGAACTGAGTACTCCATAAAAGTGAAATTTGTGTTGTTCTTCAGTGGAGGCTGTGACTAGTGATTCAGACATACCAGTCAGTCCATTAAATCCTAACCTCACTTATCAAGTCCTCAGAGACCTCACTTTTAAAGCAGAAGGCCTGTAAAGGTGGCTAAGGGCAGGAAGAAGTTTAATAGAAATAAAAATTGATTAGTGTGGTCCCCTGGGAATCGTTTGGAAGTTAGGCAGCAACTGTGTGCAGCTGTTTAGTGAGGGGGTGAGATGGCTGTTATCCCTCATAAAAATTGATCAGTGCCATTCATTCCTGAGTATTGATCTGAGCTTCCTGGACAAAAGATGAGCTGGCCCTATCCAAGGGCACATGGGTGGCACTTCTCTAGGAGACTGGGACAAGGAACTTTACTCTTGGTCTTATCTTGTATTTTAACCTTTTTTCTTGAAGAGCTTTCCTTGCAGCCATTCTTACAAGTTTTGGGTATGGAAGTCCCCAGTGTTTAGCACCTAGTGGAAGCTGTAAATGGCACTCTAGCTGTACAATTCTAGCACGTGTCAGTGTTATGTATTTTGCTTGGGGAAAGCATACACTGCATCTCCCAGGCGTAATTCAGTGTACTGGATACAGTCAGGATGCCACTGCACCAAGGAACTTTGCTCTATCTCATTCCAGTATTGTATTTAGTTGGTTTGTAGCAATAAATGGTTTGATCAAAGTCTATATTGGCTGAGTGGGAAAAGCAGTCTGTGTGCAGGTGGTTTCAGTCCTTGTCATCCTTTCCTACTGCTCTTCATTCACAACAGTCCACATGCTTTGCTGGGCTCCCTGTGAGCTACATGAGTATCTCTACTCTTAAATAAGAAGGGCAGGTGAAGTGTGGTGAGGTGAGGAGGACTTTGCCTAAGGAAGAAACGTACCTGCAAACCAGAGCTGAGGAATCCCTCTGCGCTGCTACACGGGATTAAATGCTACCATACAGCTCATCTTGTCAGCAGGAGGCCAGAAGTAATACCTAGTAAATGGCCACCTCTGTTATTTATTCCCCTTCCTTGTCACCTCTGTTCATTTCTGAAAGCTGAGCTTGGCTTTTCCTTTGTAAAAAAAGCTGATTAGGGTAACAATATATTGGGGCATGTTTTCAAGTCCAGATTAGTTGGTATTTAGCCAGGTATTCACAGGCTAATGTGTTCTACCTTCCCTCTGCTGAGCCTGCGCTGCCTGGGGAGCCTCTTCTCTCTGCTCAGGCAGGGCTGTCTTAGTGGGAGCCCTTAGCTGGATGCTCATCCCAGGCAGTGCCTGGCTGAGTCAGAGCTGTGCCAGGACCTGACCCTAAAACACTGCGTCATCTCTCCATCTCGTTGGAAATCTGTAACCAAGCACTGAGAACCAGTAGGGTCTGGGGCCTTGTAGTTTTCTTTTGTGTGTGTGTTTTTTTTTCTTTCCCAATTGTAACTCATAGCTTTAATCCCCCTTGAAATGAAGAGTAAAATTCTATTGTCTTTATGCCCCAGGGGCATCTGTGTGTGAAAAGAGAAGGTTAGAGAGTTCAGGAGTTTGTTGCATGAGATTAGCTGGGAGGCTGATGGGGACCTTTTTTATTCTCTTGGTAACATTCTGAGTCTCTGTAAGGGTGGTAAATTAGTACCTTTTCATGGAAATTGATCTGAAAATGGACCTATCTATCCAGAGAAAAGTTCTGTCACCCACCTGGCTACACCTGTGTGGTCAATAGGAACTGAGCAGGTCAGGTGTGTCAGTAGCAGGAGGGCCATAAAGTATGAGCTCTAGAAAAGCTCTGGTGCCTTTCCTGATGGATGCCCCCATGGATACTGTGGGGCAGGACATGTTGCCTGCTAATTGCTGCTCCTAAATCCTAGGGAATGGCGTTTCAAGTGGACTGGGATATAGCATTTTTAAGTATGTGACTCCCTGGTGGAAGTGTCTGGCTCACCATGAGTAGTGGGTGGTGCTGGGGGACAGCACCTAGAGCCTGGGTTTTGGTATGTGGAGTGCCAGCACCTGCACGGAGCCCAGGGACTGGTTTGCTCTGCACTATGCTTGGTGCAGTGTGTTGACACCTTTTACAAAGTGCTTGTTCTCCAGCCTTATGCTCCTGAAACTCTTCTGACGGTATTAATGTGGGAGAAAGGGATGCCTTTGGGCTGACAGTTGAGATTTGTTGTTGCTCTGAGCCAACAACAGAAAAACCACCTCACTGGATTTGGAGGAAGTAGGGCTGGGGGAGAATTTGCCCCCAGAGCATTCACTTTACAGCCAAGATTAGCTGTTGAGGAAGGTGCAAGCCTAATGTCCCAGGATAAAATTCCCAGTAATGGAGCTTGCTGAGAGGGCAGTAGCCTTGCAGGGGGCAGTCAGTGCTGGTGCCTCCAGTCCTTAGCATGGCATGGGAGCAGTTTTTTCACTGCGGTTTTGTACCTCCTGCAGGAGACTGCAGCAAACTTCCTTGCCTCCTTCTTGTGGGTTTTATGGCTGTTAATAATTAATTTCAGTCTTCTCAGGATTTTTGGGTGTACAGTGGAGGTTTTTTTGTGCTAATCTCAGTTCCTCACCACCTTCGCATCCTGTCTGAGATTATTGAATAACATACAAATATCTGCACAGAGCAGGGCTGCGGGTTTTTGGGTGATGACTGTATTAGCTGTGCTGCTGACAGCTCCTTGCATTTTGTGCTAGAGGATTGCTTAAACAATGAAATAAGCCCCTGGGGAAAGAGGTAGGAAGGCGGCTGTTTGATATTTAATGCTTGACTGCACAAGGAGGCCATGGAAAAATCAAGCCACTTGGGGAGGTGCCAGGCACGAGGCCCACACAGAAAAGGATGTTGGATCTGCCTGAGTCATGTGCTGGCTGCATCTGTTGCTCTGTTGGGTGGCTTTGCTGTGATGGTGAGTGACCCCTGAGCGATGCTGTGGAAATGAAATTGCTGTGAATTGCAGCAGTCTGGTCCTCTGGTTCTCACTTGCTAGGATTTACTGAGAAAGATCCTCTACCTGATCAGGTTTCTGAGGTGTTAGCACACCAACCCATGGTAGAGTGATATCTGAAATGGCTAATCTTGTTATGTCAAGGTACATGTTATGTTCATCTGTTGAGCCTTTTATTTGGACCAGTGGTTGATGACCACTGCATACCAGAATGGATGTTACAGTTCTAGGCAGTGTTCAGAAGATGGAAGCAGAAGAATTAACCACATGGAAAGACATTGCTGGTATGAAAGAAAGTAAAGACTGGGAGCCTACCCCAGGAAGGAGAGAAGTAAGAAAGGGTATCAGTAAAATGTGTACCGTAGTGGCCAGTCTGGGGAATGCCAAATGGGAACATCGAGTCTTGCTGCTTTTGGTCTCTTTTCTCAGTTCTTGATGCCCATGAGCTGAGATGTGACACCACACAGAGCTTCCAGCAGTCTGTTTAGTTTGGTGCATCATCCCCTGCTGTTTTGGGGGTGAGCTGTTTTCAGTAACGGGATACTAAGAAATGACATTGCTATATATGGCAGCAAAGAATTTCTGTGAATAATTTTGTCTTCGTTTTTCCTCTTTCAATGGTATCTGTAATAAGAAAGGAAGGATAGAGCTTTTTGCTCCAAATATGGAAGAAGGCCTGCATGGCTTTGTCCATGAGCAGCATGAAAGATATAAAGACTTTTCGTCCTTCAGAGCCTGGTAAATCTCATGGAAATCAGTGAAATGGCTTCAGGTGAAGGACATGTGACAGCAGGGCAAGGCTGATCTGGCTGAGGGATTCACAACAACATTCAATGCCCTAGCTGATCCATGGCTGCGCTGATGTCTTACATCCCTTGGATCACCTGCTGGCAGAAAACAACCTCTGTGCTCTTTTTCTTTCCCTCCTTACCTAGTTTTTGTTCTGCAGGGTGGTCAATGAATCTCTTTGTAGGAGAGGAAGAGACATCAGGATAGTAAGGAGGGTGCTGCAAACCAAGCAGCACGCTTTTGGGACTAACCTACTAGCAGTGTCAGATTTGTCATTGCTGAGCATGTGGATTGACAAAGCAGCCAGCTCCTGACCATGTTGTGTGTGGCTAAAAGTGTGTCATTGCTGTTGTCTTTATGTGCACCTGATTTTACAGTGTTGGGTGGAGTCAGAAATAACATTTTCATGGTAAACTCATTTCAAAATTTCCGGGTACTAGTTTTACTTTAAATAATTCTAAAATAAAAACATAGAAAAGTAAATATGGAAGCACTTCGGAAGCATGACTTCTAATGTAAATCTGTGTGTTTATATATTGAATTTAGGCATTCATTATCTTTAAACTGAAGTGAATCTACCCAGAATGCTGAGTCTAATTTCATATATTGTTTGCTTCCTAGTATTTCTGCTCTGTCCTAACATCAAGAAATTTTACAAAGCAGTGGGATGCATCTTGTAGGTAAGATGTGAAGAGCTGGAAAGATTTGTCCAGGTTGCAAAGCTGTAACAGCACCTGATTTCTAAGGCTTTAGTAGACCATATGACCTTCCTTGCAGGGATGAGACTTCTTTTATAGCCAGAGGCTTTGCAGCTTCTGAGATTTTTGTGCAAAGAGGTTTTGCTGCTTTTATGATCTGGGGGCAGGTTATGGCTGGAGTGGTTTGAGGTGGTGTAGAAACTCATTCTTTCCTAAACTGCTTCTGTCTGGCTGTGGTTTTTCTCTCCTACCTTCTTTCCTGCGGATCTTGGGCTTGGAAATGGCTCCTCACTGAAATAAAAGGTGATCTTGAAACTGTGTCAGGCTCATCATTTCTCAGAGTATTACTCTGTTATAATGGTCATTAAAGCACTAAGGAAACTGTGGCAGCTTTACTTGACTGTTCTCTTGCTAGTCACTGAACTGTAATCCTAGTGTTTATAGCAAGTATAAGAAGTGTCATTAAGCTGATAATAAATCACTTGGTTTGCTGGGAAGGCTGTTAGAACCATTCTGGTCCCCCAGAAGAGGTTCTTGGTTTGTGGTGACAAGTTTAAATGCCATTGTGGGGAAAAAAACCAGCCAGGTGGTGCAGTGCAAGCAAGAGGTTTGTGTTGGCTGGGAGGGGTCAGTACTGCAAATATGGAGAAGAAATGATCAAATTGGTCAAAGTGGATGTGTTTATGAATCCTTACTGGGCTTTGCTGTTTCTGGGTGTCTCCGAGATGGCTTCTACCAGGAGTGGTGGTAACTCACCTAGTGCTGCCTGCATGGAGAGCAGAGTGCTCCAGTGGCCACTTGATTTTGCTACGTGCAAAACTGGAATTGAATTTCTACCCTCCTATCACTGTACTCTTGGTACAGAATAAGATGTTCCAGGTGCACATGGAAGATGCACCAAGTTCACAGCATCTGCTGGAGCCACTGCTGCAGAAAGGAGCAATCCTGTGTGACGTACTTGCAAAAGGCCTGTCTTGTGGCTGCCACCTGTGTGTCCTCTTTTGTACTGAAAATTTCAGTGCTAGAGGCTTCCAATTAGACTAACATGGATGTCCAGAGCTGGGAGTTAATTTGAAGTAGATTATTTTATGCTCACAAATTCACAGCCTTTTTTAATTGTCCTACAAAACACCAGTGCTCTCCCCATTCAGGCTGCCGCTGTATGGGAGGTGGCTTGTGACCTCCAGCCTGTGTGCTTGGGCCAGACATGGTGACTGTGTGCTATGTGCTGTTGGCCAAACATTGTCTCAAGATCACGAATAAAGTAAATCATGGGGATAAAATAAAATTCCAACTCTAGGCCATGGAGGAAGAAGTTTTTTCTCACAGCTCAAGCGTGTTAGACAGGGCTGCTGAAGTGCTAGACACTTTGCTTTCATCCCAGAAGTTCATCTGTCTCTGTGCTTGAGTTACTCTGCTTCATTTAAAATGGGTCTTCAAATCGGTTTTGCTAAATTGCTGCAAAATCCTGTGTGGATGCTCTTGAGCTGATTTAATCTTGGTTTATGTTGATTTAGTTTCTTGCCAACTTTTGCTAAATCCGTTTGAGACAGAGTTAAATCAACTTATGAGTGTCCTTGCAATTTAATTAAATCGACTGATGTAGCTAATGTAACTGATTGTAATTAAATGCAAGCGGCTTTTATATAAAGACAAGCCCTGAGGGCATTCAGGAAATCCCATCTTGTCTTCCCATTAGCCCCTAAAAGGAGTTTGCTCACAGTTTACAATCTCTGCCTCTAATCCTTGTCCCACAGCAGAGCTTTGCTGTGTTGGGCTATGCTTTGCATTTGCAATAAACCCTATCCCTGGTGGCTCTGCCCCACCCCTGGCCATCCCTTCCACCACAGTTCTTGTGTGGCTGTGTGCTGACAGCCCCATGGGGAAGGGCACTGGGTTACTTGCTGCCTTAGATGAAGAATAACCTGCTCGGCTTGTTATTATGAAGTCATTCTTTCTGAATCCTGGCTTTTGCTTAGAAATGCATTTGCCTTTTCTTGTTCGCAGCCTCAAACTGGAGGCAGTGGTCTGTAATGATGTAACCTTCCCAATAACATCCACATCCTATATCGCAAAGGCTGCTTTTTCATCTCCAGCAGGTAGTCTTGCTATTCAAGGGAGCAAAGATACTGTGTTAACATGAATTTCTGTGCCTTGAGTGACAGAAGAGAGGACCAGATGGGAGAACAGCCAGAGCAGGCTGTAGCATCCTGCTCTTTCCGCGCCCCCCCCCCCCCGCCCAGTTCTGTGTGGAGTCTCAGCAGTGGTAAGAGCAAATCGAAAGGCAAGGAATATCTGTCTTCTATCCCCTGCTACTAATGTCCCCAAAATCTAGGTAGCAGGGGTTGGACAGGGGAAGCACCATTTGTGACTATGAAAGCTTTTAATTTTCATTTTTTTTCCTGCTGTTTCCAGCTCAGTTCACACATTAGGAGAAAACATTAATAGCTTCTGATGATAGTTTCATGCTCTGTTTGCATCCTTCCTTAATGAGACCCGCTCACATCTGTGAGAGTCCTCCCTCAGCAAGCTGAGGTGCCATGTGCAGATGTGCCACTCAGTGACAACCCCATGAACAAAGAGAAACCCCCAGGGATTTGTGGGGTTGTTCGTGCCCTGGTGCTCAAGGCTGTTCCTTCTTAGGGTCCTCAGAGATCAGCATGGGGCCCTGCACTGGGCTCTTGTGCTGCCTCTGCTGCCAGATGGTCAGATGGGAGGTCTTTTGTCGAAGGTAGTCAGCCCTCCATGAGATCCACCTTGGGAAGGGCTTCTAGGCTCTCTTTTCTCTCTTTTTCCTCTTCTTCCAGCCTGGGATAACCCTAACTTTTTCTGGTGCCCTATCATCTCTTTGCAACTGTGCTGGGCCCGCAAGTGCAGTGGGAGAGTGGCACTTCGGGCTTAGTGTGCTGAGCAAAGTCATCAGCCCAAGAGAGAGTCTAAGAGGGAATGAAAGAGGAAAGTGGCCAAGGACAAACCCAGTGTTCAGGGTGTTCTGAGCTGCATTCAGGGATAAGGACTGGGAGCTCTAATCAGGAGGAGAAGCAGGAGCCAGCAGAGTTTCAAGAGCATCAGTGGGAGGGCATTTGTGGACAGAAAGGGAAGCAA
Organism: Acropternis orthonyx; assembly: GCA_035583155.1. Lineage (NCBI taxonomy): Eukaryota > Metazoa > Chordata > Aves > Passeriformes > Rhinocryptidae > Acropternis > Acropternis orthonyx. Next base: position 9,683,692 of record JAWWEU010000023.1, read on the forward strand.
CTATCTTAAAAAAAAATTAAAAAATGGTTTCTTTGCATGATTATTTGTAGAGGGGAGTGGGGGACATGCCAGAAACAGCTTTTCTGGAATGGAGTTACTGGTGGAAATTAGGGTCATCTTATAACAACTGATTGTGAAATTGGAGTGACTGAAGGCTGGTAAGTTCCAGATCTCTGAGCAGTGTCAAAAGAGACAGGATAGCCTTTGGCTGACATATTTCAAGAAAGTGTTGGAAATGAGCCAGGCTGGGATGGCTGAAGTGAAGCTGACATCTTGCAGAATAGCTGGAGAAAGCTGAACAAGGAAGAGGTGAACCAATGAACCAGCAGGCACAAAGCTGCTGAAAGCCTTTGGGGAAGGAAAACAACCCTGAAAGGCACTGAATGTAAAAGTGAATGTGATAGAATCTTTCCCAGTCTGTGGAAGCTGAGGGAGGTGGTGGTGAAATTTAAGGGACAGCCCAGATGTTTGTCTGGATGCTAGGTGGAGCAGATAAAACCATTTACACCTGAAAATAGGTTTTGCTTCTGGAAATGCTATAGCAAAGAATGAGTTCAAAACACTGCATTTTGTTAATTTCTTCAAAATCCATTCTGGCGTGCTCTGCTCGCCCTTAAAAATGCATTTAGATTTTTAATGAATGAAAAAACTTGGAAAGTGATTTTGATTATTTTTGATGTTGAAAGAGAAGTACTTGCAGAGAAGTTAATGAAGGAGAGAGGGGGGGGGGGAAAGGATATTTATAATACTTCTCAGCCTTCTCTCTCATACACAGGGAGTGTTTTTGTACAGTAGGATCACAACTGTGTTGCCAACACCATCAAGGCAGAGGAAGGGAGCCGCTGGGAGAGGTGCTGGGGAGCAGAGATGGGGGGCATGAGGTGAGTGTGTGCCATGCACAGTGCATACCTGTGTGAGATGTATGTAGCACCTACATGGCAAGTCAAGAGTGTGCTCAAATGATGAAAACAGCACATGAATGCTGCAGACATGGAAGAAGTGGTGCTGCTGGTATAGGGATGTGCCATGAGCTATTCTGAGCATTTAGGGCAGAACTCCCTATAAGTAGGTTCAGCCTAGAGAAAAACTGGGAAGGGAATTAAAAACATCCAGCACTAAGTGAAGAGCCTGATGAGTGATAGCATGAAACATGTTATCTTAAACTCCTTCAATTGAGACTTCTTTCCCTTGTTTTGAAGACCTAGCTCCCTGAGTTGTTGTTTTGTTCAGCCAAAACCCCATAGAAAACCAACAGCATCAGGCTGCCACAAAAAACCCACCAGGCCAGTTTCCTTGGATTGTTGGGCCAAGATGTTCTGAGTTGGGAGAAAGAAATTTTCTGCTGGAAATTATCATACTGCATGAAAAGGAGATAGTTTGGTTTTCTTTTTCTTTTTTTTTTTTTTTTTTTAGTTAAAAAAAACCTCCAAAAAACTCACAGTGCTCTCTTGTCACTTTAAGTGTATCTTTAATTATCTGGAAAACATGGCTCCATCCTGTGAATGAAAAGATCAGGGAAATCAGTGATTGCATTTGAAGGATTGCACTCAGTAGATATTTCCTATTTTAGCTGTGGAGTTGTGGTGAGGAAAGAGAAAAGGATGGAGAGTGTGGACTGTAGAAAAATAGAAATTAAGGGGGAAAAGTGAGGTATAAAGTAACCACTGCTTGTGCAGTAGTGAATTATTTTCTGTTCTACTGTATCTTCCAGCTGGAATTGTCTGATTCTAGAATAGGTTTGAGGAGAGGAATAGGATGTGAACTTTCAATATTGATATTAATGTATTTAGCAACTTGGCATTTCATAAAGAAATTATTGAACAAAACAAGGGAGTCAAGTAGGAGCTGATGGCATTTGCTTCATGGCTCATTTCAATTCTACCAGTGTGTGCTGAGACATCTGTTTGATGTAACAGTGCTCCCTCAGCTGGACATCCTCTCCTGCCATTCACACTGGAGCTGTGACTGTCTGACCATGCCTGTGGGATAAAACTTTTTTCCATAGGAAAACAGGCCAACTATTGCTTTTTGCCTGTGGTCAGCAGCACTGAGAGCCAGCCTCACTAGCTCTTTGGACATGGCTTTTCTCCTTGGATGGACCTTGCAACACACTGTGTCACACAGGCAGTGTTCTGAATTTAATTTTACTATTTTATTGCCCCTAGAGATGAGCAAATGGAACTTCTGCAGGTCACTTGGAAGAGCAGAGGTAGTTTGGGCACAAGGAGTTCTCAATGTGATATGGAGAAGCTACTGCACAGAAACCACCTGTTTTTAATGAATCTTTTGAACCAATTTGGTTCTAGCAAGCCAATTCCACTAACAGGCTAAGCAGAATAATGATAGGCACAGCTGCTACAATTCCTTGTTATGCTTCTAGTTAAAACAAAGTCCTCTTTGCATTGGGAAACACTAATCTAATGTCATGACTGTGTTAATTGGGAAATTTTTGGTAGTTGAGCACATCCAAATGCTTCACATGTGTTCATAATTTTTCCCCTCCCTGCTCTATGACCAAAATATGTAAATGATGACATGACTTCTTCCCTGAGAAACAACTAATTAGTTCATTAATGTTGCTGAGATAAATCAAATTGAAGTCCCCTGCTATGCTTAGCTACAGGATAGACTTACATACTAATTCTAATGTTCTTTGGGTTGATTTCAGTTTGATTGCAGTTGGTTTTCCTGCTCACTTTCCAGTCAGACCTGTGTCCAAATGGTCAGTTGCTGTCGTAAGGGAACTGGAGTATGTTGGGTGAAGTTTGAATTAGCAAATGATCTCAGCTAGTAAGAAAAAGATACTTAACAGACTGCCTCAGATCATCGATCTTGGTTATCCTGTCCCTGGTGGTACTTAAAGGCTGCCAAGAGAAGAGGGACAAGGGTCCATGTGAATGCTGGGTACTTGTTCTGTGTGTGCAGCCTTCCTCTTGCTCCTGCCTCCCAGTCCTGACTGGGTGTCCTGCATCTTGAGAAATGGCTGTTAGTTGATGTTCTTTTGAAACCCACCTGTGCTTTTGGCCTTCTTTCCATCCTTCAGCTGTGAGTTTCACAGTGCAGCAGTAAACTGCAAGAACAACAGCCCCAGTTCATTTGGTTTAAATGTCCTTATGTGTGCCCTAAGCCACAGTGTACCTGTGTGTCTAGCTGAAAGACCAAACTGCTCAGGGAGGAGGGAAATATTACAATTCTGGGGCATGAATGATCAGGTTGTGGAGTATGTGAAATACGAAGCCCAAGGAGGTGAGAGGGGAAATGTAGTCTCAGGCCTGACTTATGATCTAATACCTAGCTTTTGAAGGAACGCTTCCTGCTTGTTATACTTGCTGTCCCTGTGCATAGTATGTGATGTGTGCTTGCTGCCCTTCTGAGATTTACAGCTTACCCTCGAGATCTGATGTTGCTAATTTCTGAAGTGCTAGTTTTCCAAACTGGATTTATCACTAAGAAACAGCCGAGGTTTCATGGATTAGACTCAAATCATCCACCCTGAGCGATAGTGCAGAAAGGGGGATGCTGTCATAGGTTGAATTTCCTCTTTTCTGGAGCAAGTGTAGAGCAGGAGCCAGGAATAGAGCCCAGGTCCTCTCCTGTACCTAAGCCTGGACACTGCCTCTTATCTATGCTGCAGTGTTATAACCCAACTCCTTGCCTGTAAGTGGTCTTCTCCTAGGGTGTGGTATCTCCCTTCATCACTGTGGGGAAGTTGTAAAGCTTTCCCATCTTGTTAGCAACTGCACCATCTTCTGGTGCACTCTCTTCAGGTCTAGCTGGTGAAATATCCTGGCCTCTGGCTGTGATAGTTTGCTGGCTGGAGTCATGCTGCAGAGGTTTCATGTTCAACAGCTGTAATTTATCTTCAGATGGGATGCTCTTTTAAACTGCTTCAGTTCTCCTGTGTCTTTTTACAATGCATAGAAACCCATTAGAGCCCTGATGTGTATTTAGGGTCACCTACCTTATAAGCAGGGTATTGTTGAACTCTTGGGAGGGGAACTGCTTTGCTGTGCTGTGGCTACAGCTGCTTTTATGCCTTTAGGGACACCATCCAGCTCTGCCTGTGTCAGTCCTATTGCCTGCTGCTGCCTGTGTGGGGCAGCTTTTGCAGTAAGTGAACAAGCTGGCATTTGTGTTAGGCTTGCACTGTGCACAGATGTGGAGGAATGGGCTCTTGATTTCTGCAGAAATGATGCTTTTGATGAAACAGCAAAAGGGAAGGAAAGAGGGAAATCTAAGTCACTGAGATAATTTTGGAACTGTCTGCCCCACTGTGAGATTTTGCTGAGTGATTTGAGAAGTGACATTCAGCACAGCTTATCAGCTTAGCTTAGTTAGGAGGAAAAAGAAATTAGAGAGTGATGGAGGCCAACCTTCAGAGACCAGCTTTGTCAGAGAAGGCAGCTGCCAAGCAGAGCTTTACGTGACTTGTGCGCAGTGGAGCAAGACTGTGGAAATCCTTATGGCTCCAACTTTAAGTAGCTTGCTGCAGATAAACAAGGACATGATCCTCTGCCAACTATGTCCATTCTCTCTCATAGGTGCCATGTGTCAGCAGGCACATCCGCACACTCTCAGAAAGCACATCTGTATCTCAACTTTCTCACTGGGGTGCTTCCAAACCTGCTCCAGAAAGATAAATGGGGAGGGTGGATAAACCACTGCTGTGATTGCTCCCCGTCCAGGCTTAGTCTTTGCTGTGTTAATTAGGGAGATGGAGGTGTCCAGGCCTAAAGCTGCTCAGTATTTGTGGTGGCAGTGTCAGGAGGCAAGTGCAAGCAGCAGCCACAGCACCCCTGCAAAGGGAATATTGTACCCAGCTTGATCAGCCCTCAGGTTATGGGGCTGCATTCTTTCTATGGGATGTGCCTGTTGTATTTCCCATTGCTCTCACTCTGACAGTGCAGATTGTGATACCTGCTCTAGGTGTTCAGCAGGTATCAAAGATTACACTGAATTTCCTCTTTTTATGGTTAAAAATCCAGGGCCACTCTCCTCTAGAAAAAATCCAGGGTAGCAAACAGTTATGCCAGCAACATATTTGGCATGGCAGGCTGACTGTGAAATCTGTTTGCTTCTCTGCGAATAAACCCTTGACACCTCATTTCACCAAAACCTCTGGAGGGTGATGGGCAACTTCTTCCAATAAATACTAGCTGATCAGCAAGGATACTAAAAACAGCGAGGCCATCCATTGCTAATTATAAAGCTGTTTCAGCCAGGCCAGTAAAAGGTGTTTTATCTACCCCTTCCTATCAAAATTCACTGTATTTGCATGAATTGAAAACTATTTCTATCTCTTAGGCATTTAGGCTGAATATGATGGTGTTTGCACTACAGCTCCCAGAATATCCAGCATAAGCATTGCTCTCAAAATTAAAAAACCAAAACCACACACACACCCAAAAAAAAAGAAAAAAAAAGGACCCCAAACCTCACAGTACTAGGGTAATAATCACTGTTAACATTTCAAGGCTTAATGTTTCTGCCATGGTACTTAATCGATAATTGAAATCTCAAGAGATATGTAGTGCTTGAAATTCATGCAGTTAATTTTATTGCTAGCACTTGTAATTTGAAAGCAATTCTGAAATCAATAACAGTGTGACTTTATTTGCATGGAACAGAAAAGCCTGCAGGTGGTTCCAGCCACAAATGGTTTAGTATTTAAGTGGGAGCCACTGTCCAGGGAGAGGTCAGGATTAATTCTACCCTGTTATTTTCCCCAGCTATAAATAAAATCTTCCCCACGCTGTCTGGGTGCATTTATTGTTTGTAAACTGGTTGAGATTGCTTTTCTTAAAGGCTTCAGATGCTTCTCTCAAGTTTTCTCTCTGTTCCACAAGCTGCTCTGAGTGCCATGGGGCTGTGGGAGAGGGGAGAAGCCAGGACGAGGTTATAGAAGCTCTCCCTGCCTAAATTCTGCTCCTTCACAGTGAAACACTCCTGCACTGCTTTCCAAGCTCTAGATCCCCACTGCTGCAGGTTCCAAAGGAGGTGTTAATTGAGGCAGAAGTGTGCTGGGGTGATTTGTACCTCTGTGTCTTCCTAATGAGCTCACGGGGAACAGGCTTCTCTGGGGCTTGTCGGGGCTGCAGTGAAGGTAAAGTACAAGGACTTAAGCTGGAAAAGCATTGCAGTGCTGTGGTTTTGCCTTAGGTCATTAAAGCTTTTGTATTGTGTTTGCAGAGGAACAGGAGGCTGATCAGGACAGTTGGATCCTCCTGAGATGTCTGTTAGTGCTGCAGGTGTCACAGAAAACTTGGCCTGAATCAAGGCTTTGGGCCTCAGTGGGGTTGGGGAGGCTCTGTGGGCAGTCCTGGTGGCCTTCCCTGAGGAGATGTAGGAGACCTGGAAGTGCAACTACAGTGTGGGGAATTGAAGGGATTTTTGCATGTCTTGAAAATACTTACTTCAGTAGGAAAAGTGGCCTGACTCTGATCTCAGAACTTGCCTTCTGGGGAAGTCCAGGCAGTTTTGTAACATCGCACCCTCTTCCTGTTCCCAAACTGCTGTAGCTTGACAAAAAAGCCCCAACCCAACTCCTAAGCATTGAATCTGAAGATGAATCTTAGTGCTAGTCATTGTAAATCTCAGTTTCTGTCTTTGTTGGATGGAGGACCTTCATCTTCATCACCTGAAGCAAGGCCAGATGCTCGATGGTTTCTGATCCAGCCCTCCCTTAGATATCAGGGTGCCAGAGCTGGCAGCTTAGATACTCTCCATGTGGTTGTGTTGCCTGTGCTTCTCCTGTTCAGATACAACTGTGTTTATGGGCAGAGCAAGGAATGCCACTTAGTTTGCAGACTGCCTTTGTGGTGCTGAAGTTCAAAGGTTCTTTTTGATGCAAAAATCTAAAATGACTCATGCTGTGATCAAGAGCTTGAACCTGATTTGTGTGCCTGCAGTGTAAGCAGAGAGCAGCACGGGCTCTTCTCCCTTGAGCAAGGATCGGGACCAAACGCTGCCATCCGGGTTGTCTAGCTGCTTATTCAAACTGGCATTCTCTTGATCTCTGTGGGAGTGCTGACAAATGTAAGAGCAATGGTTTCTCTATATGGAAAACACCCAAGTAAGCTAACTTTAGAAATAACAATGTGCTGATTGTTTTCCAAAATAGCTTTGGTGTGTAACTTCCAATGGCTGACAGAACTTGTAGGGGGTTATTTAAATAAGAAAATTTATTTTTTTTACCTTCAGTCTCATCCTTTAATTTATCAAGCTAATTAAGTGATCTTACCCAGGGATGCTTTGTTCTTATGCAGTGCCCTCCCCCATCTGAGTCAAGGGAAGACATCTGCACACAAAAGGTGTGTTATTCCCATCCTGTAAATTATATGCAAGTATGGTGGTGCTTTCTCATTCATTTGGCTTTGTTTTAATCTTTCTCTCTTCACCCTGAGCTCTGATGTACTTCAGCTGAGGTTCTGCAGCTAATTAACATGATTACAGCTGTCTGCGTCAGGTTGGGAGATTGAGTTAGAAGCTGTCAAGATCCCAATATACTGGAGTCTTATTACTGAATCTCCAGTGCAGCCACATCTATTGAAATTCAAGCAGATCAGGTTAAATTAGATTAGCTAATGGAATTCTCATCTTCTCAGTTTAATGTAATTCTGAACAGTGACTCTTTAGTTTACTTAAAAAAATAAGTGTTTGAGTTGGACTTGACCTGACCCTGCAGGCCTGAACTCCTGGGACAATGAAGGAGTTAATGTCCAGGATCTGAACTCTCTGGACTTGATTTGGTGGTGGCTTTTGGGGACCTTGTGCTACAGGATCTGGGAGTAACTTAGTGCTTGGAGAGGAGACTCTGCAGTGTACTTTCTTGGTGTTTGTGGGGTGGCCCCTTGGGACTCGCACGGTGGGTCCCTCGTGACCAAAGTGACTGCAGCTGGATTAGAAGTACAGAGTCACTGCCTGTGCCACAGCTGCTGTACCTCAGTGCAGAGGTAGAGTGGCCAGAAGAAATAGTTGCAACAGGCTTTGAAGGGTTTGTTTTGTGCTATTAGCAACTTAGTCCCTTGTCCTGGTACTGCAGAAGGAAGAGGGGTGGAACAGTCACCTGGTAGGTAATTCCAGTGATTACTCTGCTGGGTTGATATTCTTGTTTCAAAGTAGACAAATTTCTGGATATATAGTAGGACTTGTTTCTTTGGCAGATTAGTGGGGGAGAAGATATTGTCAAATACTCATTTTTTCACAGCATCAGTGTCTTGCACTGTCCCTTAGCAATCCCCAGCACAGGCGGCAAAAATAGCAGTGCCAAAGTGAGTTAGAGCAGCCTTCAAAGCTTGATGGGGAACTGCAAAGTTGTGTAAACTCTGCAAAGCTGTGCAAAACTCTGCAAAGCTGCTGAAATGTCTTTGCCATGACGCCTTGTTGTAATCAGCTAGAAGATAGGCAAGATGTAATGGAAGGTCGGTGCCTGCCTGTCAGTGGCTTGGTGTGACAGCCTGTGCTGCTGGAAGGTGCAGAGACTGGGGATGGAAGGGGACTAATGTGTTTTGGGGGCTGGCTGTGCTGAGTGAGGGTCCCTGGTGCATGACTGCTGGTGATCCTGGGGCAACATGTGTTGGTGGAGGGTCACTTACCTGCTTGGTGTAAATGGCTAAAGCTGCCTCTCTGTTAACTTAAAGAGGAAATAGTGCGAATGGGAAAGGATTTATGTTCTGGCCCTCTTACCAGCCAAGAGCCCAGGGAGGCGGGCAGCTGGTGGGGAAGTTGGATGAAGGGCCAAAAAAAAAAAAAAATTTGCTGTACTTTTCTGTTGTTACAGAAGTGGCTTCAGTTTTTGAACTCTGTCAGCGTGGCACCTTTTGCAAGTACTAAATTCACTTAATTTGTGATGGCGCTGTGAGTGTGATTACTTGGTGTTACTGGCTGTGACAGCGTGCAGGCTTTTGAGAGGCCATTAGGGCTGCGTGCTGTGTTTGACTTGGATCCCCTTCGTTTACCTTCTGAACACCAGGCACTTTTCCTGACTAGTGTCTGCAGCAGCACACCAGTGTCTGTACCACACTGTCGTGATCAGAGTCCCACTGCTATCAGATTTGATCAAGTGTTTGATTCTCTTTCCCATCTTCCAGCAAACTGGACAAGTTTTGGTTAGAAGAAAAGTAACTTTAGGCCACATAGGGACATTCCTAAGGGCTTTAAGCTTCTCCACGTGGTATTTCTTTCGTAGCATCTGTTGGTAAAAATGAAGATTTTGTAGCAAAAGCAGATGTCCTAAATAGAATTTTTTTTTTTGTGTGGCTCTCCTTGCCACAACACCTGTCCTGTTTCCTATGTGGGGTTTGTGGTTTGGCAGATACGTCTATTTGTGTGTCTGCCTGCCCACCAGGCTAAACTGCCATGCTCAAGGCATGGTATACTTTTGCTGGTTCTAGCAAGGTGCTGGACCTGGAAGTTATTCACAGCACCATTCCTCACTCCTTCCTTAATATACATTTCTTTTTAGCTGCAAATCCCATTGCCAGCACAATAATTGTTTTCATTACTTCACTGGGAGTAATGAGGTTAACATCTTGAGCAGCAGCTAAAATAGACAAGAGCAAACAGCACAATAGCTTAATCCCCTGGAAATTACTCTTTTCAGTATAGAGCTATGCTTCCTTTTTCTCTCCTCCTACTTTTCTTTTGATGGTTAGAATTATGTTTTTATGTACAACTGAGCCCAGGACATGTAGTTTGCTGCTCCTGCAAGTAGAGTCACAGAATAATCCTCTAGATACTCTTTTTGAAAGGGAATTTCCTGACTAGAGGGTTGAGACCTCAGCAATGCAGGGTGAGGCAGTCCAGCCATGTGGTCTCATCTTCCCTACATGTGGCTCATTGCAAACGAGGTCCCTCAGTGGAGCAACAGCTCTCCAGTCCTGCCTGCAACGGAGCTGGGAGCAAGTTCAAGTTGTCATTGCAGAGATGAGCAGCTTCCAATGTACATAAATATCTAACCCTTCTCTGTTGATTCTATCACTTTCCCTATAAACAGACGCATAGTCACTTTCCAAGTGAGCCATCTGGGTTTGATAGATGTCTCTGGCTTTTTCTGGGCCCATTGTTAAATGGGGAAAAAGGGAGGGAATATTCTGAATTGAAGGAAATGGCTTCTGATGGCAGTCTGCAATTTCATGGGCTGGGAGATGAACTGCCCTTCTTTCCCTCAATTGCCATCAGCTCCACTGATTGTAATCTGCATTTGGAGCCTGGGAAACATCACTTCTCGTGGGAAGTGCTGGAATTTTCACTTTTTGGGGAAGGAAGTTGAGGTGTACTTTTTATGCTTGATGCAGAGCTAGTGGTCTTTTTCTACTGCTGGGAGATGTAACATTATGAGTGAGGTCCATAGAGCTCCATATCTGTATGTAATTCCCATACTTTGGATGCATTTTATCCATCCTGATCCCAAACCTTTGCAGACACTAGTACAAGGTAAAGGCTCCCTGCTCTCTACCTGAGAACCAAGTGTACTTGCACACTCTTAAAGCCTTTTTGAACCATATTTGCTTCCTAATGTAGAAAGATCCCTGTGTTTGATCATTTCTGACAGATTGTGAAGTTAGTAAAGTTGACATTATGGCTAAATACTAAAGTCAAATACCAACATTATTCTATATTTATTTTCCCATTTTTTCCTTTTGGATTTTTTTGTTGTTGATGAAAACCTGTGAAATACATCAGCTTTCTGAAAGTGACAATATTAAAAACAGAAGAGATGATGTGTATGAAGTGCTTTCTAAGCTAAAGGTCATGCAGTGAAAACAAATTTCAAAGCATTTATTCAGATGAGAGGCTGTGGTGAGACTCTTTTGATTCTCTTTTCTAATGTGTGTGTGGGTGAATTTTCAAGTTCTCACTTTAACATGCACACAGGTTTTGCTCTGCTTGAAGTTCTCTGCCACCCTCCTGGTGCTGCTGTTGGTGGTTTGTGAGGCATCTGGCACAGAAAACAGTGTTTGGAATTGTAGGTGTGCAGTCACATGCTGAGTGTAAACATGCCAATTGTCATAGTGCTTCAGTGAGAGCAAAGTCAGAAGGGCACATTGAGGACAACTTGGCTAAAAATACAGATTTGATATTTGCTTTTAGAGTTTGTGATCAGATGAAAAGAGGAGGCGAGAAGCAGGGGGAGCACTGTAATTACTCAATACTGCATCTGTGGCAGCATACTGAGTGGGAAACTGTCAAAGATAGAAGTTTGGTAAAGAAATCTGTCAATACTGGAAACCTCACTTCCTCCTCCTCTGCATTGTCTTCCCCAAGGCCGGCAATAAACAGTGATGCTACATAACTCTTGTGTTGGTTGACTGTACCAACTTTCCCCAGACCAGCAATTATCAAATTACAATCTGCAGACTATCAGTGGTCCAGAAGGTTATAGAAAGCAATCCATTTGACAATACTGCTATTGTTAAACTTTCGCTTATGAGATAAACTGTGAGATGCCTGCTCCTTAAAATCTGTGGATGTGAGAAACGTTGAGTTACCAGTTGTTTGGTGGTGCTGGAATGTTGGAGGGTCTCCATTGTCCTAGAGGGGTAACGTCTGCTGAGATCTTGTGGCCTTTGGCAACCACATGGGTCATGTTTGAAGCCCTCTCTGAAGTCCTCGAGTTTGGATTGCTTTTTGAGAGACAAAACTGACATAGCACACAAGATTCAACTCTGTGAATGCTGGATATTTGTCTGCCTGTTGGAGGATGTGTATGATGTTTTTGAGATATAGATTTGTCTAAAGACTGCAGCTGTGCTCTCAGATCTGAGCTACCAAATCACCTATTGCTGTCCAGTATTTATGGTACAAAAGTGTTTCCACTTGGTCAGCTTTAGATATCTTTTTAACACAAAAGTGCCTGCCCTTCATTGTAGACATTTCTGAAAAGATTTTTATCCCTACCGTGTATCACACAGTTTAGTCTTTTCTTGCAAATTGTTCTGGAATGGAGCTTATGCTTTTGCAAATTGTTCTGGAATGGAGGTTCAAGCCTTTATGTGACTCTAGGGAAAAATGGTAATTTCTACAGATTTGACTGTACAGTAATTGTAAGGGCTACATGGGCAAGAAGGAAAGCAAAGTGCCCAACATTTTGTACCAGTAGAGGTTTTCTCATGTTAAAAAAGAAATCTGTTCAAACAATTTCTGTTTAAGTAAGGTGGGATTCAGGGCACACACAGAGCTTCAAGTGCCTTTCTCCATCCACTGCCAATTCTGTGGTGTATGGCAACTCTGGGCCTTTTCTGGAGGAGTGGCAGAAATATCAGTTCACTGTGTGTGGCCACCCTGGTGAGCTATCACAGCTCTGTTAGATATGAGAAAGCTCTGGCTTTTCCCTCCTTTCCCTTCTGGGTCCTGTTACAGAGCTGTGCTGTCAACACTGGGCTCTTTCTGTGACTTCCTTTCTCCTTTTCTACTGTCCCTTCTCCAGCCCCACTACTGTGCTTCTTTTCTTTTTACATGTTCTCTGATGGCATGGAAATGCTTCTGAACTGCTTTGTCCTTACAAGTGTTGGATCTCAGTCTGGGACATTGGCACAACAGGCAGTCCACCTCCAAGAGCTGAGCCTGAAGGTGGTTTTAGGGATTCAGGTTTCTTGGATTGGGGTGAAACAGGCAAAACTACTAGGAAAAATAAAATGTGGAGTCAAAGCTTCAGTACCCAAACTGGAAGGCATAGAGTCTGTAATGCTGAATAGTGTGAGTGATCTCTGCTGCTTGATTTTGCTTGGCCAAGATCAGCTTTTTGGAGGTGCCTGAAAGCAGGACCTTCACTGGCTGTGCTAAAGAAAGGAATGTCAACATGATGTTTGGGATTTCCAGTGGCCTCCATAGAAATTGCAAACTTAGATCACTGTAAATGGGTGGCATTTAGTTCCCTTGGGATACTTGGAAAGCCCTAGCCTGCAAATGTGAATTGATTACAGCTTTGTGAAGAGAAGTGTGGTAAAGGGGCTTGAAAAGCTCAGTGAGAGATTGGAGGTGGTGTGAGGCCTCTGCAATAAGGGATCTGTGTATTTAGGAGCTGAAATGCTGTCTGAATCAGAAACTGGACGAATTGGATTTGTTTCAGGGGTCAGTGGTCAAATAAATATTTGCAATAATGTCTTATTATTCGTCAGCCCTTATTAAACCTAGATGGAGGCTAGCCTGTGCTCTTCAAAGCAGTAAAGAAAAGACTCAGGATAAAAGGTTTGCTTTAGTATCGATAGTTGTGTTTGGGCAAGGGTTTTTTTGGCCTTACACGAAGGGAAGGCACTTCCAAAAGGTGGTTGTGAGATGACAAAAGAGGCCCTTGGGGCGTAATTTTTCCTTTTGCATGAATTTTTAACACACCTGAAGCTAGAAAGGCTTTGCTCTCAGTAATATCCCATGAAACTTAGAATTTGCTTTTAAGTGAAAAGATGGCTGCAAACACATGGAGAGGCAGAGGGCAAAACTCTGTTTTCAAGAAGTTAAGCGTGTGGAGCAGAGTCCTGTGTTGATAAAGCCTGCTTGGATTTTTTTAAAAGATATTTATGAAGGTTCTTCACAGAAGATTTTAAGGAAATGAAGCAGAGTGGGAGGGTCTTAGAAAAATTGCTGGTTAAAAGAAGATGAACAGAGAGTGGAAGTAAATAATGAGTTTTTCTGGTGGAGTGAAGTCATCAGCAGAATTCTGCAAGGTCTCATGCTGAGGCCTTGTATCTTTCAAATATGAGTCAGGCTTGGAAAAGGAACAAAGGAGAAAACAAGTAAGTTTTGTTAGCACAGGAAAGTGTTTTGGGTAGTAAAGACATGCAAAGGGTGAAGATGTGCAGAAGGTTGTTCTGAAACAGAACCATGGGGCGCAAAAATGACAAATGAATTTCAGGGTAGGAATACATGAAGTGATGCACATGAAAGTAATTCTGCATGTACACAGGGCGATGAGCTGTGAAACAGCAACAGGCTCAGAGGGCTTAAGGCTCTGGGTTATAATGCAGAGCTCTGTGGTAGTATTGGCTCAGTGCTGCTCAGCAGTGATCAAAAACAAATTGAACAGTAGACGTTATTAGCCAAGGCAGTGGGAAGAAAACATGCTGCAGCTTTGTAAGCTTGTGGTTGCACTGCCTCCTGCTCTTTATCTTCTGGCTCTGGAACAAACCAGGAGAGCTGCAGAGATGCTGAGAGCAGGGTTAAATCAGAGGTACAGTGCAGTTTTTGTATCAGACCAAGATTCTTTAGACTGAGAAAGAAATGGCTGAGGTGAACTACAGCAGCAGTCTGTAAAAACCTTCAGAGATGGTGAAGGTAAATGGGGAATGATTTCTGGTGATCCAACTCTGTCCTTGTGCTGGGGAGCATCAGATGAAGGGCAAGACTGCAAGTTTTGCTTGCACGGGGGAGTGAGGACCAGGATATGTAGTTGTAGCAATGCATGTAAAATAAAGTGCTAATCATGGGTGCTGTGGCCTTTTTGTAAATGTCTAGGAAGCCTGTAATGAAAGGTTAATTGGGTGGTGGATCAGCAGAGAGGTGTCCAGGGAGAGAAAAAGGTGAGTCCATCACTGGCAACAAATTGATTTTATTTCTGTGTACCACGGTAGGGTGGTAATTCATGCTATTCCTTGGCTGGTGTGTACTGCAATTGCAATGCTGCTGTTCAGCCTATGGGTGTCCTGCTGTCCTGACATCAGTGGCCTTGGCAACACATCCCATTCCTTTGGCTTAGTTTGAGACTGGGACTTCAGCCCAGTGGATCACCTAGGTCTCAGGAGAATGATGTTGGGAGCATGTGTGATGCTGAGCTCTGTCCCCGTTAACCTTGTTGAGGGCTGTGCAGAGTGGAGCTGGGAAGCAGTGGACTGCACTGGCTTTGCTTCTAATTACCACCTGTGTCATGGCATGCTGCCACTGAAGAAGTAAAACAGATGAGATATTGTGCTTGGAAGTGTATCTGGGTTTTATCTCTGTTAATAAAAAGATAAAGGTTAAAGGAAGCTCTGGAAGGGGGAAACAGCTTTCAAATTAATTTAGTTTTCAAACTGGACAGATGTCTTGAAGATCTTAGTGGTTGCATCAAGCTGCAATGTTTTCCCTTGCTCAGGGCAAGTTCTACCTTGTCAGAATGGAGTGTTTTGGGGTTATGCCAGCAATAGGGCTGCAGACCATGTCAGGCATTTTTTGAAGTGTCTTATTTCTATTATAATTGGCTGCATTTTGTGAATTATCCCTCCGGTTGCTACTGTAGTTGTGTGTTACTAGGCTGCACCCTGTGCACACCATTTTGTCTACGGCTCAGTCTCTGGCCTCCCAGCTCTCTGGGATTGCTGTGGACATCTCCCTTTCACCTGAGTGTATAATTACTCATCTGACAATATGCTGTCCTGTCTCTTGATGCTATGTGACATCTGTATGGGTTGGTTGATGGCCCTCTAACTGCAGGATTTGCTTTGGCATGTGGGGCACATGCTGTGGGGCCATGGCAAATAAGGTGCTCTTCCTTATGTGCCCCAGGAGCAGGTCTGCTCCCTCTACCATGAACTGGTGTCTTGCCAGTGAGGCTCAAGTAGAGTTGGGTTGGGTCAAAAGTGGCCAGGTATCTGCCAGGTCTTCAGAAAGTCCTGCCTGGTGTTTTGTTGGCATTTGGGCACAGCAGAGACATCTGCATAGATTATTGTATGTGCTAAGGACATATGGCTGCTCTGAAAATAAATGAGTATTTCAATGAGCAGAGTTAATGGTCTGCTCACCTAAACATTAGACTGAATGAATGTTCTGGCTTTGTACAAGGCTGGGACTAGAACTGCTTTCCCATTAGGCTTAAGCTCTTTGGATTTACTGCTGTTAACTTCCTCATGCCCCAGGATTACTCTGGTGATGTGGGAAGGGGAAGACAAGAGGAATTGAACAGTGCTTTTGTGACTCTTTCAGAACACCAGCCCTTTCTAGATCCTAAATTGATTTTTAAATGCATAACCCTTATTCAGGCTTGAATTGACCACTTTTAGTTGATTGTTTGCTTCCATTTTTCTTACCTTGAAATTTTAGATAATCATAAATACCTTAGAAATGCACATGTCACTCTCTATTCTTTTTCATTTATTTGCTCTGGTGAGGTCTTGCTGTTAGCTTGTTCCAGCAAGAAGAGCTTTTCAAGGAGTAGTTGGGGTAACTGTTTGGGTATGTTGTGGTTACAATAGTCCCAAATTAAGTTGACTTCTGCTTTCTGAGAAAACCACTATATCAGTTTCTTTGTCAGACCAAATTTGTAAAATAAAAAAATTTTCCTTGTAATTGTTCAAAGACTTGTCTGCTATTGGCCTTTCCTGAATTGTTCTAATAAAAAAAAGATGTAAAATGACCTGATAACTGTGAGCTGAAAAATTCTCCCCAAATCTGAGAATTGATAAATCCAGGAAGGAAGAGATGGGGCAAATAAGATTTGTTATACCTTACAATAACTCACTGGCCTGGTGATGTATATTGAATACTGCAAAGGAAGATAGTTAACAGTATGCTCTTACGTGCTTCTTAGGGTGTCTGCGCCAGCAGAGTCGTGTTCTCTTCTGTGCTGCTGCTTGTGGACCAGCGTTGTTTCCTAAATCAAAACCTACGTACGTTAGAAAAGGCCACAAATGTCCTGAATTTTCCTAAGGTCTCTGCTTTGAAGGAAAAGCGGTGGAAAATTGCATGACATCTGAAATCCTACCCTTTTTTTGGAATGCTCCACTAATTGCCAAAGTGAACTCCCTTCTGGGGCAGGCAGGTGAAAGTGAGCAGGATGAACCCTGATGAATGTTACTGAAGAGGTTTGAGTCACCTTGTTGCTGTGCAAGTCTTCATGCTCTGTGTCCTCCAGAGGCTCCTGGATCACAGACTGGAGGGGATCCTACAGCTCTCCTGCAGATTCAAGCATGTGGATGGGAATGTGCTGTCCTACTGACTGCAGTGGGCCCCTCTGTGTGTTTAAAAGAGTGGGTTTTTTTTGTTATTGACACCAGCACAGTCTCATGAGCTGGCACTATTAGTATGTGTGTTTTCCCCTCACACTGTGCAAGAATAATTATCCTCTCTCAGCTGTGCAAGTGTTTCTGTTCCCTCTGATTTATGGAGGCAAAGATCTCCTTTGAGAGGATGAGTCAGAAGTAATTGAGCTCTGGGGGGCTGTATTTCATGGCTTTTCCTCTCTTTAGTTTTTGCCCTGTACTGTACCTCATGGTTACCAGTGCTTTGGCCTTCCAGGGAACACTCATTAAAGCTTGAAAGTGAGCTTGGGTCTTGATTTACATTTAGAAACCAACCTGATTCTGTAAATCAAGAATGTGACACAGTGATAATCTCTTAAGCTTTGTAAATATTATCATAAATACGATATGGTTCATGGCCGGCTATTCCCAAACACTTGACACTTTGTACAAAATGCAGGATGGGTGCAGGAGCTGCTCTGGGAGGACATTTACCTGCAGCTGGGGGGGAGAGGGTTTGGTGGCTGTTGAGTTGCGGGGAGCAGTGCTGGGTGTAGGTGCAGAGCATGAACTAAAGAGGATTGCTAGGTATCACTGAAGCTCCTGGAAAGATGCAGAGACACTAAGAGTCCTGGGAAGGCTTTAAGCAAGGGCCTGTACTTCTGCATAGGAAGCCAATGTCATGCATATCAGTTTGTGAGTACAATGCTGTTGCTTGAGTGAATCATACAGGCAGACCTCAAGGAGCGAGAGATTGATGGCATGGGCTAGGGCAGAGGTGGGATACAGAGCCATCATTTGCTGAGCTGATGTAAGCAGTAAATGGACAGCAGATATATTTTGCACCTTGCTGACAAAGATCTGTGGGGTTGAGAAGGCTTTTGAGTTCCATGGTAGGTAAGCACCAGAGGAACATGAAAGACCTGTGGTGGGGTGAGCTGCTGGCTGACTGGCTGGTAGCAAGGAAAGTAGTTTTTATTACTCTCTTGAGCTAATTCCAGTTCTGTCATGATGGTGAGCAAGGCACTGGTGCTAACAGGGGCCTCAATCTCACGGGCAGGGTTTGAGCTGGGAAGCTGAATAGCTTCCTCTACCTTTCTGAAAGGGCATGGCAGAAAGTAAGTGGCAACCAGCTAATCTGGAAGCCTTGAGCATTGTAGTTCAAGTTGGGATGTCTGCCTTTTTGCTGGTCTGGTTTCTCTTTCTTGTGTTAAGTATTTCTAGTTTTAGTTTAAAACTTTTCCTGCTGAAGCTCTCTGGTGACAGGAGACAGTGAGATGGTGGTTCATGAGGTGCCCTGTTCCCCTGTGATTTTGCACAACTCCTTTGCCAGTAGCTGAAATGGCTGCTGGATTCAGCCACTTGCTTCTCGCAACTTGGGTCTGACTGCTAAACTTGTGTACACGCTGCAGTGATGGACGACTCTGCTCTTGTATTTCCATTTCTGTTTAGTTTCATTTATCCCTCCCTCTGTCAAGTGCTTCTTCAGTGGCTTTTTCTTTCAAGTGTAGCAAAACTGAAGCAAAAGGCCTGATGCCTCTTTGCTGGACCAAATAACTCGCTGTTAATGATTGATAATGGTGAAACCGGTTTATAATCTATCAGAACAGTGATGTACATAATTAAAAACAAAGCAGACAAACTGAGTCCTCGATGGATCTGATTGCTTTGAACAGTAGATGATCTCTGGGGAACTCTGAGAGGGAGCTCCACTTCTGAGGGCACTGTGAAGCAGGAAACTGAATGCATTGTAAGAAGTAATAATGAAAACAAAGGTGATGGATCAACAGTTCATTGATTTATGTGCCTTTGATGGGTAGAATTGTCTGTTGCAAATGGGCTTTGCTAGCTTTCAGCCAGTAATCTCTTGGTTGTTCCCCCCTGCTTATTTCTGCTAAACAGACTGCACTGTCTCAAAATTAATCCCATTAGTTAATTACAGTCTTATTTTCTCTTTGGCTTCGTTAGTCTCTGAATCCAAACCATGAATGGTGGCATGGATGGAATAGAATTTGGGGTTTTTTTTCTGTGCTGTCGTCAACTCATATTTGGGGTGTGGATGCTTGTGGGGATTAAACTGAAAATACCAGCATTGTGGACTCTGCAGATATATCTTTTTCAGGTGCATCCACTTAGACTGTTTGTCTGCAAGAGCAATTTTCGCAAACAAATGAAAAACACCATTCAAACATGGTTAGAGCTAAAACTTAAGAAACATGCAAACCAGCACTTGTACAAAGTTTTCTGGTGAAGCTGCCAGCCTTCCTCAGATACACCTTGCAAAGTGAATTTTCCTGGGAAGGTACCCAAGGTTTGCCATATATACATGTTCTGCCTCTGCTATTCGGGTGATGTATTGCATCCCGGTGCTTGTTGTTGCAAAGCTGTTCTTATGGTGAAGGTGTTATCTGATGCTTTTCTCCCAGATCAGTCAAAAGGTGGATATGTCTGTCTACCTGATGGCCTCTGTCACTGTGCAGTCTGACCTCTAAAACCGTCCTGCCATGTACAACTTTCACAGATGGCAAGAGTTGTTTCTCTGTTGCATATGAAGGCTGATAGTGTCTTGTTTCCGGTCATGTTAAATGTTGGGAAGAGACTGAAACCCAAATTCTCTGACCATTGGACTGTCCTTTATCTCTGAGCTGAATTGCTCCCTGGGTAGTTCTATAAATGCATGGGTTGCTCACTCTGGAGCACTTCTTCCTCCACAGATGGAAATACATTGCCATTTCTCTCTGTCGCTTTGCAGCTGGTGTGCTCAAGGCACCAGGATCCTAGAATTGTCGAATATCTCAAATTGGAAGGGACCCATAAGGATCATCAAGTCCAACTCTCTGCTCTTTGCATCCAACAATCACTGTGTTAATCAGAGCTTATTTTATACTTTGCTGCTTTGAACACAAATACCCGAAAATGGCCTGAAGATGCGTGGTTGAGTAGTCATGTGAAACAACTCCAGCCTTCCAACAAATCCAAAATACAGGTGGCTGCTAAAAATGGCATTGCCTGGAAAAGTCTTGAGCCCATTTGATTTACTAAAGGCAATTTCTTCTATCAGGCATCTCTGTGGTGTATGTGAAGGGACTTTGAAGGTTGCTAGTAGATTGCAAGTAAGAGATTAGTTTCTTGCAGGGCAGTAGGGTTAGTCCCAAACTACTAGTAAATCATACTGGTTAGCAAAAGGAGTAGAGGAGGTGCAGCAGAAGGTATGGAAGAGGTTTTTGCTGTGTGTCAGCCTGGAAGGCAGTGTTGTAATTCAGATGGCAGAGTGTAAAATACCAGATTGCTTTGAATGTGTTGCAGTCCGGTGGTGCCAAGAGTTTGATGCATCCCCAGGGGCTTAGCAATGAACAGTCCCATCTCCGCGCCAGACTTTGGAGTCAGAAGGTATGCAGAAGCCTCTCCTCCACAAATCCACAGAGACAGGCTGGATCCTTCCAGTAAATGGATTGCTTGCAGCTTTCAGTGAAAGCCTCGTGCTGTGTTTGATGGCACTGCTGGATAGAAGTGTTCTCATTGCCATCGGCACTGCCTCATTAATACTGCATCCGTCCCCTGCGACAGGGGTTTGAGGATGATTTAAGTGTCTTTGTATTGTCTGTTTGGAGGAGGTCTGAGAAGTGCAAGGGCAGCTGTATCAGACACATGGGACTGGTACAGGACAGGCTGGGGTAGTATGTTGGGGGCTTGCAGAGGTGGAGATGGGTATTGAGGGACAATCATTAATTGCAAGGACTGCAGGCAGGACAGGCAGCTTCCTTGCCTCTGAGGTGGATTGCTCTGGGAGATGCTGCTGGACCATGGAGACACCCCAGTGCAAGGCATCATTTTTTTCTGATAATGAGTGGAATGTCTTGTCCAAATTTGAGTGTCTACATGGACAGCAAAGGCCTAGGGGTCTCTTCACTGTCTGCAAGGGACAAACAGCTATAGACCTCCGGCCTCCTTACCCCAAGACAGGGATGAAAGGAAAGGTGAAGTGGCCTTCCTTTAGCCCATGGAGGGAAAGTCCATGGGGAACACATATCCTGTCAGTGAGGATCACTGAGCCGTGTTGCTTTCCTAGTAGTGGAGGGGTTTGCTTGTGCTTTTCCAGGAGCTGCCATTAGCACAGTGCAAAAATCCCTTGTGCTTGTTGAATCACAGTGGCTGTGAGAAAACTGATGATTTTGTTCAGCTTGTCTCTGACTTGTCCTAGACCTCCTTGATTCCTCATCGCATTGCCAGTCTACTGCTTGATGCCTGTGCCTCTGGCTTTCCTGTAAAAGGGGGCTGATGCTGTGTGCTGCTGGACTGGGAGTGGCAGTGAGATGCTGTCAAGGCTTACGGGCTCCTAGAGCCAGTCCTTAAGTTAGGCAGGTCCTAAAGAAAAAAAACCCTGCTCTTTGCAGTCCCATATGGGAGTTATTTTCTCTCTGAAAAAAGCCTCTTCTGAAATGAGAATACCCTGTCAGTAATGAGTGCATCAAAGAACATCAGGGGGCACTTGAAAGCAGCACAGTGTTTTTTAAATCGGTGCATTGCTATGATAGGGCAAAAGGTCTTTTAAATTTGATATAAGATCCTTTTGCTGATAAAGATACAGACTATGGATGCAAATACTCGTTCAGCTGATGACATATGGAGATGAGTGTGTTTCTTCTAGATTTTACCTGAAGCATATATTGTTGTATGTTTCGATTTGTTATGCTAAGTAATTGCAAAATATCTTTGTGCTGGGTAAAGGTTTGGTGTGGTGCCACCACATGCATGATGACACTTCTTTCTTCTTCCTTCCCTGCCATCCTACATAATCCTTTTTCTCTTCTTAGCAGTTAATATGCAAAATGAATTTAAACAGGTGAGTGGGCAGCTGCCAAACCCGGGAGGCTCCAAATGCTCTCCTTCCAGGGAAGAACCTGAAAGAAGCAGTTGGGGTTTTGTTTGCACCAGAATTTTAGGTGGAAAAAGAAGGTTGGAAGATACAGTTATTATAGATGTGGCTAGATATGTAATCTTCGTGGTTTATATCCTTGTTTTGATATATCAGGAATACTGGAATTCTCCCCCACCCCCCCCACCCCCAGGTCTTGACAACAGAACTTTCATTGATGAGAGGAATAGGTTTTGGACTGTTCATTCCAGTGCAAACTGAAATTGGAAGCCTTCACAGCATGTTATGACTTGAACTGCCAAGACAGGAGACAGATGCTCCCCTCTGGGAAGAAGGCATTTGTGGGGGGCACAGAGCTGGGTTGGAGTGTTCCTTCTGCTGATTCTCTTCTGCCAGCTCCAAGCCATACATGGAGAGGACCTGACCCTGCTTATGCCTCATCTTCAGAAAATACCCAATCTGTTGAGTTGTAGAGGTGCTCAATTATTTTGATGAACCATTGCCTTTTGACCTGGGAAAATGTTCTGCAAATGCATCAAACCCCATCAGTGTGATGTGAATCAGCAGCTCCGTTGGAGATGGCTGGGTGTTTTTTTGCAGCTGTGCTTTGCTCTGGGAGGTCGTGGATGGTGGCTTTAATGAGTCCAGCCCTGAATGAGAGGAATGTTTCTTGCAGTTGACAGGGGCCCCTAGGCCTGACCTCACTGGCCACCCTGCCCCAAGCCCTGGCTCAGCCTGAACCCACACCAGCCTTGGAAGGGCTGGATTCCCCTGAGGCTGCTCATGTCCTCAGGGAGCCATTCCCTCACCCTCCCTGCTTGCTTTCCTGCTGACCATACCTGTTCAGAGCAGCTTCTATGGGGCTGTCTGTCTGTTCCCTGACACTGCCGCAAGCAGGATTGCTTTGGGTTTAGTTGTTCAGCAGAGCTGATGTTTCCTCAGAAGGGTTACCCATGGCCTGCTTACAACCAGCTATCTGTGCCCTTTTTATTATTTGAACTGAAATAAATAGATACATGAAAAATGCTATTAGAATATATTTGCTTTTTTCTTAGGCATGGAAATAAGCAAAGAAAACATCATCTATAATTTTTTTCCATGCTTATGGAATAGGCCTACAGACCACTCCCTCTTTGAGCTCAGTCCAGCTTTTTCCAATTGCATCTAATAGATTTCCAGCCCCGTTTTTCCTCCCCTGAGGGCAATACCTAGCATTGTCTTTATACTCCAAACAGCAGGTATTCTGGGGTAGATCATGGGCTAGGTGGTATAGACCAGCACTCTATATGGGCTATTGAGTGGTGTTTCATAGCTATGGTGGTGGGAAACCCATGTTTCCTCTGTCATGTCCTCCACCCCCTTAACTAATTATTTATCAGCCCTGTCACAGCAGTGTCTGGAGGCCTCTGATCAGGCTTCTGTTGTGCTAAGCATGGTTCAGAGAATTCCTTCGGGATGTTAAGTCCGGAGTATGAGGAAGAAGGGAATGGCTGTGGACGGATGAAGGGTCAGAAGATGAAGTACATGATACCAGAGTAAGGAGCTGCTAAACACAGCATGTTTCTGGTGGCATTCAGCTTCTTTTTTGTCATGTTTGTGATAAAGATCTTCTGCTAAATGGATCTACCAAGGAGAGAGTCCCAGAGTTTAATCTGATGCTGCATCCCGATTACCTAGACTTGCACTTGCATGGGCTCTGTTTGCAGATAAGTGTGTTCATGGCAGTGTGCACAACCTCTGTGGCTGTGTGGATACCTTATCTCTGCAAACCTGTACTGCAGGCTATAGGTGGTGGGTCAGGATGGCTGTTCTGCTGTTATCTACATGGTTGGAAGGATTTTTTCAGAGCGAAAAGAAGGATGCTTTGCTTGAATTCACATCTTGATATCGACAGCACTTAATTTTATTTTTGCATTGTCAATTAAGTCTTGTTTTGTTGTATTGCTGTAACTCCCTCTGCTGGCTAATTGGACAATTTAACCATCTGTTTTGATGGATTTTACATCTAGATGCAGCATAATCATGTGTTGGATGGAGGAAGTGAGGTTTGTGCCCCTCTTCTTGCTCTGCAGGTTTGCCTCTCTCTGTGGCTGAATAAACCCATTCCTCTGATCACTCGTCCTCTGCCTCACAGCTACTGAGTGTGACTGTAGCATTTTAAATCCCTGTCAGAAGGGTTTGAATCTTTGCTGCGCTGCTGGGCTGCAGCTGATAGATCTGTGTCCAGAAATGCCAGCTGAGACTGTGCCTGTGAGCGTGTTGTTCCCTCTTCCACAAGCACCCCTGTAAAAGGAAATCCCAGGTACAATGGGAGCACTGTGCCATGGAGATTCCCAGGAGTTCTTTTGACACAGTTATTAATGCCATGCTGAAGCTGAGATAGGCAGCTGTGCTGGGCAGAAATTTCTCATCTGGAAGACTTGGAGGTTGCTCAGAATTTTGGACTCTGCATTGCTTGTTTGCAGCTGTGTGTCCTGTGCTGGGAGCATCACCTGCCTTGGTGGACTGTGCTGCTCCCTGCTCACATGGACACTGCTACCTCCTGGCTCCCTGCCCCACTTGCCCATGGGGAAACAGTTTGTCTTTTTTTCTGTAGCTGCTCATGTCCCCATCCACAAGGCATTTTAACACACTGGCCCTTCTGTGCTCCTTTGACATAATATGGATGAGTTGCCTTTGCTATTGCCATGCAGAAGCCATGGAAGAATTGCTCAATGAATATCAGCTCAACTACAGAAGTACTATGTTACTGCAAAGGTATCAGTCATTGTTATATTTCCATATATATGTGCATGCCTTTGCAGGAGCTTTTGTGAAAAAAGTAATAAAGAAAGGTCCCCGTTTCCCCAGCATAACAGACAAGACAGATACTATCTCTTTGTTCTCTGGGTATTATTCCTTGCTGCTTTGTTTTGAGTTTAATTAAATTCTGGACATCTTATACTTAAGTGATGGATTATATTTAAAACTACATGCTAGCTAAAAGTATTATGGGGATAGTGATGAAATGCTCTGAAGCCATTTGGGCAGTGCAGTCATCTCTCGATCTGGCTCCTTTGGGCTCACCTTGATTTAGTGCAGAAGCGCTAAAGGTGCCAGGTTTCAAATTTATGGCTGTGAAGCTGAGACATGAATGGTTTGGATCAGATTTAAGGTTTGACCCATATCATGATGTATTTTGCATGTTTAAAAATGGAATTTGAGGTTCACTCCTAATTTTTTTTTGTTTTCTTAGTGTGCTACTATAACTGCTGAACTTGGTGAACTTGTATGTAAAGTCAATATAAGAGACTCATAAAAAAATACCAGCCTTTCTGGCACTGGCTGAGATGGACCAGGTTTGTGGGGAGAGCAGGGGTGAATCTTCCTGAGAGGGTTAATCCTCCTTGGAGCTGCTGCAGGCAGAGCAGAGTTGTCAGTTTGTGGAGACTTGGGAACCAGCACTAAGCTGGGTTGGAGGAGATGAAATGCTGCAGCAGAAGCCAAGCTGTGGTGCCTGTCAGCTTCTTCAGCACCCCTCCTTGGGGGTTACAGCTGCAGCCAGACTGTGTGGAACTTGGAGTCTCAGTCAGTGGAGCTGAATGCTGGAGGTGCTGCAGACCCAGCCAGAGCACTCATGTCCCTTTGTGCTGAAGGGCTTCTCAATGTGAGTGCAAATAAGAGGAAGACCCATTGTAACCTGAGTGTGCTTTTGCCTGTGATAGGAAATCAGTAGACTCCTCACCTGGTTGTTGCCAGAGGTGCATACCATGTTCCAGCTGTGTCCGCCTGTTGCCTGTGCTTCACCTGCCAGGGAATTTGAGAATCTGGGGAAACCAGTAATGGAGGAACTTCATCTCTGTTGTAGAGAGCAGGTAAATGCCCCAGTACAGTAGAGGGCTTGGAGACTTTACCAGGGAGTTTTGATACATCTCAAAAGCTGGTGGTTAAGAACTGGGTCTGAGAGATCTGCTTACACTGCACTTGCAGTGATTTGTTGGGGCTGGGGAAAAAAAAAAATCAAAGCTGCAGAACTGGGAATGTATTACAGTAATTAACTGTGGGCTGAAGAAAGTGAGGGACATCCTGGACACAGAGGAAATTAAATGGAAAGTGGTATTGACCTTATGTGGGATGGAATTGCAAAGAGCTCTGTTTGCAGGGTGGAAATTAATTATTGAATTTTGTCTAAAGCTGGGCTTATGTAAGAGGCATGTCTGTCTTCCAAACTTTGCTACCTCAACTCTTTGCTTCTCTGCTCATTAAAAGGCACAGCTGACCTAGCAGTGACAGTTTGAGCCAGCTCAGTGGGGCTGGCTTGCTAAGGCTGCTGATGTTTTCATTCAGGGATGTTTTAGTGCCAGATAAAAATTTTTGTTCACTGAAGACAAATCAAATCTGTCTTTCTGTTACTCAAAAAGCAAATGCCTGCAAGCCCTCTGTGTGGTGCTTAGTAACACGTTGTGTTCAACAGTGGTGTGGTGCATCCCAGCAAAACAAGGGTGAGGGAGGACATTGAGTTGATTGAGATGTCCCAGTTCCTCAAGGCTTGTGGGATTGCTGGTGCCCTTTGCTGGCAGCCAAGAAAAGCAGTTCCTTTGGCCAGTGCTGCCCATACGTTGGCTTCTCTGACACTGCTGGACTTGGGCATGTCCAGGATGGGACATCCCAGTGGCAGGCCCAGGGATTTGACAGGATTGACACTCTGCACCAGTGACTATTTATCTGCAAGAGAGATTCAGAAGTAAAGGAGCTGGACTGTTACAGTAGGGATAGTGTATATTTTTGTGGGTATTCCACAGGAGCCTGGATGGTAGACCAAGACTGATAGGCATTCTTCAGACACAGAACAGTGTTTAATTCATTGATTGTTCTGCCAGAATCTTGACAGTTGCTGTGCTTTTTCCTTTTTCGTTTTCGCACATGCAGAGAGCAGCTCCAATATTTTTCTCTATATGTTGACCTTTGTTTGAAGTGAAAGCAAAAGAAAATTGTAGAAAGCCCCGCTGAGGAAGCCAGGAATTGGTCTCCTTTAATGTACTGCATGGCTTGTATCTCATGGAAAGGCCATTTGTCTCATTAAAATGTTTTCATCAAAACTCCTTTTCTAAGAGGAATGGTTTTCAAAGGAAGCAAAACATCACTGAGAATTCTTGCTATTTCAGTTTCCATGTTTTACTGAAAGACATATACTACTCTTCCTGTTTTCAGCAAATCTGTGGAAAATGTCAAACATTCCAGACTTTGATTTTTGTAGTAGAATATGTCCTTCCTAGCTTTCTAATTGTTCCTTATCAGTGCACAGAGAAACATGCTCTGTATATGACCTAGTAGAAATAATAAAAAAAGATGACTTTTTTATAGGCAATTCTGCTGAAAAGCAAAACAAAACAAGAGGAAGGAAGCAAAGCCCTGCCTCAGTGCAGTGTGCAGCACTGCAGGTCCTACCTGCGAGGTTGTTCTATCCTTGGAAAAAGAAGATAGGAGAGAAGAAAACTAGAGCTGCCCTGAAGCACTTTAAGAAAGTATTTAAGTGGAAATAATAACGATGCAATTATTTTTTCCCATAAAGCTAGCATTTAGTTGAAGATTTAATCCTTCCAAAAAGAAAACAATGACTTAAAAAAAAACCCCGTAAAGATTTTTATTACAAAATTACCTTGGGGGTAATAAAGTTAGTGGTGGGAGATTCCTTTAGTGCTGCTGTGCTTGTGGAAACTTACTGTGTTTTATTTTTAATGGTGAGAATATTCAAAATATATCATCAGCAAAGAACATATTCTCCTAAAACAGTGTCTTCCATTGAATGTGTGGAGTTTTGCTGCTGAGGAGGAAAATAACTGAGGTAGTTGTACTATGCAGGATGCTGCTGAATCCTTGGTTTCTTTGTAGTATTTAGATTTTTAGTTTTCTGTCTATAATGTTTATCGAAATACATTTTTATATCTGTCCGTGCCCAAAGAGAGTACTGGGATGTCCTGTCCAGTGTGTTTGTTTCCCTTTACTGGAACAATGCTGCTGCAGTCTTTTTTTGTGGCTGGAGGAGTGGAAGAGGGATACATTGCACCTCTTTGGGGGCTGTTATGCTTAGAGTCACTCAGATTTATTTCCAGGTATGATTAAATGGGCAGCTGAAATGTGTCCTGCTGCAGTGAACTTGCTCAGTGACTCTGGCCCCTTGTGTTCATTATCCCTGTGCAGCCCCTCCTGGCCTTTTCATGGTGAGAAGTGAAGCAAGGATATCAGTACCCAGACAAAGGGTTATCTTCTGTAAGATTCCCAAGGGATCAGAGGATAGAGGCAGGTCACTTATTTAACCTTGCACTGGGTGGAGCAAGGATTGAACAGAGCTAAAATATAGCCTGGCAATGGGTATTAAGAGGATCTCCCATGGAAGCAAAGTTGCAGTTCCCAGCTCAGTTCTGCTCAAAGGGCTCTGAGCTCAAACGGCTCAGCTTGTGAGGGAGGCAAAGCCTCGCCAGCATCGCTTCAGGCTCAGCGTAATTAATGGTAAAGTATGACCCTCTTCAGCGCATCTGGAGGGAGCAGAGGAGAGGTTTGTGATGGACTTTGACAGTACCTTAATGAAGTGTTTGACCTTTCCTAAAGCACACGTGTGTTTGCTGAGCTGGTGATCCCTGCCCTGGTCTGCCCTGGATGTTTGCTGCCCTGCTGTGTGGTGGGGGAAGACCTGCAGAGGTGAGAGGCACCCCAGACAGGCAGCCAGTGTCTGGCATCACCTGTGATACCATCCCCAAACTGCTGGCCTCTTGTGTTGGGGAGTCCTGTCAGCTCTCTCCCATATGCTGCTTCTTTTCAGGCTGTTTGGTTTTGACTGTTTAAAGTGAATGATGGATGAGTTTCCTATGTGGATTTTGAAGGGTCTGAAAAATGTGATAGGATTACTTCCATTTCTCGCGTTTTATTTCTGACATAGGAAGGGAAGATGAAGAACATAAGGTGCCTTCCTTTGAATTTGCTAGACTTCTGCTTGATGTGGTTAATAAGGAGTTTTTCTGATAGAAATAGAATCAAGACCTGGAAGCATGGACCCAGGGGAGGAGTGCTGGATAGACTGCATGTGGGAGAGATGGGCAGCTGATATGGCTGATATCCCATGATGGGAAGGTAGGAAGATTTCCATGGAATAATAGGCTGGGGTGACTCCCTTGGAACAGAGACACTGGTGAAGCTGAAGCAAGTTATCAGCTTGCCTGAAGTGACAACATGTGTGCAGATGCTCTTCTCTTTCCCCCTTGTAAATCAAGAGAGAGATCTACAAATAATTTTTATCTTTTTCTTTCATTTTATTGTGTGTTTTAGTTTACCTGAGAAGTATCAGGTGGTACATCTGATCTTCTTTGCCTTTACCTGAGCACTTATTGGCTGTTTTAGCCCAATCTGGTGTTGCCCTGACAGCTCTTAATTGAAGCCTGGGGAGATAGAGTATCTTGAAGCAGAATTATTTTTTTCATCTGACTGTGTAGTGCCACTGACATAGAGACTAACAAAGTAAAAGCAGAGAAGAGCTGAAACTCTGCTCTCTGCTGTGTAGAAATTCTTTCATTCTCTTAGAAACTTCACCAGCATATCAGAGACTGCAATGAGAACATTTGGTTTTCTGTTTCTCTTCTACTAACTGGGATGTACTTCCTTACAGTACAGTATCATGAGACTGTCAGGTCCTAACAATTCTCAGTAAGTCCATAGATTTTTGAAATAGTGATATGTTGTATGAACTGTGATACAGAAATGTGCCACACTTCTTTGTTTGCCTGCTGGTTATTTGCACAGAAAGGAGTGCCAGTGAATATTTGATTGAAATTTAAGGAGGGAAAAAAGATCAGCAGCAGCTCAAAAAGAGCAAATAAGGTTCAAAGCCAGACTGAGCCTCCTTTTTATTTCTTCTACTGCCTTCTGTAGTCTATGGGGAGTCTTTACTTCAGTTTGCATGAAGCTGCTCTTTCTGTTCCCTGTTTGCATCTCTGTGTTTCTGGATGTTTTACATTGGTTATTTTTGTGCTGCTGGATTTTTCCCTAATGTAGTATATGCTTATGCTTCTTATCTCTTATGGCTGCTTTTGTCTTCTAGCAAAAATCAAGATGCTAAGATTCAGTAATGAACTTCATTAATCGCCTCGGCACTGTGTAGGGACCGTACCGGGAGCAGCAGCGGTGTCTGTCCTCTAGGGAAGGAGGGTGCTGCATGTTCAGGAGGGAGATGTGGGACTGGCAAATGCTGCCAGAAGCACAGGATGGTGAGGCTGGAGGAGAGGGCTGGGTATCCTGTGGTCACTGATGCAGGTGTGAGACGGCTCTGTGGAGATGAGCTTTACCTGGCCCAAAATGGGAGAAGTCTCAACTTCCACCCACTTGCATTTACCTTTGGCTACATCCCTGCATCTGGTCCAGCTCCTGGCTGACCCATGTGAGCAACTGCTTCTGTACCCATGGTGTTTCAAAGCCCAAGATTTTGATTTCCAGTCTAATCACGTCAAAAGCTACTGCCTGCTTTTTCTATTCCTTTATGCAATTTATCTTATCTCTTTTCAATATCCGTGTCTGAAGTCTGGTGCTATTGGGACCCACCCTGTCCCTGTGCACAAACACACACAGAATGGAGCCAAGAGAAGCGAGACGGGAGCAAACACTTTTTTTTTTTATTAGGGCTGCAGTTTAAAGTAATGAAAACAATAAATGGAGTCTGAGAGGTGCTGCCATGTGTCTTGGTGACTTGCATGAAAGGAAGGTGAGAAAGGGAGTTGGGATGCCCTGGAAAATATTTTAAACCTTGGTTAAACTTTATAGAGCTGATTGATTTAGTATCAGGGCACTTACACACACCAAAGAAGGTGAGAGTCTATCCCTCAGTGAAAGATGAAAAATCTTTGCCATATTATAAGCAGAATTATCCCTTCAGGTATATTTGCGCGTGAAATTGGACTTTTTCCCAAACAACTGTGAACTTGAATGGACTTCCAGGAGGGATCCTTCTGTGACACGTGTGAGATGGTTATGGAGGTAACTACTTTCCTTTTCCCAGCCTGCAAAAAGACCAGAGTGTTAGATGGATGTGCACTTTTGGTCAGTGATTGACACAGTGGAAGAAAGATGCTTTGGTTCTATCAGTTGTGATGATTTTTTTCCCCCCAAGCAGTTATATGCAATATTTTTAAGATTCCTCACTACTGAGAAGTTTTTGCATTTTTTTCTTTATATCTGCCTCTCCCCTTCTCACCCCACCAGTCATTTACCAGCCATTTTTAAATGACAGCAGGTTCCAGATATTGAGCTGCAGTGATTAGTGTTCCTGTAGCAGTGGAGAGGTGCTGATGGTGCTGTTGATGGAGGCCCATGGCTGGTTGTGCTGGAAGGAAGCTGAATTTGGCTTCATTATTAGTTTCTTCATAGGAGAGGGTGAGACTATAGGTTATTTAATCTCCTTTGAGATCAGACTACTTTAAGCCATGAAAGCCTAAATGATGTTTTATCAAAGTGTTTTACATCCCTCTGCTATCCTTTTTTCCACTCCTTTACAATGATCTATGGTCTGTCACCGCTGTCATGCCTCCAGCACTTTCACATTTCAGCTGGGTCATGGGGAATGTTATGGAGATCCACAGAATTGTCTCTGCCTTTATTTGCAGACAGAAATGAAGACTTCAGTTGTACCCCAAAATTATGGCTAGCCAACCAGTTCTTGAGATAAGGATAATGCTCTGTATAGAGTGTCCAAAATGCTGCACTGCAATAAGTGACATTGGAGAGGGAAGTGACCCAAAGTATGTTGGAACAAAATTGGAGGTATGTCGGGAGACTGGAGCTGTTTGGGGTGGGAAGCACATGTGTAGGATGTGGTTGGGCTCAGCCCTTCCATCACTAGCCTCAGAAACAGCTGAACTGCTTCACATGAAATCTCACCCTTCCTCCCAGATTATATCTGTGCACAGATATATACGTGCAAGTGCATGTGTAGCCTGAGGCAAACACCTGACATGAGAAATGTCATCCCAATCCATTCAATTTCAGTGGAGATTTAAGCAGCAAAAGACAGAGTCTTATAATGGAAAATAGAGTGCTCCCAGCACAGCTTAGAGTCCAGTGAATTGGGAAAAATACCTCTTGAGCCTCATTGAATGGATTGTGTTTCGAACAGATCATGGATTGAGCCATGCTCAATGGGTCACTGAGGGCATCATTTCCAGGTGATGAGCATTCCCAGTGGGTCCCATCAGAGAGGCTGAGCAGAGGGATGTGTAATGGTGTGGCCAGGTATGTAAGTGCCCGTGGCTGGATTTTACCTGGTGTAAATGAGCTTCGTTATGGGGGCCTCAGAGTGGCTTTGGTGATTACCTTGGCTTAGGTGGAAGCTGTTGCTAATGGAGTGAAGGTGGAGCACCAGGCTCCCACCCTCTGTCTCGCTGTTGTCATTGCCTGGGCTGCCAATTCAAAACTTTTGGCTGGAATGTTAAAAACTGAAGGGACAGAATCAAAATTTAAGGGATTTAAAGAAAAGTGTTTATATTTTCCTTTACCAGTGGTTTTGAAACTTTCCTATGCACTTGGATCACATTTTCAAGATTTTCTGTAATTTGCTTTGCAAAACTAGACACTATGCTTGTATTTGCACAAATTTAGGACCACAGAAAATGTAAATGCAGTGTGACTTGGGACTAAAATTAGACTGACAATGCTGAGCTGCTACTCCATACTGGCCTAAGTCATCATTATTTGGATTTGCTTGAGTCCAGAAAAGGCTTAGCTCATGTTTTGAGCAAAGCCAGCAGTCACATCCTGCTTTCTTAATTACTGTTTGATATGAACCATGATAATTTCCATTATGAAGCCAGTTTTAATTAAGCAAACAAAAGCGCTCTGCACTTCTTTCTGGCCAGCTTTTGATGACTTCTTCTGAATTGTGACAGTTGGGTTTAAATGTGCTCTTCAATTGCAGCCAGGTTTAGAAGATGCAATAAAGCAGAGAATCGTGTGCATGGCCTTGAGCAGTAGCTTTGTGTGGCCCAGAGACTGTCAGTGCTGGGCACTGGCTACTGAGTAGTGTTCCATAAGTGCTGTGTTGCTTGAGGGTCTGTGTGGTGATGGGTAGCTGAATGCAGTAACTTAGGGCATCAAGGGGGCTTAAACCAGCAGGGAGATGCTTTGTCCTGGGTGCTGCAGCAACTCCAGCTGCATTGGAGGGAGAGCCATAAACCCTCAATTACTGTTATATTCTGGTAGGGGGAGAACTGGGACTGGCCCTTGTTGCAGAGAAATAATTATAATACAACAGACTGTGGCCAGGGTTGAGGCCAAGACTGGCAGATGTGTTTGACATTGTCTGTAGGATGTGTATGTGGGGTTTTGTGCTTAGATGTTAGGGCTCCTTGGCCCCTTTGGGCTTTGAACAAAAAGTATGGAAAATGAAAGCCAGCCTGCCTCAAGGTACCTGAGAGGGCTCATGGTGCTGTTGTGCCATGTTTGACCTGCACCCTCCTGAGAAAGCCCCAAAAGATGACTCCAGGAAAAGTAGGGCCCCAATCCTGGTATCAGGGCATACGGGCTGAAGAAGGGGCTGAGGGGTTGATCCATCACAGTCACAGCATAGGAAAATCCCTTGTTGACAAAGGACAGGGTAACTGTTTAACCTGGGTGGATAGATGAGAAGAGCAGGTAATTTATTTCTCCCTGTCACTGGTAAATGTTCATGGTACATAAATTATATATGAGATAACCTGTTACCTGATTGCATAATGACAAAGGCAGAGCATGGGCAGGCATGTGCCTTGTATTGTGTCTTGCTTCCTCTTGTGACAGGAGTAGAAGACACAGCCTCAGGCTGTGTCAGGGGAGGTTCAGGCTGGACATTAGGAGGAATTTTTTCAGAGAAAGGGTTGTCAAGCATTGGAATGGTCTGTCCAGGGAGATAGTGGGGTCACTATCCCAGGAGGGGTTTAAGCAAAGACCAGATGTGGCATGCAGAGCCACAGTCTAGTTGACATGGTGGCGTACAGTCCAAGGTTGGACTCAGTGATCTCAGAGGTCTTTTACAACCTAATTGATTCTGTGATTCTTATCAAATCAAAAGCATTCTTTGCTTCTTATTCCCTTCGGACAGCTAAGAGTTAACGGAATGCTTACTTTGGACTTCTTCATGGAGGTTTCTGAGCATGGCCACAGGCATCTTAAGGTTTAAAAATATTTTAGGCCTCTTGGTTGTGCAAGTGTGTTTGCAGGAGAGCAGAGGGGATGGGGTTTCATGAGTGTACAGCCCAGGGAACAAGGCTGCATGGATACAGGCAGGGGAAGAAAACATTCCTCTGTATGGTCTCACTGCACTGGTGTGAGAAGGAAGATAAATGAGCATTTACCAAACACTTTCTCCTTGGAAGAACAACTAAAGCAGTATTTTATTATTAATTTAAGATGGTAGGACTTCTTTTTCCTCCCACTTCTCTGTGAAAATTTTGAGCTCAAGACAAACTTTGAGAGAAAGTCAATTTAACCAGTTGTGATAACTTGCAACTAATTCTAATACTCCTGTGCTTGAGTCTTCTTTCATTCTTTGAGTAGTTTGGTGATATTTAGCCATTAGTAGTCTCTTTCTGAACGACTTTTTACAATCCTTATAATATTAATTGAGTTCCTTCCCACGCTAGTGGTGCTAAAGGCCATGTTAAATATTGAAACCTTTTTACTAATAGTATTGGTAATATAGCTGGGACTGCTTAGTGGTGATCCAGCTGTCCTAGTGGAATGAAATAGATTAAGTACCATTCCCTAGTGAGAGTGTAATTCATAAAAGCAGAGTGGACAGTATGTTGTGCCTGTCTGATGTGTTTTAGAGAACATCTCTGCTGATGATAATACTTTGGGAAATTGGAAGAACATATCCCCAGGACATATAAAGTGACTGTCTATTAGGGACACGTAGAAGATGTGTCAGGTTTTTGAGAAATGTGCTAGAAAGAGAAATTAGGTTTGAAAAAACCCATGCATTGAGGAAGGCAGGTGGCTCCTTTTTTCCGAGGTGGATGAATCTGGGTTCTGTTTAGCCACACATGCAGTTTTAGAGCTTCATGTACAGGCTCAGGAAGGATCAAAATAGCATTTCAAGAGGCTGGCAGAACTTGTCTGAAACAATGGTACCTCATTAGCAGATGCTGATCCTGTCAGGAAAAAAAAGTAAATGGTGCCTTTTGCTTCACTGAAGAAAATGCTGCCTTAAGCCCTTGCTCCCCCAGTAGGTAGAGAGGAGCCTCTAGGCAGCAGTGATGAAGGGTTCAAGCAGAACCATCCTGAGGGTCACTGTGGGTTCAGACAAGCCTGTTTGATTTATTAATGGGACACATTGCAGGAAGGGGATGTGTTTGGAGCCCAGGTACCCTCAGTGCTCTGCTTGGGGAGCAAGCTGCAAGATGTGTTTGGTACCACACAGGAAGTCTTGCGTTTAAATAGTAATTGGGGTAGCAGTGAGGGTGTTCCCATGGAAGAGGGACAGTGGAGTCACTGGTATGGAGGGAAATAAGATGTGTTGGAGGCAGCATGGAAAATCATGGAGGGAAGGAGCAGGCTGCAGTTTTATACCCTGGATCTTACAGTGAAGAAACTAATGCTGGGAAGCTACTCTGAATTTTAATTTTTCTTTTTGCTATATGTTTAGTGCAGCCATCAGTGCAATGGGAGGGGACAGGCAGATGGAGGAGGAAAAGGAGGACAGTCAAGGTTGAAGTCCGGGTCCCTGAATACATCCTTAGCTGTAAGGGCTTTGGCTCTGATTTGTAATACTGAAGGGCTCAAGGGTAAAGATTCAGTATGATGAAATATTTCTGAGCTCTACCTGGGATATAGAGGAATCTTTTAGCCAATCTTTCCATCAGCAGCAGCCAGCAAGTGGGGAGGGAGGAGTAATGGAAAGAGCCCTTATATCTAAGTAGGTTGTATTCATGATTTCCTACGTGGTACCTAACTGTGAGGGGTTTCTGCCTGTATCTTCATCTCCTCTCATCTTAAAGGTTTTCAGTAACATCTAATTGCTACTTATTTTCCTCATTCAGCGAATCCAGGTGCTGCACAATGTTCTTAATCAAGTGTGAAAAGACCATTTGTCAGGAAAGTTCCTGCGCTTTCAGTAAGGTGCTTATGAAAATGTTTGGCCTTTAACTGTGCTTATCTAGGAGAAAAACAAGTGACAAGAGTCTTGAACTTGACTGAGATCTTCACTTGTTCCTACCAACCTTGTCTCTATGATGGCACTTACCAATGAAAGCCTCATCTGAACTGGAACTTATGGAACGATGCCAGTGCTGGCCTCTACCGGTGTCTTGCGGCAGCTCTTGGAACAAGCAGGTCACTGAAAGAGGAGGTGGAGGGATGAGCAATGCGAGATGTCAATGGAAGCCTTAAATCCTTTGTTCTGTAGTACTGGGAGACTGACTGGGTACGTATATAGGTCTGAGCCCAGCCAGAGGAAGTGATAATGAGAACAGTTTTGTGGCTTCCCCTTGGCCTCATGTGTCTTGTTTCAGTCAAAAAGGGTCAAGTGTGAGAGAGATTCTTGAACTGGCATAGCAAGGGAGTAACTCTTGTGATGCCAAGTGTCTCAGGTTCAGACCTTCCCTTTATCTTTGCATCCTTTTGCTCCCGTTCAGCAGTAATGAGGTGATCAGAGTGATGAACTGTTCTCCCACTGAAAATGTGCAAGGCTTGAGGACTTGGGTATATTTGCCCACACCATAACCAGCGGCACTGTGGAGCTCAAAGTTATGAGGATACTCTCCCTTTTGAGAAGAGACATAGGTTCTCCCCTGCCTGATCAAAACCGACTGTAGAAAATATTAAGAGCATTTTTTCCCCTCCACCTTACAGAATTAATCCAGTAGAAACAATCTGGATTTAAGATAGCATAGCTGGAATCAGACTAAATACCTTATTTTTCTGGGCTGTTAGGATATTTGCTAGCTATTGGCCAAAACCTCTGCTGGTATGACTTCACTAAATTTAGTGAAGCTTGCATCAAGGTCTCCATTGGCATATTTTTCATCCAGTTCATTCAGCAGCAAGCAGTTGGATCAGATAGGACACAGAAAGCACAAAACACTTGCTGAGAGTGTAATATCCTTCATTAGTCAGCTGGGCTTGCAAAAAAGCAGGGAGAGAATTGTACCCACATCATCAAAGTCATGTCAGCCCTCGGTGGGTGTCTTGCCATGTGTCTCCAGCCCCTGTGTGAGAGGTGCTGTGGAAGGGGCCATACGGATGCAGCTGTGATCAGTGGGCTGGGATAGCGTTGCAGCTTGCTGAACTGAAATGGCATAAAGGAAAAACTTCTGATGGGACAAACACTAGGGGACAAAAAGATAAAAAGAGATGAGAAAGTGTATTCATCCCCACAGAAATCCCATTGATTCCATTTTGCTCCCAGATATTGCTGATGGGAAAGGGGAGCAGCTTGGATGGTTTCTGCAGAGCAGCAGCCACAGTGTTCAGCAGTCAGTCTGGGAGAATGAGGAAATGGTTATGGTGCTTTTGAAAATGAAGGTTTATGTTTGTGGGGTTTTTGTTTGGTTGTTTTGTTTTTTGAGCCAGTGCAATTCCCAGGGATTCTCAGCTTTCTCTGGGAGGGGTTGGCAGTCAATTTAGCATGAGCTAAACATATCCTTGGACTTGAAGTGGTCCTGTAGCAAGTGTGCTGGAAAGGGTGGGTATCCCACGTACCCATCCGAGTGGTGTGCCAGTCTCCCTAAGCCCTTTGGCACAACCATCTGTGACTGTGAGAGGAGAGGGAAAGGCAAGGGTGCAGGAGGAAGACTGCAGTTCTGTAGAAATGTGGAAGAGAGGATTACACCCACAGTATTTGATATGGAAGAGCAAGGATTACTGCCTATGTGTGACATTGCGTGGGAGAGATTAAAGTTACCCCAGGCAGGCAAGAATTGACTGTGAAGCAGGAAAAGAAAGAGGGATTAGGCTGGGAGGGGTGTGATACAGGAGGAAGGAAGAGTGTTCCTCTGGGCAAAACAGATGGTGTCAGTTTTGGATGGTGTGGATAGCAGCTGCCTTGCAGCAGAGGTACAAGGACTGAAGGATCTGCAGGGTGCACCTGGGGTCATTCCCAAACCTTGAACTTCTGGTGATTCCTATCCTTCCAGCTCTTGGAAGCAGTGGTATGAGGCTTACCAGAACAAAGCTTTGATAGTCAGCTCCTAAGACTGAGGGTAGTGCAGGATGCTTTAGAGTCAGGGTTGAATAGTAGAACATCAGAGTTCTCTTATTCTTCAAGAACTGGTTGTTGCCCCTTAGCTGAGAAACTAGAGGCTTTCTGCTTTTGAGGTGGGTCCCTGGGTTCCCCAGTTGTGACTTCTTATCAGCTTCCTTGGAGAACCTCCTGCCACTGTGAAGAAATGTTTATTCTCTTCATAGCTGAGGTGCCCAGAAATTTCAGACTAAGTCTCCATGGTGTCAAGTGCTGCATTAAAATGTAATAAAGGGTAATTTTTGCTCTGAGGAGATTTTCTGCTTTGCCTGGAAAAGACAGAACAATGTATGGTATAAACCAGCCCCAAAAGAGAGATGGTTGGGCTGCTTAGAGCATAATTTTGTGAATGTGAAAATCAGTGTGTTTGGTACAAGGGAAGACTCTGGAGGTGAACGTGCTAGGATTCAGTCCTGGCTAGAGTGCTGTACAGCAGGTGTTTAAGTGCAAAAGTATGGAGACCATCTGCTGAGTGTCTGAGGCTGATGCTCTGGTTATGTTTGCACGTAGGATGCCTGCATTGTTTAAAATCCAATCATAAATGGTACTTGGAGTGGCTGTTATACATTTCCTGCTCCAGGAGCAGACTTTCAAAACCCACAAGAAATATTCTCTTACAGTTATGTCTGATTTAAAGGGAAAAGATCTGTAGCTTTGTAGCCTTAATAATTTGCTCAAACAGCTGTAGATTAATGAAAGTGTTGCTCAAGGCATGTTTCCAGAAATAGCGCATAGCTTGGCCTGCTCAAGTCACATTGGGTTAGGAAATGTGTTTGTTTTTAATGCTGGGAGTGCATGCGGGAGGTGAGCTACCAGAGCACTCTGGACTCATGGTCTAGCTGGTTGAGTGATGTCTGGAAGAGCTTGAAAACTGTTTCTTTGTGGAATTGCAGAGGTCTTTAAAAGCACCTCATAGTGTAGTTTTACCTCTTTAGAGGGAATGTCAGCTCACCCCAGCAAGTGACCACCAAGTGCTCTGCAGTCAGAGCACTGAGAGCCTGGTGTGACTTTCTTGTCCTCGGAGTCAGAAAGCAAATAAATCTGTCACTTGAAACACTGAGATTTTGAATGATTCTACTAAGCCTTCCAGAGATTGAGTCTTTATTGTGTTCTCCAGAAAAATACTCTTTTTACTGAATGTTTTTTTCAGTCCATTGTCTCATTTGATTGAGGACAGGCTATTTGGTAAGACCTGCAGTCATCAAAAACAACTAGTTACTATTCCCATCATCATCCCTCTCACATTCAGAGCCACAAGGACCTTGCTCCATAATGAGCCGTGTGCTTTCCACAGAGAGAGGTGCAGTCCCTTAAGTAAGGGTTCCTTTAGCCTGCTATATCCCAGCCTGTGATTGACCTACTGCAAGAGTGTGGCAGTGGTTGATGTACTGTGGTTGTTGCTTAAGTCCCTGATGGGCCAGACTCATGTTGT
Organism: Acropternis orthonyx; assembly: GCA_035583155.1. NCBI lineage: Eukaryota > Metazoa > Chordata > Aves > Passeriformes > Rhinocryptidae > Acropternis > Acropternis orthonyx. The sequence goes on from JAWWEU010000023.1 coordinate 9,723,156, forward strand.
AGGTATTGGATGTGCATATTGGGTCTCTGATCAGATGGCCTTGTGGTGTTAGGGAAGTGCTGTGAGATCACACAGCCTTTCTGTGCAAGTTATTTTAGTGCTATCCTCATTTTCCCCAGGGAAAGTTGGAATACAAAAGGAACAAATTTTGTTCTTGCTCTTGCTGAGTTCTCTGGTCCACAGCCTTGAAGGCGGGACAGTTCCTTCCTTATGAGGTCTCCAGGGACTCTGTCCATACCTGGTTCAGTTGTGCATATGCTTTAGGAAGGTGAACCAGGATTTTGCATTGTTAGTCTGCATGGCTGCAGGTAGATGATGTCTAATACCTTTTAGAGGACTTGTGCTGGGACTGACCAGCATCCCCTGGTCCAGTCACGGGTAAGTATGAAAGCAGTAAGTGCCCTCCCATGATGTGTGTTTGAGGTCATGTAATGCCCTGTTGATTGCTGCAGATAGTTGAAGTCAACTGCCTGTTTTGATGTGCTTCCACATTATCGCTTGGAGTTGGTCTTGGCTCTGATGAGAAGCATATGGTAACTGGTACAAACTCTGGGCTTTGCCAGGAGGGTAGGAAGACTGGTCCTTGCCCTAATCTTGTGTAATGGCCTCTAATGTGTCCTGTAAGGTACAGGACTGCCTCATGTGGCATGAGAGCAAGGCTTTTTGCTCTCCTGGGAAGATCTGATGACTCCCTGAGTTGTGCCCTGCAGTGGGACTGGCAGACTTCCTGCAGTCATTGTTTCTGAGCATTCCCATGGTGGAGAGCTCAAGACCTCTCATTCCCAATGCTTATATGACACCCCACTGCTCCCACTTGAATAGATATACATCCACTATTCTGTGTAAGAAACAAGAAAACGGCTAATCTATCCAAACATTGCTGCCCTGCAATAACACATGCTTTTCTTTCAACACACTCACTTGATTGGGATTTTTCCATTGATGTCTGGCCTGATTTATCTGTTTAAAGCATGACCACAAATAAAAGCGGTGCTCATTGAGCTGATTCAATTTGACCTGACAGGGACAAAATGACTAGAGCTGGATGGAAATTCTCTTCCAACAGAGGATGACAGTGGTAGATCGGGGAGATATGGCTTTGTTGTTATTTCCCACAGAAGTGGTCCACTTCTTTTCTTCATTACTCTCATGAGCCTGAATGCAAATATTTATGTTCACAGGTGGGAGATGTTTTTTTCTGAAGGAGGGAGGGAAATTGCTTTGTTTAGAAAAAAGAAAACTGATGCTGCTGGAAGCTTTTTGACCAGTCTTACAAAGGTTTCTGGGCTGGATGTGTGGAGGACACAAAGAGACTTTTTACTCTCATGCTCTTCAGCAAAGTCTCCTGACTGGTTAATGGTATGGAAAGTAAGAAGGATTAAGCGTGCAAATAAACAGTTGTTTCAATTGAATGTTAAGAAAAAGATTGTGTGAAGTTATGAGTTTCAGTGAAGTTTCTGAATTTGGCCTTCAATGCCTTAGTTTCATTACAGAGAAAATACAATGGATGCACAGCTCCTGAACCGAGGAAAAGCAGCAACTAGCAGAAGAGAGCAAAGTATGTCTGTTTTCCTCAGGAGAAAACTGGGTACAAACTCACTCTAAATCATGGTTCATAAAATTAGGTAGTGACTTTTAAAACACTTATTCAGGGCTTGCCTCTATGATTATGTGATAACTCTCCTTACAAGTGGATATGCAGCAGGAATGAGCCTGAGAGCAAAGCTTGTTCCCCCCCACAGCACCTGGAAGCCTTTAGAAGAGGTGAAGCCCTTAATATTGTTTTAAATACCTTTTTTTTTTTTTTTTTTTAAAAAACTTCCTCTCAAAGAAATCATCCTGTGGAGCAACAAGGCTGGCAGTCACTAAAGCAGTTGGTGTGAAATTGGAAGCACTGGGGCTTTATTAAGTGAGTGCTGTCACACCACCAGTAAAGATACTAAGGTGCAGAACCAGGCACTGATTTAGTGACTTGAGTAATGGCTGTAGGCAGAGCAGATGTGGGATGAGGGAAACTTCCTTATTTCCTCCCTTTACTTCAGTTGTTTTGCAAATAATTGAGTAAGGATCCTTGTGGCTGGATGTGGCAGTTTGCCTCTCCACAGAGGGACCATATGGAAAAACTTAAAGCTGTGTGTGGCAACTGGCCTTTTCCAAGGGGAGACCTCCAGCATAGCATCTCTACTTGTCCCCAGCCTAATGAGAATTGCCTCTTCATTTCAAGGGCATTGAAAAACTTGGAGATGAGTCTAAATTTTCCAGATGAGACAGATCTTGATAAAAATTAATCAAAAGATTAATTTTCTTTGCACAAGTAATGCCAGAAAGATTTACTCTTTGCTATGCACAGGTCTACAGAAAGAGGAGAGAGGTGAGGATGGCAAAGAACTTGCAGAGTTTCATGACATTGCACAGGTCTGGGTTTGCTGGTCTTTTAATGAGAATTGTGGGCTTCTCGCTTGCCACTAGATGACAGCCTTACTCTGTGCACTGGGGACTTGGCTATCATTATTGGGGGGTAGGGAAATTATACTCTTCAAGGACATGTCCTGCCTGTCTTGCTTCCAAATGCTTTCTTGAAAGGCAGGGAGCTGGGCATAGAAAAGATGATGGTGCAGATATGCACACTGAATGGAGAAGGTGGTACTTGACTTTTGGGCACGCCTCAAATGTGATGACAAATCAAAAAGAGCAAGAAACTGCAGTTTGTCCAAGAATGAAGGGATAGATTTGTTTTTTAGGAGCAGGGCTATGCTCTTTGGATTGTTTCTTCCAGCCTGACCCAGTATGGCCTTCAGGCAGGCAAGCTCTGGGCTCCAGGCTGGCTTCCATTCGTAGGGAGTGTTTCTGTGCGCTGACCTGACAGAGTCCCCTCCTTCCACCCAGCAGAGCAGGAAGGAGACATGAAGACTCTTCAAGCATATCACCACAGAAGAGTCACATAATTTCCTGTTGCATTCCTTGTTTTTCACCTGTTTTTCTTGTGTTTGATTTCAGTCATAAAGCTTGCCAGCCCCTTTGCCCTTCTCTGTCTTGTACACATGCAGATGCAGGAATCCAGGTGCATGGGGTTATTTATGCCTGCCTTCTGCAGGCTTTGGGGATCTGCATGATGCATATTTGCTGAGGAGGAGAAATGCAAATTGCCCAGTTAACATGACTTTGCCATCCTGTCGTTAGCAAGGCTGTAGTATATAAAATTATAGAGATCAGCAGGGCAGGTTTAATGGCATGAAAGCTTTCACACTGCCAAGTGTAATAGTATCAAATTGGAATATATGTGTTTTATGACAGGGCTGACTTTGAGACTGTGGAGCTGTCTCTGAAAGGAATGCAAGGTGAAGGAGGTAAATGTGAGAGTAGTCAGATATTTTCATGTTGGAGACGTGACCCATCACAGCCCTTCTCAAGGGGGCTTTTGGAGAAAGACCCTTGCAGAGGTTCTGATTCTTTGGCCAGCTGTTCAGTCACAGTTGTCTCCTGCCTTGGCTCAATGCATTTGTTTTCAGTGATCCTGAAAGCCTTGAAGCCACCTTGCTTGGTGGCAGGTAGCACTCCTACCTGAATGTGGCTTTTCAGCTTTGCAGCACTGAAGACATCCTCTTTTGCTACTCCTCTGGCCCTGCCCAAACTGAGCAGATTTGTTCTCTGGGATACCCTTTGTCCAATGTGTTGTCTGTCCTGGAGCGTTGTCCTTGGCCAGGGGCACTAAAGGGAACACAGCTATGCACCAGGGTGTTTCTGTGACCAGAAATGTTTTGCTGTCAGGGTGATGTTAAAGAAGCTGAGATGCAAAATCATTATTGATCAGACTCTTCTCCAAGTTTGATCCACTGAACTTACATCTACTTGAATTGTCTTTTCTCTTCTTCTCCTTTCATTAAATCCTTCTCCATTATGTAATTTGCATGTTGGCTTAGCTTGGAAGGAGATCAGGGATGGATGCACATAGAGGGAAGGTGGATGGGCAGCCTCTGGGCCAACCCAGAGGTAACACCAACAAGTAAAAGCTCACTTACTGCTGTGCCTCATTGCAGACTCAGATGCAGCCTCTTGCCTGCAGCGCAGAACCTGCCCTAGGCAAGATGTGCAAGGAAAAAATGCAGGAGAACGTATAGTTGCTTTCTGCAGTACATTACACGTGCACACAACAGCTGTGATCTTGTGGTTTATACAGGTGCTGGATAACCCCTCTGAAACAGCTTATTCCTGGATGTGAGCATCACTATCATCTCTGTTTTGATTAGGGTGCTAGTACATATTTATATTTTACTACTTTCCACCTATCAGCTGAAGAAGGGATGTGCTTTACAAGTGCTTAGTTAGGTAGTTTTAATGGGCAAAGCATATAAATAATAATAATGAGAGGGGAAGGAGGTAATACATGGAGTGGAACTCGTTAATTACTATTTATTAGTCATTAAGGAGTGAACAAAGTACTAATTGAAGTGTATGAGCTTGACTAGCCATGAAGGTTTTCACATGACTGTAAGAAAGTCGTTGCTTTCCAAAACACTGTTAGGGCAGTTTGAATTCTATTAAATACTTTTTGCATCCCTGACCTTTTGCTAAAGGTTTTCAAGCTATGCTATTACATGACAATACCTGCTAGTAGTTTCTGCAAAACTTCGATCTCTAGAAACTTACTGGAGACTCATCCCTATGTTCAAAGATTTGTTTTGTTTATATTTCTTTTTCATTAGCGAGTACATACCTGCCTACACCAAGTAAAAAAAAAAAAAAAAGGCGTTCAACTGAGTGTCATGACCTTTTCCAGGCCACATTCTGCTTTTATTCCCAGTCTTCTGTATTTGCAGACACACCTAATATTTACTGACTGAGCTGCGGTTGGGCCCTGTCCACAAGTGCTTGTGTGTGCAGCCACCCTCACATATGTGCACCCACTTGTGTGCAGACATCTCTCTCCCTGATGAACCACCAATACAGAGGGCATGCTTTGCTGTTTATTTACAGTGTGTTAGCAGTCCTCGTTCTGTTTGAAGCAACTGCACAGAAACACTGATCACTGCTCTGCTTTGTTCTTTGCTCCCTTTTCCTCTTCTGTGTCTTCCCCCCACCCTCTCTTTATCTGCTATTTTGGTTCTGAACTGGGATTTATCCTTGCCTGTGAGAGTGACTTTTCAGGCCCTAGATATGTGGCAGTACCTCTCGGAGCATAGCAGATCCCCAGGCTTTCCTGCCAGGGCTGCGCTCCCTGTGTGCAGGGACACGTTGCGAGATGCCGCTGGCCCTGGCGCCCTCCTGCTCTGATGCTTCTTGACAGCTGTGATTGCATCCGGGAGGAGCTCTGAGCTGAGCAGGACCGTGTCTCGGTCCTTTGCTCTTATTTCTGGCTCTGTTGTGAAAAATAAAGCTTTCCAGCACATTAGATACCCTTTTGGGAATCAGGAACAGAAAGTGCTGTCTCTCAGCCGTGTATCTGGTTGTTGTGGCCAAGCCTCGGGTGAGCCTTTGCCCCATAGCAGCTCTTGGCATGAGGCAGTCACTTGTGGGTGCCCTTGAAGAAAGTGTGGGTGCTGTGGGAAAAGGTTAGCAGTAGATTTTCAGTTCTTCACACTGGTGATGCAGCATCTCCACAGACTGTCTCCCTGCTCCCACTGAGCCAAAGGATGGTGGCTACTTGCCCTGGTTTTGGACAGTGGTCCTGGCTTTTTAAGACCTGGTCTCTTAGCTGGGCATGGAGACAGGCGGTGCTGTCACTGGGAAATGCAATGGTGGCACTGGCTGCAGGGCAACAGAGGCAGATGCTGGGGACTCACCCTTATTTTCCTGTTGGAGAAATAAGGAATTGAATGAAAACCCATGAAAGAACCAAAGAAAGCCCCAGATGGTGAGCTCTTCTGTCCCCCATCCTGTTTTGGTCCCTGGCAGATACTTTAATGGACAGGCTTATCCTCTTCCCTGTGAAGGGCAGTGGTGGTGTATAGATTGGAACTTGGACAGTGACTGGACTGTCTCTTTTTTAGTAATTTTGATCATTTGTAGCTCATGATCCTTTCAGGGACTCGGGCCCCTAGACACACTATCAACACTTTGTGTTTGTCTTGCATCTGCATTCCTTCCCTTCAGCAGGTACAGAGGATAATGCAGCTACTGGGGTGGTGCAGGTTACAAGGTGTCCAGTGATGCTCCAAGCCCTGCTGACTGCAGGCACTGAGCACAGTCAGTCTCACACAGCACCCACAGTGGTGGACAGAAGTGTTACCAGGGTTTTTGAGCATGGACAGCCCTTCTTGGAGGATTATCTCCGTCTGTATTTAGGTTTGAACCTGGACTTCAGTTGTTCCTTTTGTTTGTTTTAATATTAGCTTATTAATTTTCCTAAAAAAGAAATCTGTGTGCGTTCGTCTAAAAATCACAAATCCTTAAATGCTTGTGTGCCTGAATAATCTCGATTTGGCAACCCAGAAGCCATAGGCAGAAGCATAAAAGAAATAATTTTGTTTTTCTCTTAGGAACCAGATGGCTCAGTTCAATCTCTGCAACATTCTCTAAATGAAATTGTGTTGTAGACATTCAGCAAGAAACTAATTTCAGGACTTTGAGAGACCTCTGGAAGGGTGAAGGGACCAAAACGGCAAATTATGTATCTCAACAGGGGACAGGAGAGAAGATGTGGGAAGGGGAAAGGAGGAAATGACTATAATGCAGAATTCATTCTAAGCATTTCCTTCCCTTTTTTTCTCTGCAAAGAAATAGTAAAATTTGCATATTTATTCATTTCTCACATTTAATAGCAAACTTGTGTCAGCCTTTAGTTCTTAGCCTAAAGTTATTAGTTGAACAGTTCCTTAAAACTGTTTGCGATTCATGTTGTGGCAACTCACTGTGTACATCAGCTGGTGATGCTGCACTTCCCCGTGTGTGACCACAGCAGCGTGAATTTGGAATAGTGTATTTGCACACATTGTTTGCAGATGGATGGCTGGAAATTTGTAGCCTGCAAGTATTTGAGTGCCTGAGTGCAAGATTTTCTTTTGCCCATATATTCACACCTGCAAAGCTCAAGCATCAGAGCTGATACTGTGAGAAAGACCCAAGTCTGAACAAGGACAAGGAAGAAGAAGAGGATAGTTCAGATCAGTTATTGGGAATATCCAGTGCTGAGAGCATTGCCATACTTGAGGACAGGAGAGGAAGAGTGAGGATTTTGTTGAGGAAATGAAGGTGTGTGGGAAGGGGAGGACAGACTTTAGATTTGATCAGCAGTCGCTGAAGGCTGATCTATCAGAAGGAAATGCCTGTGAACCTGTGGAGTAATTAAAGGATCTGGACATGATGGAGAGCTGTGGGGTTCCTGCAGTGCTCGGGCTGGCTGGGTCACTGCTCACACTGGGAGCTATCTTTGCCCCTGTCTGTGGTGGGTGAGAAAGGTGCCTGAGCTCAGCAGAGCTGAGGGAAATTGTGGCAGTGCTCAGCTGTGGTGAGTCTTGCTTTTAAGTCATGCACGTCATATTTTACCAGAGAGCAAAACTTCAGTGTGGAGCAGACGAGTGACGTGGGAACAGCTTGGTTTTAGCCGCTCCAGTAGCACAGGGCTGGAAAGCAGAAGATGGAAGGAAAAGGCTGGAAAGACCTCAAGGAGTGATACATTTTAAAATGTATTAAGCTGTTGATTTGGATCTCTGGAACTTATATCCACTCATTGGTGATGATTTCTGTCCTATCGGTAAGGATGCTTTCAAACTGTCTATGCTGCTGTGTGATGACAGCAGGGGCTGCCTCTGGTATCTTGAGCATCCCTGAGGCCATTCCATGCCTCATTTTCCCCATGATGGATAAAAATGTTGATTCTCCTTTTAGGATATGTTTTGGCATCATCTACCACAAAACTACAAGCCACTTGTGAAGATAGTAAATACTGTCCTGTCACTCTGGGCCTCTGGAGGGAAGAGAGTATATGGAGTAGGAGATGACATTGCAGGAGTATCTTTGGTCAGAGGATAAAACACAAGGAGTAGTAGAACAGGAACAGTAAAAGTAAAAATATACTTTCATTTCCCTCTCTCTAAACAAATCACTCTGTGTGTGTGTATATATATATATATATATATATATGTTTTTGGTTTTTTCTTTTATTCCCAGGGCAAAATAAGTTACAACTAATGTAACAAAGTCTGACACATTAACAGAGAAGTGCAAAGGTTTGTGAAGCTGTGCAAGTAATTGCTTTGACTCTTGCACTGGAGCTTTCAGATAGCTGGATGATACTTTTTTCTGTCTCTGTCATTGTCTCCTTGTTCCTGTGCATCGCCTAACACAAAACATCTTCCCTGCAGGCTTTGGAAGCTGTGGCAAATCGCCATTACTGACTTTTCCTTAACAGCCGGCTTGTATTTCCATAGCCTGCAGCTGCCATCACAGACTTCCCAAAGAAAGGAAGGAGTGTTTTGTCTATTTGCTTCTCAATTTCTAGGTTATTTTATACCCTTTTCTCCAGGGGGGGCTACATTTGCTTCCATGACAAGAGAAAGAGCTTGCTAAGAGCTTTGTCACTGTCATTACTTTGCTGCAGGCTGTAATCAGTGCTGTGCTTTATGAACTTTCTTTCCTTTCCCTCCTCCACTAAGGGCTGTCCTTCCAGGCCACTTATTTGGGCGGCCTCTGGGGTAGCCCTCACCAGTCCTCAGCAGCACAGAATTGAACATTTGTAGTCTGTCCTTCCAAGTTCATTTCCCTAAAAGTAGCAAAAGCAAAATATTATTATCCCCTCTTGGCAGGGAGGAGGTGTTATTGAGGCAAGGAGAGAAGTTCAGTGGCATAGTGGAGGTTGGGACAGAGAATGTATTTCAGGCAATGGGAAGGAAAAGTCTGACATTGGCTGTCCTTTGTCATCTGGTTGTTCTTTCCTACTGTAATGAAGGATCATAAAATTTGACCTCACTCATTTAAAGTTTACTGTCTTGTGAATTTTTTGGATGCTAAAACAATCACAGTCTTGGAATCCCCCTGCACTCAACTGTGAAAAAGACACTGATGAAGGTGGACTATGATTAGATGCAAAAAACTAGCACTATGATTAGGCCTAAGAAGAGCTGGGCTGAGGTTGTAAACTTGGGTGGTTTCTAGGTGTTGGGATCAGTGTCACCAAAATAATTCACAACCCTTTTGCAGGCTCTCTGTCCAAAGCAGGAGTTGCCCGGGTTTAGCTGTCTCTATGCAACATCATGAGTGCACTGAGCTGAGAAGCCCTGGGAGGTTAATCTTTAACCTCAGGAGCAGGGTTTCTTTGGATAGTAAATAAAGCTTGAACCAGGGTGCTAGAGCTGACCTGGAAGTTCAAATCCAGCTCTCATCCCTTGAGCCTTGAAGTAGTTCAGATCCAAAGTTGTTTTTTATTCTGTATGACCGCTAGGGTTGTATGTGTCTGCAGATTCCCTGCCCTGGAGAAACTGAGATACTGTGTCCTCTGAGCCTGTGACCTGCCGTGACTTCTGAAGAGTCATTGCTGTTTGCTCCTAGATGGTGTTGGATTTTAACAGTGGGGCAACTGGCTCCAGTGGTGAGGGGACCCTGCATCTCCTTGTCCCTTCTCTGGGTGTCCCATCCTCCTCACAGAGGAGAAAAAGATGGCTTTGCTCCAATAGCCAGTGTGTTCTTTGAAGATGGGTGAAGCATGTGAGCGCTAATCTGTTGGTATTTTTAGCTCTGCCAGGGGGATTTGGTCATTTCAGTTCGCTATTACTGATTTTTTTGTGTGTGTGACGTTCAGTCTCTACAGCCGTGGAACATCTCTCGCTGCTGACCTCTCCGAACAGCCCCGCATTGCCACGTGGCGGAGCTGTCTCTGCATGGATGATTGGGTTTGAGTCTTAGCAGCCAGGGAGGAAAAGTGGAGTGGAAAACCGATCCTGATTGAGCAGTGAAGGATTAGCTAAGGAGATTGTACACTCTAAATTTGCATTTCCTTTCCTAGATAGTCACAGCAATTGCAGAGAAAGACAAAGCACAAACATCAACACGAAAATGGATAGTCTTAAGCTAGTTTTGAACTTCAAAGAAACATCCAGCTATTTTAAGGCAAAATTACAGGCCTTGTTATCCAAGCTCATCAGTGCCACTGGGCTGGTGTCTTGGAGCTGTGGAGGAGTAGGTTGGCTTCTTTTTGCTCTGTATATTACTAAAGCCAAAGACAGCATGATCCTGAATTTTTTTTTTTTTTAACATGATGTTTGGTAATGATGTATGAAGCAGAAAGGAAGTTGTTTGATTTCCCTTTTCCCCTCCACCCTGATAACCAGCTTTAGCTTTTTTGCATGCTGTCAGCTCAGGAAATATCATGTTGAAACTTTAAATAGAGAAAATAGGATGAGAGAATCATCAGTAAGGGAAAGAAATAAGAAATGCTATAGCTGTTTGTTAGCTTTTAGAGTTGTATAGGGGTGATGGCTAATCAGATGTGGTCAGTACTGGATGGGAAGTACCACAGGAGCTGGAGATGGCAACTCTAGTGACTCTGGTGTGGGTACCAGTCTCTTCAAGGTGGAACTGAACTGCTGGATGCAGGAGAAAGGACTTTTCTACTTGGCTTGAACATCTGAGGGAGACAATAGTAGACTAAAGACTGCTTGCTGGCATAGTTCTATCTCCTAGTAACTCCTGAACTGATTAAGGGAGTAGTCAGATCTCAAACCAGTGTTGAGAGCTCTGTTGGTATCCAAGAGAAAAGTATCCCCAAGGAGCAAGGACCAAGCTCTGAAGAGTTCTAGACTTAAACCCACATCCTGTGATCAGGCAAACAGCTGATGAAGCCCATTCAGGACTGAAGTGCCTAGAAACTAGAAACTGGAGCTCTGGAAGCAGCCCTGAGGGGTTGGTTAAATGCTTCATGTAAGGGACCTCATGGCTTGCAATGTTTTGCAATCTTCATGCTCATGTGAGCACAAGTACACAGAAGCCAACTGGTCCTTGACCAATTGGTGGCTCTCTCAGATGTGGTCAGCAGTATGTGATAAGCCACCAACCCAAATAAGTCAAATTTTCATTTTTTGTTAGATTGTCAGTCACTGAAATGAACACAGCTTCACTCCCAGCCACACTTTACAGTGTGTGGCCACTGGAAACTTGTAGGAGGTATTCAGAATTGCTTTACTTAGTATTTCTCTGAGGTCACACCTGTAGTTGAACTAAAATGTCATTTGGTGCTTTCTGACTTAAGAGACTTTCCAAAAAATTCAGAAGGATGCAGGTGGCAGAGTTCTTTCTTTCACTTCATCCTTCCAACAGTTCATCAACTTGGTTTAATTCTATCTCTTTATGTGGTAAAATATATTTGGCAGCTGGAAGGCCTAACCTATTGGATACTGTGCTTCCTACCTTCTGCCTGCATCAATTGCCTTTTTGACACTCACTGGGAATGGGGAATAGGGTGGTAATGCCATGTGAAATGTCAAACACACATGTGCTGTATTTGTACAATCAAAGGGCAGAGAGCAGCTTTGCTTAGGGGCTACACTGATGGCAGAATCCACAATGGTTTAACAGTGAGTCTGTGCCATAACCTACTCTGGGCAGGAAGTTCAGAACTGCTGCTGCAGGTATCTCCTTTGCAGAGCAGGTTTCTAACAGTGTCTGGATGTTCAGTCTCTTGTGATAATGCCTTTACGTGATCCCATCATGCAGTGTCGAAGGTGGCGCAGAGACATGGGCTGCCAGCACAGCATGGTCCACTGGGAAATCATGCCTTTTCCCCAGGGGCCTTTGTGTGGAGGATGACAACTGATAATCAGCCATGTTTTTAGTGGAAATGGAAATCCTCCTCTTGATTTGTAGGGGTGGCTGGCCCAAGGAGAACCCTGTGTTTTCCCATCTTCCTCTGGTGTCAGTGATGGTCACTCTCTTGAGGTTTTGGAAGCTCTTTTGAGCTTTCATGTTTAAATCTCTTTTTGGTCCTGTAACACTAGACTAGTTGCAACCAAATCTGGTTACCATAAAGGGAGAGCACAACTTTAAAATCTGCTTAATAATGATTTAAAGTAAGCCAACAAAGCTCATTATTTTATAGAGGAGCAGTGGGCTTTGTTAACTGAAGGTACTAGTAGTGAGATGCAGAGTCTTTGCCTTTACAGGTTGCCAGGTGGAATTTAGTCAGGCTGTATGTAAAGCATGTCCCAAGTAACAGTTCATCTTCTCTTGTTCCCACCTGAAGGTGCAATAAATCCTCTGTTGACATCTCAGTTGTTCAGACAACAATCAGGATGCTGCTGACAGCCAGGAGGTTATCAAGAGGAATAAGCAGTAGGGGAAGAGCTTGGACTGCTTCTGCAGTGGTGACTGTATTTACACAGGAACCCCTAAGGAATAATTCACAGGTGAAGCAGTTGAGCTGATGCTGCGATGCACCAAGGGAGTGGGCATAGCAATGTGTAGGGTCCTTGGTGACCTTTGGAGTGCAAAACAGTGCTGGGGCAATATGGTTTCTCTGCTTGCAGATTTCTCTGGAAGTGATAGATGAACACCTGCATGTAGGTTTAGATCCATGTTTCCTAGACCATGCTTAGGATTAATGCATTTATTCATGGGGGTAGAACTCCTGAGGAGTTTATGCATTTAACATTAGTCAGAATCTCATCTCTGCCAAAGGTCTGACCCATCTTTACCGTCAGGTAGTGTTGGCACCTTACACAGAGGTGTTTTTATCATTTTGCTCAAAACTGGCAATGGTTTTAGGAAAGAGTTTGCTGTAAGATTAAAACAGGGAAGAGATTAAATGAGAGTTAATGTTCCATCTGTTTTGAGTTTGACTGTGAGGATTCAGCACTCCTAAGTGTTAGGACTGGGTTGTGGCTTCTGAACTAGCTGTTTTCTTGGGCACGAGCATGAAAAGAGACTTCTTAAGGAGGGTGAACTCCTTTGTATTGGGTAAAGACACTGCAGGGCTACTGTCTCTGCTGGAGTTTTCTGGCACCTCAGTTTCTGAAGTGAAACAGAGAGAAAAGCAAAACTGAAAAGTGAGGAACCATTTTGGAACCTTTTGGTTGGACATGCTGGATTTTTGGCCTGACAGTGGGCAAATGTAATCTCCGGCATAGATTGGAAGGCACTGGTTGAAGTTACTACATTTTTTTACAGTGAAGTTGTAGTAAAGTTCATGGATTGGTTAGATGGCTTTTTATTTTAGCTTTTTAATTTGTGAAATAAACCTGTGACTGCTTTGCCCTTTCAGTAACTGGATAATCAATCCATCTGTAAGCTGTTTCTTACAGCACAAGTGAGATTCCATCTTCTACAGAAAAAAAAGCAGCAAGGTTTGAGCTAAAATAGCCAGAGTATATGACAAAAAAAAAAAAGGCAATCCTGAATTGCTCCACTGGAGGGAAGTGTTTGACTCAGTGTAGAAAGGATCAGTGTAATTTTTATCCTTAAATCCAATTCTATTTTTTTTTTCTTTCCTTCAAGTGCATATGATGAGAAACTACAGCAAAAAGCAAGTAATAACCCTTGTTTGCAGACTATTTCAGCAAATCCTGTGCCTCTGTTTTCAGCTCAGAATAGATGCTGTAGTCTTCCAAGACCACCTCTGCTCGAGATATTTAGGCTTCTGGGGCAGGGAAAAACAAAAAGTCAAAAGAACAGCTTTTTGGGATCTGCTGCTTTTCAGAGCTGATTGAATTACTGTCATTACCTCTTTTGACCTAGACCTTTGACATTTGACTGTGTCTCTGACATTTTTCTTTCAAGAGATAATGAAAAACATTGGTTATGCCTTCCTAATGATGGACTAATTGCTTTTAGAGACTGAAGGGACAGTTTCAGATCTTAGTTGTAATTACTCTCTGCCTACCAGTGAAGTTGTATTACCAAACGGTTTCTCAAGCTGTGTTAGCTGGTACTAACGTTTCTATTATTTAAAAGCTTAAACTGGAGGTGGAGGGGAAAAGTGGGAAATAAAAAGGAAAAAAGTAGCCATGGAAAGTGTGTGTCTGCTGTGTGACAAATAGCATTGTGGCTCAAAAGTCGTGGTGCTGCTGACTGATTTTGCCCAAACCCTCTCAGGAATGAAACCTGTGATTTGCTGATTCCACACAAGTGTTCTCAGATAAGTGGTGCTTGAGGTGTTCTGCTCCACATTCCCTTTGCAGGCAGGACTGCGCCCTCAGCAAAACTGACATCACCTGAGACTACAGGTACATTTCCAGGAGGTTCTAGTGCCAGCACAGCTGTGTGTGGTGGTGAAACATGAAATTTCCCACCAGGAAGTGTTTGATTTCTGAGTGATAAGGCAGGATCAAGCTGGGTCCAGGTTCAGTCAGTTGTATCCTGTGGTGTCAGGAGACATGTACACTAGTGGTCACTGTTACATTAAAGAAGCACAAGTATATGAAATATAAGAAGAGGATGGGTCTGTTAGAGAGGTTTCTTGCTTGGTATTTGAGAGATGTTGGTTTAATTTGGACAAATGACCAAGAGAAGCCTCAGCCCCATCTGAGATTTTTGCACCCAGTGGTTGCTGGTTGGGCTACATTGCTGGGGACATACAGCCCACAGGAAAGCAACATATGGGGACTTGAAGGCCTGAAACCAGGTGTTAGCATTTGTGTTTCAATTACCTTTTTGCAAGGCAAGGTTGGCAGCTAACAGCACTCCCTTGAGAATGCTGTGAGGATAAATTAAAGATGGTGAGTGGAGAGAGGTGATGCTGCAGAGAATACAGAAATAATAGGGGTGAGCTAAAGGAATGCCAGAAAACCAGTTTTAGAATTTTTAGAAGTTAAAAATACGGGACACATATTAATTCAGACATTTGCTTGTAGATTATCTTTTCTGTGTGAACAGACAGACCAGTCTCCTTTTGCTCATAACTGCAGAATTATCTCCTTCCGTCACTGCACAGAGTGACTCAGTGGCACTTTCTGATTCTGAGGCAGGGAAGTGACTGTAGGAAAATGCTGGAGATACTTTTACCTCTGGGTGAGCAATCAGCGGCGTGCAGGCTGAAGTGGCATGTGGGGCTGGGAGCAATGTAAGCTAAAATGCAGATCTGAGCATCTCCTCTCTTCTTGTGTTCAAGATCCTGCAACCATTTCTCCCTCATACCCCTCTTCTTTGTTATTTAAAATCCTAATCAAAAGCAGGAAGGACATAAATGCAGCCAATCTGTTTGAATAGCCCTCCCTTCCTACATAGGCAGTGCGAAGCTCCTTTACTTTTTTAATGGCTGTGCTTTGCATGGCTTTGGAGGCTGCTCTAAAATCACACAATCAGAGGATACTGCAATGAATGATAGTTTCCTTCCCTCAGCAATGTCTGCTAAAGGGCTGCCACTTTCTTCTGTGCTGTGGCACGAAGTTATGTCTTAGTCTTCTGTTTAAATGAGACTGAAGGTGCTTCTCTTTGGTGGGTGGTTTGGTGAATTAAGGTGCCATAAAGCTCTTCCTTTTGTGAAAAGTATTGGGACTGGGCAGATTTTCTTGTAATCGTTCCAATGCACAAGCACGCTTTTGTTTTGTCTTTTTTAAAGTAAGAGCAATAGTTTAGATAAATCTGAACTCTTTCCAGTTAAAAAGTCTGGCTGAGATCCTTTTCAGAGTAAGAAGCTTTTCCTGCAAGCAGTCTGTGGCTGCAAGGCACTGTGTCTGCCCCAGACATTGGTGAGCTTTTTTGAGGTGCTGGAAGAAAAAGTTGCAGCTTGATCTGATTTTTTTCCTCTGGTCATCCTGATTATGTGCCACATGGGTTAGGGAGTTCAGAAATTGTTCAATGCATTTAATGCACAGTTGATGCCCATGCGTGTGCCTCGCTATTGGTGCCAGTATTGCTTGGAGAAGGTTATTCTGAAGTTCGGCTTTTGGTAACTGGGGAGGTCTGAGTAGTAAAAAGTCCTAGATGAGCTTCTCCAAGGAAACCTGATTGCCTTTGTGTGGGCAATGACAGAGTATTACCGTGCAGGAAAAGTGGGTGTTCAGCCAGCAGGCGAGAGGCAAAGTGGCTTTTCCTCTCTAAGCAGTGAAGTTTTCAATATAGACTGATCAAAAAGAAACTCTGGAGAAAATCTTGCTTTGTTGCACCTGGAGAATGAAAGCCAAAGACAAATTTCAGAACTCAGGTTCTGCAAGTCTGTGTGACTCTCTCACATGAATTCGACACCCTGATGGTCCCAGATCTTTGAATGCTGGGAGTGCCTGAACAGCACTTCGGCTCCCAGAAGGTTCGCAGATGTTGCCGGTGCCCTGGGAACCAGCAGAGACATTTTGTGTGCTCTGCTCTTCACAAGGGGATGATTTTTCTCATATTTGCCTCATGAAGTGGGAAGGCTTTTATCTTTCCAGCAGTGACTCAAATAAAGCTTGAGTCACTGGCAGAGAAGTCTTTACTATCTGATAGCTCCACTGCAATCTGGGAAGAATAATTTGGTGAGTGTTGGTTTAGTCCCTACTGGGACAGATGTCTGCGTCACAAAAAATTGATTTGCCATTTGAATAGAGAGGTTAAATGGACTGTGAAGACTACTCTCCTGTCAGTTCTAGAGGCAAGGATATCTTGTGATTTCAGGACATCAAATGTAAGGCACCTTGATAGGACAGGGAGGGAAAAGATTGCACTGCCAGGGCACAGCTTCTTTGTGGCCAAAATGCTCTTTTCTTGGCTTAGAATAACCAGAGTATGTCAAGAATACACTGGTACATTTACGTAAATGTACATGCATGCCTGCACGTGCATATACACATGAAAGAGTGCACAGTGCATATAAGGAGAAGAGAAGGAAGAGTGAGTCAGATCAAAATGTTGACAGATGACAAGAAAAAATCCCATTTAGCCAAAACATCTGAAGAACCTCTGTGGAACTGACAGCTTGACTCTCAGCCTCAGAATGTTCATTGGTGACCTGACTAATATCATAATGCGGACCTGTCTCCATCTTTATCCCACTCTTTTACAGGCTTTTATTTCCCTGCTCCATTTCCATACCCCACATCACAGTTCAAACCATTTCAGTGAGACGGCTGTGCTTAATCTGACTCTGTGTGCCATGTGTATCTCGTTGATTACAGACTCTCTTAAGATGCCATTATGAGTGACTCTTTGCATGCCCTCCTGTTAGCAGCTTTTCCTTTCCTTAAGCCTCTTGAATGTCTTTGCTCATAGGATTAGAAGCCTTTCAATAAATACAGTATGATTACTGAATTAGTGTAAATTTTGCACTGGAATTGCCAGTCACTTTAGTGCTTGGAGAGCAACAGCAACCAAAGGCACCTGTAGATGGTCTTTACCAGTGTTTGACTGAGGCCAGAAAGGTCATACAGAGATGTTTGTTTTCATGTTAATTGTGTCAGGAGTTGATATTAAGGAGTGCTTGGTCTTGGCTGAGGTTTGCTTTCACACTCCAGGTAATTTGGGAATGAGTGGAGTGAGATGGCACCTCTGGGTACACAGGGCTCCTTCCCGCTCTCTGGAGCAACCCAGGGGTTGGGCTGTGATGGGAAGGTCTGGAGAAAGGGAGAGCAGGCTTGCAGATGAAAGGCAAATGATTCATTAAGATTTGCTCCTTTCTGTGTGTCTTGTTGAGAGCTCAAATCTTGCAAAGTGTTGTGCCTGCAGCAGCAGGAATCAGAATGAACACAGATGTACATACATAGAACACGCTGAGGTATGTGGTGCGAAAAGCAGATAAGGTGCACCTGAGTGATCATGGATCCCCTCCTCATTTTAGACCATGCTGAGCAAATCTCTGATTTCTCCCTGTCTTAGTTTCTTGTTTCTGGTACAGTGATGTCAGAGGACATACTCAAAACAGTTCCCTGTCTGATTTGCACTCCAGGGTGATGGGGGATTTGAAAGGCTGTACGCATATTTTAAAATAAAACCCTATGCTGGAGTGCCAGAGCAGCTCATGGAAGTGCTGTGTTTAAGTCCAAAGCCCACTCTTGGTCTATGTCTCGCTTTTGTGCATTCTGCTATTAGAGGACATCACATCAATTACTTGTTCAGATCTAATATGTTACATGTTTTGGATGGCACTTTTAAAAAATGCACAAGTAGCCTATGTTCCTTGGAGAGTTCGGCAGCTTTTGAGAAATCTCCTAGGAGCACTGAGAGAGAAGGAAGCAACAAGTGGGAAACTACAAAGCAAGCGCTTGGCATACCTGAATGAGTAACTCTCTGTCTGTGTTTGGCAGAGTATCCACAGGCAACTGATGGCACAGGAGTTGTGGGCTGGAGATTGCCCTTTTCTCACTGCTGGAAATGAAAAATCTGATTGCTTCCCCCTGCCACAAACTGTTTTGAAAATGAGTTTGATTTGTTTCAAGTCAACCTTTGGAAAACTAATCTTGGTTTCAGGTTGCAGAGGGGAAATATTTATGATCTCAGACTAGCTCTGTGCACTCAGAAAATGTTTGTCAAGGGTCAGGCTGTGGCAAGTGTGGCCCAGCTCGGCCCTGGGTGTTTGTGTGCAAGGACTAGGACTTGTGTGGTGATACAGGGGCATGTTCTGGAGGGGTATTAGGGGGTCCCAAAGACTTACTGTCTCTGCAGATTCAAATTCCAGTGGTGTCTTGAAAGATTTGCATTTGCATCTGTTCTGGTTCAAACATTGTCTGTAAGGCAGGTAGCAGCAGATTGGGTTAAACCCTAGAGGAGGCCCCAAAAAGGAATAATCCAGGAATAGCCTGAATGCAAGTGAATTTGCATGAAGCTGTTGGGGGGCACTGAAACTGCTGATGGAAATATTGGTGTGTGTTCTTTCATGTCAGTGATCCTGATACTGACTTTTTGACTGTTACCATAAAGTTAGTAGCTTTCTGCTGGGAGCCCACATGCAGAGGGATATTTGCTTGGGGAATGACAGCTACTTTTATGCCTTAGGCACCAATTTGATAAATGCAAGTAGTGCAACAGGAAGTACATTTTTCTCATAGATATTAGATTTTCAGGAAAGAGGATATCAGGATTTTTTAGAGTGGGAGCCCTTAGTTTTTAGAAGGTCATTGTGTTTAACGGTGCCTTTTGAAAATTGGAATGGAAAGAAATATTTCATGTCCATTCCATTAACTTGGCAGAAAATTGTGAAAGTCTTGGGGACTATTACTGCTTTCATTCCATGCCAAAGCACAGACTCCTGAAAGTTTTATTTTAAGTGGGTAATGGGGGAAAAAGGGGGCATGGGTGAAGCTATTTCTGAGTGCTCCCACTTTGAGCAAATTTTGTCTTTCTCTTTAGCCAAGTGTTGGCATCATACCATTCCAGTCTGGTAGCTTTTGGTGGTGGTAAATCACGTATCTCCACCAATTAAGAATTTGACTTACTGTTTTGTTTTTTTGCTTCCTCTCTTCCTTTGTTGTTTGGCTTTTGGGATAGTCATGGGCAGTCAGGCTGGACAGTAGGACAGCTGAGGGGATGGAGGGTGTCAGGGTAGTGTTTCCTGCAGCAAGGACAAATGAGATCTTCCAGATCCCACAGGATCCTTGTTTTTGGAAATGGAAATTATCAGATGTTTGACTATGTTTGATTAAATCCTTTAGCTGTGTTATATGTGCCTCTCCAAGTATAATGTGAATGCAGTTGTCCAGGCGTGTGCTCTGAATATTGTAATGATTTTTTTAACATAGCAAATGCTTTCCATTATTTAATACTCAAAAGTGATTTTTTTTTTTTGCTTCCCATTCTGTATCTTACACCTTTTTGTTGCTCTGTTAAATTGCCTGTGTACCTCTCCTGGGGGCATGTTAATGGCAGAGGAACGGGTCTGACAAATGGGTTTCCACAGCTGCAGGGAACAACTGAGACAAGCAGAGCCCCATTTGCCTGAACATGTGCAGTGGGTACAGCTGTGCCTGTATCATGTACACATTCAAATGTACTCTTGTTTTTAGATCAAGATATGGGGGAAGTAAAAACTCTGGCCTTATGCAAACTGATATAGTGCATTGTGTCCCCTAAAGTCCTTGCCTGCTGTAGAAATGAGAGGGCTTGAATCTTCCATGTGATATGGTGGAAGGTGGCTGGTGCTTCTCTCTGCAGAATCCTTCAGAAGGCCTGGCGTCACAGGTTGGGTCCTGTATCTGGTTTGGGGTCAAACATTAGCAATCAAGTCTGCTCAAGGTGCATTGTGCTTCTTTAAGTTGAGCCATGGCATCCTGGCACAGCAAATCTGTTCATTCACATGCTTTTGTAGGTTGTTCTTTGAGTTCTTTGCCTACCTGTTCGTTTTCAGTGTAATTTATTCCAAAGTGTTCCCATTTCAATGTGTGGTTTGCAAAGTCAGCGCACAGTAAATGTGTTTCAATCTTTGCAGGCAATTAAAGAGGTGAAAGTAGGCTGAGTTCATGGAAGGACATGAGTAGCAGTCAACTGCCTGACTTGAAAAGCTGCTTATTTTTTCAGTGCTGCTGATTTCTGGATAATGACAGATGCTTATACTTCAAGGTGAGAAGGAAAAGGAGAAAAGAGATTATTAGCTGCATGTCTGGGGTCAGTATGCTTCTGCAAGAAGTTTGAGACCAAGGCATTCAGGTTCAGCTGTCTGAAGTGAAAGATTTGGAATAGAAAGAAGAAAATCTGAGCTGAACTGGCAGCAAAATTTATGTGTAGCTTAACAAGTGCTTTTGCACTGTGGTAGTTGAATTTTCTCGCTTTTCTTTAAACCTCGAAGGTAATTGTTTTCCCAGTTCTTTGTGCTGTCCAACAAGCTGAAATGCTTTAAAGATAGTGTTGAAGAAATACTAAGTGTCAGGAGGCAGAAATTGGGAGAGATTTAAGAGCAGTGTGTGAAGCTCAGCAGAGCAATAAGCAGTTAAGGCTGTTTCTTCTCCAGGTCTGCTGGACCTCGCCTGCCTGCTTGGGAAATGCCTTTGGGAATGAAGGATCTGAGTACAATGAGATCCAGATTTTACATCCATAATAAATAAGGATTAAATGAAAGGCTTTTAATGTTTTATTCCGTTCTATGTTAATGAGCAAGATTTTATTTATAAAAAGTGCAGTTTTATGAATGTTCCCCTGGTGATGTTTGTATTTGGTGTGGCCATGGCAGGCTCTCTCTCTGGCCAGGAAAAAATGCTCGTTACACTTTAGAGGGAGCAGATAGGTTACGTTTGCTTTTCTCCATATACTCTTTGATGTTTTCACTTAGTAATGGCTAAGATGTCTATATTCACTAGATGATGATGATGTCTCTCTTTGTATGCATTTTTGGAGTGGAACAATGCTGCTATAAGCACATACAAAATGAAATTTTCCAGTTAAATTTTAAAGCTACCTCCTGTTTGTGACTCCATAGTCTTTCAGGCGTATCAGGTCTGGTCTGCAGAAGCAAATGAGTGGCTCTGGACATCCCCCATGTCCACAATGAATAGGTGGAGAAGGAACTGGCTTAAAATAGCAAATGAGGAGGTTAAGGGAGAGCTTTAGGGTTAGGAAAAAAGCCAAAGCTTTACCAATAAAGGTAGCTGGTTTCATTTACTCCTGTGTCAGCTAGGGCAGGTTGTCTCCAGCAGGAGGGACAGATCTTTGTTTCTGGTGTTCCTGGTTGAGTTACTGTCCCCACATCCACAGCAGACTCACTCCTTACAAGTGCCCCACAGGGCCTGAGGTTAGAGAGGGAGGAGAATAATTGTGCCAGTTATTCTGTGGTTCAGCATGCACAAGCAACTATCCCTGACAACTTCAGAGGGGTCCCTTTTTGCCTAGAGACCGCTAAGGGCTAATTAAAGTGGTGCACTCCAGGACTTGTGTTTAATGAGCTGTTTAGTGACAGGGAGGAATAAATACATTTTAAAACCCCAACAACTTCAATAGGAGGAAAATTGAATCAATTTTCCAAGGTTTTAAAATGTATGTAAGTAAATGTAGCAAGAGATAGGATCTTATTCTTCTGGGGTCAAGTGTGGAGGTGTCTCTGAACATTTCGCCAGTCCATTCCTGCCTTAGATGGAGGAACAGAGTGCTGCAATGAGGAAGGCCTTTGCCGCTG
This sequence comes from Acropternis orthonyx, assembly GCA_035583155.1. NCBI lineage: Eukaryota > Metazoa > Chordata > Aves > Passeriformes > Rhinocryptidae > Acropternis > Acropternis orthonyx. The sequence continues at coordinate 9,745,087 of JAWWEU010000023.1, forward strand.
TGTTTTACCCTCTCTGACAGCAGTTCTAGTAAGGAGATGTTCAAAATAGCGGTGGCAGCACTGGGAGCCCAAGTGCTCTCGTTTCTGCTCTGTTTTCACAGTTACCTGTGCACAATTTAGGTGGTCCAACCCCAGGTTTGGTAGTCTGCTTTACTAAGGTTTTGCTTTGCCTTCCCCAGGTTTCAGCTGTAAGAATGAAAGAAAAATACTGTGTGTGGTCCAAAAGAACCTGTGTTCTGCACCTGTTCCCTTTAGTGTCAAAAATGAAGGTGTCCTCAGGCGTTTTAATTCAGAAGAAAATAGAATGGCACTTCTGGGGATTGTTGTTCTCGATTGAGATGCCTAAACCTTTCCTTGGCAGGCCAAGTTGCCTGTGACTGCTCTCCTTTCTTGCCCTTTTGCCCTTTCCCTGTGCAATAACTAAAAACACCCAGGTGTGAATTCTCCTTCTGCTTCCATCCTTCAACATGTTAATGGCTCGCTGAGCATGGGGCAAACTTGCAATGCATCTGGTTTTACATATAAACTAGAGCAATTTCAGGGGTGGGTTTTGATGCCAATCAGGCAAACAATGCAGTGTATGTTTTGTGTTCAGTTTTGTCTGGGTCCACCTTTCCCCCCCACACACAATTGTGCTGAGGCTTCCTGCTTTTTTCAGCCAAGACTTTAAGCCTGTGAAGTGTGGAGGGTCGTCTACTCAGACAATATAACATGATCAAGGGCAAGGTTAAAATAATGTTTTATGGGAGATGAGTTTCTGGCCTCATGGCTCCTGGGAAGAGGGAGGTGTGGAGCCAGCACCACACATACGGAAGAGCTGCATGGGAACCATGGGCATGGTGCCACCCGCTTTGTACTGTCTGGGCTATTTTCCCCTGAAGAACTTCCTTTGCACTGTGTATTGAATTCTGTTTATGTGTTATGATTGCTTGGAAGGATGTGAGTTAAACTTTAATGAGTTTCTGTCCAAGAGGAATTGTGAAGATAAATGCAATTCCGCCTCCTTGCTCTCTTCCCCACGCTCCAGCTCCCTCCACCCGCATCAGAGCAATCACATAATCACATGGTGCTGAATAAACAAAAGGGCCTAACGTTCTGAATGCGGTGTAAACGGAGCAGTAGTGGCAAATGACACAGTTTTTAATTTCTTTGATAAACAAATGTGCTCAGAGAGTTGGCTTTGCTCACCATAGGGATGTGGTGGCATTTTTGTCCCTCTTCTGCCACTGGTATTAGCGCAGATGCTGAAGAACCAAAGCCGTGGGATTGGAAGTGGTGCAGCTTTTCTGCCAGCCAGATTTCTGTGTTGCCATTGCTCTCTGGCTTCCTTGGATTTGTGTTTGCCATGGGCTCCTTCCCAGCTGTGCCAAGTCTCTCAGCTGACTTCAGTTTCCAGGATATTTCTTTAATGTTTGTTGCCAGAAGGACAAAGAGGAGGCTGGAAAGCAGCAGCTGTCATGTGAGAGCTGTGGTGGATCAGATAGAAGAGTATTTATTTCATCACTCTCTTTGCAACTCTTTCACAATTTCATGGTCCTGGAGAGGGGAGTGGGAAAGCTGATGTGTACCTGTCAGGCACAGTGTTTGCTGAAGGGCAATCAGGAGCAACAGAAAAGGTGAAAAAGAAGATAAAGCAACAAAATCACCTGGGTTTCAGTGGGATTTTTTCATGCCTGCCATACTCCCTTGCCTTGTTCCTGCCATGATCCCAGACAGTACAGCCAATGGCTGGCTAAGAAATGCAGGGGGGCTTGACCAAATTCCTACTCAGGGGCAGCCAATCTCTCTGGGCAAGTTTCTGCACCTCAGGAAGTGGTGCCTGGGCTCTCAGCTGCTGCTTTTACTCTCTTGTAGAGGACCTATTACTAATTAATTCTTTATTTACTGTTGGTAACCAACCCTGTAATATTCAGATTGGTGAGTACTGGTCCATGCTCTTGCCTGGGAAAGATGACCCTGTAGGCTATGGAAACTCCTGAGTTTTTGGGTCCCAGAGAAGCTGAAGTGCCGTTGGTGTTGTAGGTTTTTATGTTACCACCTCTGGCTTCCTGTAAGCTCACAGTGTGAAATGGGGGCTTACAGGTAGAAACCTGCTAATTATAATAGTTGTATCAAGTGCGGAGATGTGAGTGAGACTTGATTCCTTAATTTTGCTCGTTTCACCTTGAAAAGTAACTAATGAAGTAGCTTTCCTTCTACTGCTCTGTTGGCTTTGGTGCATTTCAAATTCTTCAGGAGGGAAAGGAGCCTGGGAGGCTAAATCTGATTTTTTTTTTTTTTTGTTTTTTGTGGCACACAAGGGGAAACCAGAGTAATGACTAAATGTTTGTGTGTAGAATGAACAATAAAGAAATAGAGTATTTGCTTACCTACATAAAGATAGTGCCCTGGTGTAAAATGGGTCTGAATTGCACGGGTGCCTCCATGCATTGTATAGCTGTGGGGAACTCATACCTTGTTCTGTCAGCATGAGTGATACCCTGTTTTGGTAGGAGCAACAGGAGTCATTCATTACTTCAAGAGCTCGTTTCAAGCTGACAGGGTGGTAGCAATAGCGTCTTTTAAAGCTGAAAATACCCTCCTGTGCTATCAGAAGAGGTTGAACACTAGAAGAGCTTCTTCCTGCTGAATTGTCATTGTAAGTGTCCATGGGGTGAGCATCTTGCCCGCTCTCCTGCAAATCTCTGTAGAAATGGCTGCTTTGAAGGGTTATTACTGTTTGCAACCTCACCTCAAATCCTGATTTAAAGGCAATATTTGTAGAAGTGATTTATGAACTTCGGTGGCACAGAGTGGCAAAGGGCTGCAGGCACCAAAGTTTGTTTTATAGCTTTTGACATGTTTTATTCTCTGGCTATAAGTGAAAATATACTTGAGGATCTTGCCAATAATTACAGACAGGGAAAGGACTTTTGGGCGTGTAGCTTAACAGATGCTTCCTAAAAGGTGCTGCATTGCAGGAATTGGGTCTTTTTCCCGTTGAAATGGGGATCCAGAAACTGGCAGTGTCCAAAGCTGGCAGTGGCTCTGAAGGCTCTCCTGCACTGCGGGACCGGCGGGCAGGGTGGAGAGCTGTGTGTGCCAGCGTGGGGTGCTGTGCCACAGCAGTGCCAACCCAGCGGTGGAACAGTGGAGCTGTTTCGTAGGCAGTGATGACGTCGTGATGTGCTCAAAAGTGAGAAAGCATCTCGTCTTCAGTCACTCCCAATCAGCCCTGTGTTTGCAAGAACGCCAAAGTAATCCATAATGAATTGGATCCTATCCATGTTCTGGAGATGCAGTTGCTGAACCTCCCCACTAGCTTTTCCTGGCTCAGGTAGCTCTAGTGTGGATGCACAAATGCTTTTAACACATCTTCATGTGTTCATCTTTGCCTGGAACAACAATCCTTATGGGTTGCGTTGTCTTGAGTAAGAAGCGTGTGGTGTCTGTGTCTTTCCTCTGCCCTCGCTGATGTTCTGCACTGCTTTGTGTCTCCTTAATGTTGTTCTGTTCACTATAACCTTTAGACCTTTGAAAAATACTTTGTATCATGATTTTTGAGTCTGTTCAGTCACATGCAAAATTGAGTAGTTTTTGACTCTTCTTCTACCTTTCATTTTCTAGTACTAAAATAGTTTCTCTTCAGCCAGACTTGCTGTCCCTAATGCCTCAAAATGTGAGTTCAGATGCTGAATTACTGTTTTTCTTTGTAAATAATACATTTAGAGTCCTTGATGTGACTTATGATTCCTTAGGCTTTAAGCCACAATCAGTTTATATTTTCAGAGCCTTTTTGTTGATAATTGTGAAGTTTAAAAGTGTGGCTTTTTCAAAAATGAAAATTGAGATTCTCACATAATTACTTGCCTTCAGGAATTGCAGAACTAAAAGAAATACTGAATCTTGTGAGACTTTGAATAAAATCGTAGGGCTTGGCTGCTCTGGGAATACCCTCAGATTTTTAATTTGACAGATTAAATGCTGACAGTCTTCTGAGTGGTGCATTTCATTCAAGAGGAGTTAATTTTAAGAGGCTTCTGGTGATTTCTTTTTTCCCCAAAATTGAGCACTGAGGCTTGAAAAATATAAGCTCTCACATGGGAAAAGCGTGTCCAGTCAGCAACAGAAAGAGAAAGCCAAGCTGGGAAACACCTATGAATTCACTCAGAGCTGGACTGCAGAGTGAATATTGAGAAGTTTTTCCTTGCAATAATTTTTATTTCTGGAGGCGATCGTTGTTCTGTGTTAGTCACAGACAGAATCCCTCCGGGCATCACTGGAGCACAAATGTCAGTCTTGTCTGCCGCCTCTGCATTTCTTACGTAAGAGTGTTTAAGCTGTGTAGTCAGGAACTGTTTTCTTTGGTGTTGAACAAAGATCAAAACCAGACCCCTTCTCAGGGGCTTTGTAAAATTGGTTGGTTTTGTTGTTGTTAGTTTGTTTGTTTGTTTTGTTTGCCCCCCTCTCCTTCTCCCCCCCTCATACCTAGTTTCAATCCCAAGGTTCCAACAGGAGGACGCGAATACAGAGGCTGTGTGTTGGTAGCTTCCACTCTGCTTGTTTACTTTCAGTTGTCTGATAGGTAATTTGTCAGCATCTGCTGCCTTCAACACCTGACATCAGACTTCTCACGCTGTCATGTGCTATCAGAGGTGACAATGGCTGTGCTAAGATCAGGTCAGCAGCCTGAACAGTCAGTGTGTGATCAAACTGCTGGGGTTTAAGTGAGGCTCCCTCCATCTCTGGGAGATTTTGGGATTTGTCCAGGACTCCTGTCCCATCCACCAAACAGCCTTTGTGCAGCAAAGCATGGCCCACAGTGGCACTGATCTCATGTCTGGGCCTTTGGACCTCCATAATGGGAGTTTCTTTTGGATGAACCATATGTTTGTCAGTTCTAGGCTTGAGAAACTTTTATGTAACTCCTGTTGTTGCTCCTTAGAGCACTCCTCTTTGTTTTATGAAAGATGATAGAAAATAAATTTCATTGTGTTATGTTCCTGACCATTAACCCTTCTGCCTGAAGTGCTGGACCATGCTGTGCACCAGCCCCTTGGGTAATTTCTAAAGACATGGAAACATAAAACTGTGCATCTGGTTTCCTTTTTCTTTTTCATAATTTCTATGAGAAATCTCTTTGCAGGTGTGTAGAGATGGAGGTATTTTCTAGATTTTGGATGCAGTAAAAGAAAAGCTCATTTACTGCAGCAAGATACCCAGGAAGAGTTAGCTGAGATGCTAATGAATGTACTGTGAACTGTGCTGCAAATATTATGTCTGTGTGTGTATCTCAGAACAGGGGAGGTCAGAGCTATTGCTCTCCAGATTTTTGTGAATATGGAAAATAATGGAATGGAAGCATCTTTTCTTGTGTCATTATAATTTTGTTGAAATTCAAAACGATCAGAAACCTAAACTGTATGAGTTGGGATTTGGATATTTAAAAGCAAAATCTCCCCACCTCTGAATTAAATGGCCAATTTTATCCCATCTCCAGTACTTACAAGAGAGAAAAAGTATCAGTGGTAATGATTTCTTTTTAGCATCAGAGTAGAAAGCAGCTTGCATAGGAGAAGAGAAATAACCAATACCTCATGCAAAATAAATGAAATTGCTGTAACAATGTTCAAAATTTGGGGTAGGATTTTGGTGGTTTCCTGTGTCAGCTTCATGGTGTGATTTAAGCTGAGTTGATCTGAAGGAGAAACTCTGAAGAGCAGAGGAAGAAATTAGAAAACTGGTATTGAAATTAGATGAGAAGGAGATGAGAAGCCACAGCCCCTTAAGCATAGTGTCTAGAACATGTGCTACATCTAATGTTTCTGGCATATGGTAAACAAGAGAGAGGCCTGAGTTCGGGCTGGGAGAGGGTGTGTGCAAACCTGAAAATCCTGTGCAGGCCAACCCATGCTAGAGCTGCTCACCTGGCTGGGCTTGGCTATCAGCAGAAGTGCCCAGAATAATTGCAGAGAGAGGAAAAAAGACCCTTCACAAGCCAATTTTTTCTTTGTAGTGGGACACATTTAACACAGCAAGCTATTACAATCAGAATCAGGCTGTATTATCTGCTTCTTCAAATTGCACCCAAATCTCCTCAAAGCCTCCATTCTAGTGAGATGGAAAGAGCTTTTTTCTCCCATTTTCCGAAATCTGCCATCTCAGTGTCTCACTGCCTGACATTTAACATCTTTGCCAAATTTAATTTGTGCAAAATCAGCAGCTTAGTTGTGCTGGGGGCAGTCCTGCTGATTTTAGCAGTGTGTGGACACCATGGTGATTGACACTGCAGGAGGCAACCCCAGGGTTCCTGGGAGAGGCTTGCCAGTCTGGCACTGCTCTGTGCTGCACTGGCCTTGTGGAGCAGCCCTTCCTGTGTGTGTTTAGAATGGCTAAATTCTCTGCTGGCCGATAAGTGTGTGTAACTGATCAACTGAGGAGGCTGCAGCTCTTTTACTATGGCCTGGAAAGCTACAGGGTTTTGGTATTTGTTAGGAAGGGTGGGTGACTGGCTGGGTGTAATTGTTTTTGTCATATTTGCTGGCGCTGAGTGTGAAGAGCAGATGTGAGTTGGAGAGGGAGGTACCTGTGGTTGACCTGAAGTTTCATACTCGGTCTGCAGTACTGACTCTTCTGTGGGTGATGCAAAGTCATTTACTCACCCAAACTGACCAAAAAGCTGGCAGTTGAAACACTCATTGCTCTGTCGTCCTCTACCAGCCCTGCTCAGCCTGGCTGCTGACCATGTCAGTTGCTCATGGTTGGATAAATCAGGGCATGGAGACTCTGTAAGAAGAGGACAGAGCTGAAGGGCAACTCTCAGATCTGCACATTGTGTCTGTCTGTATGTTGTTAGCTCAGACTGCTCAGGAGGTGATTGGCTGGAGGAGCTTTCGCTGTTCACCTGGCTCAGGTGACACCTGAGGCACAGGGGTGGCTACTGAGGGACACAGGTTTTGGCTGTACTGTTAGGAGAATGTATTCTGTCTCCTAATTCCCATTGTTATTATTTACTCTTGTTCCCCCAAATAGTTGTTCTGGAATTGTGTTTTTTTTTCTTGAAAAAATATAGAAAATAGTGAAAGTTAGGGGGGTTTCTTATTGCTTAGTATCTAAACATGTCCTTGGATTATCATTTGAGGTAATCTAGAGGTTTGGGCAACATTTATGTGTGTGAGTTTTTTAAATATCTGGTCCTGCAAACACAGACACATGAAAACTGTTACAGCTGCATAAAAATCTGTAGCTGTTTGCACATATTTTGAGACTTAATCTTGGCAATCTTGGAAGCATGGCTTGCAGCCAAGTATCTAAACCAGGAAAGAAACCTGTAGCACGTATTTTGTAAAGGTCATCTGGCACGTTTTGGCTGTGAAAAGTCCATTGACATATTCTGTGCATCAAAGATAAGACAAGCATTTATTACCCAAGTTCTGGTCAGTCCCGGTATTCATTATGACTCAAATATACTGTGAATATTTTGTCCTGAAGGCTGCGGGTCTAGGGATTCATCAGATTGTCTTAAGTGGTTGCCCCTGTGAGTTGTGCTGCCTTGTCAGGGCAGAAACCTGGGACAATAGTGTCTCTTTAATTTCTGTCAGAGGTGTAAGGCTGTTTTCTTGGGGGGGGGGGGGGGGGGAAGGTGTTTTTTTTTTTTTTTTCCCCCGGTAAGGTTTTTGATTTTTATAAGATATATAGAGTACAGAGAGAAAGATCCAGTTGTTTACATGAGCATCAAAAGATCTGTAGGCATAAAAAGCATTTATCTGATGGATGTGATCTAACCCCTTTGGGTAGCATTCAGTTTGAATCCAAGGTTGTTCAAGGGAATCCACATCCAATGGATCTTGATAAGACAAGAGAATGTCATACATGTCTCTGTGAAAGGAATTGGGACTAACTCTGCCTTCATATAGAGATAAATCTCTCATCAGGCCATTTGTCATAAATATGTGAGAGGAAGAGATTGAGAGAGATTTGCTGATTTAGATTTTAGATGGGTTATATTAGCTGGTAGCTTAGCCTGGAGCAGGTGTATGAGAAGTCCTTTCCCCACCCTCACTGTGACTGACGGGTGAGCTTCAAACTTGGTTTTACCAAAGGCAGAAAATCTTCCAGATGCTCAGGTACACCTTGAAGTATTTATCTTGTTTGCTTGGTTTGTTTATCAATATGGTTTTGCAGTGGCTTAGTTCCAGGTTATAAATAAATATTCCTATGATGGGAATATACTGGGTATTAAAAATCTCTTGAATCTAGAAGAGAAATGCATAACAGGAACTAATGGCTGAAAGATGGAGCCAGATGGATCTACAGCAGAAAAGCAATGAGTATTTGAAAGAGTAATATTAAATAATCATTGAGATAAAGGAGGTAATGAATAGAGTGGAGTTACCATCTCTCAATACCTTCAGATCATGATTGAACACCTTTCTGAAAGAGATTTTTCAGGAAATTATGCACTGCTGAGCTCAATATAAAGAAAACTGGGCAAAAAGTAATCGCCTGTGTTAGAAGAGAGTTGTCACTGGTTATTGAATGGTGCCTCCTGGCCTCAGTTGTTATGAATTGAAGCAGTTGAGGACTTGGTACAGTGATGGGAAATGCATTTTCTTAAATGTTTCCAGGACTTCTGTATGGACTGAAACTGCAGAGATAAGATAGTGCTGAAGAGCTGGGTAACTTTTTCCCATTAAAAAAAAAAAAAGGGGTTGGATGGGATTTCCATTCAGTTTTTCCTTGTTTTTAGCTCTAATTCCTTAGTGAGTTTTGGGGGTACAGTGTGACAGGTAAAAAGGAATACTTGAACTGTTCCTGAGGAGTTAAACATATCTCTTCTGCCAGTAACACAGTAAAATCCCTAGTTTAGTGCTTAAAATTAAATCCTAGGGGTATATACTGAGTTGGGCTAATCGCTTAAGCTGGTATCTCATTCAAGTATAAATTATATCATAATTTATGACTACTTTGTCATTGGATGACATTTTCTTGAGATCATCTGTTTTATACAGATTTAATTTTGCAATTTTGTTGAACATTATAAAGGTTTTCTGCTTTGCTTTGAGATCCTGTAATAGGAAAATCTCATATAGGCAGAAGGTGTCACAAAGGGGAAATCCTACATGGTAAAAAAACCCAAAAACATGTGCCACAACATGTAATCTATGTCCCTAGGTGCAGTGAAACTGGAAACAAAAAAGCATTGCATGTTTGACTGCTACCTAAATTTTACACTTGCACAGAAGGTGATGGTTTTTTCTTTCTCTCTCATCACTGTTTGAAGCAGGACTCTTCTTTCACCATTGTACTGGAGAGCTGGGAATGTTCCTTCGTGGTGCCATGAGCCCCACTGGTGGCATCACCAGGGTGGAGGTGAACCCTTTAGTAGGCTAGTAGAGGGTCTCTTGTCATTTCTGCTCCAAGATGCCACCTCCAAACTGTTTCACATGCAATTTTAAGGTGGAACATTTAAGTGTGTCTCTCCTGAGACCCATCACATTGAACTCCTGAATTTTTTTCACTGAGCCGCTCCCTTGAGGAGATGCCCTGTCAAACTATCAAATCTCTGCAGAGCTACTGGCTTTGCTTGCTGTAGTAATCCCTTTCCACCAGTTCTTGGGACACATGTGGAACTGAACATTGTCAGGAAGGACAGTGATTTGTATTAGTGGAAAATGCTTCTGACAGAGTAGCAGGTGTTCCTCAATATAATCTTGCCCATGGAAGTCAAGGAGAGCTTGGTGCGTCCAGGAAGGGAGGAGATAGTGGCTGGTGGAGTCCTTTCCCAGACATCTATGCAAGTACAGCTCTCTCTTACAGAGGAGCAGGTGTTAATTGAGGTGGATGTATGAATATATGCTGTGGAGGAATGACTGGGACTGAAGGGAAAGATGGAGAGGACAAGTTTCTTTATAGATTTGTTCAGTTTTCATCTTTTTCTCATGCTGCAATGCGTGGTTGCTGTATAAACAGATGATGAGCTTAGGTGGACCTTTGATCTGATCTGCTGTGCATTAACCAACATAATCATTTCTGTTGATGAATTGGTGGCTCAGTAGCAGTGAAACTCCTCATCCTTCAGGAGCAAATAATCAGTTTTCTGTTCCCTGTGTGTGGTGTTGGCTGTTATGCCATACCTTGTTGCTCCTAGTTAAGCCTGTGTGTTAGTAGACTTTGTCTTATGAGTCTTGGCATCAAGATACCACAGTGATGGAAATAGTACAAATCTTTTAGGCAGGTACAGCACTTCACCTGGAAAACTATGGTACTGAACAAAGTGAGAAATTTTGTGTCTGAGAAAAGAAATTTTGAGAAATTTGGAGTTCTAAAGCCAGCACATCCCTTGTGGGTATGCATGCACAGGGCCCAGTGCCTTGCTGACTCCTGTCTCTGGGAGTAGGAGTTGTGTGATTGAGAGCCACCTTCCCTTGGTACCAACTATTTAATGCACAGAGCAGTGTCAGTCAGCCTCTGAGTGAGGTATTTATACCAGTGGGATCCTGGTGCTGTATAAATAATTGCAGCACTGCAAACATTGCCTGCTGACCGTATGGTGTAACCACGCTACTTATATAAATCTGACAATGTAACTACAGCCATGGAAGACGATTTAAATACAGCCAGTGAGGTAAGTACACCCTTAGGAAGGTATAACTGACTATACAGATAATAGTATCAGGTAACTAGACCCACAGGACAACATAAACATACAAATAATAGCCACAATATGAGTATAATATTGAAGTCAGAGGGTCTCAATATTGATATAATAGCAGTTGGGTAACTGTACTCAGAGGAGAGGAAAATAACTGAGTAACGCTGCAGCCTGACTGCAGCCATGGGAGAGGCTAACTTGGAGAGTTAGAGCTGTGATATCTAACTCCCAGGAACAGGAGGTCAGCTGCAGTGGCCAGAGCAGTGCTTCCAGTTGAAACTCTAAGGATAGGCAATTAGCTGTGGAGGGGGTCTGTTCCCAGGAAGTAGAGTGCTGGTAAGAGGGAGTTGTGTTTTAAGCACAGGAGGATGATGGATGGAGGAATGCAGGATTTGGCTTCTGCTCACTTTCCCAAGAATTCAATTTAATGTATTTCAGAACATAGTTTTAAGCTGAAACCAGACGTTCACAAGGGGAAAAGGTTTCCAAACATGTGAAATAGGGATAGGCCCATCCAGCTGCAGAGCAGCAGCATCACATTGCATGTGCTTGGTACAGGATTAGTAACTTGTGCTGAAAAGAGGGTATGGGAGAGAAAAAAGACTCAAAACCAGCAATCTCTGCAGTGACAAACAGCAAACAAAGGGAAACTGTTACAACAATGTCTTGATTTGATATCTTCTTTTTTTTTCCAAGTTGGTCTAATTGACCTTCTAAATAGACATGGGTTTATTTTTCTATTCCTGTCTTATAAAAATCATTGCCAATTACCCTTTATTTCTATATAGCTATTCAGCAACAAACCTGTCTGAAGAGGCAGCGGAAACAATCCACTTTCTCACTGCTTGCCACATTAGATTGAGACTGGTGCTGTGTTCTCTGAGCTGTGTTCAGATAGAAATTGGATCGAGTGAAATAATATGGTTGCTGTCTCCTCTAGACCTTCACGTGGGCTTTATATATTTCATAAGATGTCTGTTTGACAGTGGAAGGTGAACGACTTAGTTTTAAAATAGAATGAATTTAAAGCTTCCACACAGCACTGGTCAGTGTTATTGTTTAAGTCAAGAAACTGGGTTTTGGAGTGGGATTTTTGAGTTACTTTTTCATTAGTTATTTGTAATATGTTAATTGTCAAAACCTGGAATTACATACTTGGGGAGCTGTGCTGAGGGTGAGCACTGGGATACCACAAAGTCCAGGGTGTGGTGTTTCTGAGGTTGACAAATCACCTGGTTTATTTCTGAGAAGTTGCTCTGATCAGTTTTGATTTTTAGAAACAGGGAGCAAAATAGATGCTTCTGTCACCTCTTTGGAAATGTAGCATAAATGTCATGATTATCCTGGGGTTTTTTTTGTGTGAGAACAACACAGACAAGAAGATACTTTAAAACTTGGGAGACTTCTTGAAAGTGTGATATACCTGCCCTGTTTCCAGTCTTCACTTGATATCCTCTTGTGCCCTCTGCTGAAGACAGCAAAGTTCAGTTAATCCCAGAGTGCTGGAGATTTGCTGATTTATTCAATACAGGATTAAGGTTAGTGTAAAACCGTTGTTTAGATGTCAAGCCCTTTTTAGCTGGTGGTTGTTCCTAGGAAGAAGTGTGAAAAAGAGAGAATTTGTGTCAGTCATTAGCAGTTTTCATCAGCACCTTAAAAACCTCCACTAAGCCTGTCTGAAAAAAGCAGATGTATTGAATGATATGAATTATTTTCATCCAGCGTTGTCTTTCCTTTCTGTTGGGAAACTTTCATTCTGTTGTTTTCCAGCTGGCCCAAATACAGCACTGCTTAGCATAGCAACCTCTAGCATTAAGGTTTTTCTAGCATTAATACTCCTGTATTCTTTTCATTGGAAATGCTGCTGTTGCCATAAAAAATTGCTCAAAAGTTATCCTGTGACCAAGAGGTTGTCATTTGTGAAGGCAAACTGAATTGCTAAGGATATATCTATAGAGGGATGGGAAATCTGCATCAAAAATTGGCAATGTTCAGACACATGAATTTAATTGAATACCATAATCAATGTTTCGAGGGATTTGTAGCTGAATTGCTACCTTTTCAGTCTAGGTCACCAGCTTATTTGCAGGAAAAGATCCTTGCCATAACATGGCCATTGGTTTGTATGAAATGGTGGTCTCTGTTGGTTCCCATATGGGCAAATTCATATGTGATAACTGGACATAGCGATAGGAGAAGCAAAGGACTGAGAGTGAGCAGGATTTTGGTGCTGGGAACTAGCCTTGGCTGTGGCAGGTGAGGCACCAAGGGTTTGTCTTGCTGCTGCCTCTGCCACATGTACCGCAGTATAAAGTTTCTCTCTCCACATCACTGGCCCAGTAGAGTTATTGCATGCTGAAGTTTAGTTCAGCGTTAAAAGGATTAAAATAGAGCAGTCAGGGGAGGGTGATTCTTGTGCAACTTAGCGTGCTGTGAGTGAAGGAAAAATATCATGGTCTGCACTATGGCTTTGAGAAGGGTCAGAGGAGCTTAGCACGACATAGGAAGAGCAAAGCTTTGTGAAGGGTAAGAGGTGGGATTTAACTCACTCGTTGATCTCCTTTGTCAGTACTTCTGGGGCTTTTCAGGTCCTTTGTCTTAAAGCTCTGTCAGGTGAGAGGCAAAGATATCCTGAAAGCCAGGAGAGGTGTCTTGCCTGGGCCACTCTCCAGCAGGATCTCACGAGTATGAAGGTGGCCATTCCTGGTTATCACATCAGTGGATCTTCATGAAGCCCTTGTCCTTCCCTTGCTGGAGCTCAGTGATCCATGTGCTGAGCGGTGTCCCTGCCTGAAGCCAGGGTGGGTCCTGCTGCTTGTAATTTTTATAGTATTTCTGAGCTGCTGGGAAGACAGTTCTTCAACCCAGTTTTCCTTCTAATCTTTATTTCTGCATGAAGATAAAAAGTGTTTTTGAGGATTCCCTTGAGGACCAATTTAGAGTTCAGTTTTGATTGAATTAGTTGGATGTGTATGTAAATAGGATCATGCATTTAACAGAAACCCAGATGAAAGACACTTTCAGGAGGGCTCAGGGCAGATACTGTCAGTTTAGCCTGCAGTCAGCACCTCAGAGCAAATCCTGCACTTCTCCCTTTTATCATGTTTTATTCCTTTCTCCTTCACATCTTAGCCACTGGTGAATGTTGCTATTCCAAGATGCACATTTGTTTTGGGCACTTGTGCCTTACATCTACCTTGGATCTGTGGCTGCCCCCTTTTACACAGTCATGGGCCTCAGAAAAAATGCTTTTGTGCTGTTCCAGAAACCCTCATGTTTGAAAAACCGGAGTCATAAATATGGATGGCACAATTTGTTGATGTGAGCAAGGAGGGAGGTGAAGATTAAGGAAAACTGCTTTAATTAGCTGTCTCTGTGGTGGGGGACACACACCCCACGTGCATGCAGCCCACAGGAGGGGGATGTGGGATTCTTCATTCCCTCCCTGCTTTGAGCATGTAGCTGATAAGGAACAGCCCCTGCAAAGCCATCAGTTGTGAGTATGGCTGAGCCAGCACAGGGCTCCACAGTCCTGCATCTCTGTGCAAATTGGGAGCACAGGGACTGGCAGCCAGTTTACACCTTAGTAACATAAACCCACCACCAGCCTCCACTCTGCACAATTCCAAGGGCTCACCTCTATTCCTCAGGCCAAGAGCCTTAATGGCAGTCTTCTTGACTGCTAGTTATTCTTCATCTGGGTACCTTGTGAGGTCATAACATGACTGTATCACTGCTTTTGCACCCAAAAACACCCATTCATCTTCCTGCAGGGAGCCATGACCTCTGCAAGTACCTGCTGGGCTGTAGCTGGGAGAGGTTTGGGACCACTGCAGCAAACAGGCAGTGCTTGCTGCTGATGTGGCAGGGTCAGATCCACCTGCTGAACTGAGAGCACAGGGAAGGCTGCGAGCTATGGAGTCGGGGACAGCAGCTGTGCTTTACTAGGTGCCTTGGAATTGACCAGCATTCTTACTTTCTGTCTTTTCCTGCTAAGGAGGGGCCTTAGTTTGTGTTTCCTTGGATTCACAAAGCTCAGTGCTAGAATCCAGAAAATCTTGGTCTTTACACAGAAAAGATGCAAAGTGCACTTAAAGATGCACGTAATGAGTTTTGGGACCAATTGTTTCATTTCAACCATCTTGTAGAAGCACAGATGACCCCAGTAACAGCAAGGCTTGTTGAGCCTTGTATGCAGGATAATCTCCTCGATGCTGCCCTCACTTGGAACCATGCTATTTAGTCACGGCCTAACCCACTTCAGATGTGGCTGTACTGCTGCTCTGGCATGTCTGTCTGGCACATAGTGCTAATGCAACCAGATGCCCTGCAGGGTTGTTCAAAGCAAAATAAAGAAGATGCTGTCCGTCTCCCCTCCCACCCCTGAGCCTGCCTGTCTGCCTCCCCGAATTGGGGCTCTTGAGAGTTATTTAGCTAAAGGCTAAATCACATTATGTCATACATATTAACTGGAAACAAAGCAAGTCTCAACAGACACCTGAGCAGATGCCAAATGTCAAGTTTGATGGAAAATGCTTAATTGCTTCTCCCAAACCTACTTTTCTCCCCCTTCCTCCTGTGTTTCGTGAAAATTTCTCTTTTGCTGTGTGAAATAGCTTCCCTGATTCAACCCTCAGTTCAGCTTTCCAGAATGGGGCTTCTTGTTATCTTCAAGAAGCTGGGAAGTTTGGATGAGGGAGCTTGGAAGAATGTGATCATTTCAACATAGTCTTTGCAGCTTATTTTTATTCTCATTTTATGGACAGCTTCCTTCTATAGCATAATTTGGGGGATTTGAGGTTTTCTTTAGGCTTTCTGTCCTTCATCTCTTCTTTCCAGTGGATTTCTGTACCTTCTCTTTGACTGTAATTTTACCGCTCTGTATTCCATGAGGATGAGCTTCAGAGAGCATAGTGGTGATGTGATGAAACTTGAGAGCAGAGGTGCTGGGGAGTGTTGTCTCTGCTCTTAGGTGAAATTACCGGTCAAACTGAGAAGGTAGGAGTCAGAAATGTACAAAAACTTGTTACAGGAACTGTGTATTGAGTGTGTGAAATTCAGGTTCAATTCACTGTACTAAAGCTGGTCAGAACACAGGGTTAAAACTCTTTTCCAACAGTCAAGGTGAGTGCACTGTCCACAAGGCTTCTGCGAGGACCTCTTTTCTTCCTGCTGTGTTTTGCTGTTGGTCTGATGATGAATTCAGATGGGTTTTATCCCTAGGTGGGACAAATGTGGGTTTATGAAATTGTGGTTACTACTACAGGATTAAAAATCCTGCCTTACAAAGACACAGCAGTTGGGTGTGTAACCAACCATTCAGCAGGACAGCAGTGAGGATTTGAATACGCAGCCATGGTTTCAGTACAGGATCTTAGGCTGGTGCTGCTTCCAGGAGCTGTATTTTAGCTATTGGAGAGCTTTATGTGCAGAGGTTGAGTACTGCATCACCAGCAGAACCTTTGCATATCCCAAAGGATGGAAAGCAGGGAAAGAAGGGTTACAGAAACCAAAAGGGCTTTGGGAAACACAAAAAAATGGTGAAAATAACTCATGCAGTCCTGTTCCTTACAAGTGGGGCAGCTGCTGTGCCTCCAACGTAGGGTCACTGCTGTTCAACCCCAGCCTGGGGTTTGCACCAGCATTGCAGTGACCTTCCTGCAACAGAGACAATGTCTGTGATTTCTCCCTCTTGTAGGAATGATGAGTTCAGGAGTCTCCTGGAGGAAATGGGGATTTTCTTTCTTTCTTTCAGAGAATCTTCCCTGTTCCCAGGTCTTCAGCCTTTCCTGTTTCTTGTCCCATCTGAGCACTGAGCAGTGCAGTCACTGCTGAGTACAGATCCAGATGTATGGCCTGTACATGGAGCCTGTTGACAGTACAGAAAGGTGGTGTCTTGCATTTTTTTCATACTTGAAATATTTTCTGTAATAAATGAATTTCCTGTGCTTGGATTTCACTGCTTTCCAGAGCTACTTACGTGTCTTACTCTACCACTTCCATCTGCTGAGTTTCCCCTGTGCCACTGGGCCAGCCCAGCACCAGCAGAACTCTTCCTCACTCAGTATCTCCCAGCACTCAATGAACCATGGTTTGGGAGGAGAGGAAGGACTAGTGGAGTGTGCACTTTCTGCAGAAGTATTTTCATGGAGATGGGAAACTAGACAGCATCTACAGGACCTGAGAGCAGTATGACAGGGCTCGAGCAGCCTATAGCACAACATTGTCATAAAAAAGTGATTTGTAAAAAGAAGATATTGAAATGAGCTTACACTTGTTCTCTTTAAAGGGTAGTTTTCCTAATGTCCCCTATGCTCAGGGTCCCCAGGGTGCTCAGCTGCACCTAAGCAGCCTTTGCCATCTTCTAGCAGTCCTTGCCCATGTGGGTATTTGGACTCACACTGGGTCTCAGTGCTGTTTGGAGCATCTTCAGTCTCATCCAGAAGCAAACCCAGAGCAATTTACTTTGATGTGTGAAGTCTGAATTAATGAAGTGACTGAATTAATGTTGTGTGCCTCTCGGGGAAGAGAGCAAGGGGAGTGTGTTGGCCTATATTTTATCAGAGGGAAAAAAAAAACTTGTTTAGTTGCATGTACAGTACCAAGACATCTTAGACTGTATGGTCTCTGTGTTGCTCAAGCGCAGGATCTCCCAACCTGCTCCATTTCCCATGTAGCAGTTTTTTAATGACTTGTAAGCTGCTGGCTGAAACAAGGGCAAGGTGAAACTTCTTTTATGTCTTTCCTTCAAAATTGAAATGGGATTTTGAAGAAGAAACATGTCCTCTTGCTATCTGTGGCTGTGTGCGCAGCAGAACCTTGTTGATTCCTCACTTCTGAGGTGGATATTCAGTTTCATAATGTGAAGCACTTGGATGCTGCAGTGATTGGTGCTATTAGAGGAGGCATGGCCATGGAACACGAGACCCTGGATTTAGAGCAACTTATGATGGGATGAGGTGAATTGGGCATCCAAAGGCCCTTGGCTCTGTGGTTCCACCAACATGTGGAAAGGCTGCCTATTTGGTTATCACCGTTAAACCGCTGCAGAGAAAGGAGAGGAGACTGAGTTCAAACCAGTACATATCCCATAATTAAAAATGTTCAGTTTCATAGTTACGTACTCAGAGAATTAAAGTAATAAAAACACTTAAATGTGCATTTCATAAGCCTTTCATAATGCAGTTTATAGTTTTAATATTCTCGTACTCGGTTCTGTTTTTCGATGTGGTTTTTATGAACAATCTGTCTGGAGTGGTCAGGGCTGGGCGCGGGCAGTGGCAGCATTTGCTCATGGCTTTCTGAGCACAGAGAAGCAGGAGCTGGCAGCCCTGGAGCTGCCTGGGGCCAGCCTGTCTGCCAGCAGATCAGGTTCCCTGTGTCCTGGCGCAGTGGTGCCTTGCTAAATTATGATCTGAGCCCACTCCACACAAGGCATGTTTTTCCAGCAAGTAGAGCCATATATCAGTTGTTCAGCTAAATCTTGGCTGGACTCACTTCACTGGGCAGGGCAGAATGCTTTACTGTTTTAGTTAGTCGTTAGTTAGGGGTGTGAAGTCACAATATGCAGTGCCTGGTGTGTCAGAGGAGCTGTCCAGTGTCTTGCAGGATTAGCCCCCAATTTGTTTGCTCAACTCGAGCATAGAGCAAACCGCAAATGGGAGGGAAGGGGGAGGGTTTGCCTTCTCCCCATCTTCCCCATATAAAATAACTTTGAGGGAGAGAGCATTTTTTTGCAACAATATTAATTACTTTTCTGTGGTGCTTTCTCTCACAACAAATATGTTGCTGCAGATCCTGCTCGTTGTTTTGACAGGGTATTTTTTTAATTATTCTTCCCTGCACAGGATGCTCTTGGAAATCAATCCTGAATTAAAGGTAAAGGAACAGGCCAGAACTGAGAGGGGCAAAGCAGGAAATTTTGTCCATCTGCAAAATTTCCTGGGTTCTGCCCAGTCCCTTTTATTAGCTTTATTTATCTGGTTAGAAACCCACTGAGATTATAATCTCGTTCTCCAGGATTATTTGTCCCAGTCTCTTGGCTTTGAGAAATGGTCTCCAGACCATCTCACACATGACACTCTGGCTGTTCTCTTTTACTACTCGCAATCTGTTCTGCTGCTACAGGAGGCTGTAAATGGTTTGTTTGCTTTTTTATATGCAGCTCCTGTAAATCTTTTCTCCCTTTCTCAGGGTGTGACTTATGGCTCATCAGAGGATGGTGAAAATCACACTGAAAGGGAGGGAAGCACCAATTTGCTGGTCTAACAGCCAGTAAGTAGTTTATTTATAAAGGCTGGGAGAAACACTCCTGGAAATCACAGCTGTGTGCTTCTTAAGTCATCCCCACTGCTTGTGGCATAGCAAGGGTGTGGACTGTATTGCTCTCCTCTGACGTGGGATGGCCTGTTTTGTGCCTGCAAATCCCTGGGCTAGTAAAGAGAGGAGTAGAGGGTACATCACCACCCTGTGTGGAGACTCCTTCCCCCTAGATCCACCGTGGAAAAAAGGCTTGGCAAAGCTTTGGCATCAGTGCTGGCTATTTTCCAATAGTCCACAGCACTGGCAAACCTGCCACATGGGTGACGTCTTCTGATGTATTGCCATGTGCAGCCCCAGTCAGGCCTTGGACCTGCAAGGCAGAACTTTGCTGGACAAGGAGTTCCAAGGGAGATATTTGCTCTTGCAACAAATTTTATTTGGGTTTTGCAGGGAGAAAGCCTTCAAAAGAGCAGGAGGCTGGATCTGACCATGCTGATGTCAGTCTGGATTTAGCAATGTTGAAGGGAATGAGGTTAGTCTGGATTGACACTGGCATAAAAGGAGAGGGCAGAATTAGGCTTATGGTATCTAAAAAAATGTCTTGGGTCCTGATTCATCAAAGCACTTAAGTATGGTAAAATTCTTCCTAAAGCCCATATTTTACCATTTTGCTGACAGGGGACATTTATTTTTATTCAGAAATATCAGAAAGGACTAAAAGGAACACTTCAGAAATGGTTTGCTTCTGACTAGAAGTATAATGGACTCTAAATTTGGGGACAAACAGGAAAAAACATCTTTTAGGCTGAGAATTCCTTGTATGTTAAATAGTGTATTTCACTGCAGAAAGCAGCTTCTAATGTAAATGCTGTGTCAGTTGCAATGCCAACATAATAGTACAGTGGTGTAATTATTTATGATAATGAAAGAACATGCTATTATTTTGAGCCAAGAAAACTATGAAGTCATCATGTAGGGTTTTCTTTTTTTACTGGAAATAATCTATTTCTATGACATGATAATCGTGACATAATTGCAACCTTGAGATAATAGAAGCATTTGTCTTCCTTTTGTGCATCAAAGTACCCCAGAGATGCAATTATCTTGTGGCTACTACATTTTCTGACAAGTCCTGTAGCTTAAATATTGTAGGCCTGAACACTGATACGTACAGAAAACATTAAATATTCATTTGCTGATACATGTATTTATAAAAATCTCATTTCTCCATTGAGTGAGCATTGGTTTTCAGCTCACCCAATTCAATAGGTGTGAAGATATTTGAGGACTCAGGGATTCTTGCTCATTTGAAGTTCTATAGTTTTCTTTTTCTTAGGCAAAATAAATGCAGTAACTACTTTTCTCTGGAACAGGAATACATTTCTTGCATGGTTTGTTCTGCTAATAGTCCCTGTGCACTGCATGTGCACTGGCCCAGCCTAATTGTTGTACATCTGTGGAAATAGAGTGCTCTGTGCAGAGCTGCAGTGCGTCCTGCCCTTGGCAATGCGCAGCCTGACCTCCCACCCTCCTTGGGGTTCACAGTGGGGAGGGAGACAGCCTTGGTTGGGCTGCAAGAGGGAAGTGGAACTTCCATTTAATCTCTTCCATCTCCCTGAGCTTGGTGAAACATCTTCATCTTTTTGAATCGTTACAAAGTGCTTGTCTGTTCTGTAGAAGGAGCAAATCCATCTCTCTTCCCACGGAAAGTGTCCTTCATGTGTGTTGAAGCAGTGGGTACCTCCAGAGTCATTTGTGGCTAAAACAACCCCTTGCATTGAACCTGGGTTTGACCAGCAGCTGTCTGAGAGGCCTCAGATTCCAAAATAAATATGATTAGTGACACTAGCAGATATTAGAAGGTGCCCTAGCTTTAAAAAAGCAAACCAGTTTCTTCCCGGTCTGCATCAGCACAGAACTGTCCGATTCCTGTTTTGGAGAGTGGCTGTCAGTGATGGCTGTGTAGAGGCCCTGTTTGTGGTGCCCATGTCTGTACATGGATGAATGCTGTGCGTGCCCCGGGGTCACTTTGGAGTCTGTGTCTGTGTTGCTTTGGCTGCTGGAACTGCCAGGTTTGCTCCTTTCAGGCTGCTCAAGGTGGGCATCTCTCCAATGCGTTTTGCTCACAAGATTCACCAGCAAGAGCAGTGCATTAGTGTCATCTTTGAAATCAGTGAATGACCCAGGAAAATTATCCAGGGACAGCTGGGAGTTCTCACCAGAGATTACAGGACAGCACAGAAATGGGCAAAGCTGCAAGGGGTCTCTGTGCCCCCAGGGGCTTTTCTGCTGGTGTGCCCCACTGAAGTAGTAGATGAACCCCTGCATCTTCCTTAATGTCAAGTTAAATCTTTCCTCAGGTAATTGCTTCAGATATGACTTCTGGTGTGTTGGACAAGCTGAGCAGTGGTGCTGCTGCTTGTGCTTCTCCAAATGGCTCAGGCAGTGAGGGGTGCTTTGCTTGAGTCCAGTGTAAGGCAAAGGAGCCAGATCTAATATGGTTTTGTTTGTTTGGGTTTTTTTTCCCTTTTTTAAGGAAGAAAAAAGAAAAAGAGAATCCCAGGAGGTCAACCCAACTATAGCTTGATGCCTTTTCTTTTGCGCTGACTAATAATGGGTTACCTGCTGACGTACTGACATGCAGGGGTGGTACATGAGGGGAGAGGTTCTCTGTATCCTGGTAGCTAAACTGCTTCTAGCCTGGGGCTGTGTCTTCTGTAACAGGTAGGTGCAGGAGGAACCTTTGAACTGAGGAACCTGCTGCCCTATTCTTACTGAAAATAAAAAAAACCAAAGCCCATTATTTCCAGATGTGCCATTGCTTCAGACTGGGGTAGTCTTGCTGTGGTGACTGTGAACTGTGTGGGTTTGCAGTACCAATCTCTGGTGATGCTTTTGGAATTTGTTGTTCTATTTCAATTCTTCTGCAAAGCCTAGCTGTCATCCTGCTTTTATGTTATTAAAAAAAATAATTAAGGGATCAAAATGCCTTTGTGTGTTTTTGTTTGATTCAGCCCTGAGGAAACCTTTCTGCTATCACTCACCTCAGATACATAGCTATTTACCTGTGTTTTGAAGGAGGGTATCCCTTTTATGCTTCATGTACTTGAAAGAAAGTTAAATAAATGACTCCTTTACTCCTTTTAGTTTGTCTTGGACTCTTTGCCACTAAGAAATTGTGAAGCCAAGTGGAATCAGGGAAGGGCTGCCTAGCAAGCAGCTTGTTCATGAAATACATTTGTTTTTAATTGCCTCATTAAGTCAGGTTATGATGGATTATATGACCTTACCCAATGCAATCTGACATAATGGGATGCTGTCAGAAGTTCTGGAAAAACAGAGTGATTCTCACTTGACTGGGGTTTTCTTGCCTGTGTTTTAGCTGGGTTGATTGCTCGCAGTGTTTATATGCATTAAGAATGCCTTGGCATGAGAAAAGGCAAGGTCATTAATGCTTTTTGTCATGATTACTTGATGAGCTTGTTGTTTCACCAGGAATTAATGCTTTGCTGGTGGTAGCACGGGAAAGAGGCGTGAGGCTGTGGTGCAATGAGGTGGGTGTTCTGCTCCCAGATTTCTCCTGGTCCCTTCCAGGGCTCTGTCCATCAGTTGTTGTCAGGGATGACAGCTGGTAACGGCACAGCCATCCCCTGCAACTCACAGATTAACTTCCAGCTAAGGACAGCAGAGATATTTTAAATTATTTGACTGGTGTTTAATAAACATGGCTTGAGGAGGCCCCTCCATGGTGCACATCTGTTTTGAAGAGGGGCATAGCAATTGGAGGTGTTGTGTCCAAGGCAAAGCAAGGTGGCTTGGCAGGAGGGGCTGGCTTTGCTGTTCGAGCCACAAGGGAACAGGAGCCCTCTCATTTCCTGGCATATATTGGTGGCTTGTGTAATGGAGAGATACAAGAACATCCTCCTCTTTCAATGATAGATGAGGTTTGTAGGTTTCAAACTGTTTAAATAAGACTTTTGGGCACCAAAAAAGGAGAAGAAAAAACTCCTACCCTCAGGTAAATCATTATGCTGCATTTGTTTTTCAAACCCTCTAATAAAAGAAAACATCGTTTTGAATACTATTCTTTTTGCCTTTTCAAATTCTCCCTTGAAATCTCCCAGCTGTTAAATTAGTTTTTGGATTCATCCCAAACTTATGAATATTTCTTTGTCCCTCTTCACTTATCTGTCTCCCCTCCCCATCCTTTTCCAGAATGATTTCCAGTGGGTGAATGTTTTAGAAACAGTATTTCCATGTGTAGGTCTGACTCACCCAGCACATCTTTCTTTAAATAAGATGATATTGGTGTTTTTTCCATCACGCGTGGTTTTAATTGTCATGAGCTGGACTGTTGACTTGGATGAAGCCCCACTGTGTGTAAGTGCTCTTACAAGCACTGATTAGGATGGCAGGTTTTGACAGCTGAGTCAGCCAGAAACCTTGAAATACGCCATTTGGGGCTGTTTGTTGCTGATAATGAGTCTCAACTGCCACAGGCTTTATTCTTTTTTTCCAAAAGTTCAGAGCTTTCTCCTTCATCGGGACAAGGGCATTCTTCAGATTCTCTTGAAATGGATGTGGTACCTCCTGTTCTCCTGCGGCGGTCACTGCTCTGGAAACAAGTGAGATTTAGGAACTGTTTGGAGATAAGGTTATTTGCATTAAAGCTCACTGAGAATTTGATTTCCATAATCATCCTTGAGGTTTGTGGGGCAAAAAATGAATTCTAAATTGGAATGCGTCTAAACTTAAAGATTTCCCCAAGAAGTTGAAGTTTTGCAGATTCCTCATGAAAATGCTGAAATATATTTCCAGGAGAGTAGATTGCTGTCTGCCTTTTCCAGGGGACTTTGGATGAACCTGGTGTTATTCTCATCAGCTTTCTCTGAGCTCCTCAGTGGGAGGCAGTAGCAGACGGGAGAAAATTTGTGTCAAGTCCAGTTTGCAGTTGTTGGGGCTTGCAGCCTCTACAGCTCCATGAACCCCAGGTGTGAACTTCCAGGCCAGGTGTGAAGTTGCAAGTGTCAGACAGGGCTGAACACGCTGCTTGGCCACCATGGTGTGCTTTTGTAGCATACAAAGAGAAAACACAATTGTATGCCCTTCGCGATTGGCCTCCAACATCCATTTGATCCAGACTCCCTGCACAGCCTGATCTATCCATCTCTCCTCTTCTCTCTCTTCCCTGTTGAGCTGACCCTGGCAGACCGCAAAACCAGTTGGTTTCTGAGCTTTGTCTATATTGTGGCTACTGTGGACTTGGAAAAATGCAGCAGAGCCAGCCAGTAGCAAGGCTTGTGTGGGTACCCATGAAAATGGAGCTGTTTCTATCAAAATTTTTCTTAAAGCCTGCCAGTCCTTTGGGAAAAGCATGTTTTAATCAGAAATCTCCTTTGTTTCTGTTCCATGTCTCTCATTCATCTCCTCATTTTCATTCCCACGCTTCTCTTCGTCTCCTCCTTTACTTCCATCCTGAAGTTCTGGTACCAAGTGCTGTTACTGGGCTGGCAGCCCCTTGCAAGCAGCCAGAGTTGGCACATTTTGGGAAAATGCAAGCAGCATGGCAATGTGAATGCTTCTCTGGGGGCACAGAGGAAGCCAAGGATCTGAAACCTAGTCCTAATAGAATCCAGGGAGTTTTTACTGTCACGGAGTTCTTTAGCAAGAGCTGCTGTTTGTTTGGAGCTGCTGTGCAGTGATTAATTTTCAGTAAGAGCTTCAACTTCACCTGACTATATCTGTAGTGATTACAGGACTGAACCTAAATGTCTGGAGAGGATATGCTAAACTTCACTGCCACTGGTGACAGGCTTTAGTAATACCTGCCTCCACAAGCCTAGGGGTTTAGACATCTGCTTTATTTGGGCTTCCTGCAAATTACACCCCCAAGGAGTTTAGGGGAGTGAATAATCTTTACTGACAGTGCTTGGTGTGGAAACGTCCTTCCTTAACCACCCTGCTAATGCTTGACTTCAACGTGAAAGCAAGGGCGTGTTGATAGCAGAGAGCAAGTGGAAATCATACTAAGGTTTGAGTTTGACCTTGGGTAGACACTGGAGAAAGAAGTAAAAATGGAAGAGGGAAATTTGGTTGAGAAGTGTCATTCCTGCTACTTCTTAACTGTCCAGGGTGCTGATGAGGGAACTCAGAAGCCAGAAACATTGCTGTGTATTGCTTTGCTTGGGAGTGCCACCTTTTCAGAGTATTTTGTTTCAACTCCCTTAAACCTGAGTGGGAGGACTGAGCCTCTGAACAGCTGAAATAAGGCCAGGACTTCATTTCCGAGTGGGATCTCTCTCTTGAGAACATTAAGAAGGTGGTGGGGTTTAGGAGGAGCAGTGAGCTGGTTGCTTCTCACTAGGGATGGCAGTTTCTGGAGTCAGGAGATCCTGTAATTAATTTCGAGCTATGAGCCAGTTGGGAAGCTCTGGCACACAAGCTGAGATCCTGGGTGGAAGCTAAGGGAAGAGGAGGAAGACAGCGTGAAACTTGGGAACAGACTTCCTCTTGCAGCTCTCATCAAGACTGAACTCCAGCCTCAGGAATCCTTCATTTGAAGGAGCGAATGAAATTGTTCTTCCTCCTAAATAAGCTTGAATCCCTGTATTACAGCCCTGATTGTCTGAGTACTTTGAGGTCTTGAATGTATTTGTGTTCTCGGAGCATCATGATAGTGGAATGTGCTTATATCCCTGCTCTTAGCTGGGTGGTTGAGGCCACAGTCCTGCTGATGCAGGGGGTTGGCTTGGCACCATGTGGTGGTGGCCCATCTTGCACAGACCCTGAAGTGGTGACATTCACTTCTCCTGGTGGTAAGTTATGGACTCCCCTGCCAAGAAAAGGAAGAGTGTTTTGGGGCCAGTCGGCAGCTCTGAGGTATCCCTGTGATCTGGCCAGAGGTTCTTACAGCCTGAGCTGCCATCTGCTTGCAGGAAGCTGCCTCTGGCCTTTGTTTCTTGATTACAGCAAGGCAGCCAGGGCTATTTCAGCTGAAATCCTTGGGAGTAGGCTTTGGGAAGCTGATTATTCACGGTCATGCCTGACACTGCTGGAGAATAGGGTAGGGTTTGTTTCTCTTCAGCTTTCTGATCTACAAAATAATAACAACATTTGTCAGTGGAAATCCCCTCTGAGGCAGTGAGCTCAGAGCCCCTGTGTGAGGTGCAGTGGTGTCTGTTTGCCTGCAGAATAGGTACATTTTGGAAGGTGGGAGACCAAACTGCACACCTCGTCCCACTGAAACATGTTGCTTTGTTAGTTCATCTTTGGTCTGCTTCAGAGTAAAACCTTCCTGCTTCCTCTGAGGTGCAGAATCCCCCACCTCCATCTGAACCTCCAACCGAACACAGACTGTATTTCACCAGGGTTTGGACTGAGTCCCACATGTGGTCATTAGACTCCTTGATGGTTAATGCCTCTTCTGCATCGCACCCTTGGGCTGAATTCAGACTGGCAGGGCAGCTTCCAGTTCATTCCATCAATGGTTCTCCAGACATCCTGTCTTAAAATTTGTGTGACTTAACTCTGTTTGCGTTAAGTTACCTCAGTACTGTTTATTCTTTCTAGTCCCTCACCAGTCTCAGGAATTCACGTGAAAGCAGAATTTTGGACCAATGTGGGGAGGTTTTTTTGCTGCTGTGAAGGGGTAGAGATCATCCTCCAGTAAGAAACCACAGTTACAGCATCAGTCCCTTTAGACTTGGATGCTACTGTGCCACTTGTGATACTTTATGCTACTGAAGAACTCCATCTTTCTCTAAGCTTGCTTTCTTTGGCAGCTGTCTGCCAGCCTGCATTTGGCACAGGATCACAGTTGTCACCTTTCCATATTTCTTTATGGAACCAGAATAAAATTTCAGAGGGGCTGTAGCATGGGAGTGCTGAGAAATGGTACTTGAGAGCATGGGCTTGTGACATTCTGGAGCTGAAATGAAACAGCCAGTATCTTGACACTCAGCATTCAAATTTCACAAAACAGAACCCAGAGTTTTGCTTTAACAATTTTGTTGGTCTTTCCATCTCCCCTTCCAATAGAAAAGTGTCTACCTACATGTTCCTGGGCTTGACTGCAGTGCATTTGGGTCTCTGCAAGTCCTGGTGGCACCTGGGAGATGTGTCAGTCACTAAATGTCATTTCACCCCACTTCTCCAGGGCTGTGGATCTCATCCTACCTAGTGAGGCTTGACAGAAACTATTTAATGGTGCTGTTACGATCACACAGCAACCTGTGGAAGCCAGAGGGGTGCTGCAGGTGCTGAAAAATCATGTGAACTACTATCAAACAAGTGAGAGAAATGGAGGTAATTGCAGGAAAGGATCTGGAAAAGAGCATGTGTGAATCAGATAAGTTCATATTTTACCTAGGCATGTTTAATTATTTCCCATGATAAATAGCCACTGCCTGTTCCCCAGTCCCAGCACTGTTGTTGTTACAGTGAAAATATCGTGGCCACTGTCAGGCACTGAAATTGATTTATGTGGTTGGTGTGGTTTTTGTTGTTTCTACAGCAATTACAGCTCTTTATTCTTTCACAAATATTTTTGGACAGATAGTGTTTTTCTGCCCCAGAAAAATAAACAAACAAGAA
This sequence comes from Acropternis orthonyx, assembly GCA_035583155.1. Taxonomy (NCBI): domain Eukaryota; kingdom Metazoa; phylum Chordata; class Aves; order Passeriformes; family Rhinocryptidae; genus Acropternis; species Acropternis orthonyx. Next base: position 9,772,574 of record JAWWEU010000023.1, read on the forward strand.
GCCAAGTATGCACCTGATCCTTTTATAGTTAGGAGTATTTTAAAAACCATCTGAGCCTTTTTTTGGCAATTTTAATTCAGAGACCACATTCCCTTAAAATAAGTATGAGCTTAGCATGAGTGGTTGGAAGTAGCTGTGTAAATCCTTAATTGCTCTGCTAGGTCTGTGCTCTTTCATTGCTTGAAGATTTTGAAATCCCCAGCTGTCATTTCTGTAGCTGCAGTCAGGCTGGTAAGATGCTGCACACAGGTGGCAAACCTCCAACATTATCTCCTTGCTCTGTTGCCTTGATTTATTGTCATGTTTATTATTTTGTAATAAAGCCAAAAGCCCAGACTAGTTCACTTGAAATGCAGCAGTTGTAAGACACCAAGCTGTTGTCTTCTCAAAAGCTTCTCATGGTCTTTGAAACAGCTGGAAAATAGTGAAGGGAATGAAATGGCAGGTGGTGAGCAGAAGCTTGCAAAGGGTGTCAATGCCATAGACTGGTGTGAAAACAGGTGAAGACTTCATGCCATGAAGCCTAACAGCAGTGCTGCATGTTGTGATTCATAACTGCAGCAAGTGAGGCTGTGTGTTGTGCTGTCCCCAGCCTCTCGAAGCCTCACAGAAACTCAGAGTTATGCAGCAAGCAAAATATAGTGTGGCAGGGGCTTACCTGTGAAACAGTACTTGGACATGGATGCATCTCCTTGCTTGGAGGCATTTGCTCAGTGCTAAACAGGGCCATGGTGTGTCTCAGTGCTGCAGCAGACCCTTGTGTTGTATGTGATTTCCCAGGGCCGTGCTGCAGCACTTGGTGATGGCTTTGAGAACTTAGTTCCAAGCACTGCCTCTGGAAAATGATGCCTTCACTTTTGCCTGAGGGTTGCCTGCCAGAACATGGGCCTGAGGTCTGGGTATGGTTAAATCTGTCAGCTGGGACTTGAATGGTCTGGCACAGGGAATTCGGGCTGTTTCTGCATCCCTTGCTGCTTGGGTCTTCCTGCTGAAAACCTCACTCCCTTTTGTGTTTGTGGTAGATGTGCCACGCCTATGCTTTATAAAAAAATAAATAATCAAAGCAATGGGATTAGCTGCCTTCCTGTTTGAAATCACTTGGCGTGTTCCAGTGCTGAGAAATACCTACCAATTTTGCTGGTTAGGGAGCTGAGTCTTCCATGGGGCTCTACTGTGAGGGGTGGGATTGAACAGGAGAAGGAAGAGGAGGATTGCCCAGGCTGAAATGGAGCAGGAGACTGTTCTGAGTCTTGCTGGACAAGAGGCAGCTGCTGTGTGCTGCTGACTCACATAATGACCCTTGTGCTAATGCTGTTCCCTGTCATTTAACACAAAAATAAAACTTCTAAATTGAGACTGATTTGAAACATGTGTGGTTTGCTTTGGAAAACACTTAATAGCAGCTATACTTTAACTCTAGGACTGTGATTGGAAAAGGAGAGAGAGGTAAATAGTTTACATTAACTTAGCAATTTTACTCTGTTATTATTGAACTTTCCTAAATTCTACCCAAATCTTGGCTCAAATCAAACAGCTTCAGATAATTTGTGAGAAGTGGAAGGTGAAACTAAGTGGGAGTAGGACATAAAAAGAGTGTGTGATTACCTGAATGGAAACCAAAGTGTTCCCAGTACTCACTGCAGTTAGTGAGATGCTTTGAAGGTTTTTTTACCTCTTATATCCTTAGTGCTTTGAGGCAGTGATTTTGGCCTTCAAATGACTACAGCAACTTGCTGCCCTGACTGTGGAATAAATTTTGAAAGCAGTGTGAGTGCAATCTACAGGATTAACAGCCAGGCTGGCCATAGAGCAGAAATCTTTTCAAAACAGGTTATTAAGAGACCTTATGATTACTTAATCATGATGAAGGAGCCTACAAGGCTTGGGTGGTTCACGGTGGCTTGTCACCTTTTATAGTGGCAGGTGGGAAAAGCAGAATGGGCTGAGCACAATCAGCATCTGCAGTCACAGGGGACATGCAGGTTGTGTCTTTAGTCCCTGAGAGCTCATCTCAGCAAAATGCTCTGTGTTTCTCCATGCTGTCTTGGTTTCCTGCTGCTCACTGTTATTGCTGCAGCTCTCTAAAATATTAATGAGGTGAGAAGGAGATCGCCCTCAGATGACCCCCTGTGGCACTGCTTGCTGGACTCAGTCTGGGCTGCAGTACAGCCCCAAATCTGTGGGGTTTTCTTATAGAAGTGATAATGGTGGCTCTGTAAGGATGACAGCTTGAATTGGTTATGTCAGCTCTAACTAATGACATTGAAGACCAATAAAGTGACTCTTAGATTGGTTTGGCATTATTAGTCTTGTTATTAATTATGTAGACATGACAGCAGCATTAGTGGTAGTATTAACCATCAAAATAAAATGGAATTGTGCTCATAAATTTCACTGATTAGGAGTACACGAAGTATTATACCCATTCTCTGAAGGAAAAGAGAGGAAATGGAGTGAGTCTGGAGTAGGAGTGAGATGGAGGTGGGAGAATGTTTTGGGAAGGACACTCGCTGAAGACTGTGCAAAGAAGGAGCCTGAGCAAAGGGGAGAAGGACTAGGGCTAAAGTTTGCCCCTGCCTGAGTGGCTGAGGTTGGCTCCTCCTGCATGTTAGCAGCAGTTATGGACGACATTGCCCTTGAGCCTGGCTGCCTGCCTACTGCTTCCCCCTTCTCTTTGGGACTCTCCTGCTGGCTTGATAGCTAATCTGGGAACCACTGCAAAGGCTTTCTTTGCTGTGTGAGGCTGGGACAAGCATCCTGCCCATTTCCCAGGGCATTTATGAGAGCCTTAATGCCTGGGAAGAGCAGGCAGATCTCAGAAGGCAGAAACCAATGCAAACTGAGACAAAAACTTGCCAGGAGCAGGCTCTGATTTGGGTGCTGCCCATGGACAGGAGGAAGGGGAAGCAGGCACATCTGTGCTTTCCTAGAGAGGAGACAGGGAGATCCTTGCTCAGCAGAAGAGCTGCCTTTGCTCCTGGGTACTGAGCTGGCTCTGCCAGTGGCAAAATGCTGAGAGGAGGCAGTGCAAATTACCTCCTGCCCTGGAGAAATGTGGAAGGAGAAGAATTATGCCTCAGAGGGGGTGCATGGGAACAGCACAGTTTCCTGGGGTGGTGCAATTTGCACAGTGCTGCTTGTTTGGAGCCACAACTCATTAAAATCTTGGCCTTAATGAGCTGCGAAGCATCCCCAGAGCTTGGGTGCTGCTAGTTCAGGCTTCAAAGGGTTAACAAGGCTGGCCATGGCTGGTGGCCATGCCCTGCCCGGTGCTGACCTTCACAGGGGCGGTGGGTGTGGGTTGCATCTTGCTCAGTGGTGAGAGTAATGACTCTATAATGCCTTAAATGAAGTGCATGATAATTTGATTTGTACGTCCATTAATACTATCTAGTGCAGGGTTTGTTCATCATTATATCGCTCTAAATGGAATTTTAGGTGTATTAACAGGCTCTCAGTCCTGCTGCCAGGCATAGCTGTGTTCATCCTGCACATGGTTGTTTGGAGAAGGTGCTTTCTGTTCCACTCACTCTATTGCCCTGGTTGGAGAGGGCTCTTCCTAAGCTGACAGTCATTGTCCCCAGATCACCTTTCCTCCCTGAAACGGCCAGGAGATGATCACAGTGGGTATTTCCTTGGCAGCTATTGACTATCTCTCCAGGGCAGAGACAAAGCTGCCCATATGGGTCCTGTATCCCCAGGGCCAGAAATTACCTCGGTTCCCAAAACTTTTCAAGGGAAGTTCTTCCTGCCAATACAAACCAAGTGTCTAAATACTTTTGTAGGTTGGCCCAGGGTTGACCTGACTGTTAGTGAACTGATAATCTGCCTCTGTGATTGATTCCCATGGGTATGAGTGGGTTAATAAGCATTTGCCTGAAGTCAGGTCTCATGGCCTGGTTTACAGCTGAGAAGGCAGCAGTGAAGGTGTGTGTTTGTCACAGAATCCTAGAACAGTTTGGGTCAGAAGGGGTGCCATCCATTAGCTTAGGTTGCTCAGGGCCCCATCCTGTCATCCACCTGACCCCCAGGCAGCCTTTCCCAAGCGCACAGCGTTATTTTCCACTTAGTCTTCTGACTCTGAAAATTGTCATTTACCAAACCAAGTGAGTCTTTCAAGGAGAACACTCCTCTTACTGCCCACCCATGCCTCGGTTTGCAGTGCTGGGATAGCAGTAGTGGAAGGGACTCTGAACTCTGTCTTTGGAGATTGCCATGAACAGGGAATCACATCAGAGCTTCCCACACAAGGTTCTTGTAAGGTTTGGCTGGTGACTGAGAGCAGTTATGGCCCTGGGTGGACACTATAGGCTGCATTTTTTTGTCTGTTAAAGTCTGTGTAAAAATACCAGAGGGTCATTTAGAAACATTTAAAGACTCTAAGTTATTTGAAAAGTTTAGAGCATCTAAGCTTTTGAAACAGGAAGAAAAGCTATTTTCAGGAGTGTATTCAGCAGTTCTGCTAAAAATGTCTTGACTAGCCACTTCACCTCCCAATGCCTCAGTGTCTGCAGGAAAATGCAGAAATCATTTGCCTCTTTCCAAAAATGCTGTTGAGAAAGTGAGTGCTGAAATACACTGGATAAATGTGAGCAATTGTGTGAGTACAGGAAAGTCAATGTTCTTTCCTACAAGACCGCACAGTTATTTAGCGTTTCTCATAGATGCAGATATTATTTGCTGTCTGTGTTAGCTATTTCTAGTCTTTGAAAAGAAGCCAGAATTCTTTAAGAGTCACTGCTTTTTCTAAGCTAATGCTGTCTCTCTTGCCTGAGGAGTATTTGAAATCTGCCAGAATACATGTATTGTCAAAAACAGAAATTGAAAACCCTGTACAGGATCTGCTGCCCCAGTGAGTTACGAGCCTTCCCAAGTCATCAGGGAGAAGAAATGCCTGCTCTCATTGTCTGCAAGAGCTGTGGATGGACAGAGGCAAAAGAAATCCCTCTCCCTCCTCCCCCCTCTCCCATCACCACCCAAAACTGTCTTCTTGGGTGGAAAGAAGCTTTGGAAACAGAGACATGCACACATACACGAGCGCTTCTGTGCCTCCCTGTGACCTGTGTGCTTCTAGCTGTCCCTCCTTTCTGAGGAGCTGTAGCTGCTGAGACACTGGAGTTGGGGAGAGCCCATCCCCTCTCTGTGGCCCTGAGACCAAATGAATAAAGTGAACAAGGTTTTGAAGATCCTTAAGAAGTCATCAAGGAGAAGGAAGAGATGGAGAGAAGAGCTGAGGGTGGAGGAGGAAGGGGAAATCCAGGAACTCTGTGATCCAGGTGGTTTGTGCCACCTGCACCTCTGTACCAGTGGTAAGGAAACAGGAATGTTCCTGCTCACCTGGGGATAATGTGCCTGTTTGATAGCTATTGCTTATGTGTGACAGAAGAGCTTCCTACTGTCAGCACCTGCTGTTGTGCTTTTCAAGGGCTGAAAAATACTGGTGAGAGAAGGGTAAGGGCAGGGAACTGAGACTCCTGGGTCTCCTTTTATAAACCTTCCCTTGCTTGCGTGGGTGGCATTTGGCACATTTGTGGAGTGGGGAGAGTAGAGAGTCTTCTTTCTGGAGACATCATGTTCCTGAAAGCATAGGGAGAACATGTAGCTCATTGAGATTTTTGCTTGATGTATGTTGTTGTGTTTTTGAGATATTTAAACCTGTATGTTTATTCTCTATATTTATGCAATAGAAGAGCAATGGGAAATAGATGGATTTAGGTTGCTGTTTTTCTGAGGCATGTTTTTGTCTGCAAAAGTGTGGTATGGCCAGAGCTGGTCTGGACCCAGGTCCATTATATCCATCCTTATCTTCCAAGCAAACTATGCTGGGGCTGTAATATCATTGGAAACAATTCTTGATTTAGTCTATCTATAAAAAAGCAAAACAAGAGAACTGAGAATGAGAAAAAGGATTGTTTGTAGCATTCAGTGGCACATCCTCAGCACGTTTGAACACTCTGCTGGGGGCTGTGACCCAGCAGAGGAAAATGTGTAGCTGTGTGCACTTGGCCATCAGGCTCAGCTTCTTTCGTCCTACATCACCAGTGTCCAAGGGGTATGAAGCACTTATGAAACTACACTTAGCGTGAAACCACATTCGTGTCTAATGTAGGTCACTGTTCTTTTTACTGTCACATTTAGTAGTTTGTTTGCAATAGTGTTGTTGTAGCTCTTGAACATTTTACAGGCTTGCTCTTCTTCTTTCTTACCCACCTAATTCTGTAGAACTGCTTTTCTGACCATGTCCTGGAGTGGCCCCATTCTTGCAGGTCCCTGGATGGCTGGGTGGCTTCATTTACAGCTGGGCACCCAGGGCAGAGATACTACTGGACTTGCCTAGGGCTGCACAGGCTGGGGCAGGGGTGGGCACTGACCTCTGAGCTTGAAGCCTGAGCCAGTGCCATGAGTGGCTGTCCTGCTTCCAGTTGTCCAGACTTTCACCTCTCTTTCCTCCTCAGGCAATTAAAGAGTCTGAGATGTGGTTTTGCCACCATTTTTTTTGCAGTGAAATATACTCAAATACCTTTGCTTGAACTTTTTGCTGTATTTCTTACCTCATCCTCAGTGAGAAATTGATCAACAGGTAAGAACGGAAATTAAAACCTGAAATTATGGAAGTATCAGAAAACAAGAAGACAGTGGAAAATATTAGGCAGCCCTAAACTGACAGTTACTTCTATTGTTAGCCCTGTATATTTTACTTTATCTTTTTAAGAAGAAGTTGTCAGCTGAGAAGATTCACCCCCAGCCTTCAAATTTTTAACTGCCTGGGAATATGGTCCCACTGAGGTTTAGTTTTATATTCAGTCCAATTCCTTCTAACCATTTAATCTGCTAAGCTTTTGGGTGCTGAGCTGAGAGATGAAGTGCTTTGGTTATTTTTTATTTATTTGGTTATTCTTTTGATAAAAGGAATGACACAGATCTTCTGAACCTGTAGTTAATGCCAACCTGTACAGGCAATACTAGTTAGATGGGCTGTGTCCATCTCAGCTTGGTGTGCACAGTGGCGCTCTCCCTCTAATCTGTGGGTTCAGGCTGCCTAGCAGGGAAAGGAGAGGAGCTGGTGCTTCTTGATCCAAAACATCTTGAACCTGTGGGATGAGTTCTCTGAAGAGCCTGTTCCTGTCTCTTGATTGCAAGGGAAGTGTAACTGAAGGCTAAGATGAAGATGTCTCTTGTGGGCTGACTTTTATGTGGCTTGTGGTGTTTTTGGGATGTGAACGTGTGACTGTCTAAGAATGTTTTGGCTTTACTGCCTGGATGTGCTTTAGGCAGAGAGCCCCATCTTTCATAGTCTCTGCTTCTCCGCAACAGTTTGTAAGCCTGAGGCTTCTAAAAAGCTGAACTGATAGCTTTTTTTTTTTCCTAAATATAAGATGGGTAGTGGGTTAATGCACTTCTCTCATTCAGACGACAGTGATAGAGATGGATTGACAGGGGGAAAAAAAAAAAAGGAAAAGAATCTGTTAAGGCAAATGGGGAGAAAAATAGTGCATTCCTGCAGTCGGGTTCTGTGCTGGCAGTTATTCCAGCCAGTTATATCTCCACAATAAAATGTAAATGAATGCAATGATTTATTTTGCAGCCTGGAGGCCTAGTGGCATGAAAAGATAAGCGAGCATTTTCCATTGTTTATATGGTGGAGGTGGCTCTTCTGTCTGCTACTCTCTCTCTGATACTTTGGCAGCATCTAAATGTTGCCTTTGTTATTAAAAACACATATATGGGAGTCTAATATCTTAAACGGATTAGCATGGTGTTTACAGAGGCGTCAGCCAGCGCCCACTCCCTGCAGGCGCTCAGCATTTGCGTTCCTTCTTCAGGAGCAATGCACAGAGAGCAGGAATGCCAGTGCTGGGCAGGGGAAAAGCAACGACCCAAGGCAAGGAGTGATGGGCCTGCAATGTGTGGGGTGTTCTGTGGTCAGAGGGATGAGCAGGAGGCTCTGGGAGATGCCAGTGCCAGCGAGCTGCTTCTCTGGAGGCTGAGGAGGGGGAACAAAGGGACGGTGGAGAACAATAGGACACCGCAGTGGCATTGGGATAATCTCTGATCCTATTTAGGCATGTTTAATTGGCCTGTCAGTTTTTCACATCTCATGCATTTTTCTCTTTGCCTCTTGTTTTATCTTGTAGCTCCTTGGATTTCCCTGCGGACAGTCTCTCTGGATTTCTTTGTTTTGTGTCCCCCCTTTCCCTTTGCAAAGCTGTGCTGACTTGCCTGGCTTTGTGATGTCTAAACAGAAAAACAGATTCAGCAAAGATGCTGTTTAGAAAAATTTCACATTATCCTCAACAGAGGGAGAAATGTGGTATGGAAGGGGAGATTGTCAGTGGCCTAAACACGTGTGCCATCTATCACAGCTCTCTTTCCACTGGTCTGGGGCTCTGAATATTAACCCACATCCCAATCATGTGTAGTGCTACGGAGAGTTAAAATGTATACTGGAGACTGTAAATTTTTTTCCTCCTCTGGTCCCTCTGAAAGCTAAGATATATTTATTCTTATGATTTTCCACCCAGTATTGACTACCTTAAAAATACAGAACTACTGAACTTCTAGGTTAAATAAATACATTCAAAGGGATGTTGCTCAGCCTTTCAGATCATCTGTGTTAAACTCCTACCCTTCCATTCCTAAGTGATGCCAGACCTAGTTGCTTCATCCTCCTACAAGAAATCCCCCAGGCACATAATTAAAACCAAGCCATCCTTGTAAAGCCACTGGCTGAGCTTGCCAGAATTGTTCGTGCATTTCTTGTGGCTTTGAAGTTCAGGAGTACTGGGGCTTGGAGGGACGTGAGGACCCACAGAGATGCAGCTCTGGCAGGCAGAGGAGATCAGGAGCTGCAGTGATCTGTGATGGGCTGCTCCCAGAGCCAGTCGTGTCCCACGTGATGCCTGAGGTGAAGACAAACATCTTCATGTAGGTGCCTATCAGAGTGCCCCTGCAACAATGAGAGAATCCAGAACTGCATGGCCAGGCTGTCCAAAGGGTTTGTGTGCTTTAGGTGCCTTTGAGCCTGGTCAAACTTAATCGTCTTTCACAAATGTCTCATCAGGATTGGGGGCCAGGTGCTCTGGAAATCATGGTGCAAAGCTCATGAGAAGCCAGTGGGGTGGCCCAGACCCTCAGTAAGGGAGGAAATGAGAAGAGCTGCAGGTGGGGGGGTGGGGTGGAGGCCGGGGATGGGCGTTTCCCCCTTGCTTGGTTTGTAAGAGGCCCCTGTACCTTGTGCCAGTAAAATAACAGCTGCCATAAAGCCCTCTGTGTCCCATCAGCAGAGTGGTTTTCACATGGCTTTTATGCGTTTTGTGGTGACAGTTTGGTTCATGGCAATTTATTGTCCTGCAGGGTTGTGTTCTCTGTTTATATCTCATGGGTCTCATTGTACAGCAGTAAATCATTGCAAAGCTGATAGTTTCGTTTCCAGCCATAAATTCAAATGCTGGAAAAAGAGATTTGTGTATTCCTGTGTCTCTCTTCTTCCAATGTGGCTGTTCATAGAGCTCTCTATGCCCCCAGGTGTGAAGATGTTGCTTGGTAAAAGCAGTGGTGACTGAAACAGTGTGAGGAACCTATAAATAAATGCTTGCTTTTTTTTTTATATGAGAATGCAAGAGGTGAAGTGATTTGGATAAGGCTCTACATCAGAGAAGGTGGAGAAACAGGAAAAGGAAAAATATCCTTTTGGCAGAGCATCAGCACCAGGCTGGGTGTATGTGCTGCACTGTCTGGTCACTGGAGATTCAGAGGTGACTAAAAGCTCACGAGTGGTTATGGGATCTCTAACTTGCAGCAAAAACAATTATACCGAGAAAGGTTTTGATCAAATAGACTCAGTCCATTGTAACCAAACATAAATTTTGCTGTGAAAATATTCTGTGTTAACATTTTCAGCAATTAAACCCCACTTCATTCGGACTGTTTGGTGCTAGAAATTAATTAGTTGATAATATCCTCTTTAGAATGAAGACAAATGTTTTCATGTCTTTGCTGAAGGCTAATATTTGCAAAAAGAAAAGTAGATGAGTTCCTTAAATCTCTTTAATCTTGTCCTGATAAATATACTCCCTTACTGTTTAGCTTTCTTTGAATTTCTGTGTGCCTCTCTCTCTCGTTTCATATAATGCCAAGCACTAGAGAGTGGGTAAATCAAAGCCGCAGGTTTCAGCTTTCAGAGCACTGGAGTGATCAGATTCAATCCAGCCTTTCCATCTTGGGATCACTTGTAACAAACACCAAGGAAATGAGTGAAAATGTGTAATGGGACAGACTTTTTTTTATTTCAAGAGCAAGTATATGAATGCTCATATGGTTAGAGGTGGCATCCACACCTTGCTTGCTTATCAAGTAGTTGCAGAAGTTGTGTTGTTTAGTCCTTCAGCCAGATCTTGAATTAGTCTGTGGATGAGACAAGCACAGGTGAGCCTGGAGGCCAACAGCTTGATTTCCTAGGGAAGCAGAGACACATGTTAAATTAGCTTCTCAAAATACTCTGCAGCACTTGCTTTGACAGCTTTTTTGCAGTTGAAGAATAAAAATAAGTAAGCAAAGCCAGGCAGCATAAGAGTTTTAGAAAAATCCAGGCACCATCTTTCCTCTGACCCATCTGGGGTCCCACCTATAGGGTGCATTTGGAGCAGAGTGTTTTCCTGCTCGTTCACCTGATGATGGGACCGATCCACTAATAAGGAAATGCAAAAAGAGAGTGAGAGTTTCAGGCTCCAGGACTATAACACACATATTTGACATTATTTTTTAGACATCAACATAGAATACATGGTGTAGACTGAATAGCAGCCTTTGAGAAGGGCTGATTTTGGCATTACTTAGATAAATGAATGTGCCAATTCCTGGATGAGGGAAATCGGGTAGGAAAATACATCAGAAAGGGGGATAATAAATGAAGTCTGAAAGAGAGTAGACATGGGAGCTGGAGTTCTCCAAGTCTCCCTTGGATGACAAAAATAACTATCTTCCTTAGTGGGAAGTATGAAATTGCTGGTAAGTGCTTTTCAAAATACCAGCTGTTGGTCAGATTTAATCCATTATTGATTATGCCATCATGACGATAATTACTACTATTTAGGCACTTCCCAAACAAGTCTCTAGTTAAGGGTGGTTGCAGTCAGTTCTCGGAAGAGCAGCCATTGGGCCACCTCTGTGATGGTGCAGTTCTGGGTGTGATATCCACAGGGCCTCGTAAATCTGGGGTGAGAATTTCAGGCCTTGTGTGAATGGAAAAATGCTTAAAGTAGGAAAAATCAATAATGAGTTTTCAGGTGGATGTATGGATTTACTTGGAGCTGGGCTCAGTTCCCTACTCTGCTGCTGGCTCCCAGTGTAGTACTGGGGAAGCCACTGATGGGCAAGTTCTCTGCCAGAGTAAATTGGTATGGCTGTTTTGCAGATGAAAAAATAATGCCAGTTATATGTGGCAGTCGTAGATTTGATCATTAGGTTTGATAGTGGACTAGGATAATAGTCCTGTAAAAACACAGGCCAAAACCTTCATCCGTGTATCCCTAGCAACTTGGACCAAGACCAAGGCAAACCTGGTTGGTTTGCTGCTAGGCAGATATCGGGTTTTTATTTAAGGTGGCAAAAATACAGATAGTGTGCTCTTTCCCTAATTAATTTGGTCTTGTGAGTAAAACACCTTTATTGGTAATGTTTTGGAAAAAAGGTCTGCCTAAAACAGTTTAAAATTCAGATAATTGTACTTATCTTGGCCCATTCTTTCTTTATCTCTTCCACTCAGACCCCACTCGGTGTGATATGGGAACATCTGTAAAAGACAGGCAAAATGAGCCCCCAGATGAGGTTTCTATAAGCAAACATAGTATTGGTGCAATGTATTGAATAATAAGAGTAAAATTCAATTTCATGTGTTCTTAAGACCTCTTAAACATTCTGCTACTGATTAATAATTGTGTAACTTGGAGCTTCCAATCTTTTGCTTAAAAAATGAAGTGTTTTTTTACTGGGTGCTAAATATTAGTAATGTCAAGTCTATCAGCACAATCATGCTACTTTAAAAGGTGCATATCTTTCCTAGCATAAACAGTACTGAGTCTGCATGGTTCTTTAAATTTTTGCCTATATAACATGTTTAAAGTGAGGCTGTTTTAATTTCAAAGCTGAGCTGCAGGTTGCAGTGACTGCAGCTTTCCTGCCATCCCTTTTGGGGCTGATGGTGCTCTGTAAGTAACAGATTTGTGTGTTATATTTAACTGTGTTCACAGTAAAGGACTGCAGCTGGCACTTAAACTAGGACACAAGAACCTGCTTAAAAAAAGGGAAATGCCTTTTGGCCTTTGGCTTACTATCTCGTCTGGGCTGTTACTAGCTAATTGCTTCATTAGCACAGCAACAATGTAAAATACAGTGAGAAGACTGTTGGGAGCACACACATGAAGGCGCACAGCATGACCCCTGTCTAGGCTGGCACCTGCAGTCAGCATTTGCAAGAGCCTTTCATTCTCCCAAGTAAATTGGCAGTCAGAGCAAATTGCAGTACAGCGCATGGAGATAAGACTGTTTTAATTTCTTGCTTCAGGAGACTCAGCTGCCTCCTTGGAAAGACTGATGCCTTGCCCATGCACTCGCAGGTTGAACAAACATACTGTATCATTTAATTATTAAAGGACGGCTTTCAGCATTTCCTGGCAAAATAAACTATGGTCTTAATGGTGAATTGCAGCAACAGTGTGCCACCTCCAAGACCACACTTCTTACTGTGGGCAGTAGGCAGTAGCACAGTGGTTACTGCTCTTTGGGATAATACAGCTCTCCTAACTCCATTTCCAAATGTATACAGTATTTTCTTGCTGTTAGATAGCTGCTGTTATTTATGGGTTTTGCCGCAGCATTTCCACGTAGGGACCTGGCTTCTCTTATGGTCTGTGTTGTGCAGAAGCAGGAAAAAAAGATGGGCTAAGCATCAATCACCTGAGCTTTTGGGTTACTGTGAGTGCTGATTAGACTGAAACACCCCCACTGAAATAGTACCAGGGAAGTCTCTAAGGGTGCTTTTACACAACTGTTGAGATGTTCTGGTCAACTGATAAGTTAATTATATAGGAGGAGGAGGTATCTACAAGTAATACTGACAGGCCTCAAGTTGAAAGCTCAAGAAAGGCACATAGATGTAAATATTTAAATTAGTTGCCTTCTTAGCTTTGGGACAAAATTCAAAAGCCATTCACCCACTTGAATTGCAGAACAGTGTCCATAAAATCCGATGTGTTCAGTCTTCCTGCCACTCTGGGGTGTGAATTATGGAGAGGACAACTGAGAAGACACCATCAGCACACAGCTTTCACCCCCAGCCTTCAGTAGTTTTTAAATAATCTTCTTGAATTCTAGTCTCAGTCTAGTCTAGATAGAAACCATTAGCATTTGATGTCTTGGGTTGGAGGTGCAGTCCCCTCCAAGGGCTACACTTTTGGAACCGTGGGACTGCGGTGCTTACACATGGCTGCATTCCTGGTCTCAGCAAGTGCAATGGTGAGAACTGAGAATTTCTGTAAAGTCTCTTGTTGACTTTTTGGAGCTGGTGTGACAGAGGGTTGAGGGTCTGGAGAAGTTCTGATCCATGGAAATGGTTGCATGTAGGTGAAAATGAAATATGGCATTTTTCATAGGTGTCCTTCTGGTGAGTTTGTAAAAAGTTGTGCAGGATGTTCAGAGTATGTGTCAGAGATAGCACCTGTGAATGCAGAAAACAGGAACTTTCAATATAACAAGGGTGAGCATTAATGACTGAAGTCTGCTTGTCTTTTTTTGCTGAACACAGCTTCATGACAGGCTGTCACCTGGGTAAGTTACTGTCAGAGTAATTAAACCCAGTAGTGCCACATCAAACTTCCCCCCCCCGATGTTACTCTGTTGGAGACTGTGGCATCGCACAGGGAAAGCTGTAGCCATGCTAATTAGGATCAGGCAAGGTACTTGTAAAGCATAATTTAGACTGTTTCCTTTTGGGAATTGTCTACTAATTGAGCGTAGTTCCAATGAAATTGTTCATTGTTCACGCTGTCACAGAGATCATTTATTAAGGGTAATCAGTTCAAGCAGCGCAGGTGTCTGTGGGCAGAACGTCTTCTCCCAAACCTTTGTCAATACATGAGGAGAAACAAATTCAGCTTGGCTTTGCCAAGCTGCCAGTTTGACCCCCTGCCCCAGACTATGTTAGCAGCATGTTTGATTTAACAGGCTCCAAGAGGCAATAAACCTGGAGCATAGTGAGTCTTCAGTCGATTTGGGGAAGGGTGACCCCCTTCTGGCTACCGTGGTGCTGTGCTGCTTTCCACAGCAGATACGGCTGTTTCTGTGGGGATCCAACCATCAGGAAGGAGAGCTTCATTGCCAACACACAGCAGCACACGAGTCTGTGGGATACCTGATTTTTATAGATCAGCTCATCCTGAGTTTGATTCAAGGCATTACTGTATTGGATTTGTTGTTTCAGAATTGATCCGACTTGCTTATCTAAGGCAGACTTTTTGTCTCCCAATGCTTTCATGCCACATTTGGCCAATGTTATTTGCTTCTGTGGCTCTCAAAGAGCTCCCAAACTCTTAGGGGGAGATCTGTTGTCTGTTAATTGCAAGAGTTTATCTCAACATTCACTATGGTTATGAGTGTTTCTGAGAGATACCTTCAGTCTGTTGCTGGCCAGTCTGTCTGGCATATTTTTGCTGGACAATTATCCAACAAAATCTGTATACCAAGGGCAAGATTTTTACAAAGTGCTGTAGTAAAAAGGCAGATTATTCCATACCGTTTGTTAGTGATAAGTGAAGTTATTCCACTGAGAAGTTACACATATGCTATTTATAGAGCAAAACCATCTATGATCTTTGTTTATTTTGCTTTCTTTATTAAAGGAGGATATACCCTGGTTAGTCAGTTTAATGCAGTCTGGTCTATAGTGGTGATAAAAATACTGTTAGCCCAGTATCTGCAATGTGGTGGGTTTTTTTCTTTTTTTTTTTTCTTTTTTTTTTTTTTTTTTTGTTTTTTTTTTTTTTTTTTTGGGTTTTTTTTTTGTTGTTGTTGGTTTTTTTTTTTACAGTGTGCAAATACCAAAAGAAGAGAAGAAAAGAAAGGGCTGCTTTTCCATATAAATCTGCATTTTTCTTCCTAGAACCTATTTTATGGGTCTGTCTGCTGACTGTACTGATAGTCATATACAGAATTGAAGCACATAAAAAGTAATGTAGGAACATCCTTTAAACTAGTGAAGAGAAGGTGAAAATTATCTGAACAAATTCACAAAGACAGTATTATCAGTATTTGCAACATTAATATGTTCAGCCATAACTGTACCTGCTAGGAAATACTGCCTTCTAAAATACGTTTTAGTACAGTGTGTAATTTTCAGGATATGTATTAGACGTGCGGGATTTTACATTATTATTCCTGAGGAGGGAAACAAACTGTATGGCAACCTCAAGGAAAAAAATGAACTAATTTAATGTGAGCTCTACTTTGAATAGTTTCTGCTCCTTTAATTTTGTTCTAATACACGTTTTTAAATGTTTGCATGAATAGGAGACTGGTTTTTTTTTCCTCCACAGTTTGCTGTTAGAGAAAAAGTGTAATCATTGCCAGACAGATAAATGTAGCAGTACATACACATATTCTGAATACTGTATATTTATTAATGACATGGTGTTTTCTTTTATTTTTCTGAAACTTGGTATATATCTATTTTCATTATCCTCTTGCATTATTTGCAACGGATTCTATGGCTTGGCAGAGCCACTTCAAATACCAGACATGATAAATGGTAATAGATTTCCCATTATACAAATGCTTTTTTATCCTCTTAGTTTAATTGCTGCATTTCTCACTCCTTCTATTGTGCACTCCTGATGACCAGTGTCCCCACAGTCATTTCCTGAGCTGAAACGAGGATTAGATTTAAATGCGGGAGAGCAGAAAACACATTTCTTTCAGTATCAAAGTGAAACGGCTGTGTTTTGTTTTCAACTGGAATTTCCTCTGAGGTAAAACCAATTGTCTTGGGACATCCAGGCAATTCCCCATGCAAAAGAGTTCTCTGAGCCTCTCAGAGGTGGGTAAATTGGATCTTAATATTAAGGTTTGTCGGAATACACTTAAATCCCAGTGGTGAACCTGGGAGGATGAAACGGCATGGTTCCTCTAGTCTTATTTGTAGACCAGTACTTCAGCATCATGAAAGCAGGCAAAACCTGGTGCAAAATATTTTGATTGGAAAAACTAAGATCCTCTTCTACAGCTCCAGTGAAATTAATGGGAGACACCTGTGCTCAGTGGGGGGGGGGGGGTGGTTCGGGGTGAGGAGAGAGAGAGAGAAAGGCAGCCTGAACGGAGGAAGTAACTGTGAGTGGTGAGCTGGGGATCAGCTCTCAGGCTGCCTCAGAAATCAAACATTTGGGGTCTGGGTGATGTGATCAGCCCCCTTGGGCTCTTGCAGCCATGGCGGAAGCAGGAGGAGAAGTCCCATTGCCCAGTCCCATCTCTCAACGCATCATCAGCCCCAGGTGCGCATTTCTCATGCAATGAAAACACACTCAGACTTTTTGTCTTCTGTACAAGGCTTTAAATACATACATTACATCTAAATTTATCTGTAGTTAATATACACGTACACACCTGTCAATGCTTTCAACTCTATGGAATTTTAAAGAAAATGAGATGGAAACAAGAAGAAAGTCTCTCATGTTATTACACCAAGATTGACCTCTAAAAGCAGTGAGGGTTTATTGAGTTTTGAAGGTCTGTAACTGGAATTCTTGAATTTGGAATTTGTTAAGTTCTTTGAGTCTGCCATTTGTGTGTGCCACTAATGCTTTTACACACTCAGAGCAGCTCTCTTATAGCCCTTTCCTAATTGGAAAGCTTTCTGGGTCCGTCTGTGTGATGTTTTCTTTTGGTTCCAAACTTACACCACTGAGTTTGAATTTGCCAAGTTGTGCATGTGTCCTTCCAGCCTAAAAAGTGTGAGGGTGACTCTGGTGACTAAGTCAAAAATCTCAGTGACAGAGCATTGCTAACATCAGGCACCTGAGGTGAATTATTCTGTGTCATGTCTTGAAGGAGACTCTTGGAAAACCACAGTGTGTTGTTTCCACAGACCTATGGCTGCAGGCAGCAAATTGCAATCTCCAAAGTCATCTGTGGAATCAGCAGAATGTTGGCCAGGGCAGGTGCTCAGAGACTTTGTGTTGGTAAACTCCCAGATGTCCATCTATTGAGAGCAGCCTTTAGCCCTCAGGTATTAACTTAGTAAGGAAGCTTTCTTCTATAGATCCAGAGTTTCCCCTTGGGTTCCTGGAAGGGCACCTTTGAGCTTCCATGGGACCATGATAAGCAGTTGAGAACCACTACTGCTGTAGTCTGAGTTCCCACAGAGACACTAAAGAAAATTTAGCTTATTCAGCTGCTAAAAGGGACTGGGAGAGTCTCAGCTCAGTAGAAAAGGTCAACTGAAGTGTTACTCCCAGTGTGGTTTGGGTCTAAAAATCAGATGAAAGGGAGTGGTGGTAACATACTGGTCAGGCATAGTCCTCAGCAGGTGTTGTTCTCTCAGAAGAGTGTAGTGATGAGGTTGGCAAGGAAGGCAGCAAGACCTGATGTGCTGTCACAAACCTCTCTAAAGTCCTTCCATGAAAAAATAGCAGGAATAGTCCATGTTTTGCTATGGGATGCCTCTTAACTTGGAAAGTATGCTGTGAGGAGATGGAGAAGAGCAAGAGGGGTCTTGGGGCAGAGAGTACCTGTGTGTGATCACTAACAGATGTGGCTCACACCTACAAACTGCTGCCATGAAGGGGCAAAGTCTACCCCATTACCACTAACGCCTCTCTGGCCCAGGGATGCACGTGGGGGGAGTCTGTGTGGTCAGAGGATGGTTTGTGGAACCAGTGGCACAGAAACCACAGTCTAACTTTTTTGTTGAATGCAAAGAAAACTGTACCTGTGGAAGCTCTGAGATTACCACTTTGAGGCTATGCAAGTCCATCTCTACCCTGACTTGAAAAGACAAATTAATGTAACTAAGCTTTATAAAGACTTAGTGGCAAACCCCTGCTGTTGTTGTCTCCCAAGCATTCAAAAGTCCAGAAAATTACTCCTTTGGAAAACTGATTTTTAGTGACAGTGTGTAAGATTGGTATCACAACAGTAAGCTGAGTAAAGGAGCAGGTAGAGATCTACCTTGTCAGCTGGTGACTTTAACATACTGTATATGTATGTTGCCCCCTCTGAGCTGTCTGTATTTGATGGCAGTAACCTGGGGATTATGAACTCTGTCTTGTCACTGTGTGACCCCCAGGCTTTTGGTTTTTCAATGTCCCCTGAGTCACCAGACCTGGCTGTACAAAGGGACCTCTTTTCTTTCAGGTGTGCCAAATTCACCTTGTCATGCTGGCTTTGGGTCCTTGTACAGGTCCCTCAGACTCTTTTTTGTCCCACAAAGTATGCCTCCCTGAACATCGCTGGTCCCTCCAGGTGGATGTGTTGGGTCACCAAAAGTCTGATGGTATGGTTGGGAAGAAATGTCTGCTATCTGCTGCAGCAGGAGCTCCTGGTGAGAGTATGTATGGGGCTGACTTCTTGTGGGGGACCCAGAGTGGTCCTGTCAAGAGTGAAGTATCTATTTTGCCTTCCCTTAAATTCCATGCTAATTCTGCTCTAAATAAGTTTGGTGGTTTTGACTAAACAATAACCCCTGTTGACAACCAGCCGTGTCCTGGGATGCTGCCTGGGGTTGCCCACTGCCCTCTGCTGCATGCAACAACTTATAAAAACAAAACCCCTCCAGCAGGTTTGAAGGCACAGCCCTGAACTGCTCCATCACTAGCAAAAATCTGCAGATTGATCCATCATCCCACTTTTCCAAGGACTCAGGATACATCATGTGTGTTGTTTAGAAAGTTGACATACAACAGGTGGTTTGTGAATCCCTGGGATGGTGGCTTTGCTCTAGGTCTGCAGGACATTGTCAATGGTTTCTGCAGCAAACAAAATTCTTTTGCCGAGAAGTTACTTTAGCAGGACTAGTCCTGCTGGGGTCCTTGCCAGCACATAGTCCCACAGCATTTGTGCCAGTGCTGGGTTTCTGGTGAACTGCTTTCATAAAATTGAGGGCTTTTATGTCCTTTGCTCTGGTAATCTCTGGATTAGCTTTCTGGTGAAACGCAAGCATGCATCCATGTGTGCTAAGGAATAATCTTACTTTGCAAATTAATATGTTAATGTAGTACCAGATTCCCAGCCCTTAACAGCAGGAAACTGGCGATAGGTTTAGAAACATCAGTGTGTGATTTTATTCATCTGGACAAGATAACAAAACAGCCCTGCACTGAAAGTACCAAAAAGGGTCTGTGTCCCCTCTAGCTCAGTCTTTGCCATCTTCCCCCCAAAAACCCTTCCCTCTCACTCCCTCTGCCACTGCCTAAAGCACGACTCCATTTCACAGTAATCATACATTAATTTCGAGCCCCTCGCAGAGCAGGCAGAGTGCGGAGGGAGCAGCGGCACAGAGCCATGTGAGCGGAGCGCTGGAGGCTGCCGTTGCGGAGATGTTTGCTGTGTCGCTCAAGTGCCGGCTCGGGGTGGTGAGACGGAGGAGCAAAGGTACGGTGAGAGCGGAGCGGCTCCCTCCTGCCGGCGAGAGGGACTTGGAGGGCACTCACTTCGGCATTTACTTTTCCTTAGCTGAGCAGGAGGAAAAAAGCTCCGTGGTCTGTGATTGATTTTCATCCTCTGTGCATCGGCAGGCAGGAGGAGGATTATTTTAATTTTTTGCATGTCCTATATTTTTCAGATGTTGGATTTTTTTTTTCCCCGTTGACACTCTGGATTTTTACTCTATTCGTCTGCCATGGTTATTACTGCAGTAAAGTAGATTTAGGTGTGCCTCAGAGTCTCACAAGGTTTCCCTCCTCCTGCATGGGAGCTGTTACTTTGCAGGGAGAAGCACTGGGGTGTTTGTTGGACTCCACCAGACTTGGTAGGGTGCCCTGGTGCATGTCCCTCCCTGCACTCCTTCCAGGAGGGGAGTGGGTCGAAAGGATGAGAAACCTGTCAGGATAATGGGGAGAAAATCAACTTTGAGAAGATTTGAGGAGCAGTAATATTATATTTCAAAGTAAGTTAGTCTGAGACAGGACAGTTTCTGTACTCACCATCCTGCAGCGTTGCATGTGATAAGAAGTTTTTTGTGCTGGACTGTGATCGCAGGGTCCCTCACCCCCAGCTGAATTGTGTGAGTGTTGGCTGGTCTCTGCACTCCCAGCTGACAGGCGACGCTGCAGCCGGTGCTCGGTCCCATCGCTGTTGCCTTTGATTTCTGGAAGGTTTGCATTTTAATGGAGCCTGGAGCGTATCTCACCGCTGGGAGCTCTGCTCTCCTGCGCAAGCCCTTCCAGCTGGCGGCACTCCTGCAGCAGATCAAAGTTTTTTGCTGTAAAGGAAGATGACCTGCATTTTTATAGGGACAGCTTCTAAGGGTTTGGTGAAACTCTGGTGCTATTGATTCCAGGCTTCACTGAATGCATAAACACAGCTGTTAGCCTCACTCAAGGAGAGAGAGACTTGCTTGCTGATGCAGGGATCTGTGCGCTGAAGCACGGGAACTCTGTCGGGATGGGCAGGTGCAAAACTTTGGTAGCAAAGGGAAGGGCCTGAACACAATGTGTAAGTTTCTGAGGTGGACTGGACCTTAAGCATGGGGTGCAAATCCTGTGTGTGACTTGCCTAGTACGTAAAGAAGTATTTGTCAGATCAAGGTTGCAATTCTTGAAGACAGACCTGAGCAGAGAGCAGGAGCATGAGGGCTGCTACACACACTGGTATCGGTTATTGGGGTGTGAAGAGAGCAAGGGAGCACGTCGGTTGTGATTGCTCTACTGTGCTCCTTCCTCTGGTGTGTGCCCAGGCAGTGCTGGGCACACACAGACATCAGCAAGATGCTCTTTCGTGGTCTTTGCTGCACACAAGGGCACGTTCACACCTGGGTTACTGTCCTGCTGTGGCAGCCTTGCAGCTGAACTTATTTCAGATGTATGGATTTTATTTGGCATGATTTACTTTTGACAGTTTATCCTGATGCTTCTTTGTTTCTTCTCCTCTGTGATTTGGAGGCTTCATGGGCTTTTCTCTGTACTGGAAGGAGCTTCCTGTTTTCAATCAAACAGGGTGGAACAGGAAAGATTTCCACCTCCTAGAGTGATGCCTGGAAGAGCTTGGAATAAACAGTCCTGGGGTCCCTTTTTAGTTGACAGGTGCCGGGAGAAGACTTGGTGCCCTATTAGTCTTTCCCACTTCTTTTTCCCTGGCATGCTCTCACTAAACGTCCTCAAGGAATTGTCAGTAGTGTTGTAACATAATGGGTTTTTCTTCTGTGGTTTTCTGGGAAGTTAGGAATGAGTGTTCTGACACAGGGAGAATAAGTGCATTTATGCCTGCAAAACACTGTGAAAATGCAGCCTGAGATTGTAATGAAAGTTAAAAAAACTGTTATCCCTCTACTACCTGGTAAAGTTTTAGTGGCTTTGGTTGAAATATTTAGAACTGACTTAAATCACCTGCATTTTTAGTGACAGATTTAAATGAGAGAATCGCTAATCTAATGCTAAATTGTACTGCTTTGATCAAGGATTAAACTGAGCTGGAATTGGCTTTTGGGACTAGAGCTTTGAAATGAATAACCAGAGGGAGACATTGTTACTTGTCTTCAGTATTTTGGGACAGCTGATGTTTAAAGTACGTTGCCAAAAGACTGAGTAAAAATAAAGGATGCCTAGGCACTTTGGTACCCGAATGTGCCCATCATGACTGGGCAGCAACCAAGGATGGGAGCTGGTATGAATTATGTTACTGAGTAACGAACTCTGCTTCATTTCTCTTTTGTAAGCACTCAAAAGCTCACTAGCTGTCGCATCATAGAAGATGGTCAGGCCTGGTAAAAACCTGTGTTATGTGGCACTAAAAATTCCTTCCACCTTTGTATTGAAGACAGACAGGAAGATGAAGGGGTAAAGGGATCTAGAGAGGGATGTGTGAAAGAGTGGCAGGTACCCCAGCCTAGATATCTCCTTGTCCTTTGGTCCAGGTGTTTATGTGACCCAGTGTCCCAAAAACATGTGCTCTGCCTGGCTCTACTGCTGGATGTTTGCTGGGCGGACACTCCTATAAAGTTGATTGGAATTTAGTTGTAAGGTTATATGGTCAAATCTCAGTTATAGTGGCTGCTAGGTTTGTGTAACTTTAAACATCATCAAAATAAAGATCGATCTCCCTATATTAGTTGCTACTCTCTGCTTCAAAACAGACCCCTTCCCACAAGCTGGCATTTCTTAGGCAAGCTTTCCCCCAGCTCTCTGCCTTCTGTGCTATTTTCTTTTCCCTCCCTCAAACTCTGGCTGTTCCTGCCCAGCTAATCCCCTCACTTCGAAGAGAAATTCTTGCTGTCAGTCCCCTTGGATTCCTGCTTCCCTCCTCTTGCTGAGCCCTTGAGCTTTTCCTGGCATGAGGAACATTCACAGTTAATCCGTCAGGCAGTCTTCGGGTTGGCTGGGGGCAGACGGCACTTCCCTGCTGCAGCCCTTGGTTGTCTTGGGCCAACATCGTCTCACTGAGCTGTAGGGCTCCTCACTCCTCTTCAAAGACCCTTCATCCTCTGCTGAAGGTGCTGCTGAAGACCCCAAGGAGCAAACAGTCACTTGCCCAGTACGCTAACTAAGCTTTTCTCAGTAATAGTGTGTTTTTCTATTGGAAAAGCTAAACTATTTCAGTCCAGCCAGGCCTGTCACTCAGCTGACCTCAAACTGGACTGTTTGGAGAGGAGTGGTTGGTGGTTGCCTTCCCTGCTAGCCCCCAATTACGGCAGCAAATCAACTGTATTTTATAAATAAGTAAACAAAAGTGGTAGAGATCCTAAATAATTAACCAGATACATGTGTTGGATTGAAAAGCAGCAAATGAGGCAATTTAAAGGTGTCCTCACTGCTTCCTCTGCTTTCCAAAGCCCACAGCCCAAGGGAAGAGATGCTGTGCAAGATCTGGTGAGACTAGGAGCTGCCTGAGCAACCAGCAGCACACACCGAGGGGCCTGGATTCCACTGGTGTGGCAGAAGAAAGGCTTTGGTTGCTTGGTTTGAGGCGCTCAAGCATGAAACATGTATATTTTTGTCCACTCTAGTTTCTCCTAATGTGTGGTGTGTGAATTATGTAATAAAAGTAATTTTGCTGTTCCTTTGTCAAAAGCTGCCATCTGGAATGTGCCAAGCATCACAATTGGTGAAGGAAAATACATGTTCTTCTTTCCTATTAAATACCTTTGTGTTTTTCAGCCTTTTAAGCTTCCCTTAGTCATGTTTACTGCATTCTCTTTTGGACTAGATGCTTCCTCTTACATTTTGTTCTTCCTCTCTTGCGTTTGACTGGGAACTAGAAAATAAGTAACCAAAGAAAAACCATCCTGAAAACTCCAGGGATCAATGAGAAGAATATTTGCAGAAAAATTGACAAGTAGAGTGAGACTTGCAATAAATTTAATGGTTTTAGAATAGCAGCTTTATAATGAGACCCAGATTTTCAACGATACCACTTCTGGGCATGTAGGCATCCTGACTTGTTCCTTAGATAGAAGTTACTGCATCCTGTTTTGGTGTAGAAAGATGCTTGGTTTTATTTCCATGTTTTTGTTGAGAACAGTGTCCTTGAAATCAATCCCAGGAACTGGGAACATGCTCTTGTGCCACACTGCCTTGTTTGCTGTACGGCAGTATCGTGTTGTAAAGCATCCTGTGTTTCGTAGCAGGGAGTGTTGCTGCGATTGGGTTTCTGTCACAAAAAGATTTGTTCACTGCAGAAAAGCAAGAAATGTTTTGTATCTCTACCTGACAAGAAAAAAAAAAAAACCAGAAAAAAAAAGGGCAAGCAGATAAGCTGCTTCCATCCGGTGGTGTGGTGTCAAGCCCAGAGCATTGCACAGCAACGTGTTGGAGTGAAAAGTCTCGTGGAGCTTCTACTCCTGGAGGAGATAGCCATTTTTGTTACTGCATTTATCCTCCAGACCTGGAGCAGCCAGTAAATCAAAGCAGTTTTTATTTAGGACATGGGCAAACCAGCACACAGAGAAACCAGACTTCTCCACAAAATGCAGCTGTGGTGCAGATGTTGAGCCCATGGTCTTGGAAACCTAAAACTGAGCGCAGTGTTACAGCCCTTGTGCGGCCACCTTTTCTTTAGGATGATTGCTGCCTCCTAGAATTTATCCTCACCTGTGTGTTTCATAGCAGAAGGCATCTTGGAGGCTGCTGCAGTGAATATTTATGGGGCTGTTCCTGCTGCAGCAATGAAAACCAGACAGTGGTGAACACAGGAAACTCCCTGAGCCCAAACCACTGAGCTGGCAGTGGCTGTGATTCCTCTTCTGTCAATGTGGCTATGCTTCAACCCTTTCCATATCTCATTAATAACTCATGATTAGGCATATTTTATTTATGTCTCCAAATGAAGCCCATTTTTCAGACTGATGGTGTAGCATCCCAGGTGACTGTCACCTTCTCTGAGTGCTGTGTGGCTCCTTCTTCATCCAGGCTCCAGCAGCAGAGAGGATATTGATCTCCTAGGGGGTAATTGAATGAAAAAGGTCCCTTGCAGCCCAGAGGCAGATGATAAATCCTTGTGGGGAACCCAGTCTGCAAGACAGCATGTCGGAGGTGGTATTAACCCTTCCTGTTCTAAAGGTACAGCACGTGCTTGTATCCTTAGGGCAAATCCTGGCCAGATCCCATGTGTACTTTGTTGCAAGGGGAGCAAAAGCCACCCTGCCTTGCTGTGGATACATTAAACATGTGCAGTTGCACTGGCTCACCTGAGGAGGTGTGATGGCCCTTTGCTGCGATGCACAGTGGGTCACAGGCTGTTTCTGGAGTGGTTTGGAAAATCTGGATTTTGCTGTCCCCGTCTGTAAAACCCTGCAAGAAAAGGAGCGAAATCCTCGTGCTTCTTGTGTGTGCTCATGCGTCCTTTCTGTTTTGCATATAAAACCACGTGGGGCCTTTTTGGAGGTACTAAAGCTAAAACCAGGGCCTGGGGACTCTGTCCCATACCTTCCATTTATGTTACTTCAATTAACAGTTTTTTTGTCAGGACAGTTTCACTAGGCCTCTGTTTTCTCTGTGACAATTACTCCAGCTGTCTCAGTTGAGAAAAGCCCAGCATGGTGAGAGCAGATGCCTGTTAGTGACCAGGGTTTGTTTATGTGGATGGGTTTGCCTGCTGGATGCAGGGCCTTGAACATCACCCTCTGCCTTCTGTGTCCCTTGGCACAGGGGCACGTCACAGTCACAGGCAGTCCCTGAGGCTGGGAAGTGCTGCTGACTTGCATCTCTGGCTTGCAAGCTCAGATAGGCATTTTTGGAGAACGAAGAAAAATTTCCTTGACTCAGATGTCATTTAATCTGCTTTATCATAAAGAAGAAAATCAAGCCTTGAATTTGCAAAGTTGTAGAAGGTCCATGAGGTCACTACTGCTCCATCTGAAGAGTGTGTGAGAGAAAGGAATGCGAATTCACATGGTGCTGTGGTTTGACAGTGGTCATTTAATTATTTTTAAAATAAACCCCACTTTCCCCAAGGTGTAAGATGCAGTGAGCTCAGGGTCAATAGGACCCATGCTTTTAAATACCGTTTCAGAATTGGCATCTGTAGTAGTCAATGCACCATTTAAAGTATGGAAAGATTCTTGTCATAAATGGAATGTGGATGCTAATGCAGAGAA
>JAWWEU010000023.1:9800591-9995473 GCA_035583155.1 Acropternis orthonyx
CGCCCGGCCGGAAGCCGCCCCCGCCCGAGGCCATGCGGTGCAGGCCGCCCGCCCGCCCGCTCCTGCCGGCGCCGCGCCGGAGGCCCCGCGGCCCGCGGCTGGGGGGGTTGCGGAGGTGCGCGGGCGCTTACCGGGCGCTTATCGCGGCGCTCGGCTGCCCGCGGGTCCCGGTGCCGGCGGGGCCGCTGCCGCTCCCGGCGCCGCCGCCTCGGCCTCTGCCACACAGGGGCCAAGATGGCGGGCGGCCAAGCCGGGCGCCAACGGCGTCTGACGTCACCGCGCACGGGCGCGCGCCGCCGGCCCCGCCCCCGCGGCGTACCGGTCACGTGGTCGCGCCGTGCCGCAGTCGGGCGGGAGCGGGAGGACAGCGGCGCCCCCTGGCGGAGCGGGGCGGGGACGGCCGGGCCGGGGCGCTTTGGGTGCCCAGCCCTGTCCCCTCTGGGTGCCCAGCCCTGTCCCCTCTGGGTACCCAGCCCTGTCCCCTCTGGGTACCCAGCCCTGTCCCCTCTGGGTGCCCAGCCCTGTCCCCTCTGAGTGTCCAGCCTGACCCCTTTTGGGTGCCCAGCCCTGTCCCCTTTGGGTACACAGCCCTGTCCCCTCTGAGTTCCCAGCCCTGTCCCCTCTGGGTGTCCAGCCCGACCCCTTTTGGGTGCCCAGCCCCATCCCCAGTCCTCTCTGGGTGCCCATCCCTGTCCCCATCCCCGTACCCGGTCTCCTCTGGTTCCCCATCCCGGTCCTCTTTTGGGTCCCCATTCCCGATCCCCTCTGGGTCAGTATCCCAGTCTTCATCTCTGTCCCCGGCCCCCATCTCCAATTCCATTGCATTCCCTTGATTCCTTTTGGATCCCCATCCTGTCCACATCCCAGATCCCTTTTGGGACCCCATCCCCGTCTCCATCCCCATCCCTGGTCCCCACATATCCATCCCCATCCTTGTCCCCTTTTGGGTCCCCATCCCCATCTCCATCCCAGTCTCTTCTTGGCTCCCCATCCCCATCTCCATCCCAGTCTCTTCTTGGCTCCCCATTCGTTTTCCCATTCTCTTCTTGTTCATCATCCTGGTCTCTATCTCCATCCCCATCCCAGTCCTCATATTCAACCCCATCCCAGTCCCTATCCCTGGCCCCACACGTGGGACAAGCAGCATCCCACTGGAGCTCCTTTGCAGTGGAATGGGTGATGGAAGGCTGGGACACGTTTTCCCGCAGGGAAGTGGCTGCAGCCCGAGGGCAGGTGTGCAGCAAAGCCCCTGACGAAGGCAGCTGTGGGTGCATGGGGAGGCTCTGCCTTCTGCCCCATAATAGACCTTTACTGAAACCATCAGAGAAGACCGACTCTGTGAGGTTTATTTGCAGCTCCCTTCTTCATGTCCCAAAAGCTACCAGACAAATACAAAGCTATCCCCAGTTCACGCTTCAGAAAAATCTCAAGGTGCTGTGGGTCTTGCTAAAATTTTAGAAAGGAAGGTGAGCCGGGGGGTGGGGGCAAGAGGGTTGGCCTTGTGTGCACCAGTTCATCCCAAAATGGCCCTTCCAAAAACCTTCTGGAGATCCAGGCTGGCGCTGGTGTGGATTGCAGCAGGTTTGGGGTGAACACTCCATATAGCGGTTGGTGGGTGTGAAACATCAGCAGGACACGGACAGACACCAAACATTCCCGGGATCCAGGCTCCCGCTGGTGCGGGACCAGCACCCGGCAGTGACACAGCTTGGCACTGTACCCAGCTCGCCTGGGACTGGAGGGCTCACCAGGTTTCTCCTACAGCTAGGGGCCTGCCCAGGGCCTCCAACCCAGCCGAGGGTGTTTAGAAAGGAGGAAACCTGCTGTGAGAGCCACGGGCAGGGCCAGGAGGCACATCCAGTGCCAGCCAGACAAGCGGTCAGAATCCTCATCCACCACTCGAGTCCTCAAGGGCTTCAGCACCCGCTGCCACTGCGTCAGGATGGCATCTCTGGCCCCTCTCCACGCCCCCCGTCCCACCAGCCGGTACTGGTATGGTGTGCAGGGGCCAAAATAGATGGCCAGGGCCAGCCGGGGGTCTGTCAGGAGCAGCCTCAGCACACTGGGCTTTACACCAGCACAGGCAGCAATTTCATCCGTGTAGCTGATAAAACTCATCTTCAAGTTCTCCCTCTCGAACGGGTTCCTTCAATGGGACATGAAAGGCAAAATCTGATAACATCGTTCCCCCTCAGCTCCCAGCTCCACAGGAAGCAAAAGCTTGGGGTCAGACATTGTTCCCTCCCCAGTCTGTGGGGCTGAGCTCCCTCAGCCCCAAATAAATCTAAAGGCACCCAAAGAGCCTCCACTGTGTTAGTCCCAGGAGTTACCTGGGGCAGGGAAGAGGCAGAAGCTTGTTTTGTCTCTGCAGCTAGTTGTGGCCTCAAAACCAGTTCTAGACTTTACTTTGTAATGTTATGTCCTTCCCTGAGGTTCAGCAGAGCGGATTTAGATGACTTGAGATGTAGAGGTGCAGACTATCAGAGACAAGAATGACAAGGGGACTGGGAAAATCTGGGTGATGCAGAGAGATTCCCGTTCTAGGAGGGACCTCGGGGATTTTTCTGTTTGAGGCCTCACATCCCTTGCAGGAGGGAAGACTTGTGCTGGATCTGCTTCAGCAAATTTGGGACAGCCTGAAGTTTGTGTCCCTTGTAGCACAGGTTCCCATATTTCTGTGTAACTGCATCATGGTGGGGTCACTGGGGCTCCTAGTAATAATCCCCGTGGCTCTGTTTTGTCCCAGTTTTTCATTAATGTCCCATGAGCCAGCCCTGCCCTGCTGGCAGACCTAACCCAGCCTGCCCTGAGATCCCCTCCTTGCTCCCAAAAGCTGCTGGAAGGCAGCATGTCCATCATCACCCCTCCCACATCCTTGAGGGCACATCTTGACCTCCTGTAAAACCCCAGTGCCAACAAGGCAGGATTTTAGCTCCCATGTACACAACAGCCTTGTTTAATATTCACCTTGACCTGCGAAAAACTGACACAAACTGTCCCCCACCTACATTGCCTGGCCCCAGTGGGGTGTCTCGGTGGGGCTTGGTCCTGAACCCAGTGCCCTCCACTGCCTGGATTTAGGAGGAATAAGCCACGAGATGGCACCCTTAGTCTGGAGGAAGCCAAACCTCCACCTTCACATGCTAGGAATAAGAACATGGCTTGGAAGCCTGGCAGAGGGGACCTGCAGGTCCTGGGTCTTGTCATAAACTGCTACAGAGCAGCTGATGGTGTCTTGGTCCATCACCCATAAAGGAGCTGCCATAGCATTTCCCTACCTCGTTACAGGTTCTGAGGGAATAAATGCATCCAAGAAAAGTGGTGGGTCCCAGGCAGGTTGATCCCATGGCTGTCAC
This sequence comes from Acropternis orthonyx, assembly GCA_035583155.1. Taxonomy (NCBI): domain Eukaryota; kingdom Metazoa; phylum Chordata; class Aves; order Passeriformes; family Rhinocryptidae; genus Acropternis; species Acropternis orthonyx. The sequence continues at coordinate 9,803,948 of JAWWEU010000023.1, forward strand.
AGAGACCCCCTTTCCCTGGGGTTATCCTGGCACACAGTGCCCATCGCATCCCAAGCACAAAAGCATCACACACCTTTTGACTGGTGGCTTCCTCTTCAAAACATCAGCTATCATCCTGCTGGCAGGAGGGAGCTTGTTCCAGCCTGAGAACAGAGAAATCAGAGACCTCCAGCAACATTTTAAGCTGAAATGTTAACCCTCTTCCCAGGCTGCCAGCACCTTTACCCGGAATGCTCATGCTTCCCAGTTATGGCAGGAGCAGCAGGGACACAGGGATGCAGATGGTGGACAGAGGATACAATGCTACTGATGCTTATGGCCACCACGGAGCTGAAATATGCCCTAGGCTCTGTGGATTGCAGGTCAGGCTGTCCCAAACCTCCCATGCCAGCAGATAGCCCATTTCCTACCTGCAAAGATCCCTGTCACCCAGCGAGCCTGCATTTCTGATCCCACCATAATCGAGCCAGTCAGCTGGATCAAGCCGATGATGGCCAGTGTTGGCTTTTCCAGCTGGGGAGGGAAGACACATTTATAGAGGAAACGGTTATCCTCAAAGAGGCTGCGAACTGACCCTTCAAGGAAGGGGAATGGAAAGATGTAGCCCGTGGCAAAGAGCACAACATCAATGTTTTCCTCAATTGTCCCATCTTCAAAAACAGCAGAGCTTTCTGTGAACTCCTTCACGCTTGGCTTCAACACCACAATCCCAGAGAGAAGGCAGAATGGCAGATCTTCATTGATAATCATCTTAAATTTGGAGCTTGCAAGGGGAAAAGAGGGCAGCAGTGTTAGCACCTAGGAGGGACCCAAAACAACTTTTGTGGTCAGAGTTCCCCTCCAATAGTTTGCTATTCCCCAAATAACCCCTCAAATTAAAAACAGAGCATTTACTGTTTCAAAGACACCCCCCCCCAACCAACCAACAAAACAATTGGAAAAAAACACCTTTTGGTGGAAGCCAAGCCATAGTTTGCATGGTTAAACCATGAATTGAACTTCCGAAACCGGATCCTCCTTGTGAGGGCTGATGGGAGAAGCCAGTCGAGAAAGTGGTTGAAGCGGGTGGTGCTGACCATGTCGAAGGGGAAGCCATGGCTTGAGACCCGGCTGATCACCCACGTGTTGCTCCTGGCACTGAGGAACACCTGGGAGAGAAGGCAGATCTCAGCCTCCTATCCAGGCATCTCATTGTTGGTTTTGCCCTGAACAGCAAAACCCATCTCCTGCACATGGGGAGCTGAGAGAGTTATCCTGAGGAAAGGAGATGGCATCCAGATGAACCAAGGAAGCTTGTTGTGGCTTCTACAAAGTTCCCACAGCTGCTGAATGGCCACTCCTCAGGTGGCCAAACTCTCCAGGAGTTGCAAAGCTTCTTCAGTGGCCTTCAGCTGGAAGTGGAATTGACTGACAAACCCAGGGGCAAAGCCTCCTGTGGTACCCTGAGCCCCTGGTCCTCCTGGTCACTGGCTGAGCTCGGCACCGCCGCAGAGTTGTACCTTGGCAGCCACGCGGCTCAGGTCCACAGAGACGTCACCGCCGGTGTTGCCGATGCCGACCACGAGGACCCGCTTTCCCCGAAAAGCCTCCACATCTCTGTATTCCTGACTGTGGAGGTACTGGCCTTTGAAGCGAGTGTCGATGCCTAGGCAGAGAGCAGGGAGCTTCTCCTACTGCCAGATGCATTTACCTGCCCCAGACCCTCTTGAGCCCCCAACCCTCCACCTCCCACCTCTGCTTGCACTTGAGAAACCCATGGAAGTCCTGGCTCCATGGGCAATGCCACCTGCCTGCACCTCCTCTGCTCAGTTTTACGTTGCAGATCCTCTTTCAAAAGCCTGCCTGAATCTTTACAAGGTGTTTTTCTCATTCATGGGAATACCCTCCACCATTCCGACAAGGTGAGCATCCTGCTTGCCCCAGTGTGGGGTAGACAGGCTCTCAGAGGGAAATGCAGCTGAGGAACCCATGGGTACTGGGGAAAACCTCAGGGGGCAGCTGTAGCCCTCCCACTGCTGGGACAGGGCTTACCTGGGAAACAATCCAGTGGTAAGTAAGGTTCCTGGTAATGGCCAATGCAAACCATGACAGCATCGAAGATGTGGGACTCATGGACGCCATCAGTCTCGGTGACCACCTCCCACTGGCCAGATGTGGCAAAATCTGGTCGTTTTCTCACACTGAGAACTGTTGTCTTGCACCAAAGCCCAAGAAAACAGCAGTAAGAGACCATGCTGTGTTTGGAGATGTGCCTGTGAAGGGCTGGGAGTACCAGGGACAGGTTGGGTCCCTGGGGAGCTGCACATCACCACTGAAGCTGTCAAATCCCACCTTGCACCTTTCCCCCCATGATGGCATTGAGGGGGGCTGGGGGAATGTACCAGGCAAGCCCATGTTTAAGCAGCCTTGTTTAAAACACGACACCTAAGGGCTAAATTCAGGATGGAAAAAGGCAAGTGGCACTTGTGGGATGGCACCTGGCATTGTCCTGTCCCTCCTGGCCGATACCCTGGTATCTGCAGCTACTGGTGGCTCCTCTGCCTGTGAAGTTTGGGGTCCCTGCTCACCTTGAAGCGTATGTGCTGCAGGAGGTTGAAGTGGCGGGTGTACATCCGGAAGTACTGCAGGAGGAGGCTGTGGGGTAGGTAACTGGGAAAATCCTCTGGAAAGGGGAAGTCACTGAAGCAGGACATCTCCTTAGAGGTGTTGGTAATGACTGAGCGGTACACGCTGACTCTCGGATCGTCCGTGGAGTCCTGTGTGAAGCCAGAGGGGCTGTTTGAAGGTGTGCAGAGAAGGACTTTCTCTCCCCAAATTATTTGAGTGCTTTTCCTCTTTGTATATGGTTATAAGGAATAAACCAGGCCTAGCACCTGGTGACCATCGTTTCTGCCCCCTCCATTTCCTCCTCCACCTTCAAGTCAGGGGGAGACAGTCCCCAAGGGCATGGCCACTCCACGGCCAACCTTTCCTCTTTGCTGCAGGCAAAGCGCATCCAAGGGAGGGGACAAACCCAGGGACAATCCTCCCCGCATAGGCAGTGCCCACTGACCGTGTAGCGCCAGACCCCCCCGATGTCCTCGCTCCTCTCGAAGCAGGTGGGCTCCAGCCCCTCATCCAGGCAGCACTTGACAGAGGCCAAGCCACCAACCCCGGCCCCGATGACGGCCACGCGCCGCACCATTGCTGTCCTGCAGCAGGGAACGGGCCTGTGTGTGAGCAGCTGCAAACAGAACAGCCCAGGAATGAGCAGAAACACCAGTCCCTTCTTCCCATCCCTAGAAAAACACCCCTGGTCTTCTCTGGCTGCAGGTGTCCACAAGGAAAGCTGTTCTTGGAGAAAGCCATGGTCAGCTCTTGAGTCAAGCATGATGGTCAGATGCTGCTTGTTACCCTTCCAGCTGTGCTAAGCCCATTCCAAGGGTCCAGCAACTCCCCTCCTTCATGTGGGGAAAAAAGAGACACTTTTAAACCTCACTGTGCTGCTGCTTCATTTTATTCCCTTTCCCAGCCCAAGCCAGGGCATGCAAAGCAAGGGAAGGGGCTCACAGCTCTCTGTTTCTGTGTGCACCAAGTGATCCTCCTGAAACCTTTGCAAGGACCAATTTCAGCTAAGCTGGATCGTTTTCACGCTTTCCTTTTTTATTTCCCATTAAAGAGCAATCTCTGGAAAACAAAAAGGGCTTAAAAAAAGGGAGAAGGGGAAAAAAAAAAAAAAAAAAAGCGATGCCTGACTGAGCAGGAGCTCGGCACAGCCATTCACAAGTCAAACAGCACCGTGAAAGGGCGGCTGGGATGGCAGAACACACAAAAGGTAAGAAACCCGGGAAACGCGGGGTATAAATGGGAGGAACTCAAGGCCCCGGGGTGTGTAAACTGAGCTGCACCGAGCTTGACTGGAAAGCAAAGAAACCAGGAAAAATGAACTCACATGAACTTTGATTAGATAACAAACGCTCCCACTACAGAGTCTGCAGAAAGAGTAATTTATAAGTTTTTTCTATCAGTTTTGTGCCAAAAAGCGAGTTAACATAAACAGGAACTGGAAGAAACTGCAGAAAGACATGGAAAAATGACAGAGCTGCAAAAAAACTGCTCAGCATCCAAAAGCCCGGACTGAACCACTCCTTGATCTGCAGGAACAGGGCAGGACATGCCAACAGTTGCCTCCCTGTTTCAGGAGCCTGCTTTGGTTTTGGGGAAGGGCAGCGACATGCCGAAATCAGCCTTCTTTTCCAGCGCTGCCTACAGACAGAGGGTCCCTGCAACACCCCTCTCCCCCTGCCAGCAGCGAGGCAATGCCAGGGGCAAATGCCAAAACCCTGGAGAGCCATATGCCCACTTTTGAAGCCTGCAAACCCATCTGGAGAAAAGCGAGGAGCAAACCTTGCAGGACAGTGCCGTGCCTTCACCGCTCAGGCTCCGGCCGAACTTCGCTTTGAGTTTCTCTCGCCGCAGATTTGAAGGGAAGGCTGAAGTCCAGGCAGCTCGCTACGGCTCTTGCACCACTGACCTTTACACCTTCACTCCCCCACCCTGTGTGCTTAAATGCACTGGAAGAAAGTTCTCAACATGCCTGTGGTGGTGCCGGGTGAAAATCCAGACTATAATCCCGAAGGGAACATGCTTGCAAGGACTCCCATGCTGCAGCTGGCCACTGGCCCAGTCCAGGCAGCAGCCCCGGGGTTGTCTTGGTCCATCCTCTGGTGCAATGCCTGTGCCTGGCAGGCATTCACTTGGCACGCCCAGGAAATCAGCAAAACGCTCCTTTTCCCAGCTGACAGCACAAATGGGAGACATGGAGCAAAGTGCAGCCTGATTTTGGGGGCCCAGTGAAAGTCCTCACAGCTCCAGTCTTGTGAGTTGCCCGTGGCATGTAGTGGCACAGCCCCAACTCAGACACGGCCCACCCCCCATCTCTTCCTTTGCAACACAGGGAAACGACATGGAGGCCCTGCAGCAGGGTCCTGACACAGCTGATGAAATTTTATTCATTTGAATTCTACACACACACACAAAACAAAGCCCCAGGATTATCCAGTGGAGGGGACTGCAGGAAAACAAAGCAGGGATTGCTCAGTCCCACTCTCAGGGGTGAAAATCCACCCCAACAAGGGCCCTTTCACTGGAAGGATGCTCCAATTCAACACAAACTGAGATATTAGGTCATAGGGTCTAAGTCAAGAAAAAGGGACAGCCTGACCTCTGTATCCAGCCCAGATAACCCCTTACTGGAGTAAGACCCTGATTCCCAGGTGAGTTGGGACACAGTTGGGCACCTGTACACTTCTTCCCATCTATGACACACAAAGCCACTTTTTCTAGTCTTGTCCTTGCTGCAGCCTGGCTGATGTGATCCAGACACAGTTATGCCATAAAGCTGTGCTCTGCTCCTGGCAGTGGGCAAGAGGGCAGAGGGGCAATAGGCACTGGGGGAAGGCTGCCATCCCTGGCTAATGGGGTCTGCAGGGCTGTGCTTGGAGGTGAGCTGGAGCAGAGAGAGGTTTGTGCTGCAGGTTGCAGCACGAAATTTGTTCCATCTGCTGAAATCCTTTCCCCCCCATCCCATGGCACACTGTGGAAGTGTCTGACCTAACTTCCCTCATGACAAGAACAAGAGAATTAACAGGCTCTAAAAGCTACTGGAAACCAAAAATCACAGCAGCCAGGAGCAGGAAGAACCCCACCACAGTCAGGAGAGAAGGGAAAGAGCTGGAGGAGCCAGCAGGGACTCGTGTCCTCGTGGGCTTCAGGGTCCGGTCCCACTGGGTGAGGATGGCCTGGCGTGCCCCGTCCCAATGCCCAGGACCCTCCAGCCGGTACTGGTAGGGGGAGCAGGGGCCAAAGAAAATGGTGAGGGCCAGCCAGGGGTCTCTGCAGAGCAGCCTCAGCACGCTGGGCTTGGCACCAATGAAGGAGGCAAGTGTGTCCATGTAGATCAGCCATTCGGTTTTGAGGACTTCGTCAAAGGACAAACCAAACCTTAATGAATCAGAGAAGAAAAAGAGGCAGAAGAAAGATTGGTGTCAACAGGGCTGGGAGGAACTAGAGTGCAAGTCCTCTGCTTCCCTGATGTTATTGGACCTGAATTCAGCTGGGTTCTTTTTAGTAAAGGACTGGGTGCACATGGAGTGGCAACCTGGGTCTATCTGGACCCAAATCCTGTCCCTTGCACAGCACATGTAAAGTGATGCTGCCTCATGTCAATCAGTCAGTCATTCACTTCATTAGGGAGTAGCTGCAAAGTGTGAGCCTGCATGTTGCTGCCCCCAAAACTCCAGGGATGTTTCAATCCACCAAAAAATCCTTTGGGGCTCTGGGGAATGACTTACCATTGCACTTGGTTTTTCTTCTTCTCGTTTACTTCCTTCTCCATGACAGACTGAGAAGGCAGCTGACACAAGCCTAGAAGAGAGAGGAGAGTGTCCTCTAGAGTTTAACTCATGGGGGCACTTGTGAACTCCTCATCCACTGATGTAAAACGTGAGAATCCCTACTCTGGGAGGGCAGGAAAACCCCATTGCTCCGATTTAGCTCAGCAGTAGCAATTCTGCCAGAGACCAGTCCTCCACAGTGCTACAAATTCACCCTCACCTTTTCCTGCTCTTACAGATTTGTGCTGTCAGGGCCCAGGCAGGTGATATGGGGTGAGATGGGCTGTGCAAGCCCCAGAGGGGATCATTCCAAAGAGGAGCCCTAGAGCTTCCCCTGGCTCTGTGGGGAAGCCTTGATGCAGCCCTCCCCATGAGCTCAGTGGGAGGTTGTTATTATTATTTTTATTTAGAAAACCAAACAAATGCCCAGTAGGTTTCTTTCCTCACTCATGTTGCTGTAGCTTAGCATAAGTGAAATAACGTGGGAAGTCTGAGTCCTGAAAATGCTGCCTTTTCCACTCTGAAATGAGCTTCTTAGCTCTGGAATCTCCAAGGTCAGAAATCCGTCTTGGTAGAGAGACAAGACATGTCCAGTTTGAACTGCATTTTGGTACCCCACAGAGCTCCCTTTAGCTCTCCTACCTTTGAAGACACGAGTCACCCAGCGTGCTTGCATCTCCATCAAGGGCATGGTGGCTCCCAAGGGCTTAATCAGCCCAAGGACAGCCAGGGTGTGCTTCTGCAGGTGGGTTGGGAACACATATTTGTAGAGGGATGCATGCTTGTTTTCCACCTTGACAACCGATTCTTCTAGGAATGGGAAGGAGACATCGTAGCCTGTGCAGAAGACAACAATATCAATGGGCTCCTCCTCAGGGCAGTTGTGGAAAACAACTGAGTTCTCCTTGAACTCCTTCACGCCTGGCTTGATGGTGATCCTCCCTGTCAGGATGTAGCTTGGAAGGTCATCGTTCAGCACAGGCTCACGCACCAGGTAGCTGTGGAGAGCAGAGGGGCTCTGAGAACTGGAGACCATGAACAAGCCCTGCAAGTGTTCCTGCTCCTCCTTGCCCTGGGCCCAGCATCTCACAACCTCACAGTGCCATTTGGTCTGACTCCCCCTCTCCAGTCCAAACACTGACATGTTTAACCTTTGCACCAGGGTCACCATAGCATGAGTGATTCATGGACATCTCCTGCCTTCTTCCTCCATTCACTCAATTACTCTATTCAGAGCTGATCCATCCTTTAAGCCTTTCTTCTCCTCTTTCCCCAGGGAGCTTCCAGAGGAAAACTCTTCTGGTCCTTCCTGGGCTTTTCCAGCATGCTCAAGCTCTTACCACCTAAGGAGGCTACAGTTTATCTTTTCCTGCTGGGCTACAAACTCCTGGTTGGAGATCACCCCAGTCTGGGCACTGGTTCACGTTGGTTACTGGAGATTTCCCCCTGACTGTGCCATCAACCCATCTGCACAGGTTGGCAGCCACCAAGACGTACCTCTTCTCTGGCTGAAGGCCATAGTTTTCATGGTTGAACCGCTGGTTCATCTTGTAATTAACCAATGCCCATGAAAGGGGGCCAGGGAGGTTGTTTTTGATCAGGCTCATAAGGCGAGTGTTGAAAACCATGTCCCAGGGATAGCCATGGTCATACACACGGCTGAGCAGCCAGGCACCCCGACTGGTGCAAATGGTCACCTGGGAGAGAGCAGAGAATCAATGATTTGGCTGATGAATTTGCTGAAATTTGTGCTGAAAAGTAACTCAGAGGGGCAGGGCATGGACAGCTGCACAACAGAGAAGCAGCAGCAGCACCTTTAACACCTCCTGGCTGCTGATAATGGAGGTGGAATAGGAGAAAAGAGGAAAACCAGCTTTCTTTCAGGTTCAGAAGGACTGTTTGTAACCATGTCCCTGTGGTGACAGTAACCTGAGCTACTGTCCCCAGTGTCTCTCTCCTCAGGCTCTGGGGTGGCTGGGTGGTGGTACCTTGGAAGCTACACGGCTGGCCTCCACTGCGATGTCCACTCCGGAATTGCCCATGCCCACCACAAGGACACGCTTCCCCTGAAACACATCAGGATGCTTGTAGTGCCGGCTGTGAAAGTACTGGCCTTGAAACCTCTCGATGCCTTGGGGAAAAAGAAAGGAAATTCCTAAATATTTAAGCATTTGTGGGTTTTGTTGGAAGAACTGGTGTAGAAACAACCCAGATGGCAAGAGTAAGGAAGTGTAATCACTGGCCATCCAGGATTCAGGGACGTCCAGCCCTCCATCTCATGCACATAGAATTGGTTCTTGCTCTCCAAAATGGGGTCTCAGAGACAAAGCTGCCAAAGCACAAGGACATATTGCTCTTTGTGCCAGGAATCTTGGATAGCAGAATCAAGAAAAGGAAGGAAGCATTTTCCCTGAGGAACCCCTAAGTCTCCCCCAGCCCCTGGAAGCAGATAACTGCAGGCAGCTCTACACCTTACCAGGAAAACAGTGCAGGGGGAGGGATGGCTCGGAGAAATTGCCGCTGCAAACCATAACAGCATCAAAGACATGTGACACCTGCTTGCCATCCTCCTCTGTGACCACATTCCACTGGCCCGTGGTGGCAAAGTTGGGGTGCTTCCGGATGCTGACGACAGTGGTCTGAAACATGGAAGTGAAGCAAAGTCACCACTGGCACCCGGCAGGCATGGGGAGTGGGGCAATGCTGGGGCATCCATCACTCACCCGGAATTTGATGTGCTCCCGGAGGCCAAAGTGCTCGGCATAGCGCCAGAGGTAGTCCAGGACCCGGGCATTGGGCAGGAACACAGGGAAATCCTCAGGATAGGGGAAGTCAGAGAATGCTGACATCTCCTTCGAGGTGTTGCTGATGACTGATGGGTAGAGGCTTGGCCGCCCAGCCTCGATGTCCTCCTGCCATGGCACCCCAGGGTACATCAGCCCTGCACCCAGGGTGGGGACTGTCCCCCTGCTCCCCTTCCTCTGGGCTCAGGCAGCACAGCTGGGAGGGGTCAGCACCCAGCAAGCTCTCACACCCCTTCCCCACCCACTGGAGCCCAGCTCAGTCCTCTCCCCAGCCTGTAAAGCTGCAGCTCCCAAGGGAAGGAGAGGCACCAATGGCTCACCGTGTAGCGCCAGAGCCCCCCGATGTCCTGGCTCTGCTCGAAGCAAGTGGGCTCCAGCCCCTCGTCCAGGCAGCACTTGGTGGCTGCCAGCCCACTGACACCAGCGCCCACCACGGCCACTCTCATTCCTGCTGCCTCTACTGGCATTCCAGACTGTGAACGGCGCTTCACCTTGGAGAAACCCCACAGACAGTCATCACACTCTCAGCAGCAGCTCCTGGCATACCTTCTATAAGGAATTTCTCTCTATGCCAACCCCAAATCTTCATTCCATTTACCAGCATTCTGGGCTCTTCATTTAAAACAGAGATTAAATATCTTTAAATCTTCATTTTCTAGTTTGTTTTGGATTTTTTTTTTTGTTCTAATTTAATAAAACCGTCCACTTCTTCAGTGCATTCACCAGATTGCTTCCAAACTCCTGCAGTTGTCCTGGAAACCAGCTTTGAAAGTATGTAGTTAAGCCACAATTCACAATGCCAATTTTTATTTACAAGCTGTGTTTAAACTATTCTGCCTTATCAGTCTTGCAAATACATTGATTTTAGCTTTGAATATCTGCCCCTGCCTTTCACAGAAAGCCCCTGGATGGACATCCAGCCCTACAAGGCTCCCAGGGCTGCAGTGGGGATGATGATGGATCCAAATCCTTCTTGATAGTGCCAGGCAATAAAACAAATGATGATGGCCAGACTCTGTGGCTTGGGCTGGACAGTGCCAGAGCAGGGACCCCCATACTGGTGCCCTGGAGGTGCTGCTGCAGCCTCTGGTTTAACCCCAGGCCTGGCAGGGAGCACCCTGCTTGACTGAGTTATTAATTCAGCATACCAGGGTGTCACTATGGGTGGCACCAGCTCCTCTGCACTAAGAAGTGCTTTCAGCTTCCAGCAGACACAGAGGATGGGGTATACATCAGAAAATGGAAAAAAGAAGCCTTCAGTAAAAAAAAATGGAGTGAGACACAGCATTATCTAAAAACCACCATATTCCCCAGAACAATTTCAACTTTCAGTCAGAAGGCAACACCTAATGAATACTCTGCTTCCCAAGGTTGGAATAAAAAGTGGACTTGCTCCTTGGTAAACGAAGAAAACACTGGCATGAGCTGCTCACTCATGTTTTGGGGAAGCCTTTTTTTTTTTTTCATGGTGGGAATTACCTTATACCACAAACACCTCCCAGCTATTTGATTCCCTCCCTTCTTGCAGAAAAGGTAGAAATAATACCCAGGAAACACTGTGCCTCTTTCTGCCACCCTTTCCATACTGTCCCTGCAAGCATCCATTGCAGCCAACCTCAGAAGCTGTGGGTAGGGAGGGAAGGGAAGGCTTCCCAGCCCCCCAGGGACACTTACCTCCCAGGCTCAGGCACCTGCACTCCACCTCTGCCGCAGGGAGAGCCCCTCTTGCCCCTGATTTATACGCGGGACGTGGTGCTTTGGCAGAGGCAGGAGAGGGCAGGTGGCCACCCCACTCCCACAGCAGTTGCACAACTAGTGTTTGCAGCAGGAGGTGTGGCTGGACTCTCCTGCTGTCCCGTGGAATGAGCTGGACAGCCCAGCTGATCATCTCTAAGGGAGATCGAGTGGGTGGGAGGCAGCAGAATGGTCCAGATGTGTCCTGCAGTCCTGCCAGGAGGAATCTGTGTGTTGCGGGGGTGACTCCAGCTGTGGAATGTCTTCACTTGCACCACAGCCCTTCCAAAAGGGAGCTGAAGAGGCTGACAAACAGCAGGGTTTGGGCAGGACTTTGCACCCAGGACACCTTCAGAAAAAAAAAAAAAAAAAAAAAAGAGCTAGTTTTGTGGTTCCTGCTCATGGGACGTGGAGGTTGCATTGTGCCATCAGCCAGAGGAGACTCCCTGTGCCAAGTGGGAGAATGTGAAATGGCCACAAACACCAGGGTACCAAGGTCCTAAGAATAAACAAGGGGAAAATGTTAGCTGAAATATCAATGCAGGACATAGAGGCCATCCAGATATCTCCCAGGGGTAAATGATCATGGAATGATCAAAGGATTAGTTCCTTATATGCTCCCGCTTTTCTGAGTTTCCCAGGAGGTATTCTAGTGCCTTGCAGGAGGACACTGGCAGCACCCCAGGAGTGGTGTTAGTGCATTTAGGAGAGTTCAGGGAAGTTGCTAAAGGAACAAGCTGTATTTTGGGGAAGATAAGGCCAGATGCCTTTGGTGCAGCTGCTTAGAGCAGAGGTGGCTCCGATGAGGAATCCAGTTCAGAGGTGCACGATGAGATGCAGTGAGCGATACCACATGAGTCTAGGGTAGAAATACCTCCAAAGCCTCAGAGATCTGCCTCAGGACTGTGGTGTTCCCCTCCACAAATACTCCAGGCAATTGTCTGGCCCAGGTGTTCAGAACAAAGCATTAGTGGAGATGGACATGTGATAGCAGGAAGGCAATTACTGTAATTATGTATGCACGTGCTTGCCCAAGGCACTGAAAAGCCCTTGCCAGGGAAACAGGAAAATTCTTGTTGCTTTACTCACCTCTGCTGCTGGAATGGCAGGGAATGGTATACTAGAACACCCAGACAGCCATAGAGATCCCTGTCCCCATTTCTGATGGCAGGGGAGATCTGCTACCAGCCCACTGGTGAGAAAAGAGGATCCCTGCCACTAACATCGCCCAGAGAAACTGCTGGGGAAAATGGGTTTCCTCAAAGGGATTGAGTGAGGTCAAGTGAAGGTACAAGATTCAAGAAATTGTTTTAGCACCTTCCCTCTACCCAGCCTGGGACACAGAACAGCTGGGATTGTCCACATCGTCACATGATGGGGCACAAGCCCCATTAGATGCTAGGGGTGCCTTAGTCGTGGGGGATCATAGGGAGAGCTAGGAGCCGTAAATAACCAGGGGTGGCTCAGGATGAGAACTGGAAATGGGATATTCACACACCTGTCTACTGATAAGCCCCTGCTCCCCTTGAGGAGCAAAGCTCCCAAGCACTATGGCATGAGCCTAGACTCTACAATGGGTTTAAAGTAGAGGGAAGGAGAAACTAAATAGATCCATTTACTCTTAATCAGGTGGGAAAACTCACCTTCTCTGAAAAGCTTTAGCACCAGTACTACAATCTCTTTTTAAAATCACACTTTAAGCCAAGGAAGGACAAACCTATGTACAAGCAAGTCCCACCACAGCCTGCTTTGCTGTTTTCTAGGCTTATGTCAGCATAAGCCTGTATTTTGGCATGTGTCATAGTGAAGGAAGGGAAACAAAAAGAGGAAAAAAGTGGAGTTTCTTGTTAAGCCAGTCTCCAAGCAAAGTGGGCTGCTCTCCACCGAGCAGCTGCTGCTGCCACGTTCTCAGAACCTGATGGCATGTGGGATCTGGGCTCATCAGTGAAACACCTAATTTTCCCATCTCCAACATTATCACTGCCTCCCTTTACTGACCGGAGACTTTAATGGATTTTTCTTCACTCCACATGGAGGTGAGGCTGTCCCCAAATGTGGCTACTGCCTCCCACTGCTTCCTGTGAGGCTGTGGGATACAGCTGCCCATGTGGTGAGTGGAGGCTGCAAGTAGATGCTGGTGGAAAAGTGCGTTTTGCCCCCACTTCTTAGAGCTTGGATTTTGGCCTTAAAAAACCACTTTTGCTTCACCTCCAAGGCCAAAAGACAATTTTCTGCTTAAAGACAAAATCCCTCCCCAAGCAGCCGAGGCTGTTGTCATATTTACTTTACTGTTCCCCGCACACAGAAGATAATCCCAGTGACAAACACCCGTAGAACATTCACATTTCTGTTTTAATCAGAGCTAGCTATGTTCAGCATCTTGAACTGCTCCTGAAACCTCTCAAAAATACCACTGTTAAGGAGACTCAGAGGATCTGCTGGAGCAGTGACTATGGGAGAGGGATTTACTTGCTGCACAAGGAGGTCTCTGCACAGAAGGTACAAGTGTTTTACTCCAACATACTTTGCAAAGTTTAACCTGATTTAATAAGTCACCATGTTTCCTAGGAATGTAACCTGTGGAATTTGTCAAGAGAAAACTGCTGCCTTTGTTACTCCTGTTGTGTTAATAAAGCTGGGAGAGCTGCAATTTTTGACTTCTTGGGTTTGAAAGTTTTAAGAACCTACATTTAAGAGCTTCTCCAGACAACTGCTCCAAAATCTTCACAAGAACAACCCTGATGGACACATACACCCTCCACTGATCACCACCACCTTGTGCCAGGAATCAAAGTGGATAAACACGTATGGTCCCCAAGTGCCATGAGAGATGCACCCAAATAACAAGCAGCACTAGGAAGGACTTTAGACCCTCCTCAGCTCTTCTGAGCCAAACCTTAGTGTTGAGGTCTGTGTCTGTCATTTCACAGGTAATAAAACATAACTGCTGGAGAGACTGTAAGAGCAAATAGGACTTATGGATAAGGTAACCTGTAAGCAAAACAACCCTAAGGAAGAGCTGCCTGGAGAGGATATGGTTAAGAAACGCACAACCCGACCAGAAGGCACCTTCCTACCACCAGGTGAAGTCAGCCTATCAGCCTTCAAGTGCTCTCAAAATTTCAGTCAGCGCAGGTGATCCCTGTCCATAAATATTGACTGAGCTCCCAATCCAAGCACTCTGAATGCTTCCAATTCCTGCCACCTCTCCAAGTGCGTATCCAGCTGACGTGTGCCTGTGGCTGGCATTCCACAGGGGTATAGCAGTACTCCTAATTCAGCCACTGCACTCTGCCCAGCCTCCCACCTAGGAGCACTTTTTGTGCATTTTTTTCTCAGAAGCTAGGGGTTTTTACTATGACAAAACCCCCAACCCTGAGCAAGGTGCTATTCTCAGACGCCTCAGAGGTACCAGGCTGAGGAGCCAGCACAGGCAATGTGGAGCTGTGTTAGATCACATGAGCTAACAGACCTTCTTTCACCTCCAATATCTTCACCATTTCCTAAGAGACAGGATGGGAAGGAACCTTCAGAACACCTGACCCGTCTTCTCCTCCAAAAGCAGCTCTAACCGACCTGTACCACTTTGTTTCGTTCATCTGTCTTAGAAAATGCTGGTTGTGGAGACTCCAGCATCTCCCACAGAGGTGGGGGGCTTTTGGTGGGACCATCAACTTTTCTCTCCACATCAGAGACAAGCTACATTTGGGGATAACTGAAATGATTTTGCAGCACCACCTCTCTATCAGTTTAAGTGGGATCTGATTAATGTGATAGAGGAGGTCTGACTGGCTCATGCCTTGGCTTGCTAACGCTCTGAGAAGATGCTGAGCACTCATAAGTGATCCTGGGTTCTTGGGGTTGCTCAGCACCACCCAAGATTAACCCCCCTAGCTGGTATTTCCTATTTATAGCCTGGAGGAGGACTTCTATGAAATAAAACGTTTGTCAGAGAACAACACTCAGGAGCCAGGCACAGCATGAGAGCACACCAGCCCCTAGCCCTGGCATGGGGATAGGAAAGGTCAGCCCAAGGCAGAAGAAGGGGAATAACGGTACAGGAAGAGCTAATAATTTACCTGGAGTGACACAGATATCAAGAAACTGAAAGAGGAAAAACCATGGACTTCTCTAACTCATAATTTCCCAGCTGCCATTTTCCTCAAAAGAGAAAAAAACATATTTTGGACATTTCTCTATCCTCTCTGAAAATGGAGAACAAAGAAAAAGAGAGCTGCAGGTGTGGGAAGGCAGCAAAAAGGAGAAAAGTTAAGGTGATCAAAAAAACCCTGGCAGAAAAAAATAAACCCAAAAGCCTCAACATTTCTAATGGCACTAGAGATAGCTCTGCTCAATATTTGCAGCCTCTTGATGGGCTTTTTATCATATGCTATAGGAAAGCAAGAAAAGAGGCTCACAGCATCCAAAAGAGCATGAACAGCTGGGAAAGAGCATTCTCACCTCCAAAATTCTGCCTTCTTCCAGCCTGAAGCTGCCTGAGGATGGTTCCCTGCAATGCTGGGGGGCTCACAGCGTGATAACAGGAATCCTGCCGGGGATAACGTGCAGGGACAGGAGCCACAAGAGGTGGATGGCACAGTTTGCCTTGGTGTGTGCTGTGACCCTGAATCCGTGCACAGCTCGTGTGTCCCGGCTGCACCGGGACACGTGTATTCCCTAACGGAGTGCAGGTGGTGGATAAGGGGCCACTGGCCACCACAGCTTGTCCCTGTGCAGCCACTCTCAAAGCTCCCTCTGGTAGCGGCAGCAAAGCACAGAGTGAAAAACCCGCCAGTTTTGCTCCCTCAGCTGCCCGCAAAGGCTGCCCGAGGCAGGAGCCAGAGGGATGCTCGGCACACAGCCTGTCCGCAGGGCTGGGCAGCGGCTGCCCCACGTGCCAGGCTGAACCAGGCTCTGCGAGACGCTGGATGCGGCACAACACCCACAGCGAAAGCCGGATGCTTTCCAGCTCAAACAGCTGGAAACAGAACGATTCCTCGCTACAAGAAAAGGAATAAACCCTCAACGCAGCGCCTTGACCATAGAGCTGCAGCTGGGCTCCCGACTCCGTTGGCAACCAGGGATGAACCAAACTTGCCGGAGGCGCCGCTGGCCCAGCTGGGGAGCAGTGGGGCCCCGCGCCCCACAGACGCCCACGACTCCCGTGGGGCCAGAGATCATCCTTCCCTCCCGCATCCCTCGGGCCCCGCTCAGCTCTTTGATGTGCAGTTACATTGTTCAACCAGTCTTTGAAGTCTGAAATGAGAAACACCCTGCGTGGAGGCTGAGCAGAGCCCTCCGGAGCTGCCAGCAGCGCCACAGCAGCCCGGGCTGGTCGGGGGAACATAAATCCCCGGCTGGAGCGACACAAAGCGTTCACCTCGCATTGGCTCAGCACTAATTGCATTGAAGCGCTTCCCCTGCCCTTGGGTTTCTTGAATGGTGCTAAAGATCCGTTTTTCATTCGCTTTTCCACACCCTTCTTCCTCATTTTTTGTTTGGGAGCAATATCCTTCCAGGAAAGGGCTGCAGGGCCGTTCCCATTAGGTCCGAGGCTGATGAATGGAATACCCCAGGGAAAAGCAAATGCCTTTTGATGTGGAGCAAATGTTAACAGTGTCTCTTCACTCTCCTTAGCCCTTCGTCAGACCTGAGAGTTGGTTTTGCCATTCCTCAGGGATCTGTTCTGTTCCAAAGCATTTCAGTGGAAGTAGGAGCTCCATGGGCATCACTCACCCTCAGCTTCACAGCTCACGAATCATCCTGGACAAATCAAGGACAAATCAACCAAAAAGCCCACAGTGCTTACAGGGGAATATTTTTTAGGTACGGCATTTGCAACAGGGTAACACATTTCATACATCTATCTCAAAGCCATCTCTCCTTTTCACCCTTTCCCCCTATACTTTCACCCAGTCTTGGAGCTCGGTGTCCTGCAAATATGTAGTCCATCTCCAGGCCCTCTCTGGGATTCCTCCTTCAGGCACAGGCTCTTTCTGTCCTCCTTCTTGTTTTCTCTCCATGTGTTGTTTTCTAGAGGTGCTGCCTGGCCTCAGGCAGGACCCTGAGAGCACCAAAGGTCCTGGGAAGCTGCAGCCATTCCATTGCAGCACAAGCTGCTCGAAAGTTCCTGCCTTTCATGATACCACACAAGATCACCCTTTCTTTGGGCAATCACCAGACATAAAGGCACCCAATGTCCACCGGGCTTTTGCTCTGCTCCAAGCCTTACTAAACCCAGCAGGGAGGAGCAGAGACCACAAGGACACGTGGGTAAAATGCCTTCAGTGCAGCCCGGCTATGGTCAGCAATACACATGCCATGCACAGGGCTGCTGCTCTGCTTGCAGCTGTTGCTGCAGCTCTCCTGGGGCCAGATTGGTTACAGACATGGAGAACCAATGGGATCTGCTCACTAATGCAGGAAATTGTCCCAAGGGTTACTTTTCCCTCAAGAAAACGTCTTCCCCTGGGCTGCTTCTCCTACCTGTGCCCTGCAGTATTTCATCAGAGACCTCCCTAAGGAAAGGGCTGTCCTCTGTCATCAAGCCTTGCTTGGAGCTCCAAGTCTTCGTGAGGTCTCAGAGTGGGATTTCAAGGTTTGAGCTGGTTTTTTTTTTTTTTTTTTTTTTTTTGCATCTATTTCAGGAAACACAAAACTGAAAGGAAATTAAGTGCTTTTTCAAATAAATGGTCTGTTTTCACAACCTATATGCCCCTTTTCATCTGAGTGCATTGGAGTGTAGTGGAACAGTCATGAGATAATGTCTTCTCCTCATACACTTTTTTTCTGTTGAGAAAACATGCCTGAGCAGAAAAATGAATGCTTTGGGCATTTGTCCAGAATCCTGCAAGTGGTTTGCTTCATGCTATTGCTGTGTCTGTGCTGCTCAGATAGATCAGCATCCATTGCACTGGGGCCAGGCATCAATTAAAAGAATGAAAGTGATTATAAACCAACACCTGCTGAGGTGTCTTTGTGTGAGCATAATTTTCACCAAGGCCCCTCAGCCTACACATGATGTTACCGGAGGCTCAGCTCTTTTTATGAGAAGACGTAGCCTTTTCTCTGCTGCCTGATGTGTAACTGAGAGGAAATACCAGCCTTTTTCAGTCAAAGGCTTTGCACATTAGTCTTGGATTCCCCTTCCCCCCCACCCCTGCTTGCTTTGCTTAAAATACATTTGCATGACTCCAGAAGTTTTGGGAAATTAGGAATGTAGCTCATACCTCTGGCAGTGAGGAAAGCAGAGTCTTTCCATCTAATTTCTTCCCGGGTCTGTTGCAGCTGTGTGAGTGGTCTAAGAAATTGAGGTAGTTGGGAGAGTCAGAAGTCAGAGGTCCATGGGATCTGTAGAGTTTTGATGTACTTACCATTAGAAACTCCTTCCAGGGTTCAGGATGATCTTTTAAAACACAGTCAGACTGAAAAGAAAGTGACATTTTCCTGGGAAACAGGCAATGACTGGGTGGTTGGGACATTAGGGTGAGCAGAGAGATCCCAGCTCAGATCCCTGATGTGCCTGATTTAGATCTGCAGCTGGAATTGGCATCTCAGGTTGTTTTAGGTTATCAGCTGTGACATGTACAGCTACTGTAACATCCCAGAAACAACAGGAAAAAAAGTAATTCAGTTTTTGCAAGAAAAAAAATATTTCCCCACTCGGATCCATTGCCAGAGCAATAAGAAAAGCCCAGAGATATAAATCCAATAACACAATTTTCTCTTCCTGCGGTAATTCTTCCTCTGCCTGTGAGTGAAGGCTCCAAGGCTAAGCACTGGTTTATCCAATATCTGTTCAGTGATCCCAGCTGGAAAATAGAATAGTGTCCAGTTAGTTTACTTACCAGCTGCTGTTTCTATGTATTAGAAATACCTGTGGTCTTTCATCCCAGAGATACTGGCAAAGTCTTTCTTTGACAAAATCATCCCCAACTGATTAAGCAGGAAGAAATAACTCCTTTTCTTTTTTTTTTTCCTATGATATGTAGTTGAACAGTCATAAAGATGAGACTTTTCAGAAAGCAAGGAATTTAAATAGTAATAATACACTGTCTGTGTTCCTCCTGTAAAGTAAACGTTGCTTTCCTGGGCAGTTAATTTCTTACGCATTTTCTTTCTTTGAATCTATTGTTGTGTTTTCTGATGAACTCCCTTCCTGCCCTGGAAGGAGATATTGCTTACAGTTTTGTCTTCAAGCAATGAACATAATAATGGATATTAAAATGACTCAAGAAATTTAGGTACTAGAGCACTCACATTTATACATTCCTTTCTGGGAAGAAAATACGAAGAAATAGAGAGAGGGTGTAAACTAGACGGATTTGAACAACAAAAAGCAATTCTAGCATCCCTCACAGAGAAATTAACATGATGGTGGTGTTTCTGATATATTTTTATGGAAAAACAGTCAAGAGTTGAGCTCTTGTGGAGCAAGTTCAAACTTTGTGTCTGTGTCTGTCTGGCTAAGGTGGTATCATTTGGCACAGGGGAGCAGCTGGTTTCAGGTTGCCAGCAGCACAGGAGATATGCTGATGATTAAAGCACCCTGATTTTGGGAACCTCAGGGGCTGAAGCAAACCTCATACAACTCCTGACCCTGCTGCATGTCCATATTACTGCTGAATAATGCAAATGGATTGGCTGCAGTCGTGGGCTCATGCTCCCAGTACTCCATAGAGACATACCCAAAAAGAGACCAAGAGGTTGGTCCTGTTCCCACTCCATCAGGTAGTAGGCATCAGGTGAAGTTCAGCCCAAGGACAGAATATCATCAGCCTTTAAATCTCATGAAAGCTGAAGGTCTCCAGAGGTGACCTTGGGTCATAGAAGGAGGTTTTTTCATGTGAGTCCCGCTCATGTATGGGTCAGAGCCTGGATCCTCCATGCTCACTCCGTGGTGGCCGATTTCAGCTCTATGCTGTCTCCTCACCACTGGCCCAGGGAATGTGATTTAGAGCTGTAATGCCTGGAGGGAGTCCAGTCGGAGCAATGGGTTGGCATGGTGGGACCAGTGGGACAACTTCCATTGTTGGCTTTAGCCATGGTCTTGGATTGCCAGAACCCTACCACACCCAGAGTATTTTCCAAAAATACTCTTTATCTGCTACTTTTACTGTAGCTTGGGGTAACATGATATTTTCTTTTTCCAACGGTTGCACCACTTTCTTCTCCTGCACATAAGCATCAAATGCTGTTTGCTGAATATTTTGCTTGTTCTTATTTGGGCTGAAGGTTTCTGTTACCACTGGCCCTTAGGGGACCAATTTAGCTGCACTGAACCAGTTTCGGTGTTCAATTCCTTCTTTTCAAAGAGCTGCATTTACACATCACTTGAACCCTTTGTATGCTGGCATCTTCCACACTTCCAGCTCAATGAATGTTTAAAAATGATATGTCTATCCTCACACATAGAATATGTCTCTGCCTTCGAAATGGTGGGGAGACATGAAAGTCATGCTGAGAAGCGGGGGAGATTTTGATGTAAATCATGTCCCACCAGGGACACAACCTCATTCCAGCTGAGTGAGGTTTTATGCACAGAAATGCAAAATATTCAGCCCATGTATCATTAAAGTGTTGCAGCAAAGCCTCTCCAAGACAGCGAGCGCCTGAGTAAATTCTGAATTGCTGACCAAGTCTCAGCTCCCTGCCCCAGCCTGCACTGTGAGATCGGCTTTTGCAATTGCAAACATGTCCTGCAATATCCAGTTGTTTCCAGGGTTCTTGTCCCAGGTAAAATCTTGATGCTGTTTCTGTCTTGTAGCTTTCATACCTTGATGGGCAAGCCTGCAACATTCAGTCTGTACTCTTCCAGCCTTAGTAAGAGATGCAAGCAGAGGAAGTAATTTCATAGTCTGTTGTCTTTTTCTGGTACAATACACAGGATTAGAGATCTTTTGGTGCTCATAGGATTACACTTGGATATTGGAAATTCAGTAAATGCAAGTACTGTTTTAGATTATGATGTTCCTTAATTTAACCAGTTGTGGTGTTGATATCATGGTGGAGGAGAGAGGGCTTTGTGTTTTATTACAGGGAATTTTCAGAAGCATTGTTCTGACTTCAGCACATGGGTCTTTTCATGAGGTTTGTGCCCTGCAATCACACAGATGCCGTAGAAAAGCCTATCTCACTGTCTTACTTGAATCATCTTCCCACACTCAGCTACATAGGAATCAGTTTATTCAGACTTTACAGGAAAAAGATATTAGAGCCAAAACAAACTCTTGGAGAGGATCTCTGCAGGTGGTGTGTGCATGTATCCTGCACTGAGCATACCAATACCCCTAAAGTCTGTATATTCCTTCCAAGCCATGAAGCAGGATCCTTATTTCCCCTCACATTGTAGCAGCTGAGTGATGGACTGCAGAACTCTGCCTATCAGTTTCATTTCTCAAAGCCCTTTTGGAAGCCATGGTGCTGGATAAGCAGAATATATAATTATTTAGAGTTTGTTTTGCTGTAGCTGTTGGCACAATGGAGTCCAAATGGTATTTTTCACTCTAACTGGCACAACCATTTCACACTGTAGGGTGGAAAAAGCCTGATGAAAATAGCTCAAGGGACTATGATGCAAATGATGTTAGTACTTCAGATCTCCATCACAAGCTGGAGTAACAGATCAATACTAGGTCTGATATGTGGCCTGCTGGCGAGACAGGTGATTTAATGCTGTGTGTAAATTGTGTTTTACTAGTTGTGTCTTAGTAGATTATAGCCCTGTAGCCTGCACAGGGATATACTGTGTGCAGGGTCATACAGAATTTGAATGATTCTGTGATCTGTCCTCAGCATGGCTGACTAGATAGAGCATCCAAGAGAAGCAGGTCCATGTGTTTTCCTTCCTGTTCCATGCACAGGCTGTTATCCCTGCCAGCTCCTGGATGCTGCTGCTCAGTTCTGCATAGCCAGATTCTGCTATTTAGGGATGGCACTGAAGCAGCATTATTTGTTTGCTTTTCCCATTCCATATGTATATCCCCTCTTCCCTTAAAACCACAAAGAGAGTGGGGTGACACGTGCAGAAAAACCCTGCAATGACCACCCAAAGAGTGGGACACCTTGCTCTCCCAGTCCTCCTCCCATGCAAAACACCGCTCTGGGCTGGTTCTGTGCTTGGTGGCAAAGAGGGTGTTAAGCTGATCCTCAGCACAAGCCCAAGTCATCAAGGGCTGGGATACATTTATTTGTGGTATATCCTCTTGGCTTCTTTGGTAGTCAAGTTATTAAAATGAGACTTGTCAGCACACTGAAGAGAGTTGGGGGGGCTTTGCATCTTCCATGCAGTTTGATCCTGCTCAGCTCATTAACACTCAGTTGCTTTTGTGATTAATTATTTAGTCTTTTCCCTCGGTACTCGGATATAATAGCACAACCCCCATTTCTGCTGAGATTCACAGTTCTTTGCTTTTTCCTGCAAGCCGTTTACACCACCTCGAAGCACAGAGCAAGGCAGTCCAGGTTGCAGCACTTAAAGAGCCTGGCAGCCCCCCCAGGCTGCTGCTCACCCCATGGCACTGCCACAGGTGCTGGGTAAGGACCGGGGCTCTGTCTGTGGGTGGCCAACAGTCCCAGCCCTTGCATGTACCAAAGTCAGTGGGGAGCAGTGGGAGAGCTGTCCCTGAGTGCTCTGTCCCTCCAACTATGGCCTCTCACCAGTGGGTACTTTTGTGAGGGGAGACATCAGACGAGGCTGGCATCAACTCTGCCTGCAGTCAGACACAAGAATTGCAAACTGGAGATGAACTTGTCAGTGAAGAGACTTTATCTGGGGAGTCAGGCTCAGGAGCCTTCTTCCATTTCTTTTTTGGATGCATTTTGAAGAGCTTTCAGTTCAAGTTTTTGTAATCACCCAAGCATTGCTTCTTCAGCCTTTTGTTTTTGGGATGTTGCTTGTTGCCTTGATTTGCTGTCTTGTGGCCATTTGTTCAGAGAAGTTTGTCAGTTCTCTGCACAGAGCAGGCATTTGTGCCCGTGGTGGGGCAGGTGTGGGCTGCTCCCTGAGGGTGTGTTCACACTGAATGTGTGTGGATGGGTGTAGAGAGAATTTGGGCCCAGTGAATACTGTGGCTGTTACTGGGATTGTGTTTTGAAACAGGTGAGCTCGCAACACCTGAACCATCACCTGTTCTCCAGGGTGTCAGGGCCATGGACCATGTGCAGGGAGGGCTGGCAGGTTCTCCCATGCTAGAAAGTACCTTCCTTCTTCCCTGAATATCCTTGGCTGTGCTTCCTGTGTGAAACTGCTGGATAAGGCGAGGCCTGGGGTCTGAATAATTAGTAAGGAATTAGCTGTGTTTTCTTTATGACACAGTCTCCCTGCTTCCTGTGATGTTTGCATCCTTCTCCTTTCATCTCGTGCCTCTGTAGCAAGTGCCTTGCACAGCCGTGGGATGCGTGGGAGGCTCAGCCGAGGGGCAGGCAGGCACATCCCAGTGCAGCAGGGTCTGGAGCTGGTGCTTGTGCCCCAGCCCTGTGGATGTGCCAGATGTGACTTGGAGGGTGTGAGTCTGTCCTTTGCCCTGCTGCAAACTCCCTGTCTGCTGCTGGATGAGACACCCTTCCTTCAGATCCATAAGAGTGCCAGCTCCCCTCCCCACTAAAGGTGTTGGAAAAGCCGATTATTTCATGCTTAGGAAGCTGATGAAGCATTAGTCTCTGTTTCTTTATGTTTTATTGGGGTCCATAAATTAAATGGAAACTCACAATGATCTGGAAGGGAGCCAGGGAGAATAATTATTTGTCAGAAAGACAACATGACTAATGGTTTTGCTACATTAATTGAAAGCATTGGAAGTTTCAGCAAAGTAGCACCCGAAGGCAGCTGGTACTGAGTGTATGAGAGCAGACTACAATGGGCTGCATCACTGGCTCCTGTTTAGGAAGACTAGCAGTAACCACAAGTGGTTAATCAAAGGGCATCTTTAAATTTCCCCATGGGTTATAATTTTGGAATGTCTCATCCCTGTGAGATCCATTTGGGATATTTTGATTGACCTCCCGAGGCTGTACTTTGGTGTAAATCTGTGCAACCCCATCTTTGGGGCTGCCAATGCAGATGTGAAGTGCAAAACCGTGGGGATTCATGACCTCTGTGTCCACATGCCCTCCCCATAACACTTTGAACACACAGATCCAAGACCTCAAACACTTTCCAGATGGGCAGCAGTGGGTCCCTGTGAGCCCTGTCTGCCCACCACACATGATGGGGACTGTCACTGTTGTGGTGCTGAGTGCCACCAAGGCACCCCCTGTCCCTGGGGCCACATCCAGTTTTGTGGGAAAGACATCTTGTTTCCAGTCAGAGAATCGTGGTGTGTGGTTCCACCTCCAGTGTCCATTAACAGCACGGAAATAGCCCGCTGGATCAGAGATGCCGAGGCTAACATGTAAGCTGGAAAGAATCCAGAGTAGAGGCTGGACTGGCTGCTGTGGCAATTAGGTCATAGTAAAAATAAAATCCAAGCCCCAAATACCCATTTCTTTTTCACACTTAGCCAACTCTTGAAATTATGTTGGTCCACACCATGTAGGTATACCTGGTTTAGTTTTTTTCACAACACAGCAGCATTTCAAGACCTCAGTATCATAACCACCAAGCCACATTGGCCATTTATTTATTAAGAGTTACCATTTCAAGGATTGGGTCTATATATATAAGCTTCAGTTTATACCACTGCCTAGTCTACTTAGTGTTCATGAAACTATTCATGTTACAGGGAAGCTAATATACATAATAACTTGTGGGATTTAGGCTGTCTTTAAGAATATGTTTGCCTTCTCATTTTTTAAGAAATTAGCAAAAAAAAAAAAAAGTTCTGTAATAAAAGAGTGGGTGAACTAAGGAAATTTAAAATACTCATTATATACAACATATTGGTAAATAATTTAAAAATCTTTAAATATCTGAAATTATTTTATGTATATTATATTGTGTTTTTAATATGCTTTATTATATTCTACAGTGCCCTGAGCACCTTGACTTTATAAATAAAAGAATTATGTAGAGTTTTTGTAATACGAAAATTAATGCTTAAATGCTTAAAGACATAAAAATTTCAGCAGATTTTCTAAGGGTAGTGATAAGGGTTCATAAACATGTTAATTTTTCCACTCTTAAAGATTTCAGGTGAATGGAGTAAAGGAGGAGATGTTAACAAAACCTGTGCTCTTTTATTAAGAGTCTGGAGTGTTTGGAGGGCAGCGTACCCAGCTGTTATACTGCAGCACTCTAAGAACATCTCTAGACACTGCAACAGCAATAAAGCATGACAGGATTGTATAATAACTCTATTTATCACTTTTTTTGGTAACATGAAGAGACCATGGTACAGCAACCATCTAAACTTTCAGAGCCTCAGGCAGCTTTGGAGCAGGATGTGCATGTGTGTCTGTCCCACCTGCCTGCCTGGAGAGGCTTTGGGAAGGGGGTGAAGCCAGTTTGCTGCAAAGGCATATTTAATGTGCTCACCCAGACTCTCCTGAGCTGATCTCAAGTCCTTATCTGTGTTATTTATGGGTTTTCCCCCTGACTTTGCAGCCTGGGGGATGGGTCAGGAAGAAAGCTCTGGGGTGGGAGCACCTTAGTGCTTGGTTTATGGTAGCCCCTGGCAGGGGAACAGCTCCAAAGCCCTCAGTGGCCAAGGATTCACTACCGGATAATGCTGCAGGCAGTCTCTGAATTGACAGCCCATTGCCCATTAAGCACACGGGGAAACTCTGAATTCTTTCCCCCTTGTGTAAATTTGCACATCGAATGATCACTTGAGTAGCAGACACATAAAATGGGGTTGGATTGAGAGATTTCCAAAAGGATGCTACTTGACCTCTGCCTCCCACTCTTTCCAAAGCTTCTCGGTAGCCACGAGGGGTCCCAGAAGAAGATAATTAGGCTTGTGCTATTTCAACTTCCTCTGATCCCTGAGAAAGAGTTAATTACACTCTTTTCGCTCTTGCTCAAAGGTGGCTGGGTATTATTATCAGAGCTGTAATTATTCATGCTAATTGCTTATTTGGAGAGGGAGAGAGCATGAGAGAGAGAAGCCCCAGACTCCCCATCAGTGATTAGCAGAGCAGCCCAGGTGCACTTTGCGCAGGCTGGACTGAGGTGGTGCTGGGGGTGGAAGGAGGTTGGGGATGCCGGAGTGCTGGTGAGCGAGCTGTGGAGCAGAGCCCGTCCTGCTAATGCTGCCACCTCCTCCGGGACTGAGGAAAAAGAGCATGCACTTCTTGCAGACCTTCCTCCGGTGGAGGGCACTCCGAGGTAATTGTACTGCTGACTGGAGTCTTCATTTCTTTTGTGATTTAATTAACCTGTCATCGTCTGTTTTATTTTGTTTGAAACCTCCCTAGGAGGGAGCAGGGTGGGCTGCGAGATGCGTGTCTGAGCTCTGTGTTTAAGCTCCTCTGCAAATCTTGCCGCTGATATTTCATTAACTGAACAAAACTTCCGCGATCCCCTGAGTGCCTCGGTGTTGGTGGGTTTGAGTTGGGAAGGGGAAAAGGAGGTGGCATGTCTATCTTCTTACCTAGTTATAAGCTTGTAATAATAAGGCTTTGAAGGCTTATGCCTGTAAGCAGATCTGGGGCTTGCCTGTTAAAATCAACAGATTTAAACTTTATTTGTTGGTGGCGAGGGGTATCTGAGGTGTGATGGTCCTGATTAGATACTTGGAAGGCAGCGGCATGGTAAAATTTAGTGTCCTGTGGAAACTGGGACTTTGTGGGAAAATGCAGCAGGAATCTGTCTCCTTGAGCATACCTGGAGCAGTTTGGGGATGGTGGAGTCATGAGCAGGATGGCACTCTCTGGCTTCTTCTGAAGCAAGCGAATTGGTGAGGTGGGAGCTTGCTGGGAGAACTTGAGTCATCCCTAAGAAGTAATTATTTTATTTTGTTTTTGTTTTTTTTTTTTTTTTCCTGGAACAGCAGGACATTGTGTTCTGCTTGACTAGGGTTGCAAACTGCTCTTGGTATCTAATCTTTGCATGATTCAGTGGTGAGTGGTCTGCTGTGGCGTGGGCAGTTTTTTGTTGATCTTTCTGTTTTCTCTTAAGCCTTTGATTCCTGTTGTTCTTAAGGCTGAAGAAAACAACCTTAAGAATTGCATTTCTAGATGACATAAACTATGCAGGTTTTAACAAAATAACTGGAAGGGACTGTCCCCCCCCAAATAGCTTAGGATCTTCCTCTATCCATTTTTAAAGGTGTCTGTGCTGTTGTTCTTATGGACAGCAGCCATGGGCTATGCTGGAAGCCAAACCCACTGCTCTGTCTTCTGGAGATCTAAAATTATTATCCTTGTGCTTTAACTTCCTAACTGGCCATAATTATGTTTTAATGTACTGAATAATCTTTGCATCTGGATGTTTTACTACTGTCTTAAATTACGCAGGCTTTCCATGTTCGTATCCTCTTCCTGGCAGAGAAACTGTCTGGGGATAGAGCACTGCTGCTGCAGGGACTGCAGTCATCCCCATCCTCCGGGGTAGGAGGCAGGGACAGGGTTAGGGAGATATTTCCCTGTGAGTTTGGATTTACTAAGAGATCTGAGGTTTAGATCGCTCACTGTTCTAACAGGTACTGTGTTGCTAAGACTCAGCTGAAGATTTATTTGTAGTTCTCTGAGCCTTTTGCATGCTGATTATTGTGAATGCTGGACACTATCAAGAAGCCACAGTGTCTAAATTTACAGGAGTGATACAACAGAAATTGCATTTAGTAACCAAATCCATCCAAATTTGGATCCCCTAAAGACATCAAAATTTTTACTTCTCTTGAAATCTGTAGGAATTAAGAGTCTTTTTACTTCCTGAGGTATCTGGTTAGAATGTAGGGATTTTTTTTTTTTAAATTCTTTTTTCTCCCCATATTTTTTGACAATTACCTCTTCATCCTTTGCTGTTCTGTTCCCGTGCTATGTGTAAGTGCATGTTACCCAGCTAATTCCTACTTGCTGCTTTTCTGTGGACTTTAGATCTTCCAAACCTCCTAAATAACGCTGTTGTAGAACATTAATATACCTTTGTGTGTTTTTATAGCAAACTTCCCATGCTCTGCCAGCAGCACTTGCTGCCTCTGTGTCTGTGGTTTATTCTTTGTGGTAGGTTTGCAGGGCTAAGAGTGAGTGTTGACCTTCTTGCACCCATGCCACTCAGTAGTTCAACTCCATACGCAAATTGCCTAGGGTCAGAAATCTTCATGCTTTTAATCCTGATCTTTGCTTTACGGGGTTAAAATGTGGTATGCTGCTGCCATCAAGGAGAGTGATGCTCCAGAGGAATGTACTCTGGAGGCTGCCAAAGCCCATGGGAGACTGTGATCTCTCTAATGAGGGAAAAACATCCCTTTGTGGAGGAGCTACACATGACACAATGCATGGCTCTCATTGAGGTCCCCTGATTGTGGGGCTTTCCAGGAGCAGAATTTACTTTGAAAATCTCTACAGTTCATGTCTTTTTCATGTCAGAAAGGGATTCCTTGATGGAGTGTTTGTGTGCCCTATTTCTACTTGGATATCAGAATTAGAGTGTGTAGGTAGGGAAAACCCTTAACTATTATTGGATTTTTCCATTAAGTCATTGCTAGTAGGGAAACAAAAAGCCTATTGGATGCTGTGCTCACAATGTCTGTTGGGTTAATGCTGGCTCTGGACACACTTGTGCAACTAGCTGATCTTGTGTGTCATAGCAGAAAAGACATAGGAGGTCTAACACAGAGGAGTCCCAACCAGAGACAACACATACAAAGAAACATCCGAATTTCTGGGATGCAAGTAAAGAGACTTGGAGTAAGGCAGCTACAAGTACAGGACGGGGTAAGAAGCTGGGAAGTGAAGTCTCATAGCAGTTTGGGATGCTCACTAAATGCCTGCCTTTCATCTGCTGTTGACCTGCACTGGAGTCAGAGCTAATCAGGAGATACAGAGACAAGCCTTTTGGGAAGCAGGCATGTCTAAAGCAGGCTTGGTGTGCTTTGATCTGAAAGGCTCTCCCATAAGCGTCAACCGGCCTTTCAATTGATTGCTGTGGGAGAGAGGTTTTGATGGAGTGAGATGGCACAGTTGGGTTTGCTGGATTTTTTAAACTCCTGTGGTTGAAAATCAGAAAATGTAGATGAAAGGCTTTGTAAGATGCTGGCTTTGGGAACGGGGGGACCAGGGAAGCTGACTCTCCAGTTCACATCAACTATTGCAGTAGTTTGGGCAGTGTTATAATTTTCCTTTATTTTCCTGACAAAATCAATTAATAGGTTACATCAATCAGCACTCATTGAGTTTGACAGATCTAAGATTCAAAGCTAATTCATAGAGCAGCTCTACCTGGGGTGTGTGTGTGTCTTTAGGGGCTAGGGCAGCCAGCAAGGCATCATCTGTCACTCTGAGTTCTTGCTCCATCTACTCCTGGAATGTCTGGGGACAGGGAGGAAATGCAGGAGGGAGGCTTTACACAGCTGGGCAAGATTAGTGAATATCAGAGAAAAAAACCCCAACCAACCAAAACATCTGTGCATTAACTACCAGAACAGCAGAGCTGACAGAAGGTGCTTGGCCAATGACCAAACTGCACATCCCAGAGAGTACCTACATTTCTCCATGGCCACCAATAGCAGGACTCTGGGCCAGGCCCCAGCAGCGTGGAACTGTGCAGCCTTAGAGTTTTCCTACAAATTAGCCCTGGGAAACATCCCAGCTGGAAATAATTGTCTGCTCTAAAGTGTAACTCCTGCAGCAGGTGCTCTTCCTTTGGATTGAGTTTTTCAGACACTTTTTGAAACAAACTTCTGAGGGGCAGCTGCTGATTTTTATTAGTTATTATTGTTATATTAATTAATTATATGGTTATTAATTATTAGTTATGTTTTTATTAGGTTTTTTCCCCCCAAGATAGTGCTATTTCCTTGCTTTGCCCTCACACCACTGATGAGGGCATCCCCCATTATCCTCATCCCCAGCAGAACTTTTAAATCCTTGCTCAAATCTTTCCTTGTCATTTTGTCTAAACAGTGACATGCAGTGGTGACGACATAATGTGACAGAGACATATGTAACAAGCTTCTATGGAGAGACATACATGTGTGTACATGTATTTTGCTATCACTTAAATGTATTACCACTTTCTCCCACGTTCCTTTGCTGGTGCAGCAACTGATGGTGGGGATTTTGTGGTTATCCCCAAGCTCACAGGCAGGCACCCCGCAGCCTTCTCCTGTATTCCACTTTGTATGCTCAGCCAGAGCTAAACGGTCTCTTTCAAAGCAGCGGTCACTTTTCATTTTCCAACATGCATCAACTAACTATTCTTGATAGTATTATCTTGACTATGCAGTATTAACTGAAGTCCTCGCCAGCTCTAAAGCTTTGCTGCTGCCACTGTGTGAGGGCCTTTTTATGTCTGCCATCAGAAAACAAATGGGTGCTGATCCAGTAGGGGTCTGGTTGAGCAGTCCTGAGTGCCAGACTCCATGGAAGTAACACCGTGTAATCTTACTCCTGACATAATCGATACCTCAGTGCAGGAAGCTCGTGTGTGAACTGTCTTAACCCACTCTCCATCACTTTCAAGTTGGCTGCTCTGTGCCTTCAAAAAAGCCTGATTTCAGGAGCTGATGTATATTTTTTTCTTCCTCTATTCTCTGTGAAACTTAATTCAAGTTAGTAGATGAATTTTGTGGCTTGCTGAGTTTACATGAGGGGAGCAGAAAAGGCAAATGTCAAAACAGTGGCTCAGTTCCTGTCAAAAGACTGGGAAAGAAGAAGATAAAGGGTATCCTGTTCTTCTAAGGGATTTGTTTGGATTATCAACAAATTATTATGATGGCCAAATCAGGCCCTCCTGGCTTCAATACTTGATTTCTGAATCTTGAAAAGCTTGATGCAACCAGGCTGAAATCTGTTCTGAAGCCTGATTCTCCCTGACAGCTGGAGTTTGTTTGGTTGTAGGGTGTTATTTTTTTATTGTTATCAGGGTTTTTAATTTTTTTTTTTATTTTATTACCTTTTTAAACTATCTAGCACCTACTGGCTCTGGTAGGTCAGCTTATATGGACACCTAAGCAAGAAATAATCAACTGCATCTCAGCAGCACCCTCTTTCTTGCAGGGTGATGTTGTGACCCTGTATATGTGTGAGTGTGAATAAAAATATTAACCTGCATCCCTCTCTGTGCCCGTTCTCCTTCTCCAGCTCTCTGTTAGCCATTTTAAAAGGAGTTGTGGAGTCTGGCACTCCCAACTGAAGGGACATGCTGCTCCCTCGTGGAGCTCCTCGCATTGCAGGCGAGACCAGATCACAGCGCTGCTGTTGCCTTGCAGCCTTAGGCGCAGCCCTGATGTAGCAGCCTCTGAAAAGAGCGATGCTCCTTTTAGGAAGGGAAAATGAGGCTTTACAGGTGATGAAATGAGAGTATTTCCTGTCTTTAGTTTCCAACCAGCCCCTGCCTTGGGATGGAACGTGTGGGAATAGGTCATGGAGCTTGCTTGGCTTTTGGAGGGTGGCTAGGGAAGGGTGAGGACGTGGTGGTGAGGAGAGGTTTCTCCAGCCTTTTTTAGATATTAGTTGACCTGAAGACCCTGGATGCCCAGGATATTAGAGGCTTGCCTGCATGTCCAGCGTGCTCCCCACAGGCAGCCCTGTGTCTGCAGTGCTGCAGCCTGAGGCACTGCCAAACATGGGGCTAAATCCCTCTCGCAAAGAGTGGAGCAAACCTGAGGTCTGGGCTCTTCCCAGAGAGCACGAGGAATTACCCTGAGTGTCTCCTGCTCTGCTGAGGAATCTGCTAAATCTTACCGTCATCCCACAGCTTCTGTCTCTTGGAGAGTTCAGTAAATAAAAGGGTCTTTAGCATGCCTGCGGGAATGAGGCACCTTTTCAGGGAAGAGCCCTGATGCACGGGGAGGGGGGAGAGGTTTGAAGCCTGGCTGTAATCACAAGAGGGCAGAGTTGGCTCATGGCTCCTGAGCTCCTCCAGCTTATGGACTCACCACGGGGCAGCGGAACTGGCCTTGCCCTTGGCACTGGTGGCAGCCGGAGCGGCGGCAATTGCTGGGCTGTCGGCACGAATGTGACTCCATCCCTCTGACTGTGCCCTTCCGCACCGCTGTTACCTGGGGTGAATATACAAGTAAGACAAGAATATCTCGTCACCCTTTTCTAGTTGCTTTGAAAGGTCAGTGGTACCCGTGCTACACCTGTGGGCATCTCTCTGTGGTGTTAATAAAAGGTTTATGTTAATATTGATGTTAGAATTGAAAAAAATAAATCAATTCTTAATTAGCAGCTGCATTGTGACTCGAGTAGTGCTGGTAATGATGCATGAGGCAGCTTCCCAGGCAGTGTCTGCTCTGAACTACAGAAATGGCATAAATGCAGATCACAGGTCCTGTTTGCTTTTAAAATAGCAGAGGTGTCATTGCTAATGAACACATCTTCTGAGCAGATACTCAGTAGGCTACTAGTACAGTTTGAGCCTATGTTTTGTGACATTGCCTGGAAGGAGCTGGAGTGATCATGGTGGGAGACTGCCTCCTGGTCACCTATTGGTTGTTGCTCTTGGTACTTTCAGGTAATGCAGAAATTCAGAGTCCAAGGCTTTTAAACAAGTTCTAGGTCTAGAGTGATAAAAGGAGACAGTGGAAGACAATGACTTGGATTAGGTCAGCCACTGCCTCTGGGATCCTGCCAGTGCAGGTACTTCTTGGAATTCCTTCTTGCAGAGTTTCTTTTCTCTCTCTGAGGTACTCTGGCTCCATGTAAAGGATCCTGGGATGGGGAGACTTGTGTTTTAACTTTATCAGATGAAGAGCAGATCTGCTAATACAGAAGTGTCCACCCATGAGACACTGAAGTCCCTAGGTTGTGGCCACTTGAATCCTTGACTGGAGGGAAAACCCACACTGAGGACCTGGGCTGCAAACACAGCCTGGATGCTGAAGGCAGTTCATCAGAGAGACTTAGAATAATCTGAAACTGAAAATTTGAAGTAGTCCAAGCCTATGTCATGTCTCCAAACATGTTGTCTGGCTGAAGAAAATCCACAGATCATCCTTCCCCACCTGAACTGCCATCACTCTCAGCCCATGAGAGTGGCATCTGTCACATGGAGTGGCATCCCAGGCTCCCAAGTGACCTCAGAAGGGTCTGTCAAGGTAAGAGATGCCATGCAAGCTGCCTGCTGGCATCAACCTCAAGATGAGGGAATTTGTAGACTGTTCCCAGGACTAAGGAAATAGCGCTGCTCACTTGAACTGGTATTTGCTTTGCTCAAAGAAACCTGTCACAGGCAAAGGCACAGCTGACCAGTGTTCCCAGGGCTGTGCAGTGCTGTGATGGGGGATAGTTCCCATTTCCCAGACCGTGAGTCCAATTAGATCAAAGCTCTAAAAGATGACTGAAGCACAGCAGAAACATCCTGTCCCTGGGAGCTTAGTGCAGTTGTAAAACAAGGCAGAGCCACGCCATCATCCAAGTCATGCTGGCAATCTCTCCTGGGATTGAGGAGTAGCTCCCCTATGCAGCCTCAGTAGGGTTCACAGTAAGCTCTGCTGTCTGTCAAGCGTTTCTCCTGTAAGTCTGCACTAATCAGGTGCAGTACTGGTGTCTGTATTATGGATCCTCCTCTAATGAGGTGATGGTAGGTGATGCATGCTATTAACCTTCTAGGCTGTTCTAATTACTCAGTTTCTGATCAGACACAGCTTGTATTAGTATGTGATGGCTGAATAGTTGCTGGAGCATCATAGGCTCTGTAGACTTCAGAGATGACTCCTTTCTTCACTTCCCTCATTCTACTGCTCCACACACGGCATGAGAAAAGTAAGACTTGAAGCACTGACTTGGGAGAGGGGTTGGGGGACAGAATATGGGCCAGAAATGACCAATGAAGAAAAAGCAAAATGCAAAGACCTCTCAGGTTTTGTATGTGTTTGCACTTAGTAATTTTCTGTATTTTTCTTCTCAGTCTTTATACTTCCCCCCTAATTCTTACCTTAGCAATCTTGGGAGTTGCTTTAATTGGGACTTCCCAAATTTACACACCCACCTCTCACTTATTTAGTTCAAGCACTGTTTTAATCCTCTTCTGGCCCTATCCGAGCCCAGCATTTTCACAGGAAAAAAATGCCTCAACTGCTTTTGCTGGTGGTTAGTTGTGTTTGCTCTCTGTCTTGCTGTCTGAGTGACTAACTCCTTGGGCTTGTAATCCATAGAGAGGTGGTGTCTGGTTGCACACAAAGCAGTGATTAGGGTGGGCTGTGCTAGTGCGGGCATGCAGATGTGTCTCAATAGCTCCTGGAGCAGAGCCAGCTCCCAGCAGCACCAGCCAGGGCCAAGGGTGATGGGGTGTGCTTGTCTAAACAGGCAAATGCTCCCCTCTAGAGCAGATGGGCACCTGTGGTGATGTAGGAGGGACTGCTGGTAGGACCACCAGACATGAACTCCAGACTCGAACAACGTGAGAGGGAGGGATCCCAAACCCTGGACAGTGGGGAAGCTCTTGAGGATGCAGTGCTCAGGAAGAAGTGGTCTTCACTTTCATTGATCCAATTCCACTGTAAAGCCTGGAGAGATATTTACCAAGTACTGCAGATGCATTGACAGGAAGACACAGAGGGAAAAGGACTTTCCAAAGTGAAATAGGCACAGTGGGAGGCATTGAGTTAGCAAGGGAGCTGGTGGTAAACATTGCCCTCATCTTGGTGGAAATGCACAGGGAACATATGTGATGGCACCTGTGACTTAGTTTAACACAATTGAAGAGCCTTGTCTAAGATGTAGAGTAATGAATGAATCTGATGTTACTTAGATGTGAACTTGTCCCTAGGCAATGATATTCATCTCAGTGAAGACTCCTCTTGTAGTGTATGTTCATTGTAACTGAATTGTGTTTAAGGATACTCGTGGTAGAGCATCCCATAAAATAACATCAATTATGCTTCAGCCATCTTATTTCTACTAAGTGTAAAATGGGGATTGATTGTGCCTCTGAGAAGAAAATGCCATGTAACACTTCTCATCTATGTTCAATTGTGTTCCTGGTAGACCAGAACCATTTAGAAACAGCTGCAGCAAGAGTAGGGATGGTAGTTGGCAGTGTCTTGTCCTGTCCTCAGAGATGGTATAGGAACCTATATTGTCTTAATACAGCATCCTTTTACAAAAGCACTTGAACAACAGTCTTGAGACCAGGACAAAATTAAATACCTGATCCAATCATGTTTCGGTGTGTCAGAATAGCTGAAGATGCAATGGCAAACCAGTCTTGTTTAACAAATTTTTATCTTCTGTACCAGTGCATTCCAAGGGATGAAAAAGATCCAGAGTGCTGGGCCACAGCGTGTGGGAAGAAAGCAGGGTCTGAGTCACAGGTGGTTATTAAATGACAGCAGAATTGAAATGCCTCAAAAGCCCCAACTGTGCACCCATGTAGGCTGATAATTGTTGATGATCTGCAAAGTCCTGGCTGAACTTCTGAGAGTGCCCTGTTTCCCTAAAGGAAAAGCGGAATAAAATGGCCTTTTCACCAGCCTCTCAGCTCAGCTATGAGAACATGTATGACACAAAAGGCACAACCTCCCCTTGGCCTGCTAGTTGAGATGGGATAGCGTTGCTGCCTTGGGCTCCCAAAAAGCATCTCCCTGTCCTCTCCTATGGCACCAAGCAAAGCCCAGCATGTGGGCAGCTGAGTGGCCTGAGGCTCTCTGCATCCTGGTGGTGGTTCATGGTGCCTCTGCAGATGCAAGAACCAGGGTGCAATGTGCAGCTGCCTGGCTGCCCCCCCCCCGCCTCCCCGCCCCCCTCTTTTTTTTTTTTTTTTGGAGGAAATGAGTCTCAAAGAGTGATGCTGGGGAGGGTTGAGGTGTGGGGCAAAGGACTGCTGCATGCAGAACTGCTCCTGCTAGTGCTGAGAGCCCCTTTTCCTTCCCAAAAGGTAAGGTTGCCCTTCTAGGATATAAAGCTCCATGCTCAATTTTCTGTATGCGAATCATCTTCCATTTTGGGGTTCCCTTATTCACCAGGTCTCTTGCTTGCATTTGTGTTCATTTTAATTCTCTCCAGGCTGTGTTGGAAAACTTTCTGATCAAGGCTGAGGAACATCAGGTTTGACTGGAATGAGGTATTTTCACCATGTAACAACTGTTTGTTCAAAAAATTTCTCAACCTGTTCAATTTTCTTGCAACCCTGGTGTCATGAGTCTAGGAGGACCCAAGCACTCACAGTCTGTGATTTACTCCTGTATTGGCACTAGTGGCCTCAGGGAAGTGATGGAGAGGAGCCAAGGTGGAGGTGGCATGCAGGGCACTCCTTCACTCTTGTCACCAGGCTCCCCTGACAAAAATAGCTGTGTATGCCTTGAGTTGAGCTGCATAATGCAGGCTCTGTGTGATGAGAATGTATGGATTAGGAGCTTACATCTCACTTTGAAGTCTGCAGAGGGAGGACCAACTTGATCCTCCAAGCTGACAGACCCAAGAGATCACAACTCTGTGGTTTAACATGACATTTTACCCCTAAAACTGGTGCTGACTAATTCTGCAAAAAGACATGTCGGAGCTGTAGCTCAGTGCCTGGGGAGATGTTGGAGGTATTAGTAGGTCACCGGTTAATGCTACATAAAACTCTCCAGGACTTAGTTTGAGGTCAGAGCCTTGTCCCCAGCTGTAGGGCTGCTTGTTGAATGGGGGTGTGCTCAGACACAAACACATACCTGCCCCCTCCTCGCCGGCTCCTGTGGGCTCACAGTGCTGCTGGCTCCTTCCTCGCTTCCTCGTTGACTTGGTCATCTGTAAGAAAACACAGTGGTTTCCTAAATTTAGCTTCATAAGTACTGTGGGCATTGTCTCTTCTCCCCCCTTCCCCAGTTTTGAAAGCCATCTTAAAAACTCACAGAGATTTAAATGGCAGCCCGATGGGAATCCATAGCAAATGACTCTGCAATTAGTAAATCTGTCCTATTGTGACAGCTCTATTATTAAACTGCCATAAATGCCAGGCTATTAATCTGCTGTCTGCTCAATCCCCATGCTTTGCCTTCCTTGCCTGTCCTTTTCACTATTTGATTTTTTTGTTTTGTTTT
Organism: Acropternis orthonyx; assembly: GCA_035583155.1. Classification (NCBI taxonomy): domain Eukaryota; kingdom Metazoa; phylum Chordata; class Aves; order Passeriformes; family Rhinocryptidae; genus Acropternis; species Acropternis orthonyx. The sequence continues at coordinate 9,840,932 of JAWWEU010000023.1, forward strand.
GTTTTAAAGTTTTAACTGCCTTCCAATGTTTGCAGGGAGAAGGTGAGCAGTGGTACTTGCAGGGGGGGGAAGGCTTTGTGGCACTGTCCTTTAGGAACTTTTCATCTGTCAGGCTGGTGAGAGAAAGCCCTGAATGGTCACCTCTCACTTGCTTGGAAACTTTTGCTACTTCAAAACTGAAGAACGTGAAACTTTTAATTTGCAAAAGTTCAAGCAAGCTGCTTTTTGTAGGAAGATGAAGGGATAGGAAAGGAAGCTGTAACAGCAAATGGACAACAATATTGTCTTGGGAAAAGCCATAGCTGTCCCAATGGCAGGTTGAACTTTGCAGCTGCTGTTTTCTCCATCCTATGACAGGGGGGAGCATCTAATTTCTTAGCCCATAAATCTGCTCTGCCACCACAGGGAACAGGCGATGTGCTGGGCTGGGAGCCTGCAGCGCTGCAAACAGCAGTGACAGCACAGCCTCAAATTTCACCCCAGAGAGTGCCTCCATGGGGGGTGTTGTGCATGGGCAGCACACACTTGTGCATGCTCATCCCTCCTGGAAAAGCAGAGGCTGCCAGGGGGGCAGTGGGCAGCAATAGCATCTAGAGGAGTGGCTGCTGCAGTGTGGGACGGGGCTGACAGGAAGGCTTCACCTGCAGTCTGAACACTGAGATTGGCCTATGGAGGTGGCAGGGCTGGCACCTCCGTCCTGAGGTTTCTACTAGACAAGGAAATTGTGTCCTCTGCTGTGGTGTGAGGATGAGCTAATCGCAGGGACATGTCTGCTGGCTGGTGAGAAAACACACAGGAAGGTCCCCACCAGCTTTAAATCTATGACCTCAGCTGCTGTTCAGTGTGTTCCTTGTCTCAGGGCAGAGGTTTGCCACCCTGCAGCTCCCCATGCACCAACAGTGCCCTGTGGAGAAAGAGCTGATGATGTGCTGCCCGCTGCTGCCTGGTAGAAAATCTGGATGTATACTTAGAAAATGTGCATGTACAGCTGCCCTGTTCTTTTCTAATAGGAAGTCATCCTGCCCAGTAACTGGTATATTTTTACCCACTGCTAGGAGAAGAGTGTATCTTTCAGTACTGTCTAGACTAGGTCTTTCTGAAAGCTTGGAAATTTGAGATTGTATGGACTTCTAACAGCTGGAGTATGAAGAAAGAATCCACAGAGGGATGGGCCTTGGCAGAGATAACAGTAAAGTGATCTATCAACCTGAAATCTGAGACTTAAAAACTGTTGTGCTGATGAAATGAAGAGCAGCAAAACTCCTCTAATGGGGAATTGCATCTGTTTTTTTCAGGCTTTTCCCTCAGCCTCAATGACTTAAACACAGCTGTGATGGCGTAAATCAGCTGCACCATGTAAACACCTAAATTCTCTTTGCGTCCCGTTGCTATAGAAACTTTCCCGAAGCCTGGGTACCTGCACAGCTGCTTTGCTGCTCAGGGAACACTGGATGCCTCCAAGCTGGGGCATCCCATCGAGGAGATCTGCTGTGGACTCGGGCCCATTCTGGAAAGGACTTTTTTTGGCTGCTGTATTTGGGCTGCTGAGGTATTAATGAAGATCTGCATCCACTTAGTGCCAGATTTAGTCCCTTGTGACAAGCGATGGGCTTCCACTGAGGATGCTGCCCTCTGTTAACTGTGGGTATTTAGGAGATTCTTAAATACAGTGTTATATTCCTAATTATGCAGAAATCCTTCAGTCTGGCGTGTTTCATCTGGAATTATGCTCAACTGTCAAATCCTGCCAAATACCTTCTTAAAGTGAAGGAGGCTGGTGCACTTGGGTTGTTCTCTGCTGAGAGGAGAATCCCAGCCACAAGGCTAAGCAGCCCAGCCCTGAGCAGGATGAGTAGATGTGGGTGCTGCTGGATTGGATGTGCCCATTTCCCTTTTCACAGTGGAGAGGAGGCACAGCGATGGGCACCCACGTTCCCTCACCCGTGTGGGGCCAATGTAAACGCTTATTTAGGGCGAGTATTATTGTTTGTTCATGAGGTTCCTTCATGGCAGTACTTCCAGAGGAGACTGGATGGAGGCTTTCACCACGGAAGGTCTCTTCCAACCCGAGTTATTCTGTGAAGAAGGGAGAGGAGAGAGTGGCTTTGGGAGAGGACTGATGCACTTGCACTCTCCTCCAATACCCTTCTGCTCTGACTATATCACTGCACACCAGGAGTGAGTCATTCTGGGGATAACAGGCTGCATGATGTTTTGTATATTTAATAATGTATTTAATGTGGCTGCAATTCAGATCACAAACATCCTTTGCAATGGTGCAACTACTGTCTAAAAACATCCTGATGGGCTTGAGGCAAATTCTATTTCTGAAGGAATACAGGTTTTTATTACCTTGGAACACCACATAAAATGTAGGTAATTGCTATTCAGTCATGTCTGGGCCACCATCTGCATGCAGTTCTCACCAGTAGTGTGAGATTACTGCAGGGGTGCACCTGAAATCTTGCAAGGAATCTTTAATGCCCCAGTTGCAACCCGTCTTTCAGGTGTTGCTTGCTGGTTCAGAGCCCCTGCAGGCTTCACTCCTCTGATCATTTCGATCAAGAGCTGTTTTCTTGTTTTCTGCCCTGCAACATCCATGCATCAATTCTCAGATATATAGAAAGCAACCCCATAACTTTCACAGAAATCTCCATGTCCTATTAAGTCTTGTGCTGCTTCCTAGCAACAAATTAATAGTTGAGTGAAAGGGGCTTATAGTACAACATATTTTGGAGAGTAAAAACTCTTAAATGATTGTTCTGTAAGTAATTGGACAGAACATTTCTGTTCTGAAATACTTTTTCTAGGGAGCTTTTTTAAACCTGTAATGCTAGTTCCTGTTCTGCAGTAGGTCTGTTATTGCATGTCAGGGATGTCAGCTAATGTGAAGGTGGCAGGTCACAAAACTAGGTTTATGTAGTGCTTCTTGCAGCTTTCAGAAAATGATTTTCTCGCTGTGCTTCTTTTTTTTTTTTTCCCTCTGAAAAGATGACAGTCAAAGCATCTTTTTGCCAGGTGTTACAGCTTCAAAACTTGGTTTTCTTGGCCATAATTCAACCAGTGTTGACTCTGGCCTGGATTCTGTGTGTTTATCTTTGTGGGGTAATAGCGCTTGCAGTTGTGAGCCTTTCAGTATTGTTCCCAGTGGCCTTTGCACAGAAATATGGTCTCGGAGTAGGAGGTGAGCTCTGGAGAGTGAACTTCTGCAGGAGTTTCTGTGCCTTTGAGTACCAGAAACAACAGCCAGGAAAGCACAGGGAAATAGGGTGTTGAGGGAATAGCTCTGCTCTAAATACTGCTCTAAACTTTATGACGATAATGAACAAATCTCTAACTTTTAGTACCTTACTGCACAAGTAACTACTGCCTTCCAGCATGTGAATGGCTGCTGAGGTAGCAGAGAGTGAGCACTTGCTGCCTCTTCTCATGTGTAATCAAAAGGTACAAATGAGAAGTCATCTTCATCATAAACTGGGTCACTGGGTTAACACAGTTTTGAAAACATCCCCTCCTAACCCATGCCATTAATATCTCAGCATCCATCTAGATTTTAATACTGTCATATGCCCATGATATGTGTGTCTGTTGCCTGCTTGCTCTGAGGGTTTTCTCCTTTGGTTGAGGAAATACTCTGCAAGATTGAGATTACTGCTGAATGCAGGATGGTGCTCTGACTGGTAACAATTCATCTTCATTTGGACACTAAATATTCCATTTCTCTAGCTGATGAAAGGCTTGATTTAGGGTAGTGGCTTAGTGGGTATTGCAGGAAGGGTTTGAAAAGGCAATATTCAGCTGAACTTTACACAAATTCAGTTTTTAAAAACTAGTTGAGCTTTTGAAGTTTCTGAGTCTGGTACCCATTCCCTGAACTCTTGTGTTTCTTGCTGCCATGGGTTTGACTGAGACACACTTGTTTGGGTGGTGTTTGCACTTCTGAGGATTTTCCCTTTGACAGTGATTCAGCAGAAAATCCTAGGGTTTAGGGCAAGAAGGAATAGGGGAAGCACTTACTGAGCTGTATTTGCTGTTCTGTCAAAAAAGATGGGTCTTCTCTCTAGTTTAGATAGCTGAAGTTAGGAACTTAATTCAAGGGACTTAAGATGAACTGTTTTCTAGGCAAGCATGTCTTTCGCCTTGGCCATCCTACAGGGAGCCCAGGGGATGCTCTTAAATGGCTCATATAGGTGAGGATGGATCCCTTCCCTAGCACCTTCCTGAAAGGTGTTGCCCTTGTTCTGAACAGCACGGCTGAGACTTTGTGGCATAAAACATTAGTTTGACTTTCCTCTTGAGTCAGACACTAAATACTTCATCCTTCTCCTTACAGCTTTTGGGCCCACATACTCCGTTGCTTTTCTGATCTGCAGTCTGGGCAGGGTGGGTTGGCACACTGTCCCTCCTAATGGTGTGACCTTCCCTGATCTGATAATGGCAATATGAAAAATTGCTTTGCTAACAGGTGTGTTACCCCTTTTGGACTGGTAGTGAGGATGTTGCAGGGAAGTGCCAGATGCCTGGTTTACTGAGCAGCAGGAGTGCAGATTTCATGTGGAGAAGGACTCAGTCCTCCTTGCCCTGCAGCAGCAAGAGCTGAATGGCCACAATCTCACTTTGTTCATTTCAGATGTCTTTGAACGTGCTTTTCCTCCTCCCCTCTTTCGGAGAAATAGGGTTCACTCCACCTTTGCTGTTAGGCATCCTCCTCTCCCTCCTTAAGCGCATCTTTCACAGAGAGATCACATGATCAAGCCAACCCCTTTTTCTCATGTAGTGCAAATCCCATCTACTCCAGGTAGTCAAGATTACCAACCAGCTTTACTTGCAGGCTGTGAGAGCAATAGGTTGTAGTCGCCACTGTGGTTAGCAAAATTCTCTCTGTCTAAATGGAAGGCAGTTGTGCCCTCAAATGCCTCCTTTACATCTTCTCCCACCCTAGAGCTTAGGAGCCAAGTCCCAGCCACCCTGAGGTTTGTGGGATCATGCTGTGACTTCTGCGGGATAATGATTTTTCTGTCCACGTCCAAATCTCACTGACTACCAGTTACAAAAGGGAGATGGTAAATTCATTTGTTAGCTGCACTCTTGCCTGCAAGATTTACTTCCATCAGGGATTTTTATAGGCCAGTGCTGTGTCTTTCCTGATGGGGATGTGTGGTGGAGGAAATTTATTGTTCCCTTCTTAATAGATAGCTGTAATTTCATTTCGGAACAAGCACTTTATGTGCGAGAAAGTGATTCCATTATGCCACTGCACAGCGTTGGGAGCATCCGTGGCAGTGGGGCATTTGGATTAACGAGAGTAAAGGCTGCACATCTGCTGCCCTCCATCCCTATTCACAGAACAAAGTGTTAATCCTAAAGAAAAGAGAGCAATTAGCTTGTAAACCCTTCCTGAACCCACTGGAAGATTAGCCATTTTCAATTAAAGCTTTTCATCTGGAAAGATAATGGGCTAAAATTTCCAGCTTTTAAAAAATACTATTATTGACCATGTGGTTTTATTTCTGTCAATTTACATCCTTTATAATTAGCTACCCTGGGATAATTAGGACTGTCTCATGCCATACCCTGTTCCCCACTGTCTCCCCTTAGAATGCAAATGGCAAACTGACTTTGTGGTTTGTCTCCTGGCCTGTTGCAACTAGCATGGATCCACTGTTGTTGTCTGGACCCACGCTGGGGATGAACCCTAAGCAGTATTTTATAGATGATGGTAACACACACACAAGCAAAAGGAGAAACCTTTACACACTGCTATGAACATGCTGTAACTGTTCCCGGGGAGACCGGATGGGAGCAGGGAGGTTGATTGCATCTTGCAAACCTGCAGTAACAAGCAACTTGCAGTCCCTCGGGGAGCTCTGTGTATTCTAAAGCCAAAACACTTCATAAATCCCTGGTCCCAGCACTTGGGGGTTACCTGGAGCTGTGTGTGGCTGTGCTTTGTCCCAGCTTGGGAGGTAAAATTTGACAAGCTGGAGCAGGAGCCAAACTGGCAGATGGAAACACCTTTCCCCAGAACATGTGGCTGAGCAGCTCTGTCTGAAGGTGTCTGCATGTTTGAGCACTCCTGAACGGCACATCGCTCCTCGGGGCATCTGGGTAGAGCTGGGAGCTTTCCTAAGGCAGCCAGGGAACCTGACCTGGTTTCACCCTGCATTGGAAAGCTGCACACTGTGGCATTGCAGTGCCTTTTGGGTCATCTCTGCTTTCTGTGATCTGTTCCCCCCTGTGCTCCTGCTGCTGCAGAGTGTGGCACTGGCAGCGCTCAGCGTGGTCCACGCTGCTGACCCACGGTGGGGGAGAGGCTGGGGCTGGAGCCTCATCCAGCACTGTGCCCCCACTCGGCCAGGTATCCCTGCACTGCCTCCTGTCCCATGCTGCCACGAGTTAATGTCACCTGCTGTGTTTCAGGGGACTTGTGGCTTTGGTCACGACCTGTGACTCTGAAACACGGCAGTGCCTGTGCTGTCCTTAGTGGCTATGCTACAACTAAGCAAAGAGAAGAAAGGCCGATCTTTCAGGGAACTGCTTGGCTGTGCAGGCCAAGGTGCCTCACATGGAAATGTAAGGTACCTCCACGGCCAAGGACTTCTGAATGAGGTAAGCTCAATGAGATATCTGAATGCAAAACCATCCGGAGCTCTGACTCCTGAGCGCAGTGTGGGCTGTACTTTTTCTGAGTCACCAATATTATTGGTGTTGCTCCTAGTTCTTGGCTGTCTCCTATGCAGACCTTGGCCAGGTCCCACCGAGCTTTGCCTTGTCTTTTTCAGAAGAGTTGCACAGTGTAGATACTGCATGGTAGCACATTAGAGCATATACATTAAAGCCATTAAAGCTTCTTTTTGCTTAAGGAATATGGCTTGCTGCTCTTGGGATTTCACTGGCCTTACCACATTACTGATGCATTGTCCTTTGCAGTCAGCGCTTTTCCTGCTCTTTCTTTGTTGAAGTGCATGTGAAAATACGCCTTGGAAAATATTTTACATCTGAACTAGTTAATACAGCACCTTGGAGAGAAGGTGTCTGATGCAACAGAGTACAAATGAAGCCTCATTAAGCAGGAATTCAGTGATTCTACTGAATGCCCCAGCAATTAAATTTCATCTCGTTTCATATGCAGGTCAGGAGAGTTTGTGAAAGAGAATAGAGGAAGCAGAGCACTGTGGCTCTGTACTATGCAAATTAGTGTTAACATGGCATTTCATTTATTGTTAATGCATTGTTACACTGCTACTCATTGAATAGAAACTGTGTGACAACTGGTAAGACTGATGACCCACTTGCTTATTTTTCCATCTGCATTGGCAGCGTTGCCTCTGAAGAGACCAGTGCCAAGATAAATCCTTTAAGGGGAAGTTGCAGAGGTTTTTCTTCCCACAGACAGGAGTGGAGTTGGATGCTGCCTAAGACCTGTCCTTCGGACTGCAGTAGACTGTAGCATTGCTTCTCTCTTTCTTTTGGGGTGAGATGTGGCACGGCCACATCCCAGTTACTAGAAGGGCCTTTTGTTTGGGCTCAAGCACGGGGTCCTTTTGAATCAAGAGGAAGAAGCCTTCAGTCCCTACTATTGCAAAGACCTCTGCTCCTGTAGTGTGTAACACAGTAGGGGATTCAGCCCCATCCACACGCTCACACCTCTGCTCCCGTGGGGCAGCTCCCTGCTGTCCTTTAGGTTGATTGAGCTCTGGGGTTGTGTCCTGTTCTTGAAGGGCTGCAGTGCTAGTTTCTCATTTTCTCTCTATATCTAAAGGTTCATAACAGGGTATGTTTTCTCTCATCTGTATTTTGATTAATGTGAGCTATGTGATGGAGCTTGTTTCACCTAAATTGCCTACCCACAGTGGGGAGGAAGGGTGGATACTGGCCAGCTGCTAACACATACCCATCACTATTTTCATTCTTAGTGATATTAATAAAATAAAAAGAAGAAACAGCATTTCTGCTGAAGAGGAGAGACCACGAACAGGCCCTTCCAGGGCAGCCACTGGTGCAGATATTTATGTGCCAACTGCAGCCACCATGCATTCACTGTAAATTGGAGTGGTTTAATGACCTTAAAACTGGAAACCAATCCCATCACTGAAGAACTTGAACACTTACTTTCCCTACAGTTTTTTATCTGTTAACAACTTGCTGCCTTTCCAGTGCATTGATCACTAAAAGCTGGGAAGATGGGAGCTATTAGGCATTTTTTTGCCCCCACCGTCATGGCACTGCTCTTGGTTTCCATTTCTGCATGATCCCCCCAATCATACACATGCTTGAGGATTTTCCTAGTGTCCCAAGGCTGCGTGATATCAGCTAGCAAAATTTCCATATAAGAATCGAGGGAGGTAAAAAAAAAACAGTTAGCAGCATTCTCAAAAGGGGGTGTGTATTTTGCCCAGGAAAAGTGTTTATTCTGTACAACACAGCCACAGAAGTAGACATAAATGGGAGAAATATGCTCAGTCTGGCTGAAAGTGTTGAACCTGCTTTCAGATCCTGTGCAGGCAACTTTCAGAGCTCTGCTTCTTTTGGACCAGGTCATAACTCCCACCTTGCCCTGGCGTGGCCAGTGTTTGTTGGTGGATCATTAACCTCCTGCTGCATTGCTTATTGCTGTGTCTTGTCAAGTGCATCTCCATTTGGCTTAAAAAATCATCAGAAAGCTGAGACTCACTTTTGTTGGGATGACCTCTGCTAACAAGGTCCCTGAACGAGCTCTTTTGTGTCATTAGAGCTGGCTAGGGAATAAAAGATCTTTTACTTTACTGCAGCCTATTTGTCTTCCAGTGTTTCTCTTACCAGTACTGGAGTCCCCAGCCCTGTAGTGTCCTACTCTGATTACCCAGAAAAATGTGCAGGAACCATTTTATTGTGTTCTGGTGGTGGAGGGAATGGATGGGGGTCTTGGAAATACCTCCAGCAGCACTCTCTGTCTCGGTGCTCTGCATGTGTGCGTGCAGCAAGGGCTCTAATTGCCTAGTGGATGGGTCAATTTGTCTTTCGGTGTTCATTACCCATAATAAATTAATGTTTGGGACTGGCTGGTGGAATTTGCACTTAAAGGAAAGAACAATCATGGACTTCTTCCTCTGGCTCCATTATTAAACTGCTTAAATACCCTTTTCTTTAAAGTTTTTTTTTTTAATCCATTCTTCATTTCCCATTAAATTCTATTGATAAAACAGTGTGTTTCACTTTGGGTTTGTATGTGAAAAACAGAGCATCTGCTCAGACCAGAGATGAGCCTCACTGCAGGCCTGAGGCTGACATGCAGTTGTCTCGGGTTTCTAAATAAGCACAACTATGTAAAATTGGAGCAGATGAAATGGAGCAAATGTGCAGCCAGTGGATAGCTGGGTAATCAGCATTGAAGTCTCTTCCACCAAAAAAGTGGTGGGTCTTCCTTTTGTTCCCCTTCCTCCCTGTCTGCTGCAACCAAAAATCTATCAAGGAAGGGTTCAGACTCTCCAAACCTCTTGATTTTGTGCAGAAATGGTTGGAGTTCCCAGTAAAAACTGTCTTTCCCAGTAAACCATCTGGAAGCGCTGGGTCTGCTGTGCCAGAAACAAGCCTTGACAGGGGGTATGGTCAAGAAGAGGAGTCCCCAGCCCCAGGCAGGCCCCTGATGTGCAGGTGTGTGATATTAAATGGAAGAAGTAGGATTGGAAGGAAGAGATGGCAATGTAAAATCTTAATTTAACATCTGAATTTAAAAGAAGTAGAAAGAATCTGTGCCAGTCTCTTCTGAACCTTCTCTAACCCAAAGCAATTTCTGTTGCTATTAATATCATTTTATATGCGGTTAGAACTTCGGCATTTCTCTGCGCACTCTAAGTGCGTGTGGTTGGGTGTTTTTCCTCATCGTTTTCCTGTGGCTGACTGTTCATTATGTTCATTCAGCTGTCTTCAGAGAGTCTCCTGAGACTTCCTAATGTGGAGTGATGTAAGATTCTCTCCATGTTCTCCAGAGCTCAGAGCATGTTCAGCGCTAAATGGTCCATTTCGGGATCTTGCTTGAGTGTTCCACAGTGCTGTGACTTCTGACGAGGATGCTTTTGGATGTGGTTAAGTAAGTAATGGTTTAAATTGCAGGAACAAATACTCGTCAAGCACTGGACTAAATTATGGTTATTTGGAATAGCCTGTGATCTTCCCTCTCCTGTTCCCCCTGTCATGTTTGCATAAAAGTGTATTCTGTAAATATAATTCCAACCAGTTTAGGCCATGTAAGGTTTGCAGTGTCACTCCCACTGAGGTTCTGGGAGGATTTGTAAGTTGCCTCTGAGAAAAGATGTATGAGGTTCAAGAGCAGGACAGTATATGTTGGGTACAAGAAATGCTAAACCAAGTGCTAGTCTGTGTGTGTAAGGGTAGATACTCCTTACTTACAACAAATCAATTTTACTCAAAGGTCAGCCTGTTTCTGACAAAAGTGAATGCCCATTTCTCTAGACTCATGGCCTGTTGACTGGTATTACCACTTCAGTTGTATGGACAAGAACCAAGAGCCTGCATGGATGGATGTTTCCAGTAGGGCCCACCCAGGAGCTCTCCAGCCATGGACTGCCCTCATCCTGTGCTCTCTTTGCACTCAGCATTTTATACTGAAGGAGGGGATCCAAGAAAGCATTCCCTACACTTTCTTTCCTCCTGGGATGGCAGTAGGAGATAAGAATATGCCAAGAAAGCTGAACTGAAATACTTCTGTTTTCTTTTTCTTTTCCCTGTGAAAAGACTTTTTTAATGTCCCACCTCCCCAAAATTAATTTCTTTTTCCAGTAGACAGAATCTGTGGGTAAAAACCAAACATTCTTAGGTGAAGCTTGTAGGCAGTTGATACTGCCAGAGAATTTTTGGATAGCTACTAATTCCAAGCACACAAGCTTAAAGTTTGTCGAGAAGGTACAAGACAATGAACAGACTGTTCCTGAAAAATCAAACCTCTACATACTGTTCCTTGAGTTTGTCACCTTAGTTTAAGCTGATGCCTCATGATCTTTTATGACACCTACATATTTTGATGTAAAAACATGAGGTTTTGGGCTGCCTTGTTTTGTTGAGGAGTGTGTGGTGTATCCTTTCCCATTAGAAGTTCAAGCTGTTCACTTCAACTGGTTGTAATATAGCACCACCTGAAACATGGAGAAAGTGTTGTGTTTGTGGATTTTGGCCAGAAAAATAGAGTAAACATCTTTATCCTCTCCAGGCTCCTGGTGCGCTGGTGTGTTGCCAGCCAGCTCAACAAATGCCACCAGCAATTCTGGGCTGGAAATGCCCAAATGCTTCTTCATTTCCCCATCAGAGGAATGGGGCAGCTTCATTCAGGTCTCATCTACAAAAACAAGCAGCTTCAAGTGCATAGTAGACCTGTCCTCTCATGCACGTTCTTAATGCAACTGATATTCTGGGAAGAATTTTATGGTGGTATAAACGCAAACAATTGTTTTTAGATATTCTTTGAAACATCATGTTGGAGACATCCATTTCGTGGCATCCAAAGCAATGGGCTATTCTCAAATTAGCATCTTCTAATTGTGTTGCAACTGGTGATGTTTTTTTCCTTTAAGATGGAATTTCTCTGCAGCAAAAGCATTAATAGCTGTATGAAAAGATTTCTAATTATAAATTTTGCCTCAATTACTAATTAAGTCTATTGTCAGACTGAACAACTTCTTAAAAACAAATTATGGACCGAAATATCTCTTTTGTAAGTAGCTTTTTATTCGTTAGTAATTTTATTGCTTTTGTATAAGTTGTCTGCGTGTGAAACAGCTGAGTTTGAACCACAAAAAGATGCTGCTGCATTTCAATCCAAGCAAGAACTCTGGCATTAGGCTGAAACCCAGTTCTCCTTCTCCACAAAGAGTTAGGGTTCCCAGATCTGTAAAAATTTGTTGCTGGTACATTCAGATGTGTACAGGCCCTTTTGATTTATCCTGCTTTGTTTCCTAAGAAAACAAGACTTAACTTTGCTGCCTCTCCATGAGCTTCCTTCTAAATCTGTAACCTCTTGGCCACTTTCAGACAAATCTAGTAGCAGTCCCAGACATGACTGGACCCTCATACAAAAGTGTAGATGGTTTTTGTACTTTGGACCATGCTTGTCTTGCTCTCTCTTCACCATTTGTAGGTACAATCTTGCTGTTACAGATGACACCAGTTCCAAGGGAATAGTGTGGTGATTGCCATGGTCTGGTTGGTACTGTTTCTGTCTCACAGTTTGACTGAGGAGGGGACCTGCATGATGCTGGAAGGCAGGATCCAACCCTCTGTGCTCTGTGCACACACTTACTGCCCCACAGCCATCATTCATCACTTTCAACATTCATCACAGCCCACAGTGGCATCATTCTCTTGCATGCTCTGTATCTTCAACACAAATCAGCCTGCTTTGCTTTCTATTTTAATAGTAAAAGTTTATTATTTTTCACAGCAATGGTTTATTACAACCATTCTTACTAGGCCAATGCCCTATCCCCACCCACAGTGCAGGACTAGCATGTTTGGAAGGAGCCATTCAGCATCCTGTCCTGGAGGGCCAGACTCCCCGGGACCAAATCCTAGCACAAGACTTGCAAGCCTTTTGCCCGTGCTGGTTCCTCTGCCCTTTCTAAGAAAGGGTTAAACCGAGTTTTCAGCAAGGGCTGTAGGCAGGACACAGGACTGCAGCCTCACACTCGCTTACTAGCACTGTGTGTGTGTTTGGGAGGCAGGGTAATGCTTTGACAGCAGCTTGACATTGCCTTGAAAGGTGCTGGAGGCTCTGCAAGCGCTTGCCAAGAGGGGGTGGGGGAGAGGAAAGTGTGTCAGGCAATACTGCAGTTGCAGCCGCTTCTTGCGTTAAGCCCCGTTGCTGCTGCTGCAACTCGGGGGCCGGAGCGGCTCCGCTGCCGCCCAAGTTGTGCCGCTGCCTCGGGGACAGCGGAGCCTCCGCCGCAGCACCGCCCGCCTGCCTCCCATTTATACCCCCCCTTTTTTTTTTTTATTTCCCCACCCCCCCTCGCCTGAAATCCCCATGAAAGCCGCCGAAGGGCTCGGGCAGGAAGGGGCCAGCACATCTCCATGGGGTGATGCCCGCTCTCCACCGGTGGAATACCGCCGGGAATGAAGTGCGCGCTCGACATTTGCTGCATCTGCCGGAGCGTCAGGGTTCAGCGGCTGCCTTCCCTTTAACCAGCTGTTCCGGCTAATCACTGCGCTTCCAACTTTTGCTTAGCAATGCCTGATGGCCACTGGAGCCGAGAGAACTAGCACGGCATTTTAGGACCAGATTAAAAAAAAACCAAAAAAGCAACCAACAAAGCAACCATACCCTTCATTTTCCTATTTCTGCACAGGACTGGCGAGTCACACGTTAAACATCCGTGCAAAGACCTTTCTGTCTAAAGGATTGCCACATTTGTGAGTCCTCGCAAACTGGAGTGCCCAGGACGCTTTCTGTCTGGTCTCGCTGCCGTGGAGTGAGGGGAGCAGCGTGTGCGCTGCAGGCGCCCTGGGCGGCGGGAGGCAGCCCGAGAGTGAGCCCGGGCTGGCTGGGGAAGGATTCCAGCGCGGGCAGCGAGGGAGAACGGAGCGGCTGGTGATATTAGCTGAATGATTTGATAGGTAACAGCAGACATGCTTTGTGGACTGAAAAAGGATTTGCAGTCAGACTTTGGTGAGTGAGCCTGTCTGTATTTTTTCCCTCCTTCTCCAGTACTTTACTTTTGTTTAATTTGATTTCCTTTAACCACCTTTAATAATGTTAATTAGCAGTTTTGTGTGGTACTTTGAAACTGTTTTGCAAATCCAAACCGTCTCATACAAACTTAATTGCTTTGATTTGCAAAATGTATTTCTGCTTTTCTGTAAAGAATTTCTCCCCGTGACCACTGGAGAGTACCCTTCAGGCTGCCTTCTCCAGCTGGAAGATTGGCAGACACAGGGGCTGTTCTTAAAGCACCTCAGATATTGCGGAGCCTTTACGGCTGTTTTGGCCTTTTAAAAAACAAAATCTAAATGTAGTTCTTCTGTTTTCCAAGATCAGTGTGTGAATGGGCTGGGCATTCTGCAATGGTGAATAGGGGCCTGGGGAGGGGAAGGACTGGGATAAGGGACTCTGCTGAACATGGTGGGATCACTGCCATCACCCCACCTCCAGTGTAATCCACTGTTACCTTGTCTAATGAGTATTTCAGCTCCTGCTAGAAATCTGCCATTTCAATGACCTGCTCACCCCTGTTTAGATACCTGGGGTGAGCAATTCACTGTTACCGTGGAGTATAAAGAAACCTGTTTCATTTCTGCAAAAGTGAGTAGATGAGTGTAGAAGGGCACCTTTATGAAGGGCACAGACATGAAATCCTGGCTCTGGTCTTTCCAGAGTGGACAGGCTCTGGTATTTGTAACTGGGTGCAATATTCAGGTGCTTTGTTGCATGCTACAGCTCTGCTTGTTGCAGCTGAATGTACTGCACGGAGCTTGCTCTTCTGCTGTGATGCAAGCGTTTCCTTTCTGAAAGCAAAGACATTGGAGCTGGAAGTAGAGAGGTAATTTATCGTTTCTGAATCATTTTACATTGCCTGAAGTGATGTAGTGTGGCTGACTTGGCCTAAAGCATGAACCTAAATTTAGGAAATTGTTTTCCCTCCCTAAACCTGAGGGGTAAAATGAACCAGGTGTAAAGCAGCTTAGCCTTGCCTGTGTTGCCTAATCCCATGGATGGTGGCTAGATGCAATGTCCACCTACTGTACCAGCACAGCAAGGAGCATTTTTGGGGGCTGGGACTTACTTTGAAGCTGCCTGAGACACAGCGATGAGGCGTGGTAGGCAGAGGGAGTTGGGCGCGTGATTTAACAGGGCAGGAATGCAGCCGTTCCATGGAAAGATCAAAAGACAACTTGGCAGGAGCTTCCATTGCTCTTGGGGCTGAGCCATAAGCTGGGCCCCTGGCTCAGAGGTGGCTGACACCGACTGTGCTGAAGGGGTCTCCTGGATGCCACCAGCCCTGACTGGGTCATTCATGCAGTTCTCCCAACATGTCACCAGACACATCTGGTACTTCCAGGTCACTCTGCAGCTGCAAGTGGAAATGTTGTGTGGGTGTTGGCTGATGAAGTGAGGAATATTCCTGATGTCAGCCCCAAACCTTTCTTGAGAACCCTGAGTCAGTCCTGTGTCATGTACAAGGGAATGGTACAATCACTGAGCGGGTGAGGAAGCCTTCTTCACCCTGGTGTCAGACCCTCATAGCTTGTGCTGGTGGTGCTCCTGAGGGGACCAAAACCATAATTTCATGACCCAGGAGGTACTATCTTCCTTAACACCCCATAGGTGAGGCCATCGTTTGCAACAGCCACAGAGCAAACACAGAGAGAGGAGTGAGCAACCATCTCATTCCATGTCTGCCATCCCTGTTCTTCTTCATTATTTTAGTGCACAGAAAAGAGCTTTGAGCGGGATTGATTACAATGCACTGGGTTTGGCTTTGCCCACACATTAAGGGAGCTCTCTTTTGGTTACTTAGCTGACTTGGTAATGTGTTTTTTCTCCTCATACCTGGCTTTTTCATGAGACTTATCTCTTCATCTGGAAATCTTCTGAAATGGAAGCAATAAAGTACATTGCCGCCTTATCACTCATTTTAACATTGTAAGTGTAATAGGCGAAGCCAGATGGATTGTTTAAAGAAGTATCCAAACATTTCAAAGGTGCTTTCTGGGCCTTCCACCATTAGGGTCTTGGTGATTTCTTTTCTCTCCTTCAGCCACTCTCAAAAGTTTTTTGATGGATCAAGTTAATAATACAGAGCTTCTGTCTGTCTTTCAGACAGAAGGGTCTGAAAATGCAAACTAGTGGTGATGTTTTATGGAAGATGGGGCAAGTGCTTATCTTCTGGTTAGAGCAATCTTGTGTGTGGCTCTGCTGATAGAGGTGATAATGTGTTTCCACAAGAGCCCTTCTAGTCTGCCATTGGAGGACTACCCTGAAATGCTTTATGGCCTTTCTGAAGTCTAGGAACACCATCTATGTTTTACTCTAGCAAACTTCATGTTCAGTTATTCCTTACTGCAGGATTACTGCAGGAGTGGGCACAATGACAGAGCTCATTGATTCTCCTTTGCGCTGCTCCAAGTGACAGGCTGAGGATCCCATTGCCCAAGTTAAATGGTCAATTGAGGACAGCACAGTCAACCTCAGAAGACCCTTTGTCTTTCAGATGTATGCATTTGGGTGACTTTTTTATTTTTTAAAATATGTTTTGTATAGAAAGTAAAGGAAAAATAAAGGTAGTAGATGAGGATAGTCCGTGCTTTTCTGTTTGGGTCTGTTGTTTGGTTTTAGGTGTGGAGGTTTTTGTTGCCATTAGTAGCCATGCTTTTAGGGTGAGATGGACTCTCTGCAGACCAAGAAAAGCAGTGTGAATTTCCTATCCCTTCTTCCAGACTAGCAAATTGCATCCTTTATTTGCAGGGTGAAATGGACAAGAAAAGAGACTTGTTAATAGATCTCTGCCCCTTCCTGCTTGTTGGTTTTGAAGGGATCAGCAACTCTGTTTATTCTCTGCGTGCCAAATAGGCAGGGGGAGAAATAGAGAAAAACATGCCTGAAAGGGATAGAAAAGTAATGTGAGGAGCTAGAATAAGACAGGAGGAAATCTTCATAGATAAATCTCCTAGGGAGAAAGATTTTATCTTTGTTATTGAGGAATTTATCACAATAGTGCTCTTTAATATAACTCCTGCTCATCAAGCTGCTAACGTCACTTGTCAGCTTTGCCTCAGTTGCAGCAAAATGAAAGATTAAGAGGAAAGCTAACTGGAGTGTGTTTACCAAGACAAACATCTCTGGGTCTGAATCAATGATCTGAATCTTCTTGAGCCAAAACTGGGCAGAGTTTTGCCTGGTCAGTTCCTCTCCCCTGAGCCAGTATTGGCCATGGCTATGTTATCATCCATCCTGCTTGCATTTGAATATATCCAGTCTGGGAATACCACAGCAGCTCAAATTAATTTGGTAGACTGAAATATTAAGGGAAAGCTTTTTGCATCTGCAATTTTGGTGCCATTGCTTGCTCTCCTAACACAGACGACAGATTACTCCTTCCCTCTGTGCATCACACTTCTTGATGTCTCAGTAATAACACTTTTTCTCCTGCCTCACTTCTCTTTAGCATAGAAAACTCATCCCTCCTGCCCAGTTTCAGAAGTTGTGGTGTTCTAGATGTCTGACCAGCCTGCACTGATTCGATCTGAATGAACTCCAGCTGGACCACATCTTTATTGAGCTGTAGTACCCAAATGTGGGCACTGCATTCAAGCCAAGGCTTTTATGAGTGCTGAGTAAAATGAAATGATGATTTCACAGATCTTGCGGACTATGCCCACCTGACTTGTACCAGGGTATTAGCTTTTCTTTCCATGGCACTGTGGAATTACATTTGGTTTGTAGTCCACAGTATCTGAAGAGTCCTTCCTAACTGTCACTTTGATAGTTTTTCCCTATTCTTTATTCACTAGATTGGTCCTACCCAGGTCTGGTAGCTTGTGTGCACCCCTACTGAATTGTACGTCTGTTTTTTCAAACATATATGAATCATTCTGGATTCAAAATTTACTTCCCAGCCCGCTTCCAGTCTCCTACCTGATGGCTATCTGTAAACTTAATAAGATCAATCTCTCTGCAACCATCCAGGTCATTTAGTGAAAACCTGGAGCAGTACCAGACTGGGGAAGGGCCTCCACGAAACTTTGTTTAATACGCCTCTCCCTTCTGATTGTGAACAACTTCTGAATTTTCTCAGTGTGTGGGTTTCCAGTCAGTTTTGCATACACTTCATAATCATCAGTATCCTGCTTCCCAGACATAAAAATTAACACCTGAAACAGTGTCAGAAGCATTTCTAAAATTGAGATCTAACAACTTGCATTTTCTGTCTATCCAGAAATACTGCTCTCTCACGGAAAGAAATTGAGTGGGTATGACTTGTGGTAGATTCAAGTTTCCAGGTAGTCCTCCTCATCTGATGTTAGCAGTTCACATACAGATGGTTGGTTCCAGGATCTGAAAGAGAAGGTGATGAATTTGTCATTCCCTTGCCCCTTCTTTGATAGCATATTGTTTTGTTTTCTATTTTTCAAATTGAACATTGCATTTTGTTCTTAGATGTCTTACCGTCATCCATAAGGTCTTAAAGATGCCTGCTGATGACTTTAGGACTTTGATGACCAGCTCTCTGAAGTTCTTTTGACTAAACTCTGAATATAAATGAGCTCATCTATGCAGTCAAAATAAATTATTGCTCTTTTCTGGAGGTGACCCATTCCACAAAATTGCTTTTTATAGAAGAAAAAAGACCAAAGTTATATCCTACAACTCTTCATAGCCTATAGAAATGAGTTATCTTTTTATTCTTCCTGTATGGAGGTTATGGAGGTTTTCATCTTAAAAGGTTGTGCTCATGCACATCAGATTAGTACAGATTTGTGAGGAGAAGGATGTTTGGCAGTGAAAAAGCCAGACAGATTTAATACAGATGTCGGATCACAATGTCAGCTGAACAACTGCTGTTGAGGTTTTCTTTCCAACGCAGACTGCTGGAGTCCAGTGTCCAGTGCAGACATTAACCTCCCTGCCAACCTGCTTAAGAAAATCTCATTATTGCTGGAAGAGGTGCACTTTGGCTTTGAGTGACCCGTAGAAGGGGACTGAATTTCATGTGGTATGTTAAGTCTTGCTTTTGGCTTAATGTCCAGGTTAATTTTTTCTTTATAATGTTTGTTCTGTTTCGTTAATCCATAGAAGCCAAGAGTAACTGCATTGCCAAAGTGTTTGCATATGTTAGGGCATGTAGGATTTCATTTATTTTGAAAATGGACTGTTAAAATTGATTGTGTGTGGATGCCAGTGTTTATTCCTTATGATATTAACCACCTGGATGGAAATCATACACAATTTTACTCAGAAGGTCAGAAAAAGTCATTGGGCAACTTGTAGGGAAGGGGTGCCTCTGCTTCTCTCTGCAGGCATGTGTAGGTGTTGCAAATAAAAGAAACAATTAAAGCTAACAAGTAATAATAATCAGAAAGAAGTGTTGACGCAGAGCTGGAGGAGAGAAAGTAGAGCAAAAATAAATATTTAGCAACAT
Organism: Acropternis orthonyx; assembly: GCA_035583155.1. Lineage (NCBI taxonomy): Eukaryota > Metazoa > Chordata > Aves > Passeriformes > Rhinocryptidae > Acropternis > Acropternis orthonyx. Next base: position 9,860,059 of record JAWWEU010000023.1, read on the forward strand.
TCATCAATTGACAGTTGAATGCTACCAGGCATAAGAACATTTAAGGCTTTTTTCAACTGTCGGTTCAGCTACTGCATAATTTTTAGCATGTGAGTAATCCCATCACGGTAGGCATGGTCTTAAGCCTTGATAGGATAGGGCCCCCAGGTCATTGTATGGCTGTCTATTCAAGGTGGCAGAATACGGTTTCAAGACAAGCGTGCTTGTGTGGGCGTTAGGAAATTCTGCTTCTGTGACAGTCTGACTGTCAATCTGCCTCTGATTTTTTTTTTCTTATAATATTATTATTATTCTGTACGTAACAAAAAAAATTACTTACTGAGCTTGATGTTCTTAGCTGCCAAGTTTATTAATCTGTGGATTTACAAATTTGTGTGGTAACTTGAAATGTGCAAAATCACCCAGGATGAAGAATTTCTCTCCCTCCATTCCTAACAATTGCCACCCCCAATTTTTTTATTTCAGTGAAAGTAATTTTTTTTTCCTTTGACCGTGTGTTTTTGTTCAAGGATCTGATAATTATATGCTTGGAGATGACGGCTTTTCAAAAGCATCTTTCCCAGCGATTTTCAACTGGAGATGTGGATAAAAATATCTCCCCATTTTTTTATCAGAAATGTTTTCAGTAATGTGTAATTACGAGCTCTGCCTTCATTCAATTCATCCTGGAAGAATTTGCTTCACAGGGAAATTCGTTTCCTAGCTGCTGTAGATGCCAGCATAGTTGGCAGCTGCAGGTTTTGTGGGGAGGAGGGAAAAGAAAGGCCCAGAAATTAAAATTGCTGTGAAGTAAATTGATCTCAACACCTGGAAACCATGAAAAGATGGAATCTCGTAATTTTTTGTTAAGTCATTGTTAAACTGCTTTACATGTCAGTCCCAAAATGGCCCTATAAATTATTTAGTGTAGCTGAGAGATGAAGAGATGAACTACTTAATCCCACCTCATAACTGATCTGTTTCTAATTGTGCAGGTTCATGAAATCATGTTAGCAAGGTGGAAGGAGTTGTGGTTTTCTTCCCAGCAGTAGTCTAACTTCCAACCTCAGTATATAATTAATACTCATGTGGTTTACCATAATGAAGCTGGAAGTTAGGAACCAGCTCAGGCTCAGGGAGAATAGTGTTGGTGAGAAGGGCTGTGCAACAGTTACAAAGAGCATGAACATGCTTTTGTCCGGGGAGGCAAGAACTTCTGCTAGTAAGAGTAAGATCTGGCTCCCTGCTGCCCAGGTATGTGGATAAAAACAGGATTTGCTGCATTCTTCTGTTTCATTGCATCCTCCTTTTCCCCAAAGGAGTGATGTAGGTCCCTGATCTGGCATGTGCTTCTGTTTTGGAGGTTATATGCCAAGTTGTTTGCAGAGATTGAACAAATTGACTTGCTTGATATCCCACATAATCCTGCCCTCTCAGCTTCTGTCCCTCCTCAGAACGCTCTCGGTGCCTGGGGACCCCAGAGGTCCAGCACACCCAGCCCTGCCCTGCAGGAGCTCTCACCCGAGGCTGAGAGGGTGGGATGGCAGGGCTCCAGTCAGCAGCTTTTCCCAGCCAAATAGGTGAACTAAGTCATGGATCTGCTCCTGTGTCTTTGAGAAGCCACGTGCACAACTGTACAAATGATGGAGGTCTGAGTCAAACCTCTCACAGTCCCCACTGTTGTGCCACCAGCCTCGGTGGAGTTGTCCCAGCAATAAATCTGGTTCTCCATGAGATCTCAGTGGAGATCCCCTCCTTGCCCACTGTGGGCATTATCGCTGATCCGTATGGGGTCCTTGCTGCAGTGAACAGTTCAGCCTGAAATGTGAAGGATATGGCCTGCTCCTGCCCCCGTGATTTATAGAGGATAATTTCATTGTGGAATGTGGTGCTGTTTGGGTAGGATTAAACTCTTGGCATAGCATGAAGGTATGTGTTTTGCTAAAGGTTTTTTTTTCCAATAATGTGATGCATTTCCCATATAACCTGCTGTGTAAACAGATCGTGTTCCTTCCTGCTATGAGCTGCTGTGCTCTGTTGCTCATGCTGCCAGAGTGCCTCAAACCTGCAGCCCTTGGGAGCAGGGGGGCATCTTGGGGCACGGTCTCTGCAGGTTCAGCCTCAGCTGACCCCTCTGATGCACGTAATGAAGCCATGTGTGTGTGTGAGTGTGAGATAGGAATGGACTAAGTGGGTCCTGGGATAAAGCCACAAAGATAGGCCTGAAATCTGGGGAAATCAGTGGGAAGATGTTCAGTATGTATAGGTTTGGCTCAGACAGCCCAGGTGACATAAAAACCTTGTACCTCCGGAGTTAAAATCAGGGTGAAGTTAGAAGAGCTCTGAAAAAGAAGGTACATCACTCATTTCTTCCTATTTTGTGCCAAAATCAGGTGTCACCCTGTGGTGGATGGCTCCCTTGCCTGTCTTTGCTGTGCAGCATGTGGACATTCTCCCTGTTATTCTCTTGCTGCTGTAGCCAGGCTATGCGAGGTGACTGCTGCCATCAGGTTGGTGGCAAATATCATCCAGCTTCAGGCTGGCTGCAGAGACAGTTGGGATACCTGCTGTGATTTGTGAAGCTGGGCAAGAGGTATGAGGCAATAGAGAAAATTTTGTTATTATTAGTAATAATAACTTTAAGAAAAGAATCAAAGCAATTCCTCTTTCCCTTTGTGTTTCAATTTAGCCCCAGCCTTCCCACTTGAGCAAGCTTGGCAGAGGCACCCCGTCAACTTAGAGGGAGGATAAGTATTCACCTCGCAGGAACTGGAGAACAAAATGTTTGGAAGCTGCGGTGGAGGCGGGTGAGCGGAGCTCCGCTGGCTTTCCCTCCTTTCTGGAGGTCCCTTTATCATTCAGCAGCCGACTTGAGCAGCACCATGAGCTATAATAGGCAATTAGCTCCTGGCAGATTTATGTGACACTGCGTTTTATAAGCAAACAATCATGTGTGTTTAGTCATCAAACGGATCTGCTGTATCTAATGTTCACAGAGACGATCTCTTCCCTCTCGTCTCCCTGAGTACACACTCAGCTCTCTTGCACCAGTATGGACCCATGGAGATCCATACTTGTGCAGCACTGGCGGAAACGTGTCATTGGCAGTTGCCTTTGGTTCTGGCATGCAGTGTCCAGAGATAAGCACTTTGCAATATCTGCTCTTGGAGACATCCAGGTTCTGTCTGGAGATTAGCATGGTGGGAACGGGAGATACCTGGGGTGAGGATGTCTCCCTGCCATCCTGAGGATCTTTGGTGGAGGGCTGGGCAGGCACTTGCATAGCACCCTGCTGAGTGCTTGTATCCAAGCGGTTGCAGTGTTCCCCAGACTTTTAGAGGTTTGGAAAGTAGTCAGTTTTAGTATTCATACTTAATTTTAGATACACCTGCGCATGCTGCTCCTCCACACATCCATTACACACTTGACAGAACCTGCTGGCTTTAATTTTTATTAGCACAAGTGCCTTGTTGAATCAAAATTGAGTATTTGGGAAGCATAATGTGACGTGTTACATTTAATGGTTTGCATTCCTGTGTGGAGAAAGGCTGTCACATACATCTCCTCTCTTACTGAGACTCTGTGGTCTTTAGCTACACTTGGATTTTCCCTGAGTTCTTCACTACTTCCCATCCTCCGTAAGCTCTTAAACTCCCAGTTGTGACCTTTCAGGTGTGTGGTGCATCTTTTCAGACATACGCCCTTACTCTGGTATAAACATGCCTGGCCTCGGGTTGCAGTACATGGGGAGAAGGCAGATTTGGGGTGCTGGTAGGGCTGTGCTGCTGGAGCTGCTCAACTCACCCTCGGGAGCTTCCTGCACCCTGGCTCATCTAGGTTGAACTTGACCCCCTCCCTTATTCAAAGGGGAGCAAGTATCTGCCTAGGGCAATGCAAAAATGGCTTTTCCTCAGTCTGTGGCATGAGTCTGCCATGAGCCAGTCGCTCTGGATTTTGTGATGATCAGGAGAAATGGACTCTTACCAAACCGTGAGTGCCATTTTAACCAGTGTCCCCATTCCCCAACCTGTGGCTCCTTGTGGCTGGCACCCTGCTCCTGACTAATCCCAAGGCTGCCCCTGGTTCCTCACAGGTGCTGACCAGAATTCACATCTCTTAATGAGGGTTGTAGAGCACAGCTTGCAGCAATTTGTTCTTAATTTCACCAGGAATTTCCATGCCTTTTGGGAAATCTCGTGCTGGCTGGAGTTGAGACTGGGTTCTCTGCCTGCTTTGCATGACCTGTGCAATGTAAAGCAACTGGAAACCAGCACCGTGGTTTGCATGGAGGCAGCTATGTAAAACAGCTGGAGTGCATTAATAACTCTGCTGGAGTGGGATCTCATCCATCTTTCATACAAAACAGATGTTTGCTTTCATCACAGTGGTGCTCTGCTGATCTTTGGACACCAGCCTGTTTGGAGGATGGGATGTCAGCAGAGCCTGAAGCCAAGTCAAGGCTTGATGGGAAGCAAGAAGTGGGGCAAAAACAGGAGCAGGGCTTGTTGGAAGCAAGATTTAATAGGCAATTCAGGCAAATTTTTAACAGCTGGTTTGATGAGGTCAGGCTGCACCAGTTCCAACATCAAATAACTTTGATCTTTGAAACTTTCATATTTCATCTTGTTGTCCTGCTAAATCTGATATTCCTTGGCTCTTTGATTTCTCTCCTTCTCCCTCCCTACTTTCATTTTTAAGAGAGGCTCTAGCTTAAACTTTCTTTAGTCTTTTAACTATAAGCTTATTCCATCTCTCACACAGCTCCCGTGAATCCTTCTGACACAGCTGAGGATAAAAGCAGCCCAGGCGCATACATGGGCCATTGCATAATAGATGGCTTGTGTGTCAGAGTCTAAAATCTACATATGTTTAGATCAGTCATGAAGTGGGAACATCTGTATATATTCATATATAATGGCTTTTACCACATGAATGAATAATCTAACTCCCACGATTTGGTATTTACTTTTTTTGAAACATTGCTACTTAGCTGAACGTTGAGGGAGAATCACATTTATGAGAATTAAGTCTTAGTAAGGTTTAGCAGAGCTTCGTGGATAAGCTGAAAACAAGTCTAAATGGGGTGCTGGAAATCTTTCTTTTAAAATAGTTAATGCTGTCTGGAGCTTCTTCCTTATTTCTTGACTCCCACTGGCTTTTAAGCACTTTGCATCAGAATGCAGTACAAATCTGGGATGGAGCACCTGATTTGCCACCTACTGCATTGTATGTCTTTTCACATGAGATCATCTTCCAGCAGCACCAGCTGTCTTTGCAGTGCTCCTAAAAGGGGTTCCCAAACCTTGGTGCTGTATTTTGAGCTGGGGGCTCCAGCTGGGGGATTACCCCATCGCTGGCAAACCTGGCTGCGAGGTGCCTTGGTGCACTGGCTCATGGGATGATGGAGAAAGCTGTTGGAGATACGCCCCCCCCTTGCTTCAGAGAGGGCTGGGGACATGCTCCCTCTGCTCTCTGCTGAGTCGGGTTGGTTTGTTCTCCCAGCTCAGTGTGTGTGCAGTGCTGGCCCTGCCCTCGCTGCCACTGGGGCTGAGCGCGTGCCTGGCTGGGGGCTACACTTGGCCAGGGCTGTCCTGATTCACCAGACAGCTCTGGGTTTTTGTACCTCCTTCTGAAGCCATAGCCTATTTGATATGGTAAGATCAGTGCCGTAGCAAACAAGGTCATGGACATTTTTTATATTTCCTTCTCACAGTTTGACTTTTTTATGCTAGTGCTGGTGGCATCCTTTAGGTTTTATCTAGATCTGCTTTCTCGCTTCACTCTTTAATCCCTGGCTCACTCTTCTATTAAATATTACTTCATTGAAATTCATCTCTCCTGTTGCCTGATTTGCCTGGGGTTTTTTGTTTTTGTTTTCTTGTGGTTTGCATGGATTTTCTTATTGCTGTAGGCACTGTGATTGATTCACACCACTCATGGACCTGCATCAATCTCAGCCACCTCTTGAATTGGCACAGCAAATCTCCCAGATTTGATCCCTCATTTCATTTTCTTGGCCTTTTTCCCTGAATCAGAGCAGTCTTGTAATTGGGAGCAGAGAGAGAGTGCTAACCTGAACCCATAGCAGGGTGACCTTCCTTGCAAAACCCTTCCTGGGCTGCCCTTGGCCACCCCTTGTTAAATCTTGGTGGTTCAGGGATTGCCCATGTCAAACTGATGCTGCTGCTGGAGATCAGCGGGGAAGCAGGATGTGATTCACCCTAGGAAGAGGCTTTTCCCGGCTCCTGATCTAAGGAGTTGTATTTTCTAGCAGGTTTCCTTAAGATTGGTTTACCATTTTTCAGTTGCTCTCCACATTGTATGCTGTAAATTTAGCATAGGTGCTAAAATTTGGCATGGGCTCTTGGGAGGATGTAATTGACTTGTGTAACAAGGGCTCTCTTGGAAGTGCTATAGGAGTAAAACAAAGAAAGATACTACAGCTGTATAAGTCCCGCTTCATAAAGGATTGTCAGGCTGAATGTTGGCACAATGTTGCCACCCCGTCTTCCCTCTGTGGTGAGTTCAGGGTTTTCCTTTGTTCTACCTACTGGCTGCCACAGATTTTCTCTTTTACCTCCTGAACTGGGAGAAGTTGTCTGGCTGTAGCAAAGCCCAGAATTAAAACACATTGTTTCAATGACCTAACTTACAAACTCAAGGATAGCCAATGATAGTTTTTATTAGTCCCACTGCTATTTCAGAACTTATGCTCTAACTATCTACTTCACATTTGTGTGTATGTTGGGAAGCCGGTATTCCAGTTTTCCTCTGTTTGCAAAAGGCAGCTTGTGAGTCCTTGCTTTTTGTCTCTGCTGCAGAAATATTGATGTATCCTCCTGCTTCATTTGAAGTGGGATCTTAAGCTTTGAGCTAGTCAGGATTGCAGAAAAGACTTACTGTGGACAAAAATTACCTGTTCACTGAACTATGATTTTTCTTTTCAGCCAATTTCATCCCAAATGGCACCTTCACCTGTATTGTTTTTTGGGGTTTTTTTTGAGACTGGGTTGTGAATGAGGCATTCAAAATCCAGTCTCACCCCCTGCATAATACAGGTCAGAGAGCTTAGTTCCTGTGAACCATCCTCTGAATCACCTAAGAAGTGACAAATAAGTTTTAGAAAGATGCCCATCCATCATGACAGGACTGTCTGTAACACAGTAACCGGGTGGTTAATTCTTCACATTCAGTGTACAGAAAGAACATGCACATGTTCCAATATTTAGGATGCATCTCTGTTGTTTTCATTTGCAAATTCTGGCTCTCTGTGTCTCCACTGAAGAGTTATGTGCTCTCCTGCCATGGTCATACTCCTGGTCAGATTGCCTTGTCCCCTTCTCTTCAGTATAGCACTACCTTGTACTTCTTAAACTCTTTTCCCTCTCTGGGAAGTTAACAACCTCTTGATTTAACAGTTCTTTTGTAAGATCTTAGAGGATAAAAAACAACAGGTACCATTTTCAAAACATTCATTGTAGGGACCAAAAGGGACTTTGTGAAAGGCAAAATAGGTCAAAGAATTTACTAAAACTGTCACTGCGTCAAATTGATTTCCATTTCAAAAGATGGAAGCCCTGACTTCTCCCTGTTCTGTTGTCCCCATCTGTTGATTTGTGCTGCATGTTCCCACCCAGGCTGTGTAGGAGGGTGCTCAGTTCTTGGCACTGCCAGTGACTCCTGAGTCCTGTCTCCCCATCTCCTCCCTGGACCTCTTTGAATCCAAGCCCCCAGTTAGGTAAGACAGGATAAAAAACCTGAAACACAAAGACAAAATACTTTGTAATATTGACTACAATTCACATTGAGAAGTTTTTTAGGCTTTAACTATTGATATGTCAAAAATAAAAGCTTTTGTCTGCTTTTTGCCTTTTGACAAGCCTTCCCAGTTGAGAGGCAGCTTAGACCTAAACCCTGTGCAGTGAAAGCAATCACAATGGCTTTCATTAAAATGAAGCTTGTTTTCCCTTTTTGACTCACTCCAGGGTTTTTAAACACATAAAGTAATAGTGGCTGCTAGGCTTAAGTGGCACCGGTGATTTGAGTGCTAAAGTCTAATAAACTGACAGTATTTAATTTCATTTGATTGAAAACCCACAATAGAGCTGTCTTTTTTATTTGATTTCCCTCCACAGTCACTTAGCATGGCGTTTGGTGCTTGAAAGAAAGGAAGTCTTGAGGGTTTGGATTCAGCAGGCTTCATTTCTTACCCACCTTCATATTTCAGAAAAAGTTTGGAAGCTTACATGGAGTTAAGAGGTAGAATTGCATTCCCTTGCCAGCTAGGATTTACTGCTGCCTACTGCATAGATTAATAAACCCAGATGTATCTAGTGTGACAGTTTCCCCTGGAAATTATGTTAGATTTTATCGGCCATTTCTCACCATATTACACTTGCTAACTTGGATAACTTTCACAAAGATCAGTCTGCAAATATATCTTATTCCTCTTTAATTTTTACTCTTGAAAGGTAGTTTCTTCAGATAACACAATCAGCGTATCAGCAATATTTCATCTTTTCAGCTTAGTGTTGGACTCTCCCCAGCACAGTCTATGCTGCCTAATAAGAGAAATTGCCAGATTGACTGGAAAATGTAACTTTAATAATATCATTTCAGGCAGCAGAACCATTGAGAAATAATAATTTCATTGAGTTGATTTCTGCACTGCTCTTGTCTCTCATGCACAGAATTACTGTGAATGCTCTGTGTGTGTCTGTGCGTGCAAACGACCTGCAAGGGGGTGAGACATTGCATGGATTCCCCTGCCACCAGGTTGTTCATAAAGGTAAAGCTGCCTGAAGATGTCTGGGAGTGTGAGTGTGAGTGCAAGAAGGGAAGTCTCTATCCCTTTCTCTCTTTTTATCCTTTAATAGTAGAAATTTGAATCTTGCTAGGGAGCACTTAAGAAAAGTGAACTGGAGAGGGCTTACTGAGTGAAAAGGGTTCTTCTTGGTGTGCATGTTTTTAGAGCATTATTTGGAAGAGATGGATAAAAGTGAAGATGCTTGGGTTTTGTTTGGGAAAACCTGCTTGTGCTGAAGATCCAGCCTATGTGATCCTTCAAGAAGCTCTTAATAAGCCTAACTTAGTGCACCAAAGCATATCCTCACCAGAATGGGGAAAAGAGTCATCCCTGATACCTTTAAATGAAAGAAATGAAATCACAGGCTACTTCAGAAAAACAACATAAGCTCCTCTGGGAGCAGAAGACCAAAAGAGCTCTTACTTTCAACAGTGTTGCATCCAATATCTCTTGGTCTCCTCCCTACCATGCAAAGGAAAATGAGTGAGGCTGGTCTAGAGCTGGTTTGCACAACAGTTCTTTGTTTTGCTGAGAGCAGTAATTTGAGTATTTTCTACTCAAAACACATTTTTACTGAAAGCTACAAGAACTATAATCTTTCAGTCTGTTCGCTCTCCCCCCAGGTCGATGGGTATTGGCCACTGGGTTCCAAACGTGGAACAGGACAGTATCTGAAGTTAATTTTTGCAGAAAATCAGGGGATCAAAAAGGAACACGCTTTAATAAAAAATTCTCCTCGCTTTTTCAAGTATTTTTTCTTCCATCTCTCAATACACAGTGAGTGGAAATTAAGAAATACATCCAGGTCCTCTAGCACACAGTCCCTCAGATGTTCTTAGATAAATAAAGTTACACTGTACTGGCTTCCAAAGCAATAACGGGGACAAATAATACATTATGGTGATGGCTGTGGTATATAAAAGACATGACTGTAACGGCAGGTTGACTGCAGATTCTTAAATCGTGTCTTTTTCATTTCTTCCCTTTTATACTGTTTTATGGAATGCCATGTATTTAATGAAAGTGTGAGGAGTACCAGATGTTGGCACTGCAAGCTGGGTCCAGCATTTATTCTTATCAGATGGGACTTGGATCAGTCCTTGAGAAGTGTTTAATATCCTGTGAAAGTCGATGTTGGGTTAAATGTCTCCAAAGCCTGACCTCTGCAGAGCCAACTTAAATGGACTTTGTGTATGCACACACAAAAGTAGATCGTCTACTTGTTTACTAAATGCAGAATCTTTTCTCACATCTTCATGAGAAGCAGGAATCTTCCTCCAGCAGTGTTATGTACCTGCTTAGAGCTTGCAGGGGGTAAGAAATACGCTCTGGTATCCCTTGGAAGCCAACCTGCTTGGTAACAGGGACGTGTTCTGGCTCATATCTTGGTCCCATAAAGGCTACTGCTATGCAAATAACTATCTACAGCATTTCAGTGGAAAATGATTCCTTCAAACAAATTATTTCTTTAAAAGTAATTTTGGTTTCTTATTAAAAAGAAAAAAACAGAAGAACAAAGCGTGGAGTTTCTGTTGAACAATAGGCTATTGTATCTTTCATAGATCTGATTCCTGTGAATAAAGCAGCAGGTGGTTATGAAATTATACATGCCTGAGAAGGGTTGGTAGGTGAATGAATATACGTTTTAGAAGAAAAGGAGAGACGTGGAGGGTGTGGGGAGATAAATTTCATGCTGTGTCTGTTGAGGAGAAGAAATTAAGGAGCACAACTTCCTCTTGGAAAAACCTTGAAGTTTGGACTAGTTCTTCCTGGCTCAGATGCCAGGAGCAATAACTGCACAAACTGAGGGAGGAGCTGCCACAACCTCTGACGGTACAAGAAGCTGCAGTCCGTGGAGCACGTTCCCACCCTGGGGCTGGAGTGCAGCGTTGTTGCACTAGGGCTGGCACGGGCACTGGCAGCAGGCTGGATAATGCTTTTTCCACCAGAATCATCAGGGGAAATGGGAGAAAGCTCCCCAGAAAGTTGCTGACTTTGGGGTGAGGACTTTATTTCCAGCAAGTGTGGTTGTTGTATGTAATGAGTGTTTTCTCTGGCCGTTCACTCAGAAATCTGTGGTAGGAAAAGTTAAGAGAAAACATATACCCAAGTTCTCTTTTGTCTCGGGTTACCTACTGAGTATGTGCTGGGAGAGGATTTGCCAGTAAAGGGACAAATAGGAGGCTCTTCCTCACAACAGGCAGCCTCTGCCGTTTATACCAGTTGCGTTGATACATGTATTTATGAAATCAGGGAGGAGCTGCTCCCAAAATACCTTTGTCCTGTTACCTGAGCTCGTTGGTAAAGGGGAAACTTTTTAACCTTCCTGGTGCAAAGGAAGGGAAAAACATTTCAAAGGCCTGCTTTGAGTCTGAGCTAGTGCTGTGACAGAGTCACGTGGGGGGTTCTCTGTGCTGATGGATGGAGAAAATCTGTGATGAGTACTGGGTTTTTCACTGGCATGCTTCCGAAAGCCCCACCCCAACTCCTGGCGAATAAAAAGCCAGGAAACACTGAGCCCTTTGAAGGTCAGGTTGGTTTTTGGTTGGTTGGGTTTTTTGATGCAACGAGCAAGAATCAGTGTGATGGCAATGAAATTGGGCTGCATAAAGCCAAAGGGACTTTCTTTTTTCTTGTTCTGAGCACTTCACAGGAACATGGGCTGTCTTGCCTAAGGATTTAGTGTAGTTACTGCTGTATGCTTGGGCTGGTTTTATGTAGGGCAGGATCGTGCTTTTGCTCAACTTTTGCAGTATTCCAGGAAAAGCAGCCTCTAGGTCACTGACAGATTCTATTCGTTCTATTTGGTCATTCTCTTTAATGATACAGAGCCAAAGCAGTGCATTTCTAGAGATGGGGAAAGAATTGAGCACCTCTACTGGCCTTAATGAACTCATGAACTCATATACAAATTTCCGAGGGCCTAAGGAGCTGTGGATTTAGTTGAGCAGAAGAAAATTCAAGCCACCTGCTGAAGAAGGCGCGGGGAAGGTGGGATCCTTCATGCAAACAGTCTGTTGCCTGAAGCAAAGACATGGGAGGAGCTCTTACTCCGCAGAGGACTTTGTAATTAAGTAGCTTCAGGAACCCATGCAATCTATTTGTAACAATATTCAATAGGCTTTTTGTTTTCCTGTCCTCGCCTCCCTGGATCCACTTGTCTCCCGTGTTAAAGGGAAAGTGATTTGAAGCTGGGAGGCCACCGCTGTGCTGCTCTCATGCAGAGCGGACACACCCGTCTCCAACCTGCTGCGGCAGCGCTGAAATAACCCAGGCTGCCCGTGGGGAGGGATGCGCTGGTGGGGGTGGGTTGCGTACAGCCTTTCAATCAAACCCCAATCCCCATTACTGGTGCATAAGATACCTCTGGGTGGGATGCCATGTGGAGTGCCAGCCTGGGCAGAGGTGGGCAGGGTTGTGTTACTGTCCCCTGATAACGGTCCAGCCCTGGCCAGGCTGTGTCGTTTGGGAGCTAAACAGCAATTTGAGAGTCAGAATGGATGTGCGTGGCTATGTCACTTTTCCCCTCCTTCTAGTAATATCTCAACTTTTTAAAGGTGATTAGATGCCTAAAGATACAGCTAGATGATTATTGTCTGTTTTTGAAGTGTATGTCTGCATCTTCAGGCACTTGGAGATCTTTAAAATCCCAGGCGTTGGAGACTGTCTCCCAGGGCCACAGTTTGAATCATCACTAGCTGCCTGACCCATGCCTATGTACCCCTGACTGCTCTTTGCCTGACTACGGATAAATGCCTCCCTTGACTTACAGAAATAACTCTCCTCAAAGTGGACCAAATTGCACTTGGTTTTAGTCTTTTGGATTTCTGCTTCCAGCCTCATGCTTTTATTCTAGCAAAAACTACTGGCTTGCCTTAGCATGAACAGCTTTTGGTTCTTAATGCTGGTTTAGTATTCATTTCTCTAAACAAGGAGTGCAATTACCCTATAGCAAAATAACTGTCTCCAACTGTCTTTTTTCCATTAAACAAACGGGAGGTTTTACCTCTTGGTCTTCCCATAAGATTAATGCACTTTGTCTCTGCAGGAACTGTCTTAAAGCGATCCAGGAATCTGAACAACTTGCAGACAGCAAACCTAATTGTCACAGAATCTTATTTAGACAGTGCTGATTTTCATTAAGAGGTGATCTCTGCTAATAACATGGACTAATAACTCTTCTAAATGAAACAAAACCCCTTCCTATTTCCCCCCACAGGGAGGGATAATTAAGTCCTAAATCAGTGTTCTTTCTGAAGAAGCTTTTTTTTCCCATTTTAAGAGTGTGGCTTGACACCTAACTGATGTCAGAAGATCCTGGTTTGTGTGCTCAGAGGGATGGTGGAGTTTGCCCTGACCTTCCTCTCTTTCTGCCCCTACTCCTTCATCTGTCCAGGTTGTTTTTACAGGAATGAAATGGGGATTGTCTTTTCTTTATTATGACTGTACAAGATGTGTTCTACTGTAATGCACTTCTGTTGCAGGGGTGGAGAGTTCAGAGTCCTGTGTGAAGGTGTAGGGACTTGGGAGCTCTTCCCTCCCTGTGGTGTTAGTAAGCCATTGAAATAGCAAAAACTATTGTGAAAGACTTACAGGAACTTCTCTGTGTTGTCACTGATTCCCATGGGATCAATACATGCAAAGTGTGGCATTCAGTTTTGTTGAGGGTCTTATGTACTTGGTGAGCTTTTCTGAAAGATTTAGAGCCAGCATTAACATTGCTGCTTGAAAACCGTCAATTACACAATCTTTCCTTTGGAAAATTTCGGCCCTCTTGGTGTGAGAGAAAAAGCTTGAAAAATACAACTCTAATAGCTCCAGTACTGATTGCTTGCAAAAATACCCCTGCACAGGATTAAAAAAAAAAAAAAAGAGTTATTTTCCCAATTTTGGGGAGTAGAGAGATTCATGAATTTTCAGTGCTTGGGCTGTTGCTGCGATTTGGGCCGACTGAGCAATCAGGCCGGTTACGAGCCTCCCCTCCGAAGTGGTGCTGTGCTAGGCAGGAGAAATAACAGAGAGCACAAAGAGAAGGAGTTCCTTTAAAAAAAAAAACAAAAAAACCAACCCCCAAACTAACACCCACAACAAAAAAACCAAAAAAAAAAAAAAAAAAAAAAGCTCGTGAAAAAGTGGCTCCATTAATACCATCTTGAGTGGTAGAGCAGGAAATCGGCTGCAAATGAACAAAGCGCGGCGCGGCAGGGGGTGCTCATGCAAGCAAATGCCAATTCCCATTTCGGCAGGCGGGCGTGTGGCAGCTTCCTTTCCTGTTCAAACATTTTAGCCAGATAATGAGTGAAAAAACCCAAACGTTTTTCACATAATCAAGCGGGTTTGGAAGGGAGAAGCAGCAGAGGAAGAAGGGGAGCTGTGGTGCTAATTACTTGCGGGCTGACAGGGCTGTCAGCGGAGCAGCGTGGGACGGGCCGGGGGGTGAGCTGCTCATTGCCGGCAGCGGCCGCAGCTCGGGTCACTGCTCTGGGCCGCTTGGCTGCTGGGGGAGGCTGTTGTTAATGCACAGGCAACCTGGTTGCTTGCTGAAAGGGAAGCCAAGGCATGTTTGCCAGCAGCTGTTGAGGTAGGCAGGGTAACCAGGAGCGAACTGGGGTTTCCTATCAACACTGATTGGGATTGTAACGGGGAAATGAAGCACAGAAGGGTGCCGGTGGCTGGCTGGTCCAGGGCGGTGTGTTTATGTGAAACAGATGGTTCACCGCTTGAGTTTGCCAGCAGATTACGGAGCTGGCTTTGCACCATCTTGCGTGGTTTCCCAGGAATGTGGGGATCCCATCCGCAGCGGAATGTTGCTGCCTTGAGCACGTTCCCTGGGGTCAGAGCTGGCAGCGATGCTCTCTCGGGGGAGGCGGCTGCACCCGTGTCCGGCGTGGCAGAAAGCACCGTGATGCTCCAGTGCCATTGAAAGGCTCCAGCCCAGGGTGTCCCAGGGTATATGGCAGGTTCCATTTGCAGAATTGCCTCCACTGGTGAAAAAGCAGCCTCGTGCTGGGTATCCTGAGTTTGGCGTTCCTCTTCCAGTGCAACTGTTGCAGCATTTGGGAAAGAAAGAAAGAAAGAAAGGGAGGTGGTGGCTGTTGGGGCTGAGGGATGTGGGCAGGGAGCAGTTGGATCAACGTTGTCCTGCTCCTCCCCTGGGAAATGCCACATAGCTTTGTACTCCCAAGCCTTCCCTGTTAGTCTGACTCTCAGTTCTGCAAGGGATGGGGTGATGGAGAGAAGGTAAGGCAGGATATTAGAAAAAGTCTTCTGGAGAGAGAAAATAAGATGAATGTGTCCAACAGTGGCAGAAATTGAAAGCTCTGAATCTGTAATATTATCAAACAGCACTGAAGAAGAGCAGGCATAGGTTTTTTTTTTTTTTTTTTTTTTTTTTTTAATTGGATGCTGAAGCTAAACTGTCCCAACTAAATTAAACTTCTCTCCAGGGTCATTAAGTCCAGATTAACCCTGACTCAGGTCTCCCCATCACCCAGGGAGCCATTGCTATTAAAAATGCAGATTTCACATTCAAGCTTTCTGCTCTCAGAGTGATTACAGGCTGTACCAGCTTGTCTGAGATCAGTGGCCCACCTTGGTGCTTACTGAAACTCTGCAGCCGAGTGCTGCTGCTTTCACTGTCAGCTTTGAGTAATGCTGCAAGATCTCCGTGGTCAGGACAGCGCTGTTTTACCCTGCTTGTTCTTCCTCTTATTCTTTTGAAAGGCGGAGCTTTGTTCCCCTGGTTCACAGTGGCCCTAGATGTTTGGGTACCAAGGTTAAAGTGTTTTGGCAGCGGTGGCTTGTCATAGTGTTTGGTGATGCTCCAGGGCCAAGTGCTACTTCTTGATTAAAAAGTTTCGATTTAGTGGTGAGGGAAAAGCATTTGAAGTGACATACGGGTAGAGTCCAGGGTCTGGACTATCTACATTGTCCTCATATGGGCTGCAAAATTTGGGCTGACAATCTAAATAGTGTTTATTTTTCAGGCTGGAAAGTGCAGATTTGACTCAGGTAAAACTTTTCACTGAGTTTTGTCAACTTGTGAAGTTACTTCAGCTGTGGCAACAAGAATTAACACTGGACAATCACTTTTCCTTTTTTTTTTTTTTTAAATTACTTTAAGTGGAAGCTTATGTCATTTTACTTTTAAAAAGTGTTCAGAGCCTTGAGCTTGAGTATGTGATTCAATCTACAACATAATTTTTTCTGTTTGTGGGAAAAGTGGGCTGCCAGCAACTGAACATTGGGTTCGAGTCCTCTTGGTACAGATCCCTGAAATGGGGCTGAACAAAAGTTATTCACTTCATATGGAGCCAGACAAAAACCCTTCTGTAACTTAAATATGACTTAAGGGCTGTGGACAGGAGTAAATGGTTAAGGTTTTCAGTAACCTGTATTTATATTGTCATGTACAACTTCTAAACCTTCACAGCTATTGAAGAATTGGGCATGGCAATCCAGGAATGTGGTCACTGAGAATGGGAGTTATTTGATACTACATGGTTACTGGAAATTATTGATTGGAAGAGCACCAGCTTTTCAGGAAATTCCATAAAAATAGCCATTTTTAGGTGGATGGCAACGAGATCTGTAGATTTCTGCAAGTAAGATGTGTGATAACTCTGTAAGAGTCTTCCAATAGGAGAATACAAAGGTATTTTGATACTTTAAATTTCAGCTTATGCTGGGTGGTGCATTTACAGTGCATAATACTATTCTCTCTTTGACTTTTTTTTTTTCATTGAATCACTTAAGAGAAGGTCCTCTCTATATTGTACAGGGGTTGGAACAGCAGCAGGAAAATGTGACTTTGAAATAATGGAATTTATAAGAATAGGCAATTTCATTCAGGTATAGTGATTTAATGCCCTGTTAGTGTCCTGATGTAAAGTCCATTTCCAAAGACTGTAAGTTTCTTCACGAGCATAATGTCAGACTTAAAACTTGAGTAATGCCACAGCTTTCTCTGTCCTCAGCTGTTCCATGTAATTACAGGAGTAAGGGAATTTTGTTCTCTCCTAATGGATTAGTTCCAAGAAGAATAAATCAGATAATGTTATTGCCTTATTTCCTTCCTTCCCTCTCTAAAGGCAGGATAGCTCGCATGGTGCAGTGCAAAGCCGGGGCTGGTAATGTTTTTCCTTGCCTAAAGTCTGTGATACCGATGTGATCCCACTTCCAGCGTCACCAGGACAACTTTTGGAAGTGCTCTGGTTCAGTTGTTTGTGGCTTTTGGTACTAATTTCAGCTTCTGTGTTTGCTCTGCTCACAGACGATGGCCCTTACTCGAAGGGGAGCAAGGACTCTGGTGGGATGGACGCAGCCCTGGTCTCCAGGAGGCAAAGCATCCCAGGTAAAGGAGGGGTTCAGCTCCTGCTCCAAAACATAGGGGCAACCATTACACTTTACCTGGATACCCCTAAAATGGGTAACCCCCTCAAATGCTAATTTCGGTGCATCTACCAGCAAGGCTTTTTCTTGGAGGGCAAAAATGGGTGGTAGTAACTGGTCTCAGTGAGTGGTATGTTACTCGTGCAATTCCGGTCTTGTGTGAAGCTCTTGATGGTGGTTACAGGCAGACAGGAAAGGACTGCACTGGGCTGGCACCCACAAAGAGGAAAACAGCAGCATAGGAGAGAGGGAAGAAGCGCTGCCATAGCTGAGCTTGTCGGGCAGGGGGAGAGACTGGCAGTATCTGGCAAGCTTTGTAATTTTCACATGGGACTGAGTTTGTTTTGATATTTAGTCAGTCACAGCAAATTTTTGTGTGAGTTAAACCTTCCCGTGCAGAAACACCTCCAGGGGCCTAAGAGGAAGTGGAGAAATGATAGTATGTTGCCTCTGTTGGTGCTGGGCTTTGTCTGCTAGCAGGTCTAGATGGGCTGCTTTGGACAACTCATCTCCTTCCTTGGGAAAGCCAAGGTCTTGATATTTACTTCTGACTGTTAACAACCCAGTCACAGGTTGGGTTTGGTGTGTTATAGGGGATGGGGAGGAAACAAGGCCCTTTTGCTATTGCTTCCTCATTCAGCAGTTGTTCTAGGGGATATTCTGCATCCTCGTTACTGTACTGTATACAGTATGTATACCTGTAATGTATACATGTTACTGTACCACAGCCCTGATGGGGAGAGGCTCACAAGAGTCAGTTTGTCCAACAGCCCCAGCTCAAGGCATCTCAGTGGGGATGGCAAAGTCCAGATGTGCTCTTCCTGCTCTGGAATGCTTTGAGCAGAATCTATGCCAACAGAAGAAATTCAAGGCACTTAAAGACTGTGTGTTGAAGGACCAGATCCTCCTTAATGGGCTCACTTTCATGTCTGTGTGTCTGTGACAGTGCCAGTAGATTTATGGGGTCATTGGTCAAAATCCCTTATCACTTACCTTGATCAATTGATCTCAGGGACTTGCCTTTTTTTGGAGCAGTGATTTCTCCTTGAACCTGTAACAATGGGTAATTGCACTCTGGGAGTTCTCATTTTAAACACTTATCAAGGATCAAAATTAAACCCTATTGAAGAGCTAATAATCTCCCCCCTTGCGGCACCATCTGTGTTGATCAGTCATGTCTGTAGCTGAGAGGAAATTTGCAGGATAGTGCCGGATGGTGTTCCTTCCAACACGGCAGGAAGCCCCCCCAAAGTTTCTGGCAGCCCTTGGGATCCCGGGTTGGGGAATTAAAAACTAAGTTACTGCAATTGGCAAGGGATCAAAACTGAGTTTAAAGAGCAGAAGTATTATGGACCTGACATTTTTACAACGAGCTGCCAGTGCCATGTTAAATGGGTGCCCAGCAGTGCCTAAACACCCGCCAGACTGGTGCTAGATTGCAAAGAGGTTCCCTGCTCACATTAATCAAGTGCACAGATTATTTTTGGAAGTGCTTTACAAAACAGGTAGTTCATAGCAGGACTCTAAGGGAAGTGCAATTTCTGGTGTCCTAGTGAATTTATGCAGGAGCAAAGTGCTAGTGATGAGCTACCACATTGCCAAATGACACTGTGTTTTGGATGGAGGGAGGAAGCCCTGCACCAGCATGAGTCTTCTGTGTGAATATGCTATTTAAGGGGCCCTGCCTTGCTGTGGAAATCATAGTGTGCAAGATGTTTCAAAAGTTCCTCTGCAAGCAGAGCATTGTTCAAACCTGGCGAGGTTTGCTTTGTAAACAAGCTCTTGGGCCTTTTGCAGCATGGGTTTTAGTCTACATCTCTGACACTGCTATTTGTTGTGTGCTGCCAATGCCTGTCTCTAATTTTTCTTGCACAGACTTGGAGAAGGGTGCCCTGTGTGAGGATAACTGGTTTTCTCCTGTAAAATTGTGGGAGATAGTGGAGATGGATGGATCATGTTGTAGACAAATTGTGTAAAAGCTTCTTAGCGGAGGCTCTAAGGTGTGGAAGTTGTGAAAGTCATCCTGTTTGCCCCAGGGCTAGTCTCCCTTTGAACAAACAATGTGAGGTCTGTCATGAGCAGTAATGCAGAGCTGCCTTTTGCCAAGTCTGCAGAGCTCTTGGTCTTTCCTTGGACCAGAGTTGGCTCTCCTGCCAACTTACTGCTCTCCTCCATGCCAAATATGTAAGTTGGAATAGTTTAGGGATCCTGTTTCTGTAAAACCCAGATATGAGATTTGATGGTATCGAAACTGATACCAAGTCAGGCTTATATGTAAGTGCTGGACAGAGAAGAACGTTGTCTCGGACTAGAGCAAGGTAAAATGTACATTCCCTGCAGCACACAGAGAAGCAGTACTGGTGCAGCAGGTATGGCATGTGCATCCCCTAAACCTGGACATATGTGTTATGGCAGGCAGTGCATGTGCAACAAGTCATGTTGTAAAACTGACTCATGTCTTCAATTCCAGCTGTAGATAAGGTGGGTAATAGGGAGTTTGACTTGGACCATGTGCGGATGGGTGGGTAAACTGCTGTGAATGAATGAAGGTTATGTCTCCCAGTCCTTCCCCTGATGATGGTAGGATCTCACCCCTTTCCACATTGTGTTCTTTATCTCCCAACTGTGTTGATGCCTCATGATATTTTTATAATCACTATTTTAAGTTCACCCTATTCTGTCCATCCAGGCAGCTACTGCAGGTCCACAACATCTTCCTACCGTGTAACTGTGACTGCCTGACATGTAACCCTATTAACACCCTCCCCACTCTATATCAAAGATAATTCCTGAGGTGATCTCCCTGGACCATTGCTGAGATCCTGTCATCCTGGTTTTGAATTCTTCCACTGCCTCCAGCATCTTGAAACACAAGATTTTTATTCTCTCACAAGCCCTCACTCTTCTGCCTTATCTTCCTTGGTCCTGCGTGCCAGCTCCACATGCAAACATGCTGTGGGTCTACCAGGACACACTTCTGTTTCACAACCTAATTTAAAAAAGACTGAAGCTTTCTCTTCATGTCAGTTGTACAAATCATCCTGGGTCTGCTTTCCCACCACCTGTAGGAAAAGGGTGTCCTTGGGATTGGGAGGAACGTACCTTCCACTGAGATGTTTGTCTTTATTCCTGATCTTTCAGAGGAGTTCAGAGGGGTCACCATCGTGGAGCTGATTAAGAAGGAAGGAAGCACCCTTGGGTTAACCATTTCAGGTGGCACAGACAAAGATGGAAAGCCAAGAGTCTCCAATCTGAGGCCAGGAGGACTGGCTGCAAGGTGAGAAATGGAAATGGGGTACTGAGAGCACAGCAGAACTGCGGAGGAATAGTTGCATGTTCCAGCTACTGAATGAATAGGGTTATAATTAAAGTAGTTGGCACCCGACTCCCTTTTTTCAAGTGCCCCAGAATGCAAAGTTGTTGCTTTAGTAAGTAGGCTGTCTTCTATTTTGAGTTATTTCCTATGCTCTGTGCAATTAAGCTCTGAAATTTTGTGTAGGGATATTTGGGATTCTGTGAAATTAGGCAGCCTTGTCAGGAGAGCTGCATGGTACAATACATCTTGATCAAGCTAAGTGGTTTAATACTGTATCTGTTCTGAATACTGAGTCTGTAAGTAATGTTACTGGCTCAGAAAAGGAACGGGCAAAGAAAGGCTCCAAGTAGCAGGGAAAGGGAAGGGGCAGTCAAATAGTTTTGCAGAAAACAGGCAAAAGGAAAGATGTTTTCTTTTTCCATGCTGGATTTTTTTCTTCTGACAACTCTTGGTGTGCTTTTCTTTGACTGATTGCTCTACAAGAATGGGAGCTGAGCAACAGAAGAGAGGTTGTGAACGTGTATGCTGCGATTGTTGCTATATGTACAGATCTGAACACTTGCCACCGGGAAAGATAGATGGCTTCAATTTCAGCACTTCCCTGTGATAGCAGACACATGCAATCAGACAGCAGACAGGAAAGATCAGCCCAGCACTGGTGGCTTGTTCAAAAACTCCTCCAGTTACCAGCCAGTCACACCCAGGCTGGAGCAGAGACTTTGTGCTACCACTGCTTTTTTTTCTTTTCTCCTTTGCAGAAGTGACCAGCTGAACGTTGGGGATTACATCAAGTCAGTGAATGGCATTAACCTGACCAAGCTGCGGCATGATGAGATCATAAGCCTGCTGAAAAATGTGGGCGAAAGGGTAGTGCTGGAAGTAGAGTATGAGCTTCCGCCAGCCGGTGGGTGCCTCTCTGATAACGCTGCTCTCTCTTCTTGGCTGCTTTTTGTCCTGGGGTGCAGACGGACTTGCCTGTGCAGTGGCTGCCACGGTCAAGGCAGTGTCCAGGGGCATTTTGACGTTGCCTTCATCTGCTCGGGGCACGGCGGAGGCTGCAGAGCTGTGTGCAGTCGGAGCAGAGCGCTTTTTCCAGCACAGTGGATGCCTGTTCATGCACACTGGCAGGAGATGGCTGATTAGGTCTGCCTTGCCTCGGAGTGACTTGGTAGCACAGGCCAACCTGCCTCCTGATGCTGCTTCAGCTTGTTCTTCTTTTTCCCTTTTGGAGTGTGACTACGGGAGGTTTTATTCTTTCTTAAACATGTATTGCCAGATGCTCTTTTTGGAACCGTGGCAAGTGCTGTTAGTCCTCAGGATGCTTTGTAGTGTTAGGTGTTTTCAGAAGGGAAGCTGAAGCAATCTGCTCTCCAGCTGAGGGGCCCTGGCAGGAGCTGGCAAGCCCAGCTCGTAGGGCTTGTGTCCTGAGGTGGGAGACTGTGTGGTCTTGCCCTCGTTTGTTTTGATGATTGAGGTTTCTGATTAAAACAAATTCCTCGATACAGTTTCTCATCACAGTCTTTCCATTGTGAAAACAATCTCCCCAGTTATTACTCATTCAGTTACCCAGATCAATCAGAGGATGATTGGACAGAAGAAATAGAACAACTAAAAATAAGATGACAGGAAAAACAAAACTAATGAAATTTAAACATTTTGCCCCAGATAGGAAGTTAACATACACTTCATAGCTTTGCTGTAGCTTCTGCCTTTACATGAAAATTATTGAATGTATAAATGAAGTCCCAAAAAGAGTAATATCTAATCTGGATTAGATGAATCTATATCTATCATTCCCCTCTGTTCTGCTGTAAATGTTAGTGAGTGGTAAAGCTAACTGTGGATCAAGTTTTCCATGTTCTTGTGCTCCCTAGAGATGACCACTCTTAACCTTGCTCTGTGGCTGTGAGCCTGGCTATCAGGAATCTGATAAGCTGTACTTCCCAGCTGAGGAGCAGTGCCAACACCGCATGGCTCAATCAATAGCAGTGATGCAAAATGTCCTCAGCTCTGAATGAGCAGGAAGAGCACACTGAGATACTGACTTCTCTCCAATGACATTATTGCGGCTGTTTATGAATGATCCAAACAAAGAAATACTGCAAAATACAGGGAATTGTCAATTATTGCCTGTTTCCAATTCATTGTGGGCTTTTATCTGCTATGAGAATTTGTTATTGCTGTCTGCACTCGCCTCTCTCTTCCTGTCTTTCCCTGGGCAAAGAGCAGAAATACAGTGCAATTCAATAGCTCGTGCTTGTGGATTTGAATTTTTCTCCCCACTTTGTAATTTCCGTCTTTGGAAGAGACCTTGCAAGAGCAAGTCTAGTTTTCAGGCCACCGTGTAGTATCATTTCTCTTTCATAAATAAACTAAGTCCTGTGTTAACACTAGCTTAGGTTTCCCTGCTCCCACTGATCTTGTGGAAAGGCTTTTGCAGCACTTCATGCTTAGGACAGAAGCTGGATGGTTTCTGAACTCTTTTGTGAGTGCTTTATACACTTTTCTCAGTATTTGAGTATCACCCCTTGGCTGGGAGCCTTCCTGTGCCCTGAGCATTTCCCTTCTGGCGTTTTTCTAGGCTGTGTCCCTGTTAGCTGTCTATGCACAGCAGCAGGAGCAAAGTGGGGACAGTGTTTGGGAGGTTTATTTGGCTTCACTGTAGCCTTATCCCCAGGGCTGAATGCCTGTAGGGTGGTATTGTACCTCCACTGTATGCCTTTTGAATTAGCTTTAAAGATAGTTTAACCTTAGTTTGGGTGCAGGTTGCAAACCCTCAGGGTGCTCGTCAGTGAGGACAGAAGAGAGATTTGCTTTAAAAAACCCCTCCAGAGCCAAGGGAAATGCCAGTGTGGATGTGCCTAGGGCAGCATTCTGCTCCAATTTGCCTCCAGGTTGAAGTCAAGTTCTTAGTCTTGTTTTTCTGATTATCCTTGTGGCCATTCATGGCACTTGGTTTGAAGATCAAGAGTTTTCAGAGTGGACCTGGCTGAAATGCCATGTGCAGTTCTGGATGGAAAAGACTGGGAAATTGTCCCATATTCACTGCAGTAGTGCAATAAATCATTAAATAGCAGGGGATGGCAAGGGTTAGAAACAGTTTCTTTCTTTTTCTCTTTACTTTTGTACGTCTTGTATTCTGTACAAATAGTACTGTGTATTTAACATAAAATTACTGAATTGCCCCTGGGATCAGTTTAAAGCATTCACTTAATCTTTTTTTAAATCCAAAATATGAGAGGTAAGGGAAAAAACCCAACCTTTTGCACTGAGGATTTGGGATTTTCATTTTCTTTAAGGTCAGCCAGTGACTTGATTTCTTATGCTGCTGTTGGTTTTTTTTAATAAGTTTCCATCTGTGGCAGAAGCTTTTGAGAAAAGCTGAACACATTAAAGCCAGTTGATAAACGAGATGGTTTTACTTGAATGTCAGAGTATTAACCAAGACAAATTTGAAGGGAGGTGCACAACACTGAGCTGGTGAAATCATTCTAAAGCATGAGCTTCAGCTCTGCTGAAGGTTCGTATGTCTGGGTTGGGCTCTTTTAGCCACCAAACAGGGAAGATAGAATATGGGGTTTGGACTGGACTTTCATTTCAGTGCTGTTTGAATGAGTTTTGATATATTTTGCGGGATGGATGGAACAGGCTTTTCTGGGGTTAACTGGGTCTTTCTCTCTTCCTTTAGTGCCAGAAAGCAGTGCTGGCATTATTCCCAAGACCATAGAAGTTTCCCTCTACAAGGAAGGCAACAGCTTTGGCTTTGTGCTGAGAGGTTAGTAGCTTCTCCAATGAAAAGCTAAGGGGACAAGCACTGGCAGAGGTGGTTTGGGAAGCAGGAAAATAAGAAGGTGAATCTCATAAACCTCAGCTGAGCAGTAAAAACGTGTCCTGGAGAGTATCCCTTGCAGCCTTCAAGGACTGCCAGCTGCCTGATCCAGGGCAGTCATTTTGCTTTCAGGCTATGTCAGCTGTTGTGTGATAAATGCCCCTTCTTTCTCAGCACTCTCATTCAGACTTTCAAACCTCCAGTGAGTTATGGCTTTCCTGGTTTGATTACAGGGGGAGCCCATGAAGACTGGCACAAGTCCAGACCGCTGGTGCTCACCTACGTGAGGCCGGGTGGCCCAGCAGACAGGTACTGCTCGTGTCACACCTCCAGCGTTTGCTTTCACAACACACACCAGCAACTCTCACCTTGCTCTCAGATGTGTGTCCTCTCCTCCTTGCTGGTGCCTCCCCAGGGCTGCTCATGCTGGTGGTGTGGAATGGCAGAGGCAGTGTGGGGGGACCTGCGGTGTGTGGGGAGGGAGGAGCCAGTGCTCACAGGCTGACCCGTGTGTAGATGTTGTAGTTGTAAGCAGAAACTCCCCTTTTAGGGCAGCCAATTCATTAGCCCCGTGCAGATGAATCGCTGATGCTATTTTGGAAAGCAGGAGCCAGTCTATCTACTCTCATGCTCGTAATTTACTGTGATGGCCTTGTACTATAAATAACCCAGACTGTTGTCCCAATGAGTGTTCAATTTCTACAGGATGAGAGTAATTGACTTTTTAATATGTGTATGTGTGTGTTTATATACATACATGTGTGCACGCACATAAAAAATATATATTTATAGAGAGAGCATATAGATACATTATATAGCTAATGAATCCGTAGAAATATAGATAGATATATAAAGATATATAGATTATATATCTAAATATAAATACATATACACAAAATAAATATATACCCACAAAATCTAAATAAGTAGATATACAAACACCAAAAAATTGCCTCTGGCTTCTTACAGGGAAGGGTCCTTGAAAATTGGGGACAGGCTGCTGAGCGTTGATGGGATCCCTCTGCACAGCATGACCCACGCTGATGCCCTCAACATCCTGCGGCAGTGCAGCCAGGAGGCACTCTTCCAGATCGAGTATGATGTGACCATCATGGGTAAGGACAAGATGGTTGTGATGGCATCTTTTTCTCTGATTGCCTGGAAAGTATGTGAGACTGGAGACAGTAATTGGGTACTTGGTTTCAGTGGAAAAATTGCTGAGCAATGTGCTGCCAGCATGGATGAGGGGGTAGGGTTCAAAGCTGGCTTAGTTAAATGCATTTGAAATGTCCTTATCCAGTGATGTGTCTTTATAGGAATGATGAGTGGTTTTAGAGGAGAGAGGGGAAAAAGGGACTTTGTAATGTAGGCAAGGAGGGCATAGGAGAAGTCAGAGTGAAAGGGGGCTGAAGCACTCTGCCAGCACTGCAAATAGCACTATTAAATGTGTGCAGAGGAGTGAGCTGCATGCAGGCAGAGATTTGCTGTGGCTTTGGTTCTGAATTTTGACCCTCCTTTATTCTGGAGCTCTTCCCTTTCTTAGAAATGTTACTTCAGATCTGCTTCTGAAATAAATGAGGGGTGATCAGCTGATTGACCCCAAATAAGACAGAATTGACTGGAGGGCAGAGGATGGGTATTTCTAAAAAGCATTCCACTCGGTAGATATTAAGTTTGAGGGTTTTGGCGGGTTGGTGGTTGAGGGTTTTTTTTCATTTGATTTTCAGTTTCAAGCCCTGGGAAGAGGTTTATTATTAGCTACTGTAAAGTCATTTTGAGCTGGCTTTGTGACACACAGCTGTTACTGCAGGGAGCATCGTTAATGAGTTTAAGGTTACCACAGAGTTCGAAGCCGTGTCGGTTCTGGAAGCTCATTGAGCTGTGTGTTAGATTTTGATGTTGCATATATGTCTCCAGAGGGGTTTCTGCCTCCACTGGAGCCATGAGCTGGACTAGGTGGGAGTCTTTTCCACACATCCTGCAAACCAGTCCAGCATGCCTGAGCTTAGGATCCAGTGAGGAATAGGAGTCCAGGATACCAGGTTGTTTTCTGATTTGTCAGTGTGGAGGAAGAAAAAAGGAATCTGAAACTGAGAGAATTCGATACCATGTCACCCCCACAGAAAGAGAGCTGAGAATGAGAATTTGCTCAATGCCATGTGCAAGAGAGTTGCACCAGGATAAGAGAGCTTGTCTGGACAATAGGCAAATAATGATACATGGGAAATGGGCCTTTTGGGGGGCTTATTGTTTGTGCGGTACCCTGGTGTCTGTGTTTTAAAACCTGACTTGGGGCAAAAGTAGCCATGAAGGTGTCTTGATGTTTCTTCTTGAGTAACTCCCACCTAAAACGGTTAGGTTTGAGTGAACATGGAGGGATGGCAGGGTTTTATGCAGTGATTCTCCATCTTGTGTTGTTATACTGGGAGCCAGAACTAGATGTAAAAACAGCCCTTTTCTTGGATAATTTCTGCCTAGAGAGGGCTCTCCCTAAACCTGTAAAGGGATATACCTGTCCTGCTTTCTTTTAAGACAATATGATGCAGAATATGTAGCTTAAAACAGTCTCTGCAGAGAGTTTTGCCAGGCAACAGCTAATAACTGCAGTGGGAGATGAGTACATTGCCCCCAGTTCACACCTATTGCAGCCATTCTCTTTACCAGTCACAGGAAGATGATGAGGGAAGGAAAGAGCAGATGCTGGAAGCGCTGTGGGAATGTTTTTAGCCTGAAGGAAGCACTCTTAATTCCATTTTGAAAACTTGTTGAAGTGGCTGGGGACACCACCATGAAGTGGTGCTGGGCCTGTTCATCGCCAGGGAAAACGGGGGTTCTTACAGCGCGCTAACTCTCTGTTGCAGCTGTACGTGCTGGGGTGGTGTGGGCTGACCCCCGAGGAGGGAAAGTTGTTTTTCTGCATCTGTCCTATGTGAGAGACCAAGGTTGCTGCGGGGGAGCATTGAATCACAGCATTCCCCAGCTGGCTGTGTGGTTTTCCAGCCAAAATTGTGTGCTGAGGATGAGCTGCATGGGGCCAGCCCTGCTCTTGGTGTGAGGGACACAGCAGCTATTTGCCATTGCCACCGAGCATCCCCAGCCTTTGGGATTTCACCAGGGAGACCAGCATAGGATGGGGCCGCGGCAGGCTTTTAATCAAATCGGCTGAGGTGTCTCAAGGCCACTGAAGGAATTAAATTAATCTGCCATTTCCACTTAAAAAGAGTGCCAACTGGGCATGCACATCCCTTGGGCATTGGGAAATTCTCTGCCCTTTGCTGCTGCCAGATAAACCTTGCAATGAACAGATGCTTTCCTGTGGTGGCGCTCTGTCTTTTGGGCCTTTTAAAAAAGGCTGGGGGAAGAGGAAAAACAACCACAAATAAACTGATCAGCCAGAAAATGATATTTGAATAGTTACTCTGTAAGTAAGCTGAGCGTTCCATGAATTGAGGCACTGATTTGCAAGCTCTTACTGTTGACTCATGATGGGGGAAAGGTCTCAGCCAGAGATGGTGGATGAGCAAAACAATTTGTTGTGTCCTTCTCCTCCTCTCCCTTCCCCTGGCAGCCTCTCTGGCCCTTTAGTTTTAGGCTGAAGAGTTTTAGGCCTGTGGGGCTCTCCTGCTGATGGAGTGGAGGGCTGGTAGTGTCCCACAAATGGGTGACCACTCAGCGTCTGCTGAGGGTAGGGCCTGAAGTGGAACCCAGGACATCAAATGCCTCCATGGGCCTGTGAAGCTGAAGGGAACAAGAGCTGTTTCAGGAAGGGAGCAGCTCCCTGGTTTGGTTCTTCTAGTTTTTGGCTTATTCTGTTTGCATTTGCAAGGGAGGTCTCTTTCCTCTTTTCTCTATCCCTTTCCCTTTCTCTTTCCCCTTTCCCTTCTTGTTTTCTGTTTCCTCTTCTCTCCCAGTTGATTCCCTACAGTAAACTTATTACATGGTCTGCTCTGTCCCCTCTGTGTTTCTTTCCAAATTAGCTTGAGTGTAATAGCCCCATGTTAATCACACCTCACAGATATTAGTAGATTGCAGACTCCTGACCTTTGATTTGAGCCAAATGTTTCCCTAGAATAATTCATAGAGGCTTGGCTGGTATTTCCTCAACAAATGTCTCTATAAAATGCAATTGGAGCAATTCTCATCTGTGCCACTGGAGATGAGAATTAAAAGGGATGGTGAGGTGGCCTGTGCTATGTGCATTGGAAAGAGTGACCATGGGCTGGAGGCAGGACTGTGGTTTCCTAAAGAGTCTTATTGATAACCTCAGTCCTGAGGCTCTTTCTTCTCACCTTTGTGCTGAGACATCTCTGTGAACCACTTGGTGTAAAGCTGAGAAGCTTGGACACTGGGTAAAATGGCGAGGAGCTGGCATTTTCCTTGCAAAGAAAGGTGAAACACTTTAGCAAGCTCTTTTCATGATTTTATTTTCCCCATCTTCTTCCCATCAGCTGGAGGGGTATAAATCTATGTCCCTCTTCAGAGAATATGTGCTGGACATACACAGACTGCAAAACTAACATATAGCTGGTGTTTGCTGTTGGAAGAGATCCTCAGTCTCTTGGTGCTTCCTTTGCCAACAAAGGCTTAAGTGCACTTTCCGCAGGCTTTAGCTGGGTGCTTTGTGCATCTTTTGATTAAACCGGAACTGTGCTTTTTACCAGAGCCTGCAGATCTCCCCAGTGGTCCTTTTCATCAGAGAATAAACAGTGTTTTATTTGAAGCCTGCATAACCTGTAACATGGCTCATTCCTCCTTCCTCCTCTGTGAAAAAGGGCATGGTGAGTAGACCAGAGCCTAAACATCTCTTGGATGATCCCCAAGGGGAATTTCCAAGGTAAATATCTGTCTCCAGAGACTCAACACCTTCAAACAAATCTCAGGAAAGACCTTGCTGTGGCTTAGCTTCCCGGATCTGCATTAGTGGTTCCATTTATCAGAGAACAAGAATGAGCCATGTATCAAGCTTTGGAGCCAAGTAACATCAGCATTTTTAGCGGAGCATAGCTTTGGAAAGGAAAAGCTTTACTATGAATAATTAAGGGCTGAGGAAGCATCAGGTGTTCAGAGGGCTCTGCTGGCCTTTCCTTTGAAGTGGATGGCTGGGTTTCCGTGAGTGCTTTTGTGCGGATGTCAACGACTCATGGGGTGCTGGTTTTTGGATGTCTGATGGTGAGAATACATTTGTGAATCCCACCTCTTTATGATGGCTTTAGGTAATCTGGAAAGCAAATGTGTGTAATAGAGGTAGAAGGAATTTCGGTCTAATCAGTCAGAGACACAGGTTTTCTTTTTCCTCCCCCTTCCTCAGAAGAGATGGATAGGTATGGTGCAGGCTGACGCTAACAGGTGCAATGTCGTAGGAGTTTCACAGTCTCACTTACAGCATCTATTAGGCTTATTGCAGAAATGCATCTTTTAAACCTGAGTTACCCCTGTATTGTCTGATGGGAGAGAGGAGGCTGCTGTTAGCATATGGGTAGGCAGTGCTGTGTCTGCTCCCACTGACACTGCAGGAGCTCAAATGAGCAGTTGAGGTGTTTTGAAACTGGGGCTGAAGCAAAGAAGGGGTGACTGCTTTGTGTGCTGGTCATCAGCCACAAGACTTCTGAGTACTTCAAAAAGTGGGATCCTGTATCTCTGTGCCTTTTCTTTTTTGTTTGTTTGTGAAAAAGCCTATAAGAGTGATGGCCTTCTGATCTTCCTTTTTTTTTTTTATGCTTTTAATACTGTTAATGTGACTGCTGCAGAGCCTTTGAGCAATCTCTTCCTTGATCTCGCTATTTAACCCAAAGAAAAGAGGGAGGGGGGTTGTTTCCGTGAGTGAATTGTTGTAATATCTCTTCATGTCATTATTGTGTGGATTTTGTTCAGAAGCAATTTTGCTTCTTGAGTGTACTTCTTTGTTAAGTTACCATGGGACACGGACTGAAGCATGTCCAAACTACAAGTTTGCTGGTACAAATGGCAAGTCAGCACTGTTGGACAACCCCTGCATTTAGAACTGGAAAAGGCTGTGTGAGAGGTCTCTTTAGGTGCTCTCTTGTTTTGCAGATTCTGTAGCAAATGCTTCTGGTCCTTTACTAGTTGAAATAGCAAAGACTCCAGGGTCTACGCTGGGAATCACACTGACGACAACCATGCACAGGAACAAGCAGGTCATTGTCATCGACAAGATCAAGCCTGCCAGCGTGGTGGACAGGTACAGATCTGAACAGGCTGCTCCTAGCTCTGCTCTTCCTCTCTCCGCTGCTTTTTTGTCCCCTTGTTAGTTACATACCATTCTTCACTGTCTTGCCTTGAAATGTTCATGCCCACATGTTCTTAGCACTACATGTGCTAAAAATATCTGACCCAACAGCAGTGGACACTCCTGACCGGGAACGAATGTCACTTGGTGCATGTGAAAGCCGAGCTCTGCTTTAAACACCTCAGATGAGACTGC
This sequence comes from Acropternis orthonyx, assembly GCA_035583155.1. Classification (NCBI taxonomy): domain Eukaryota; kingdom Metazoa; phylum Chordata; class Aves; order Passeriformes; family Rhinocryptidae; genus Acropternis; species Acropternis orthonyx. The sequence goes on from JAWWEU010000023.1 coordinate 9,890,822, forward strand.
CCTGGAGCTGTGAAATATCTAAAGCCTATTATGGAAACTTCTGGCTGGAGTCTTTTCCTGGTGGACAAGTCAGCTAGTCACCCTTTACCTGGAGATGCAGACAGACAGACTGCTGTGCGGCACTGCATGTGGTCAGTCATGTTGCTGAGCTGCACTGCTGGCTCTTAGGACTTAAAGGTGAAGGGACTTCGGGGGAAGCTGTATGATGAACAGCTGAGGGCACTTGGTCAGTTCACTCTGGAGAAGAGGAAAGTGAGGGGAGACTTCACTGCAGTTACAACTTCCTCATGAGGGGAAGAGGAGGGGCAGGCACTGATCTCTTCTCTGTGGTGACCACTGACAGAACCTGAGGGCCTGAAGTTGTGTCAGGGGAGGTTTAGGTTGGATATCAGGAAAAGGCTCTTCACCCAGAGGGTGGTCAGACACTGACCAGGCTCCCCAGGGCAATGGTCACAGCACCAAGCCTGACAGAGCTCAAGAAGCATTTGGACAATGCTCTCAAGCACATGGTGTGACTCCTGGGGATGGTCCTGTGCAGAGCCAGGAGCTGGACTTGATGATCCTTGTGGGTCCCTTCCAACTCAGCATATTCTGTGATGAACTGTTCTGCTGGAGGAACCCTCAGCCATGCCAACTGGCTATTGGGGGGCACTATGACAAACCTAAAAGGTTTTTCCCACCAGCAGCACTGACTGAAACATGAACCATCTTAGCTGGTATTTTGGGCAACACTTGAACCTAAGGTTCAAATTGGAAGTTGAAAATTATATATGAAAAAAAATGTCACAAGAATTCGCACAGTAGTTTGCAGTTGGGTTTTGTGTGCGTGCTCCCGACTGTAAGGACGTGGATTTTGGCCATGTGTATAATTAGCTCTCTTGCTGTTTCCTTTGCAGATGTGGTGCGTTGCATGTTGGTGACCACATTCTCTCCATCGATGGCACGAGCACAGAGCACTGCTCTTTGTTAGAGGCAACTCAGCTTTTAGCTGCCACTTCAGAAAATGTCAAGCTGGAGATATTACCTGTCCACCAAAGCAGGCTGCCTTTGAAGCCTCCAGAAACAGGTGTGTCCTCTGTGCAAACACTGTTGGTCACCCTCAAAGCTCACTTTAAGTCCCTACTGGGGTTCTTGCTGCTTTTGAGTGCTGACAGCAGATTCCAAAGAGAGACAGCTGTGGAGGGGGAAAAAATTGATGTTTGGATGAAATGTATGTGATTAGATGACGTTCTTCAAGGATATGAATAGGGAAAAGAGGTAACATCTGTGCTTGAATGGGGAAATCGGAGATGGGAATCCCAGGGTTTTGCAGTGCTGGGTGCTGTGCAAGCCACTTCCTTAGTACCTCGGATAAGAGACTTTAATGGAGAGGGAGGAAAACAACCTTGATGCTGGCAAATGTGTTTCCAAGCTCAGTTTTTATTTGCTGATGCCTGGTAAGGCTTTGAAAAGGACATGTCAGTAGCTAGACTAGGTGTCAGTGGACTTCCAAAGCTGTAATTTAAGTGTTCATCTTCCAGACCAGCCTGCTTGAGTGGCAGCTGTGTCTGAGCAGCCAGGGGTGGAGTAAATCTGTCTGTAGCCATTGGTTTCCACCACCTCTACCAAAGAAATACTGAGGAAGTAAATTCTGGCTCCAGTGAGATCAAGCCCAAAACGCCTGTAAACATCATTAGGAATTCACCCATGTGAGTGTTCCTGTTGTCCCTTAGTTTTTTCTTCCACATGAGAGGCTGTCTTGGGCTCTCATATAAATTTCATTGTGACCATAGGATCAGTACCAGTCTATTTTTTGCAGCTCTTGCCTGCACTTTCGTTATAGTCTGTACTGGTGGTCTTGCAATTCAGGTGTTTCGGGTGTAACTGTTCAGTACCAGTCCTTTTTTCAACCATTTTCAATTACCTGTCTCTCAGGGACATGCATTTTAATAATATTGGTGCACAGTAGCCCTGAGCACAGCTGCTCTTTCCATTCTCTTCTAGGGTGGTTTGGGGAAAGGAGGAAAATATCTGTGTTGTCTTCTTTAAACTGATACAGTAAAACATAAAACCCAATAACATCTCCATGTCTAGAAATAAATCTCATACATGTCCAGTCCAATTTGTACAGAACTAAAGCAGTTTAACAAAGGGAATGGATGACTTGACCTTTGTGCCCAAGAAAAAATGGAAAGCTATAATCCTTTTTCAATGGCTGTTAAAATGAACTATTCTCCTCCTTCCATTAGTGCCCTGGTCCTAATCTTCTTGCAGAATATATGCATTCATCAGCAGTCCAGGGGAAGGAGGCTCTGTGGAGGGACAGCTCAGCTTGGTGTTATCAGAGCCTTTTTACCCAAACCCCCATACATCAAATCAGTTTGCTGTGGCAGAAATGCAGAACACAAACTTGGGAGAGTTTTTTCTGAATTTAGGGAAACAAACAGGAGCAGTAAGGAAAACTGGACCATGCAAAAGCAAACTGTTGTGGCTGGAAAGAGAGTGAAGCCCAGGGAAAGCAGCTGAGTAGAGGAAATCATGCAGCTACATTCCTGTTCAGCACTTACTGAGTCCTTCCAGCCTGTGCTGCATGGGTTTTTTTTTAAAAGTGGCTTCTTGTGCAATGAGCATCTGGTTCTTGAGGAGGTGGAGAAGGATCTGAAACTGCAGTGGCCATGCAAAACTATGGCCTAGTGCTGAAGCATGGGATTTGTCAAACTGAGTTTGCTTTCTCTGTGGCTCTGGGGGCATTTGGAGAGTTTGTGGGAGGATTATGCCCCTCTCACAAGATCAGTGGGAGCAGATGGTGCCCAGGAGCAGTGCTGGGATGGATGGGTATCCTCAGGCAGGGATGATGTGTGAAAGATTGGGGAAGGCTGTTGTAGGTTTTTATCACAGAATTGTCCAAAATCTCTTCTCTTCTCCAGTGCACTGACAACTGAGCTTCAAAGGCACATTTTTTTTCTGTTGTCACATGTAAGCTAAGAATTTTTAGACAAATGGGAGAGTTTTTGTTACTGTAAGTGGATTAAATTATTTTGTATATATGCCCGTAAGCTCTGTCTCTCATGTTCAAAGTTTAATTTTGTTAAGACCTTCGCTTTTTGTCTAGATATAGCTACATTTATGAATTTGATTTTTGTTTTTAAAAGCTGTCTGGCTCTGAATTTACTTTTGAATCCACAAAATAGAAACCCCAGAGCTGGAAGTGTATTTTTTAAAAGCTTGATAGACTAGGTGCTAAAGTCAGTAAATGTTTAGCAAAGTCTAAATATAATCACTGTATTGGCTAGAAAACCTGACCTCTAAATGATTTAATGCCTGTGATGCATACACAGAAAATGGATTTCCATTGTTCAAGGCACTAAGAGGTGACCTTTAGAGATCTCTGGCTGGACTCACTAAATAAACTAAGTTCCTGTCCCAGGTTTGCAGCCTCAGAAGGTTCCAGCAATGCCAGGGCTGACGGTGTTTCTTGCTGTTCAGAGAACCCAGAGCCTGGAGGAGATCTCATCCTGGGAAAGCGCTTACCAGTCAGTGCAAGTGGTTGTGAGGTTAAGAATTGTGGGCTGATGCGTGGCTGCAGCGATGCTCTGCTGTGGGATGATCCTCATGCTTAGCTGAATAAAACAGATGCTTGAAATCTTGCTTGTTAGCCAGAAATTCCTCTCAGAAGGAAACAGATCCAGACAGCACAGTGCAGAGATTCGGGAGAGAACACCTGCTGCTGTTGGGCAAGGAAAACCCAACTGCCCCTGTGCTGCCCAGGGGGAAAAAGAGTGTCAGTGAGAACAGACAAGGGACCTGTGCCTGGGAAGTGTTTGAGGCACTTCAGAAGAGCCTTGTGGCATTGTGACTTGGTGTCACAAAACTACAGTTCGTGGACAAGGGGTTTCCACATGATGGATGTCACCCTGCAACAGATTGCTGCTAGCATGTGCTGGGGTTAGGCTTGATGTTAAAGCAACAAAGTTGTGTGCCCTTGAAGAAGGTGTGCCATGTTGATACAATTCTTTCATTTACTGTTTGCCACAGCATTGGCATCTTTTCCCGTGCTGGTAGCCCTCCTTAATTGCCCTTAAGCAGTGGTGTATAAAGCCTCTTTTGTTCTGGTGAGCCGGAGGCAGTCCTCTGCTACTCCTCTCTTTCATCCCTTTGTGCATTCTTGGCCAAGAGTGCCACTAAACAACCAAACGCTGAAGCCAAGTGCTCAAAGCAGCCCTTGGCATGTGTGGAGGGTGTTGTGCCTTGTCACAAGGAGGGCAGGTCTTGCAGCAAGGTGGGAAACAGCAAAAGGAGCTTCCCTGGCGCTGTTGGATAATGTTGATGGCCTCTGAGGGAAACTTGTGATGGGATGGAGCTTCTGCACGTCACACAACAGACTGCAAACGGTAATGATGTGTGTGCACTGCCAGGCCATTGGCACAGGATGCGGAGTTTTTTATGGGAAAGGGGTGGATTTGTGCCACTTTGCATCATGTCATGGGGTTGTGTTTTCACTGCTGGTGTCTGACACTGTGGCTGGGTCCTGATTTGTTCAGATCCAGGATGAGGCATTTTTCGACAATCTCCTGGCTTACTCTTCTTACCTTTCCTTTCTCTCACTTCTCCTTCCTGCCTGTGGTGTTTCTGCTGCCCTGGGTGCCATCAGTCAAGGTGCAGAAGAGTGACCACCACCACTGCTGGGACCCCTGTGTCAACTACTGTCACACCCACCACCCTGGACACTGCAAGACACCAACTTGGAACCAGACATCTGGACAGGATTACTGCAAATGTAACCTCCCATGTGGTGTTGCCCCCATCCTGCATGTGTTCATTCATGTTGTGCCCCTCCATTTCCTTAATACCCAGCTCTGTAGCCTGGTTTGTCACTGATTTTCTCCTCGGTCACTGGGTCCCTTTTTGTAGGCCTAGTGCTTAGTACAGAATCAGTGTCTACAGATCTGATAACTGGAAGAGGAGCAGTGTATTGGGCAGACACACGTGCCCTTCCTCTAACGCCTCATCCCAGTGCCTGGTTTCACGTGGCAAAAATGAGTCACTGTGAGACAGAGAGGGCATCTCTGGTGGCATGTAGGATTGTGATATAGCAACCAGCTCGGCCCTGGTGCCACACAACTTATTAGCATCAGGGCTATGGCCACCTCACAATCTGCAAACCCACCTCTGTGTAGCCACCATAGGCTCTGTGTAGCCCCAGGTTTCTTGTTGTATGGCAGTAGGATAGGGAAGAGGAGACACTGCATTGTGTGCAAAATGTGGGTGGCAAACACCTGATCTTGAGCCTGGAGCTGGAAAGAGCGAGCTAGTCTGAACCCATTAGGTGTTTGATGGGGAACCCACTCCTGCTCTTCCCTGTGGACATCCCTAACATGCTCTGTATTTCCCCAGCTCTGGTGGCTGCCAACTTCTCGTCTCCCACCATGAACACGCAGGGCTTCCCTTGCCAGAACTCGAACACGCTACCTCGCAGCTCCCACCCCATGAGCCCCCGCACCACCATGCTGAGGAGGCGGCAGAAGAAGAAGGAGCACAAGAGCTCGTGTAAGAGAGCTGTTGGGCAGGGACTGGGTTGGAAGGGTGTGCATGCTGACCTTGCTGTCCTTGTTGTCAACTGTTAGCTGGGGTAGAACTGCTTGTCTCAGCAGTGCCAGTGCCTCCCTCATCCTTGGTCCCTGTCCCCACCACTGCCAGACCAAGGTCTGTGACTCAGTCTGTTCTGTTGACTGTGGCTGCCCTGACCTTCTGCCTCTTTCCTCCTCCTAGTGTCGCTGGCCTCCAGCACGGTGGGTCCTGGCGGGCAGATAGTCCACACAGAGACAACAGAGGTGGTGCTCAGGGGAGACCCTTTGAATGGCTTTGGACTTCAGCTCCAGGGAGGCATCTTTGCTACCGAAACTCTGTCTTCCCCACCTCTCGTCCGCTTTATTGAGCCTGACAGCCCAGCAGAGAGGTTAGAGACCTTGCCCTTGGATGCTGATGGTGCTGCTGCTGAACATTTCATGGTTTGGTTTGTTTTCTCTCCTCAGAGGCTCATTTAGATATTTACTATCATCCTTGTAATATCTCCCATTCTTCACTGGGCATGGTTTACTGTCACTGCCATTTCTGCACTCGTCGGCTGACCGTGGCCTCCCTCGCATCCCAGGTGAACGTCTTGGCACCAGGCTGCGGCTGGTCTGGGAGGAGGAGGAAGGGTGTGTGTGTCTGTGTGAGAGTGCCATTCCCATTCCTATTTTTTTTAAAATTTCTCTTTGAAAGATAAATCTTTTATATGCGTGCAGAAAGGGGAAAGGTCTAAGTAAGTGTCCCCTGCAAAACGTTTTCTGTCTGACTGGTTTCATTGTAGCAGAACCGAACTACAGAAATTGGCCTTAAAGCCAAGGCTTTGAACCATAGAGCAAGGGCTTTGGCTGAGGAGCAGGTCGGTGCTGCAGCTAAGCACTCTTGCTTTTGGCTCTGTAATGCTGGGAAAAGAGCAGAAGGGAGGAGCAGCATTAACTGCTGTGTCAGCCATGAGGATGTTGGGGAGCACTGACTCCTCCAGTGGCAGAACCTCAGCCCCAGAATTCCAGCAGCTCTGGCTAAACTTCTTGCTTGCTGTCTGGATTTAGAGTCTGCTCAAGTGCCTGTGCACTGCAATCTAAGTGTCTTCTAGCAAGGCTTTTGTTACTGAACAGATCAAGTCCTAGCATGGCTTAAGCTCTTGTGGGGTGGAAAGGAGAGCTGGTTTCATTGGGCAGATGAAATAGTGAGAACTGACCAAACTGGCACTTATAAACCCTGTGCTGGTTTCTCTTCCCACTTGTGATTTCCACTGTGGTCTGTCTTGCATGGGGATGCTGGAGGTGCAGGGAGGTGGAAGTGCTTAGCACCTGCTGCAGACCCCTCCTTGGGAGAAGTGTCTGATGGCCCCATCAGCATGTGCTGATGGTTTGGTGACCTTAGGCCGCCAGCCCAGAGAAACAGCATGTGGGGGAGTTGCAGAGTTGTGTGGCAAGGAAAGTGTCTGCAAAAGGAAATGCAAGTCCTTGCTGTGCATGCAAGTCTCTGTGTTGTAGCTTCTCTGGGTGGCCAGTACAGAGTCAGGGTTGAGCCTAAGTGCTTGGTGCTTGTGTTTGTAGGAGGACAGGCACAAGGCTCTTTCACAGGAAAAGTTGCTGTCCTGGTGAAGGTTGAGAGATTTTTGAAGCCTGTTAGCCTTTAGTTTATTTGTTTGTTACCAAACAAATAAAATGAAGGTGATGGTGTTTTGGTTTTTTTTATCCTTGATTGCCAGTCAGAGTTTGGCTCACATTGCAAAGCACCAAACTCCATTTATAAGTCAGGCAGCAACAAAGCCTGTGTCTTAGGGGATGAGTGAGATGTGCTGAAATCCTCCTGGCTTTGCTGTATCCTCTTGCCAAGCCTGGAGTGAAAGCAAAGACTGGCAGTGCAGTCTTACTTGGCTCTAGTGTGTCACACAGGCTGCTTGCCCTCTCAGCTGCCCACCCAGCAGCATTTGTGCTCTCCTGGCTGCCTCTTTCTGGGGACTGGGAGCATTCCTCTCTGTGTTTGCAGCCTGGATTTCATTTGGGGATTAAATCTTTGCTGTGTATTTCATTCTTTCCTAAACCATACTGCTCTTCCTCACTGGCAGGAAAACACTGTCTTTCCTTCCCATCTTGAAGCCATAAGTGCACAGGGTTTGCAGTGAAGAGAAAAAGGCAGTTTTATGTTTTCATTTCACTTTTTGTTTCTTGCTATTCCACAGAGCTCTTTGCTCCATGATTCAAGATGCCTTATTCTCTGTTCTTGAGAGGTTCTGCTGCAGCCCAAGGCATTAGAACCATTTTCCTCCCCTTTGCCAGGTTTGGCTGCTGGCTGAGTCTGGGCTGTGCTCTTTCTTGTGCTGCAGTTGTTGCTTTTTTCCAAAAAGGTGAGCTGTGGGGATACAGGGATCAGTCTTAGCAGCCTGGGTCTGACCTGAATGTTCACACACTGTGCAACACCTGTGGGTCTGAATGTGCTGTTGTACCAGTGTGTGATCCACACTCGCTTTGCCCATCTGGCTTGCTGTGGAAAAGCTGCCTCTGGGGTGTCCAGCGAGTGTGAGTACTACAAGGGAGGAGCACAGCATCCTCCTGCTTTCAAGGAGGTTGGGCTGCCTCATATTTGTTACCTGCTTTGTGTTAGCTTTTGGCAGGCAGTTTGAAGCAAAAGCTCTTACCTGCATGCCTTGTGATTTGTTGCACTGCAAATAGCCTCTAACAGACCTCCCTCCCCACCTGTTGTTTTGTTTTCTGGGTGCAAGATGAAGCTTTTGGATGCCAAGTGAAACAGTGATTCAGCCCCTGTTATCAGCAAGGAAGGTAGAAAGGGAAGAATCCTGACATCCTCTCTTCTCTGCCTTGAAGCATGCAGCCTTTGTGTCCTTCCTCCATCAGCTGTCATTGGCAGCAGAGGGAGGATATCTGACTTCTCCATCCTTGTATCCAAAATCAATGCTTCCTGCTGAGTTACATGTTTTCTAGCTCTGCTCAGACACAGTTGTTTGATCATTGTGTTTCTGCCTTTTGAGTATGAGTAGTTTGCAAAAGCAAAGTTTAGCAGCTGGCTGAAGCTGATCCATTGTGCGCAGGGATCTGCTCACCAGTGTGCAGGCACAGATGTGGATAGGCACACAGATGTGCACATCTGACCCGTGCAGGCCAACCTGGGGCACGTAAGGGCACGGCGGGTCAGTTTCTGCAACTGGCACTGCGGCCACAGTCACAGCTGCTCAGCCCACAGCTGGAGTGTGACCATGCAGGTTCTGGTGATGCGGAGTGAGCTCTTCAGTGCATGACCTGCCCAAGGCTTGAATGTGTTACTCTGTATCTAGCAAGACACCTCCGCTGCTCCATTGCTGTTTTTAAGCCCAAGGAATGAGTCGTGACAGAATGCAAATCTCTGCAACCCCAGGGAGACATTCGCATTATGGACTCCAACACATCCGTAAGGCTGTCTTTTACTTCGGGAGATGCCTGTACTCTTGTTCATTTTGGTTTTAAAACACTTCTGCCCCCATAGTCTCAAAGTGCTTTGTAGGCTCTGATGTTAGACTGAGTATCTCTGAGACAAATGCCTTCACTTTGGGAAAACTTCCAAAGATATTTGTAGGAGCCCACAGCAGAGCCAAGGAGAGCTCTTCAAGAGCTTTGGCTCCCCAGGCTCTGCTCCCAGAGCAAAGGCACATGACAGCTGGAAACCTGTGTTTTCAGTATGATTCTGAAGGGTTAATAAGGCAGGTCAGGCCTCCTTGCACTTGTAGAGGGAGCCAGAAGGTTGTGGCTTCACTCCACAAACTTTTATAAACCTGCAAGACCAGGGCTTAAACAACTGTGAATGACTGAGGCTAATAGTAAAAGAAATAAAATACTTCTGACCTAATAGAGATGTTGGCTGCAAAACACCCAAGCAAATCTACCTGGAGTTAAGAAACACAAGAAACTGTTGTTTTGTGAGAAGGCAGCTCTTGTGGGAAAGGTGGCAAAGGTTTGCTTTGATGCAGTGCAAAAGTATCCTGTGAGCTCCCAGCCCTTGCAGCTGAAACAATGATGCCAAATTGGATTGGGTCCTTATGGTGACCTTGAGATGACAGCAATGTCTGAGTGATGCAGCTGTTGCTCCCTCCTTTGCAGAAGGTGCATTGGGGCCATAGCAAGAGAGCTCTTGGTGGCAGAGGAGTCATCTCTATTACACTCCGTGCCATCTTCATGTTTATAAGCTGATATTTCTAAGTGCATCTATATGGCTGCATAGCCACAAGTCCAGTAAAGGGCTGTAATTAAACTTGATGTAATTTATTCGCAAGGGTAGATTCATTTATACATCATGGAGTTGTCTGTACTAATCCAAGTCTTCTTGAACAAACAATTCTGAATTTACATCTCATAAAATAGCCGGCATTTTTCCATGGATGTCATGAACTCAGGCAGCAGTGTAAATATACTGCAAGTTTAATACCTTCCTACCAGTAAAATAACCTCCCTAGGCTCTCTCTAAATTTGTTCATATCTCAACTTTTGATGGGCCATTGGCACAAAGTGTTGTGCTTGTTCATTTTGCTTGAGTTCAGATGTGTGTGCTTTTTCTTGATCACCCAGCCTTTCATACATATCCTGTTGTTTGGAGGTGAATAATCCAGTCAGTGTCTGTTGCCTCTGATGTTCTCTTCATGTGCCTGGAAGCTGTGGCACTGTGTTTTCTTACAATTGAATTGGGTGTGAGTGATGAAGACTGGAAGATTTGGTGAAAAACAAGCTGTCTTCTGTGAGGTATCAGTGGAAGAAAGGAGAAGGCAAAGGATATGTTTGGTCATTATACAGGAGAAGAATAAAGGTTCTCTGGAGAAAGCTCGAAACAAGATGACTGATGGCATCTGGAAAACCTTTGTTGTAGAATAACAAGGCAGATCTTAGATTTGATGCCATAACCCATAACCTTTTTTGGAGACCACTCTGTAGTTTCCATTAATAGTGGATAACGAGTGGTTTCCCAAGCTCTATTCAAGTGGACAGCCTTATAGGCAGGTGGAAAGTCTGAAAAGGTGTGGTTATAGCAAACAACCAACAGAGGAGAAGGAAGATGAGAAGATGAGCAATTTCCCATGCCCAGTCACAGGGAACACTACAGTCTTGATTTTGTAGAGCTGTGGGCCAGCTCAGGTGAGCTGTGGGAGATAACTTGGAGGATCATCATGCTGGTGTTGCAATATATTTAAAAAAAAAAAAAAGGGGGGGTGTGTGGGTGGATAGTGAAGGTAGGAATGTAGTGGTTCATGCGTGAACAAAACCTTGCTTATAGACAGGGGTCCCAGGAGACAAACAGTGCTGTAGCAGTACACCTCTAACACAGCCTTGCCATCATGTTCTTCTTCTAAAGTAAAAAACCTACTGATCTCTGTTTCTGGAGAAAGTGAGTCTAAACCAAAAGCCTCAAAGGGTTGGTTGTGGTTACATTGTCAGGCTGTCACATTGGAATAATATTGGCCTTTTAAGGCAGTTGAACAATATCAATGTACATTTGGCTTTCAGAAATGCAATTAGAAGGGATAAATGATTATCCAATTTGCTGGGACATTTTGGTGAGTGTATTGGATTGTATCTTCAGTATTCACCATGTATTAGGCAGAGGAATCTGTGTAATTTTCTGTGCCATTAGTGCGTGTTCCAGAGGGTGCAAGCGCTTGGGAAGAACCACATAAGGTTAGATAGGGAGTGCCATTGCATTTATCACTCTCGTCTCTCAGCCATGGTGTTGACTTTTAGGAAGGAGAGGGTTCCTTCCTTCTCCCCCTGGATGTTGCAGGAAATGTGACCAGAAATGGTTGTTTAGGACCAAAGTATGTCTGAACTTAAGAAAACCACAAGGGTTTCCTCCTTGTGCCCTTCCAGGGACACTGGGAGAACATTGCAAAAGGAGTTATTTTCTCTTCGGGTCCACTTCTGCAGGATTTGTCACTACTTTGTGTGCCTTGTAACAGATTTGCCTGGCCAAAGTAACTCATGGCTGTTCGTGGGGTTGTTTTTTCCCCCCCTTTCCTCTTTTTCCTTGCCTCCTTGTTCCCATTCCTCCTTTTCCCCCTGTGAATGCAGGTGTGGGCTGCTACAGGTAGGAGACCGAGTCCTTTCTATCAACGGCATCGCCACTGAGGATGGCACCATGGAGGAGGCTAACCAGCTCTTGCGCGACGCTGCGCTCACGAACAAAGTGGTGCTCGAGATCGAGTTTGACGTCGCAGGTATGCTGCCAAAGCAATTGCTGCCCCTCCCTGCCAGCAGGACTCTGCCACTGCCTTTGCCAGCCCGCAGGAATTCCACACAAATACGTGAGGCTTTTGCTAGAGCTCAGAGGGAAGAACGAGAAGCGCTGTGAGGACCTTTTCCATTCCTTGTCGTTCTCTAAGGTGCACCGAGATGGAGGGTTCTTCTTCTAATCCTTTCATAAATACTTTGTGCTCGCCACTTGGTTGAGATAAGCCTAAGGAGTAGATGAAGAGGACACCCGCACTTTAAATATTTGCCCATTAATATGAATAATATTTATATTAATTTATGATCTTGAAGCCAGGAGGGAGCCAAAGCTATTGGGTGGGGGTAAAGTGCAGCTTTGTATTAAAAAAAAGGAAAGAAAGTTTTTTTCCTTTTACATTGACGGAGGTGCTTCAGCCTTGAAATACAACGTGATGTGAGCACTTCACTTGATGTTCAGAGCATATATTTTTAATGAGAATCCAAGTTTGAACCTGAAGTCCACAGGGCCTCAGATAACCTTATTTGAACCAACAAAGCAGAGCTTTACGGTCTTGTTTTCTTGGTTCCAAAGAAGCCATCCATGCAACTGAAAACTCCCTCTTTTCTCCCTTTTTCTTTTTTGTCTGTCTTTGGTTTTATAGAGTCTGTCATACCCAGCAGCGGTACTTTCCACGTTAAATTGCCCAAGAAAAGAGGTGTAGAGCTTGGAATTACAATCAGCTGTAAGTATTGCTCAGTCTTGCGCTAGCAGTTGCAAGAGCTGCTGCTTTCCACCCTGGCACATCAGAGGGCCCCAATGGAGAGAGATAAGATTGTGTGGGGTTTCTGTAGCGCTCTCGGGGCTCATGATTTACCCCAAGCTGAGTCAGGGGTGTGGTTCCTGCCTCCATGAGCTGGCAGCTGCAGAGAAAAGCAGCTGCAGGAAGGGTGGGGGTAAAGGATGTGTCTCAATTGATCTGTTGATCTGTGCTGCAGATTGATATTATATTATTAGTGATATTATTTTTATTTCCTTGGTCACAATTGTATTATGTTCTTTTTTAAAAAGAATTGCCTGGATTTGGTGGGACCCTTGCAGGGAGAGGTGGAGGGAGGAGGGCAAGTGAGAGGTGAACCCACAGCCTAAAGGGTGTAGAAGGGAAACTGCCAAGAGGAGGAGGAGGAACATGGAGAGATGGCCTTTAAAGGTGGAAGGAAGGCACTTTAAGGACAGGAGGGTGCTGGGCAGGGTTTCCCAGGAATTACTGCATTGAGTAACTCCAGCCACAGAGGAGGAGATCCATGTGCCAGGACTTGGTGTGTATGAGAGAAAGAGGCATAAACCTTTTTCTTTCTTTTCTCTCTTCTCTGCTCGCTTCTGATCAATTATCTTTTTTTCTCCTCTGAGCATAGTTTTTTCATTTAAAGACATTTTGGTGTCTTTGGAGAGGGTACTGTAGGGGGGATGATACAGGGAGATCCATCCCAAATTTCGGACTAACTTGGGGTCTTGTTATGCCTCACATCAGTGAATTTTTCCTTTATGGCGAATGCAAGCAGGTCTCAAATCTTTCATCCCTCTTTCACTGCTGGGTAAACTGAGTTAAATCATCACAGATTTGCCCTGCCACCACCTCCCATCTGAAACAGAGCAGCCTGTGAGGCTGCAGTAATGGGATCTCATGTCTGAGCCCTCAGAGCATGGACCCAGCTGTGTCTGGAGAATGGAGTTGCAAGGGACACTTTAAAACTAGATTTCATTAAAATAGATAAGCTATTTGTAATTACCTCTTGACATTTACAGCATTAGCTAGCGAGTTAATTGGAGGTGTTCTAATCTAAGTGGGATGATTCTCAGGAGTGACTTGCACATCCACAGGATGATGGCTTTGCACCCTGTAATATTTCTTCTCCCTCTTCTCAGCTTCTCCTATTTGTGCCACAAGGACAATCCTGAAAAATAACAGCACAGTATTTAACATTTGGCTTGGTCGCAATTACTGTCTGAAGACATCAAAGTGCTTTCTGAAAGCAGCAGGGTGTCCATAGAAGCATTTCACTGACAGGGGAGCAGGGAACAGTGCAGCCTGTGCTGGATTCCAACCTGCTGCCCTGCCCACTGCCTTGGCATTCCAGTCTCAGGTAGCAGCCCTGGACAATGGAACTGCTGGCAAAAAAACTTCTGGCTTGTGCAAGGCCAGGATTTTTCCCCTTTTAAACTTCAAAGTTTAGTTTGTGTCAGGGGCTGAAAAGCAAAACTAACCTGGGAGTTGCTGGGAAGAACATTTGTTTTTATTTGTGAAGTCTCCCTTGAATGGGGTCTGCTTCAGATGTGCATTTACACTTCAAACATATTTTTATGTTGAAAAGGTTTTAATTTGAAATTTGTTTAAAAAATTGATTTAACACTTGAAATCACCACTAATAAAAAGAAACTGACCCTTGGGTTTTAAATAGATGCCCATTATCCAACTACAAATCAGGTTTTTGACACTGTAAAGAATTTGATCTTTTTGATTGTTGAATGTATTTGCAGGACATTGTTCTGGTAATGCATACACATAAACTTGAAATACATTTCAGTCCTTTGCTGAGTCAAAACCAAAATTATATTTACAAATGGAGCAAAAGACAGGCACCCAGAAAATGCAGTGGCAAGAATGAAATGCTAGGTGAATCCTAATTTTGTTTTCATACATTAGTCTGTTTAAGTCTATGTCCACATGCCTCTTAGCAAATCACATCATAATTTTGTCACTCTGACCAAGCAGATAAATATATCAATTTCAAATATTAAAATCAAAGCAAGCACCCTTATGGTAAGTACCTCCTGCAGAGACACAATGTGCATGAAGGAATGTGATGGAAGCAGCAAAAGAAAAGAGGTAAAAATAACTCTCCTCTGTTTTGCTCAGTTCCTTTCCTTCCAGTTCTGCTGATTTGAATGCTTGTATGGATCTATAAACAGCTTTCCTTCTGATTTGGAAAAGTATATAACTACTATTCTAAAGCAGGGGACTTGGTTTACTGACCTCTTACATTGGATTCATGTTCCCTACTCAGTAAAACTGCAGCCATTTAAGCAGATGACAAGGTGGAGGAGTCAGTAGAAGATTCCCTGCACTGTTGTGGCTACAGAATTGGGTTTATTCATAAACTTTGTGTCTAGCTGCACTGCAGATGTAGAATGAGTTGCTTTCTTTGAGTTTTACCCCTCAGCTTCAGCTGGCTCATCTGTAGTTAATTCCTCTGCCTAGGAAGGTTTGCCTCTTCCTTCTTACACGGGCAGAAAGTGTTACGACCTCATCAGAAGAGCACTACAGAAATAAATGTGATCAAGTTCTTGCTGTGCTGTGGCTCTCAGAGCTAATTGGGAGATGGACTAAGTAAAGGTGGGGGGGAGAGCAGGATTTGTGATGGATGGATTGGAAGAATTCATGTAATGGAGCTGACTGCAGGAGGAACCATAAATCTGCTGGAAATGCTCATGAAAGGGCTGAAAACCCGGGAGGTTTGTGTATGAGGAGGGCAGAGGCTGCTGGTCCTGGGATGAACATAAAGAGAGGGGCTGTGCTTGCTCCTGGTTGAGGGGCAGATGTTTGCTGACGGCATTTAACCTTCTCAGACGTCTCAGGGTTTCCAGAAAGAGAAGGCTCAGGCTGGGCAAGTCTGTGAGCACAAATGGGTTTCTTTCCCCTGCTCAATCAGGGCAAAGGGATGCAGCA
Organism: Acropternis orthonyx; assembly: GCA_035583155.1. Lineage (NCBI taxonomy): Eukaryota > Metazoa > Chordata > Aves > Passeriformes > Rhinocryptidae > Acropternis > Acropternis orthonyx. Next base: position 9,906,285 of record JAWWEU010000023.1, read on the forward strand.
AATCAAGGTGCATGATGCAAATACATGTGTATAGCACTATTTCCTCTTCCATCCCCCAAAGGATGGATAGAAAATCCAAAGAGTGAGTCTCTCATTGACTGTCCTTTGTATTTCTGAGGGATATTGGTGCCGTCAAGCCTCATGTTAGTCTCCTACATGTGCTAAATGAAAAACACTGACATTGCCTCGTGTACGCTGCTCCATGTGCGTCATCCAGGGGTGAAGGGACATTAAGCTGGCTAAACTGCTCTTGTTTTCTCCATACTCCAGTGTCTCAGCCTCTGTCCCAGGGACAAGGGCATTTTTTTACAGAACAACTGCTCTGACTGAAGAGCGAAGTGTGCTTTCTGCTCTGAGAGCTGTGTGGGCTCTGAAGCTCACTTGTTTGCAGAGACCTTCTGGGGCTCTGAATGGTGAGGATACAAAGATGTGCAAATGAAGAGTTTTGACACATGGATGTGAAGATTTGACTCTTGTTAGCCTGAACTACCATCTCCATTAGCAGAACACGTCTCAAATGCTCTCATCTTGCTGGCTGCATTCAGTCCTAATGATACAGTTATGCCTTTGTAGGTTTTCTGTAAATCTCTTAAATTAAAATCTCCAGCAGTGAGAAGCTAATAGCCATGTATTCTTGTATGTTCAATACCTAACCTCTTAAAATAAGATATGGATTTGTTATTAGCCTCTGGAAAATGATAGTTGATTACATGAAAGATTGCTTTTTGTGTTGAGAGGGTATTTTCTTTTCCCCTGTCTCAGATATCCTCTCCAGGGGCTAGTTGTGACATTCACTGTAGGGTACAGGTGTGTTGATGTTGCTGTTTAAAGAGATACTGAAATTACCATTCGTTTTAGATATGCATAATGCTTTATATAGCATGTTTATCAAATTACCTTTCTATATCTTAACAAATCAATCCCTGTGCCTTGGTGTGAAGTACTGCAGATAAGGAGTAGGCTGTATATCTGCTTGCAGGTGATAAAACCGGCATTTGGGTAGATAGATAACTTCGATTAAGTCGCTTAAGCAGTGTAATCACTGTCCTGGTGAGCAGATGGATTTCTGAGCCGAGCAAATCTAGTTTTGCTGGTGCTGGATTAGCCTGTGCCCTGCCACCAACCCGGCAGAGCGTGTCTGCAGGCGGCAGCGAGCCTGGCACCGCCTGTCCTGCCCCTCGCTCACACTGCAGCTTCAGCTGGGATTTGCAGCTGATTCACTCTGCTGCTTTTATCCAAGTGGGATATTCTGATCTGGTTTTGCTACCTGGAGATTGTGAAAGGAAGTAGATCTGTGACGGGGCAGATAGCCTGCTGGAGGCACTGATAATTTGTGCACCTGCTGCTAAACTTAATGAATGATAGAGAAGAAAGTTGGGTACTGAGGTTTGATTTTCACTGCTGCTTTTTGTAATCAATTCTGACTTGCTTTTTTTTGCTTCCTCATTCCTTCGGTATCCTGAGATTATTTGGTTTCTGATTTTGTTTGTTATTTCCATTTTAAAAATGCTTTCTTATTTAAACTCACTCTTACGGCATTATTGCAATTCTTTAATTACGTGTTGGCAGGGTGTTTCTTTGGCTTGGTCAATAATGAAGGACAGTTTAAGGGGTTGATGCCTGTGAAATATGTGCTCGTGCTCCTTGGAGAGGAATAACTTACCAATACAAGTCATTATGCATTCTATTAAAAACACAAACCGGACATGTGTTCCTGGCCTGGTCATCCATCACAGCGTAAACACCGAGCGAGCCAGAATCCCAGCAGAGGTGGCGAGAGACTGAAAGCAATTTATAAAAAGTAAATAACAGTATTGATCAATTCACCTTTTTATCACTGCCCTGTCACCACCGCCAAGCACTGTTTTCGTTTCGAGTTTCTCCCCCACCACATGCTTCTACCTTCAACAGCTGTTGATTTATGGAGCTTTCTCTGGGCCACTGGAGCAGATTTAAACTTACCTTTTGTACTGGTAAACCCACCAAAAATACAAATGTATCTGAAAAAGAGTCTGTTTCCACCTGAAGTGGTTCGCCCTGGCAGGTGGAGGCCACAACCAGAATATGTGCTGAGACTGTGGATGAATGGGTTTCTGAACGCCAGCTCCTGCCTCTGTGCCTCAGTCCATCTCTTCCCTTGTCTTCCTTTGCTGCCTTGTCCATTTCACATGCCGGAAAGCAAGACCCAGAGGCAAGGCTTGGTGTCCAAGCCATGTCTTCCAGCAGCAGGGTTACCAAGGCAATGTCCTTGGAAGAGAAATAACCACATGAGCAGCAGAAATGAATGGATAAAGAGGCTTTACTCATCTATGCAAGTGTCTAAATGCCAAAGACCCCAGCCCTTATAAAATAATAATGTAGTTTAAATGGTGTTTTTTAATTGCAGGCAAATTGGAAATCTCACTAGGGATCTATGTATCTAATGGCTCTGACCTACACTGAGCCATCATTTCAGTGAAATTGCCGGTCTTTCACCTTTAGACAGGCAGCTGTTACACAGAGGGACATTGTCAACCCTGTGTGAATGGCCCAGGATGGTTAAAGATGTGGGTATCAGGAGTGGTCAGGACAACCTGATCCCAGCAGACAGGCAGAGAGCCCATCTTGGCACTCTGCTGGAGTGCCAGGCAGGGCTCTGGAATGCCAAAAGTGAATTAATTGAGTTAGTTACTAGTTTTCAGAATGAACAGCAAGTGACTGTTTAGTGCTGTGAGATTTCACTATCTTGACTTTGTATCTTACACCTCTTGAGAGAACATGGTTATTCATTAAGTCTCTCTAACTTACACTTCAGATTTGATAGTTTTATAAAGCCTTTGCATTTTACACTAAGTGATTGTGTAATGTGATGATGCTCCATCCCTGGAAGTGTTCAAGGGCGGGTTGAGTGGGACTTTGAATAACCTGCTCCAGCAGAAGGTGTCCCTGCCCATGGCAGCAGGGTTGGAATGACATGATCTTTAGGTCCCTTCCAATCCAAACCATTCTGTGATGATTTTATGATGATTATTTAAAACAGGGGGCTGCCATTTATTAAAGTTTAGGTGCTTTGTTGTTAGGAACAGTTGTATGCAGTTGTAAATGGCTCTTCCATTTAACTGAGGTCTCAAGAATCGGTTTTGAGAGCAAAACTTCCAAAAAACCCCCTGCAAGCAAAACCCAGAATGATTTTTCCTTAAAACTTGCTTTGTTTCCTTATGGACAAAGCACTTGGCTTGTTACCCAGACTTCTGATATGGGAAGCTTGTGCTGTGTTCAGTGCTGACAACAATTGTGGAGCTGCAGAAGGATGAGGTCTCATTCTCTGCTCAGAGACTGAATGTGGGCAGGATCCCTCCACGTGTCTCAAGGCTTGCAAGGCAGATGCTGAGATAAACATAATTTCTGCAGAGCTTGAGGCATGTTGTTGTCTATACTGGCATGCTTTCTTTTTTTAAAATTCTTTTTCTCTCTTTCTGTGTGTTCATGGTCTCTGGACACGTCATTCCAGCTGTGACTGTGCCAGGTTAGAGATGGCCATTCCCAAACCTGCCACCAGGACTGTGGAGATCCTCCCTAACCCCTTTCTGTCACACTGCCTCTGCTTTGAAACCAGTAAACAAACCTTGCAGTGAAAAGTATTTTTGCTAACCTGGATTGTTTTGACAGAACCAGGCTGGGGAATGATTAAACATGCAGCAATGCCAGCCTGACCCAGGGCTCAGGGTGTGCTCACAGGGTCTCCCCTCATCACTGCTCAGACCACCACATTGTACACCTCTGTCAGCAGCAAATACATCTCCCATATTGAGAAGGAGAACACCAGTAATAATTATCGGGGTGACACATCTCTGTCCCCTGTGCTGTTAGTCCGTGGCACGTGGCCTTTTCAGTGTGGGTATTTCTGTGTTGATTTTGCCTGCTGCACCCCATCCTTCCTTCCCACTGTTCAGCTCTGCCCAAGTGTATGTTGTTCTGTCTGCAGTCTGGGCCGTACTGTTGAATACAGGCACAAGCCCTCAGTGAATCTGCACAACAATTTCCCTTCTTTTTGATCCACATCCAAAAGCTGAACATGAGTGTCCAGTCCAAAACTGTCTGGCACCACACTCCAGTAAGACATGGGGAAATAATTCCTCCAGGCTCTGTACCATTCAGCAGTTGCATTGCTGGGACTATTATAAAATCAGTCATGGTCTGCTCGTTGCTGTCTGACCTCACTTCGAGACTCAGCCCTGCCATGTCTAAGATTGGCTGTCTTTTTGCTCTGTTCAGTACAGAAGGTTTAGTTATTTCTGGGAGAGGGTATCCTTAAGGGTGTTGGGTTAGCACATGTGTTTTTCAGTCTCTTAAATGAATGTAAACAACAGAAATATCTAGAGCAGAGAGGTTGGTAAGCACTTATTATGTCTGACTTTCTGGGTCTCTCTAACTGCTGTTCAGGCAGGTGGATCTTCATGTAGTTGATGCCACGTGCCTCACAGATATTTTAATCTCTGACCTGCACCTGATATGTTCAGATGCTGTGAGGTTCTTCCTTCCCACACAGTTTTTGTGAGAAGCTGAGAAGCTCTGTCAGCTTTAAATGAGGTAATGCAATTCCCATAGCAAGGCAGGAGGGAGCGATGCGGGGTGGAAAGGATGCTCTTGGCGTCTGTTTGGTGTGTGGATGACAAAAAGGTCAGGAGGGGTTTCTCGTAAATCTCTCTTGGGTTTCTCGAGAGAGCAGCAGGTCTTGAAGGCAAATTTGAAAATGCAAATGCTCCCAGAGATGCGTACTCACATCTCTCGTGGGCTGAAAAAGTTATCAGGGTTGGGCAGGAGAGAACAGTTGGAAACCACCCCTTCCAGCTCCAGCACAGACCAGCCCTGATTCATCCAGTTGTATGATAAAGTGGCCTGGGGAGCTGAACCAGCTGGAAAACAGTGCTGTGTCTAATTTTTGCTGGGTTATTTTCCACCTGGAAAATGTCCCGGCCCACTTCAAGACCACAGAAATGCTTGTATTAACCACAGGGCTGAGCTGGGTGCTCTCTAGGCAGCAGTGCTAAGGTCTGACTGCTGCCACAGCCATTGACTCACTTGTCCTGTGTCTGAGGTGTGGGTGAGTGGGTGACTGACAGGGCTGGGATGGGGCAGTGCCACCTCCTGCTACTGGTTACCACACGTTCTCCTCTTTGGGGGGGAGTCCAAAGGAAAGTAATGTGGGTGAAGGGCAGCCAACCAACTTTTGCAGGGATTTACTGCTGTTTTTTTTTTTTTCTGGTGTGGTTTCCAGAGTTCAAGTGCAAAGCATCATTTTATGAAGGGAATATAAATCCCCTTTCCTTCCGACTCCTTTTCCCTATTAACCATCCCTGTCCCAGGCATCAGACTCGACACCATGCTTTGTACCCTTGTGTCTCTCTTGCAGCTGCAAGCAGAAAACCTGGGGATCCTTTGATCATCTCTGACATCAAGAAAGGGAGCGTTGCACACAGGTGAGCGCAGAATTTCCTGTCTGCCAAATCCATTGCAAAATGTCCATCCATGATAGTTAGAATGTCTACCAGAGAAGTAGAATGAATCCCAAGCAGTAGCATTTGAGTTTGGATTGTGCCAGCATTCAAGAAAATCTCAACCCTAGAGGTTTGTTTTAGACCATAGCAGGATTTGCAATAAAACTGTCTGTACTGAAGCAAGTAGAGTTGAGCTAATGGAGAAGGTGGCCGGGGCAGTGATTTAGATGTCTACTGACTCTCGAGGAGATGGATGTTTAACATTTAAGAGCATGTGGTAGAGGGCTTCATATATCCCATGAGGTGCTGTGGCTCATCAGGTAGTTTGCCATGTCCCAGCTCCTGCTCAGGTGAGCAGAGTGGGTGAATTGTGAGCACTGGTGGAGAACTGTGCAAATAACTCAGCATTTATTAACTTCACCTCTGATCTCAACACCTCATAGCAAGGCTTTCAGAGGAATTTAGTGTGGCTGCAGGCTCATTTCTGAGAGTGCTCACACAGGAGTTTCCATAAGTGGTAGAATATCTGTCAGTTAAACATGAGGTATTTTCAGTGCTGTAGGTTACCCAGGATGAATATCTAATCTTCCTGCCTGGTTCTGTGTTGATGAATGCTCTACACATACTTCCTCTCTTTAAATTACAGTTGTCCCAGACTGAGTTCATGGTTGTTTCCCAGAAAGGATGAAGGACAGGAAAAAGTTAATATTGTCATTTCCAGCGCAGAACTGAAGGTGTTGTGGGATCTGAAAGGCAAATATAAATGTACTTTTAGTTTTCTTTTCCTCTCCATGTAGAACTGGCACCTTGGAGCCCGGAGACAAGCTGTTAGCCATTGATAACATCCGACTCGACAATTGCTCAATGGAGGATGCTGTGCAGATTTTAAGGCAGTGTGAAGACCTGGTCAAATTGAAGATTAGGAAGGATGAAGATAACTCTGGTACAGAAATCCTGATGCAAAATGGTGCCCGTCCAATGTAATGACATTCCCAATAGGTAGTGCAAACTAACAAAGATAAGGGCTGCTGCTGTCCGGTCACCACTTTCCAATTGATTACAGTCTATTTTTGTTATTCTGCCCTTAAATGATGTCTAGAAGGTTAAAATCCTGTTTGGTATGAGCATGGCTGAAGGCTTCCAGCTTTTGCTTCTGAATGCTGCAAGTCCTTCCTATGACTACTTTCATGTGGCAAATTAAAAAAATTCAGCATTGCTGTTTTCTCTTTCAGATGAGCAGGAGACAACCGGTGCCATTATCTACACAGTGGAACTGAAGCGATACGGGGGCCCCTTGGGAATAACCATCTCTGGGACGGAGGAACCTTTTGATCCCATCGTCATTTCAGGCTTGACTAAACGAGGACTGGCAGAGAGGTGAGGTTTTGGGGGCAGAGTGGTGTGTCCTGCTGAAACCAGAGGTCTTGGGCATCTTCTGACCTGTCCTGGCTGGTTGCTTAGTCTGTTACGTGTGAGGTGTCTCAGTGCAGGGCTGGTGTGCCCAAGCAGCAGGCATTTATACTGCGTGAATGTGGGAGCAGATTTACCTTCGGCCACTGGGGAGGTTGAATGTGTGTGTGCCTGTGCCTGAATATATGTGCATGCGTGGGATTTAAAGGATCAGGATATTCCTGAGAGTATAAGGTGGAACTGAGTCATACACTGTATCTTAATTAATCTGTCTGTATGGTAGCTGTGACTTGTAAATAGATCATTTCTGCAGCCCTGACTCATGCTTCTCTAAGGGTCTCTTTACTTTGTGCTGCCTGACAGGCAGAACAGCAGCAAAAAACCCCAGAACAAACAAGTGTAAAGTGTAGGACCTTGGGGAGGTTTGACTGCAGATCTGGCCTTTTGGTTCTTTCTGTTTCAAGGCTGCACTCCCTCTTAGCTGGACTGTGAAACACCCAGTGCCTCTTTCTGTGTTGGGTTCTCAGAGCTCTCAGCATGCTGCTGTGCATTTCCATTGCATCCTTTAAGTGCAGAATGTAGAATGTCTGTGTCCCCTGGAAAGGAAGAGGGATGGACTTAGTCATTAGTGATTCTTCCCTTTTGGGATTTTATATCACTGCCAGGCACTATAGGATTCAGTCTCTTTCCCTATGAAATAGTAGCCTCAGAGTATCTGAGGCTTTTCTGCATAGCAGTTCTGCACTGTACCTGCAGCTCAGCATGAGAGAGGTTAAGGACAGCCAGCTCAAACCCTGTCAGATGTCAGAAGTCAGTCTCATAACCCTTGTTGATCTTGGTTCCCTTTGCAATGCTGTGGCTGTTCCTCCTTCAGACTCAGATATACATCGGTGATGACTCTGTGGAGAAACGTAGTGCGGGCAAGTGCTGTGGTACTACTGAATTTTGAGTAGGGCAGGCAGTGAGGGAGATGAAAACCCTTGTGAGAAGAGCAATGGAGCTGTTCAGCGTGCTCACCGTGACTGACTGGCAAACAGCAGTGCCTGTGCACAGGAACAGCAAGGGCTCGCAGCAGCGCAGGGATGTCTCTGGATAACCTTGGCTCCCTGTGGGGAGGGTGAGGAGCACTGGGATGAAGGCTGCCTGCAGGAAAGGTGTTTTTTTTCTCCTGTGAGTAACAGAAAGGAGTGATGTGACCTTGTCAAGGGAAGAGGGGTGCTCCTGGTGTTATCCGAAATTGTCCCTTTTCTGACATCACTACCTTTCTCTGTGCCACAGGCGCCCTTAGCCAGGTTCTGAAGGGTGGGAGAGGTTTCTGAAGGACAGGAAGCTGGAGCACAGGGCGTGCTTCAGCAGCACTGACACAGGGTGGCCCAGAATCTGGTGTCTGAGAACAGGAATGCAGTGGCCATTCTTGTAGAGGCACAAGTGAAGGTCTGCGCTGTGGCTCGGGCTGCCGGCAATGGGGAAGGCGGGGTGTCCTCTAGGATCTGTCACGCGCCTGTCACAGTGGGTGACAGGCTGCCTAAGCCTTCAGATTCAAACGACTTAGGTTTTATCTTGACCTTGAACATTTTTCTCCTTGTAAGTGTCTGATCTTATAGAAACCTGCAAAGGCAGCTCAGGCTGCTGGATTGGTGTTGAGCTGTGACTCTCTCCCATCTGTTTCCCCTCCTTCAGTGCCTGCAGATGGCTTAAGCCATGAGACTTGTTTTCCTTCTTCTTGAGGAAAGGAGTGTGCCTTGTTCAATTCTGGTCAGGGTGTAATGATTATCCAAGAGTAATTTTGGACTATCACTGGCATTTTAAAGTGCCTGCCCAGCCTGCTTTAGTACTTCCTACTCGAGCAGATAGGTGTGGCTGCAGAAGAGTTTGGCCCAGGAGTGTCCAGCACCAACACATGTTGGCAGGGAGGAAAAGGGATGGTGGCCCTGCCCATGTGCCAATTCAATCCTTACCACACACATGCAGCCACCTCTTCTCCAGTGCTTCCTGGGAAGTGTTTGCAGCTCCTTTTACTCCTTTCCACTTACCTGCTGCTCAGTTCTACTCTTGCATGTGCCCTCTGAGCAAGAAGGGACATGTAGCACACAGCTTCTCAGGCTGCTGTGTATTTGAGGTGAAGTAAGGACTGTTGGTAGTGATGGAGAGGTATGAGGGTCATTAGCTAGAAGCTGCTTTCTCTGTCACTCCTGCTCAGCTTCTGTCTGCTTGTCCTCACGTGGGGGGCTGAGAGAACTGGACTTTGATTTGCTTTCTCCCCCTTGAAGAAACATGGCTGAACACGACCCTTCTTTTTAATTGTCTGTGTATTTTTCCCTGCTGAGGGACTGTCACAGTTACTGCAGGGCAGTCATGTTTTCGGAGCCAGGTGGTGGGGTTGTTGTCTTGGATAGGAGTTGTGTCCCCATGTTGGATTCAGGGATACAGCAGGAGACCCTTGAATGCTGAAGCACTGCAGTGAGCAAAGGATTGACTGTAAACTGCCAGCAGTTTAGCTTGATTTTTTTTTTTTTTTACTGTGTAGATGAAACTTTTAAGACATATACTTCGGTTCCAGTTTGATCTGTGATTTATTTGAATGCACAAGTTTTCCCTGGCAGTTTTTCCAGGCTAATTTAGGTGGGACAAGACGGACATCTAGTGGCTGGTGGGGAACATCATGGCACTGCTCGAATACCTCAGAAGCAGCAGAAACGGCAGCCTGAGCAGTCCTGCCTGCTGTTAGGCTGCACTTCCTCATTTGATGTACTCATAGTGGATGTTTCACAGCAGTGTGTCTACGAAAGTTTGATATTTTGGGGAAAGCCAAGCAGCTGGTTTTCCTTCAACAACATCAAATTCCAGTTCTGCAGGAGCAGCAGTCCAGTTTGGAGATGTGACCTGAGGGAGGCACATTGCCATGGGAAAAAATACATTGCAGTCCAGATTTGCATCTCCTCCTGGCTCCATCACACAGGTTCCTGATAGCAGAACCTCGTGCACTGCTGGAGGAGGAGATGGTTGCTGCTCTCGTGTGCTGGTATTAGGGAGCTGCAGTGTGAGTGTGGTGAGCTTGATCCAGCCACTGGTGAGCATGACTCCAGCCTTGGCAGCCAGCTCTAGTGATGGACACATCCTGCCCTGCCGGCTCTTCTGGAGCTGCAGCAACACTGGGAGAGGTAAACTGAGCTCCTGTCTGTGACCAGACACAAAGGAGAAGGATTCAGAAGAAGGGAAAAATTGCCTTGACTTGTTAATTTGCTCCTGGCTATTGCTGAAGCCTGAGGACTTGCCTATCTGAGAGCAATAGCCAATGCTGGAACGTGGCTGTGGAATGAAATGAAACAACCTCTTCCAGAGCTGATGGAGGAAGTCACAGGAGAGTGACTGTGAAGGGGTGAACTTTAAACATGTCATGAACTGCAACTGGTTCAGGTTGAGCTTGCACACACAATCTGTCTGTGTTGAGCCATTTTGGTTTTTTTTCCAGTAGGTTTCTAGGTTTGTCTCATAATTTCTTTCTGTCAGTGTGAACATGTCCTTCAGTTTCATGTATGATGACAGGTGGACAGCACACATTAGAAATGCTTGTGCTTTTAACCCCATTGCTTTGAAGAGTTTTGGCTGTAAGCTAGTCTGCAGTCCCAGTTCCTGAGGGGCCTGGGATTTTGTGGAATTCATATGTTGCCATGCCTATTTGTATATATATACACATGGAAGATGAGGAGGATGCAGATTCCTGGTAGTGGTGATGAAGACTAAGTCACAAGAGGAAACAAATTTGAAAGTGCTGTGAGTTGGCATGCTCTTGCTTCAAATGACAGCTGAATGTCCTGTCTCACAGAGGTGAATTGCTTCTCTGGAGTTTCTAACAGTGCTTTTTCTCTGCAGGACCGGAGCCATCCACATCGGTGACCGGATATTGGCGATCAATAACGTGAGCCTCAAGGGCAAACCACTGAGCGAGGCCATTCACCTGCTGCAGATGGCGGGAGAGACGGTCACCCTGAAGATCAAGAAGCAGACAGAGAGTGAGTTGGGGAGCCTGGTTTGGAGTGGGAGGGCAAAGGCACACCCTGGCAGGGACCCTGGGCCGTGGAGCAGGGAGTGCATGCGTTGTGAAAGGGGAGATGAGGCAGCGTGGTAATGGTGTGGCTGGGCACAGCGGGAAAAGGAGTGCGTTTCTTTAACTTCTGACTCACAGATGGAAAAAATAAAAGCAGCACAGGGGCTCTCTGTGATGCTGGGAAGAGATGAAACAGCAGGTTTATTGACGATAGTAATTTTTATTTCAGATTGACACCTTGTACTGTTGTTGCCATTCCCTGTCTGTGTGGGTGTTTCACACAGAAGTGAAGCAGAAGTTGCTTTTAAAAGTAGAAGAATGTGGGAGTTTTAAAAAATATAACTCTCCAAAAAGGGACTCTGAGCTGGTAGAATCCATGGGGAAAAAACCCTACCTTTAATTCAACTTTTTGAAAACAATTGGCAATAAATCCTTTACATCCCTTTTCCTGACTTGGGGACTTAAGATCATCTTTCAAAGAAAACTTCACTTAGAGAACCCCTTCTCATTTTTCTGACAAGCTCCCTGTGGGTTTGAAGCTGTTCTTGACGTATCAAATAGCAGAAGCATATTACAGTGGCAGGCCACTGGTTTTTGGGGACAGAGGGGTGATTGGCTAAACCAGGGATCATGAAAACTTTTCTCCCCAGCTGCAAAATCACAGTCAAACAGAGGCTTTTGCATCAAGTTCAGAAAGTAACAGGTGCATTCTGGCTTCATTCCTGTCTCCTCCACACCCAGTATTTTCCTCTTTTTTTTGGTGCCATGCTTCTACAATGTGTAGGTTTGGTTGGACCTACCCAGCCCATGGTGCTGTGGGAATTAGAAGAAATCAAGCTTTTCCAAGCAAGAGTGTCTGATGGGATGCCTGTCCTGCATCTGAAAAAGTGACATCCCTCTAACATAGAACTTCTGTAGACCTTGAAGCAGTTTGCAGATGTGTGGCAATGCACCTGTTTCACAAATGGTGGAAGCCCGGGCAGGGAGTGGGGACTTGGAAAATAGAGGTGGAATTGGAGAATTGATTCCTCTTCAAGAAACCCCTAGTCTCTTCCCCATAGCCAAGAGCCTTGATCCTTGGTCTGAAATTCTCTTTTTTCCCCTCCTGCTGACACTTAGCATTGTCACAGCCACTTGGTGAAATAATTGACATGCAAGTGCCAGTTGGAGACTCGTTAATCATTCTGAGAATGAAGCAGGTGTAATTGAAATTTCAAGGTAATCTTGAGTTAATCATGGTGAGCAATCTTCTGAATGCTTGGAAAATAGGGACTTTCAGGACACTGGGCTTTGTTTGGTAAAATAATCTGTACTCATTGACAAATGCAGACTTTCAGAGGGCTTTTTATCCCTTCGGTTGGAGGTACCAGGGTGTGGATGGCTAACAGGATATCTAATCAACAAAGACCTTAGAATATTCAGTACAAAGAAATGCTTGTGCTGAGAAACCATTCCTTGCATAGCTTTTGCCTGAAAGGGAATTTGATATAATGATAATAAGGGCCTGTTAAGTACTAAAATAATGAAAGGGAAGGTCTGAGCTTCATCATTCACATTCAGCTTCCATTTTCCAATCACTGATCAGGGGAAATTCAGCCTCAAAATATCAGGCCCAGGAATTCCACTATTGTCATGAGCCTGCATGGGAGACTGGTGAAGTGATTAGCCTTGGATTGTTACAAGGTTGCACAGTCTTGGGAAGGGGCTGTGACTTCAGTGGTGGTGTTTGGGACCAGGTTGCTTTGTCGTTGGACTCTCATTAACACATTTCTGGCAAATTCTGCAGCCAGCACCTTGCCCTGGTGCTGCTCTGAGTATAAAGGAGGCCCTTGGAGACCAGAGAAGCTGTGGGGTATTGCTTGCAAGGGCCAACACTTCTCTGGGCAGGGCTGCTTGGAGGAAGCTTCCAAAGGCACAAGAAGATGTGCTTGTGAATTGAGATTAGGTCCCAACTCTTTCATATGTAGTAATCCTCAAATCCCTGTGGCTGTTCCTTATATTCCATGTGCTAAAACCCCAGAAAGGCATTTTTTTTTTCTTGATTCAGCTTGAGATAAGAGTAATGCATTAAATCCTTTCAGCTTCGTTGCACATGCCTTTCTCAGCTACTTTTGAAGAGTTACAGAGGTACTTTAAAGACTTACAGTACCTGGGCCTGCTCCTGTGTCAGCATAAGCTTTTCCCTGGGGCTGGCTCTTCGTGCCTGCTAAAGCAGGATGTTCTGCTTCCAGAATCCTATCCCAAGAAGTCGGGCAGTATAAACGAAGTGAGCGACCCAGAAGATGAACTGACAGACTCCCAGAAAACTAGCAAGCTGTCTGAGATATACTCCACCACAATTCCTAGCATGGACAATACTGTGGAGTCCTGGGATGGCTCTGCCATTGATGCCGGGTATGGAAGCCAAGGTAAGCCAGGGTCATCTTTCCCTAGGGATCTCTGGGCCAAGGTGAAGACAGACAGAGCCTCCACACCTGTGTGGTCTGTCTGGCTCCTGTCTCCAAAAATGAGCCAAAGCCTGTGGCCTGACTACATTTTCACGGTCTCTTCCTTCCAGCAAGGAACAAAACATATTTTAGAATGCACTCCTGTGGTGCTCTGAGCTGAAGTATCTAGTTTAGTCTTTTATTGGCACATTTCTTCTGGCTTATATGGTATCATACTGTTCTCATAATTTTCAAAACCATTACAGCACTTTAAAATTCACATAATCAGAGACAGTATTCACTGGTGATATGTTTTACAGAGTGTTTGGTCCATAGCTCACTTTTAACTCTCCAGAGAGGCTTTGTAGGACATATTAATCCTCTTCAAGATGTTCTAAACTCCACAAGAATGTCTTGTGACTAGAAACACTCACTTAACAAAGTAATTAAGGTAACACTACAAGAAAGTATCTCTAACTCTCTAGTGAGTGATCAGATGAACAGATGTCTTCGAGACCAGGTTTATTCAGCTGTGGCTTCTGGCAAACATATGGAATTGGGATGGAGGGTGCTCTAGTCATGGGGATAGGTTTTTATTTGGAGAAAAGGACCGGAAAATAGTTATTCCAGCTCAGATTTAGTGACAGAAGTATTAGCCTGTGTTGAAACAAACCAAAATCCTGAATGAATGCTGCAACAGGAAATCGGTGGAAAGACTCCTGCCCAGAACAGAATGTAAAACCAGGCAGGGATGCTGCAAAGCACCTTCACTGTGCTGAGCAAGGTGTGTGCTGTGCTCACTGCACTCTGCCTTAGAGAAGTTCAAAGGAGAGCACCACCCTTGTGCTCTTTCCCCGTTCCTGCGTCTTCTTTCAGCCTCCATTGGTCTGAAGTCTTAATTTGGGAGCACAGTTGGGACTGGAGGCTTCATTAAGGAGGAATCCCCTGGCCTTCATAATGCTGCAATCCTTCTCCATCTAATTGAATCCTAACACAAGTTGGACACTGAAAAGTGATTGCTTTACCGGTAAATTGAGAACAAGTAATTGAGCACAGAGCCCCGGGGAGTGGGGCTGGTGCCAGGTTGCCCAACATCCACAGCTTTGCTTCAGGGGCTCTCTTGTCTTCCCTGGTAATTGCACTTGGCTGCATGGTGGTGTGCTGGTGCTGACTGGGAAGAGGGGTGCTGGAACGTAGGGTTGTCCCTAGGATGGGCAGGGAAGGCAGGATGCAGGGAAACCTGGGATGCACAGACCCTGGAGACTGAGGTTTACACTCCAAATAGAGAACTGCAGGTCACACTCTGCAGCCTTCTAAGTTTTAGGTTCATCCACAGCATTAAGAAATAGTTCAAGGAAGGATTTGGGTAGGGGAGCTGTGCTGGCCCCCTGGTGGGAACATGCCACCAGGTGGCTCTGAATCCCAGGAATCCAGCCCTTCTCCCTTGAAGCTGGAGGTGAATCTATAATGGCACCAAGTGACTGCTCTACACCCAGCCCAAACCTGCTGCCCACCTGCATGCAGGGCCCTTGTCCTGCAGGCAGTGAGTGCTCCCGACTGCTGTGAGATGTTGGCAAGCAATTTTCCTGGGGCTCTCTCCAGAGAAGTCTAATGTTTAAAAACATACAGAGGAAACACTTGGCTAAGTGAAATAACAGGCCTTGGCATTTTCAAAGAAAGTGTTGGCATTGTCTTTGGGTATTTCCAGTGCTCTTAGCTCTTTAGGAGGTCAAGTCTCCCTTAATTATGTGTTTCTCCGTTACTTCTTCCTGTTGGCTTGGCACAGTGTGCGATGGGAGCATGCAGTTTTTCTTGGAAAGACTGTGAGGTTTTCTCTGAAACACTGAACAGGGAGCAGGAGGTGAGCAGGGGACTTGGGAGATTTATTTCTGCTGCAGATGGCACTGATACTGCTGAGGAATGGTCTGTTTCGAATGTTTTCTGTTCAGAAAGCTTCTCCTGAGACCTGGGGGTCTTGTGACTTGGTAGTGATGGATTTGCATCTCTGGAGTAAGACACTGCAGTACAGAAAAGTCCGTGGGGGCAGAGATAGCAAAACTTGCCTGATTTCCTCCTAACAGTCCTTACTGATCTCCTATCAAGTGTGAGCCTCCCCTGCTCTCAAACCAGGAGTAATTTTCATCCTATTCCTTGCCTTTCACATGTGTCCCTGAAGCAGCTTCCTGTACCTGCACCAGCTGATCCCAAAGGCATGGGAGGGCTGAGGGAAGTGACTGGCAGCTCTCAGGATCAGGGCTGACTCTTCCTCATTACCGCTGCTGAGCACACTGGAGCTGTGACCACCGTCAGGTACCCTCAGCACCATTACACTTGTTAAGGGAGACTCTTGCTTCTGGATGCAGTTTCTTTGCTGCTGTCCTTTTCCATTCTGTTACTTCTTTCGCACTGTCCATTAGGTCACAAACGCAGTTTAGAATATAAATGAAGATTTTTTTTTTTTCCAAATAGAAATCAGGCCTCCAAATCCTTCAAAATGAATGAGATTGGACATGCTGAAGGAAGCTTGGCAGGATCTTCTCTTTGCCCTTTGAAGGACTCGTTGTATTTAAAAGTGGCTGATTCAGCGCCATCATTTCTGCTGGGTTCAGTGTGGAAACAGGAGCCATTAACCAAGGCTGAAGCTGGCTGGGGACAGGGCCTGCATCTGTGGGTACGTGTACTCCCACGGCTGTGGATCTCAGACCCACACCATGAAGCTGCTGAGAAGCAGGGGAGCAAAGGAGAAATGGGGCACCCCACGCCAAGATCCTGAGAAGCTGCTTTGGTTACAGCCAGAAGAGATGGGAAGAACCACTTTTGGATGACTGAGATGGAAGCATTATGCAGTCCGTGTAGCCTCAGGTTTGGGACCTAGGGAAGGAGACTTTCCTGGCTCAGTGTGAACTTACTCCATTTGAGGTTTCTGACCAGATATTGCCCTTCCTCTTTCTCCACTCCCTCTTGCCTTCCCTAGGTACGTACATGCCTCAGGCTGCAGGCATAGCCCTTCATCCACACGAATGGAGACACAGCAGGCAAAAGAGCAGCACCCCTCCAGGGGACCCCAGGAAAAGCTACCCCTACATGGATGGAAGCTTCAGTGAAGATGACTGGGACAAGCCCAGCAGGTAGGGAGGGGTGGGAGGAGGTAGGGAGGTGCATTTGAAAACGTGGATGTCACTGCACAGGGACAAGGGGGCATGGGAGTGTGGTGGAGCAGCCAGGGATGTCCCAGTCTTGGCATTGGGCAGCCACGAGGAGGGGTGCTGGGGTAGTAAACCAGCTCTGCTGAGCCACCTTCACATTGCCAGGTTACTGTCAGTGTAGCTCTGTGGCACCTCTGCCATGGCCAGGTATACATTTGTCTGGAGTTAGGGTGGTCTCAGCTGCATAGGCCACAGGTTCCTACCATGTCCCTTACTCCTGCTGTGTCAAGGCTGCAGTATATTCATGGGTTAGGTGTAATAAATAGATATGGTTGTGCCTGCATGTGTTGGCCGGACTTTTTTGAGTGAGGATGCAGCTTTGCTCAATGCTACAAAGCAAAGGAGGCCAAAGTGCTCTGAGGACCAGTGTGAGGTTGCATGTCCAATGTTAAATCTACCAAAGCTGTGGCTGGATTCTCTCTCCATCACACTTTGGCCCTTCCAACACTACAAACAAAGCTACTGAACATAGTCAAGTTAATCCCCCAGCTCAGCCAGGTGGGGAAAATCCTGTAACACCTCCTGAGGCCAGGGAGGAGGCTGCAGCTGCCCCTTACTTTGGGTGAAAATCCTGCTGGATCTGCCTTGGCCTGAGGCTGCTCCTCGCTGAGCCACACATAGTGGAAAAGCCCCACTGCTTCAAAACTACCCCTCCCCTCGACATCCTCCAGAGTCCCCATAGTTGTGTGTGTTGTGTTGTTACTGTCGGTTCTTTTTTTTTTTTTTTCCTTATTTTTTTCCTTAACTTTTGTTTGTCCAAACAAAACCCTTAGAACATCTCATGGCCATTTCCACCTATTTAAAGATGATCAAACTGGCAGGAAGGCTGGCAGCAGCCGAGACTTTGTTCTTGTTTTGCCTCTCAGCAAGAGCCAGCTCGCAGAGGTCACTGATCCCTCGTGGCCCCCCAGCGAGGCCGCCGACAGCTGAAGTTAGCAATTCAGAGCTTGAAGCCCCCGTGTCCCTAATGAGGACTCCAAGCCCTGATGTCAAAGTGCAAGTGAAATGGTTCATGCCACCGAGCCCTTTTTTATTAGGGAGAAAAACAAAATGTCTCTAACCCTGACTGCCTTTATCCTGGAAAAACCTGCTGACCCCGTGGTGTGGGAGCCCGTTCTGATTCATCCGTGCCCTGGATGTGTTTGTGTATTGCTGCTCTGAGAGGCAAGGAGCTGGTAGCTGGAAGGGACATTTGCCTCTTTGGGAACCTGGGGGCAGAGGAAGGAAATGAGTAAGGGGAAAGAATCAAAAATTCCTTTCGGGGGGAAATTTCGGTTTGTTTTTATAAAGTCTTGCTGGGTGTTTATTTGACCTTTCTGCCTGGTGTAAAGGCTACTGTCCTTTAAAAGCTGATGAAAGGTAGGGGGTGAATTTAAAATGCAGTAAGCCATGTCAGATACTGCTCTTTCCAGGAAGGCCACCCACAAGGAGCGAAAGTGTGTGTGAGTGAGTTTCTGCCTGCTATAGATTCTCATTTAAACCAGTGGGTGAAAAGCAATGCATGTGCTAAAGACTTTGCAGTTGTTAGAGATCTGGAAAAAGCTCTATTAATAGCCCAAGGGGTCATAATATATTTAATGGAGGCCAACCTCTCTGTGTCTTTTTACTCTTGTAAAATGTTTTGACTTTGCTAAGTGGCTCTGGTGGATGAGTATCCCCTCTGATCTGTGGAGCTGAATAAGCCATGCAAGATGCTGCCAGATGTTGCAGAGGTGGAGCCTCGTCCATGCAGCTGCTTATAAGATATGTAGAAGATGCAGTAGAGCTGCTCTGTTGTCACTGTCCCCTTGAGGCCTCTCCCCATGACACATTAGTGGGCTTATCGTGACCTTGATTTGACACCACAGTTTCTTTCAAGGGACTCCTGTTAAACTGAACACTGATGGTCTGAGTTTTGGTGTTCAGTAAGCAGTGTGCAGCATCACCTACTTTTCTGTGTTGTTCAGAGGACTTCAGCATGTTTAATTGCTGTTTAATTTAGAGGTCTGAGAATTGACCCTGGCTTGTGGTCAGAGATAAGAGATGCTGAAACTGCCAAGGGGGGAAGTTGCAGAACACCCAGCACACGGTGTTCACATTAATGTGTGTTTGTACCAGCCTGAGAGAGGTTCTCTCTAACCTTACTCTCTGTTGTAGAAAAAACTGGTGGCAACCTTCACACAGCTTTAAGTGCCAGTGCTGCTATACAGCCAAAAAAACAAAGACCTCCTGAAAATAACAGCTCAGTTCCCTGGTCATCCCAAAGCAAATGAAACTGGGTTTGTATGGGTTATACATGACACTGTTGATACTGCTGGCTGTAGAGTGCATTTGCTTGTTCAGCCCAGGACAATCATTTTTATATACATCTTTGCATTATTTACTCTCATAGAGACCTAATGTATTTATCATTTTCTCACCATGTCTGTTACCCTCTGTGTTTTTCTCTCTCTTCTCAGGTGTTCTGTGTCTCAGATCTGAGCTCTATCCCATCAGCCTTTGTACTAACAGTCTCTGAGGCTCCTGGTTTACCCATAACGCATCCTTTTTTCTTTCACTTCTCTATTTCACCAAAACGTCTTCCTAAACCTACAATCTTCCTACAGGCACTTTTTAATTTACCCTTTGAACTTTGACATTACTACACCAACTTAATTCTTCCTTTGAAGGACACTTGCCCCGTTAGTAAATGCATGGAGGTCTCGTATGCGGACTCTTGTTTGAAAAGTTCATATTGTTTGCTTTTGTATATGAAGACTCTTCAAGTCTGCTTTTACTGGTGAGACACTTGCTGTAGCCTTGCGACTTTCATCCCGCTGCAGAAGAGTGCTGACAATGTTTGGTTCCTACGTTACAACAGATACCCCAACCGCCAAAATGGCCTTGAGACCACTCACGAGGATAATTTTTGGCGTGTTTTTGGAGAAGCTTTGGAGGATTTGGAAACATGCGGCCAGTCTGAACTTTTGAGGGAGATTGAGGTAAATCACTTTCTGAATTTGCTGCTGCTCTGACTGTTTTGCTCTCTCCATGAATGTTAGACTGTTTTCCCCCGATCTGTTAATTGCCTGTAGCATCCCTGTGCTGCTGCAAAGAGGGGTTTGGGTTTAATTCGTGTCAGTGTTTGTGCTAATGGATAACTGTGTCTCATTAGACAGTTGCTTGCGTGTGCTGTTTCCCTGAGCCGATGTCTTACCCACCAGGAATTCCACGCTCTTTTCGCGAACTGTTGCTGGCCAATAATCTTCACATGACTTTTGGCAAGCCTTCCCTATCCAACAGTAAACCTTCTGCTTGGAAAGATGTTGTCTGTCCAAAGCACTTGAAGGCCAAGCAAAAGGAGCCCCCCAAGCTCCCCTTGGGACTGAAGCCTTGGCTTCCTTCAAGTACAGACAGGCACAACATCCATCGTGCATTCAGCTGTCACTCTGCCGGAAACTGTTTTAGTGAAATAGGTAATTGGAAGCTTTTCAGCCAGCCTTCCCCATGGAAAAATCTGAGAAAGTAATTGCTTCCTGCAGAAATAAAGGTGTTTCCTCTCTTCACAAACCACTTTCTCTTTTCTTTATCCAAAATGCTTTGGAGGTCATGTTATTGTGTCCGGTTATAGGATAAGGAGCCTGGATTTCTAAGTCGTGGGATGCAAATAAAGGCCTCCCTCGAGACTGTGAGACCTGCCCGGCAGGATGGGGCCTGTGCTGCTCCCTCTGCAGTTCAGCTCCCACAGCCCAAACGAAGGAGCAGGAGCCCATCTCTCCCCCTGCCTTCCAGGTGCAGAGGACTCGGGAGAGCTCCCTGGGTCATGCCCTCCATCACTCCCAGTGGGACTGGGTTTATGCACAGTTGCATACTGCTGAGGCTTCAGAGACAAAAAAGGCAATTTCTGACTAATTGAAGGTCAAAAAGGAAAGTCCTGTTTTGGCCTGTATGGTGACAAGGGACTTACTAATTGTCCTTTCCTCCTTGATCCTTAGCAACTGTAAGTGGAGGAGGAAATCTCAATTAAATTTATTGTGCTGAAGCATGAAATGTTGCTTTTATTATCTTAACTGCTTAACAAAATGCTGACTTAAAAAACCCCAACAAAACACACACAAAATCCCAAATCCCCAGCCTCCCCAAACTCTAACTTTTTCCCTTGATCACTTATTTCGTGGACCTGACTGTATTTAGAAACAAGTTTAAGCCACCACCATCAACCTTTCTGAACAGTTGTTGACTGCTTAAGAGAAAAGTACCCCTTTCTAGCATGCATAGCTATTTCTCTTCTGCATAATGGCTGACATCTAAATGGAAAAGAAGGGATTTCTTGGACTCCCTTTCCTTTCCCAGGCACCCATGGTGTTTTATCCATTGCTGTTTTAAGGCTTTGGAGCTTTGGCAGTTACAGCAATGCTTTTAAACATATAAAGGAATTTTACTGAAAGCCGATCACCTCCAGAATTTTGGGATATTTAGCACATTGCGAGAATTATTTTGAAAGTTCTGGGGTCAGAAGGGAAGTGATGTGTTTTTAGCAGGGGATTCAACTCCCCTTTTATCAAATCCAAATTAACACTGATCCATTCCTCCCTCTCCATGTGCCCAGCTGTCCTGAGGCATGCTGTGGGATGTGCAGTGCTCACTGGGACTTTTGCTGTATTGCAGGTTCCTCAGCCCTAGATCTGAGTCTCCTGTGATTTTATGACAGATTTTATTTTATTTTGACCCTTCCTGCTTCACATTTGAAAAAGAAACAAAGAGTCATGCAAGATGACCCAAGATAGCCTGGAAATAGGTTCACACACAGTAGCAATTCACTTCCAGACTATGGATATTGGTAGAACCAAGCTTTTTCCAGTATGTCTAGTGGAGCGTGTGTCCCTGCTTTGCTTTGAGGGCAACCAAAACATGGGAAAAATAATGTGGGGCAGTCACAAGGTGGAGAAGTCTGGAATTGCCCTTTCTGCTTCCTGCGTTAAACCCAAAGCACGTAGGAAATTCCTTATGATGCTGCAAGAAGGCTTTAAATACCCTGAAGACAGAGAAGGAGCCAACTGCTGTTGGGTGTCGGTTGGTTGTGGTGTTTGCAGGGCATGAGGGAGGGCAGGGGCACAGTGTGCACAGACCTTCCTGTTGTCCCCGGCTTGGTGCTGGCACAGCACGGCACAGCGCCCTGGGGGTGCCGAGGCTGCCTGAGGTCAGTGAACAAACGTGCCCTGGTTGGCTGTACTGCTGTTTGTTCACCTGCGTTTCAAGTGTGTGGTAAGTCAGTGTCCTTCCAGCACATAACAGGTATTTGAGTTTTAGCCCAGACTTGAGCTGATCAAGTCACGTGTGAAGACCTGAAAAGTGCAAAGTTGAAAGGTTTTTGGTATTTTATCCATCCCTGTTTGGGATAACAGGGGTAGTGCTGACATTTTCCTACTGCCACCATAATTTGCTTTATTTGCCTTTGTTTCAGCTTAAAGTAAAGAGCTGGAGGGTCTTGATTAGTGATTTAGTTGTGTGATATTTCCCCTGTGCACGGGAGCAATTCCTCTTTGACTTACCATGTTTAGTGTTGGAGAATTTTGCTATCTGCTCCCTACCTTTCCTTTCCTCTCCTTTCTTCTACCTTTTGACATTTGATAGGACTGCAGACCCTTGAAGCCTGAACTTTGAAATTACAGTTTTCATTACGCTGTTTAAATGGACTCTGTGACCTGGAGCCAGCTGAGGTTCCACAGACTGGATTCTTGACTCCTTCGTTAGCTTTGATCAATGTAATCTCATTAGTGAAAAGCATTGCCAAATGGAGTCGAATTTACTTAGGGGCATCTTTTAATGGATGCTATCAAGGATGACCAGGCTTAAATATGACTTAATTTCATATTTTTAACTCAGTTTTGCTCAGTGACAGCTCCCATTTACTGACAGATAAAATCCTAATTTCTCTGCTGAATTGGCCTCAGTGGAGTCCGAGGTATTGACTTCCCTGGGCCATTGCCAGCACTGTGTGATGCTGGTGGGGACCTGCAGCCTGCAGGGACAGACTGGAAAGCCAGGCAGACTCTGATTTCTCTGGGAGCCCTCTGAGACTGGGATATTCAGCCTTCTTGACTATCAACATGGTTCCTGCACAAGATGAGGCCTGTCTGGCCCTGTTTGTGTAGAGTGCTTAATTGAAAAATGATGAGATGCTTCACAACTGCTTCCTCCTGAGATAAAGCTGCCTGTTTGGGTGGGGATGGAGAGCACAAAGTGGGTCAGCCTGGAAGCAGGCTCCTGAGGTCTGGGAATGGCTCTTAGAGCTAATAGGAAGAGCTTCTTGTTACTTATTTCCTGATTAATAAGAGCAGTGGTGCTGCCCTGCTGTTTTCTGTGCCACTTCAGTTGCTGCGCGGTCCATCTCTTCCTGCTGCTGGCTCAGCAGAGTGACACTGTGCCCTCTCCCTGCAGGCATCCATCATGACAGGCAGCGTGCACAACCTGGGCCTGGAGGGCAGCAAGCTGCTCCTGGACTCTGTCAACCCAGCGGGAATGAGCCCATTGAGGAAAGCAAACTCCAGCTGTAGCGACGGACAGACCGAGAGCAGCAGCTCCCCTGCCAAGAAGAACGAGAGGAACCTGGACATGAAGAAGATTGAGAAGGAGATGCAGGAAATCATGTCCCCGACCCCTCTTGAGTTTCACAAGGTTTGTGTTGCCAAGGGTTGGTCTGGCTCTGGCACTGCAGTACCACGATGGTTAAAGCTGTAGAGGCTTTGCAACCTTGTGAAAAAGTCTCCTTTGTTCCAAGTGACCCCCAGAAAATGTTCCTTGTTAAAGCCAGCCCTCACAACGGTCAGAGCAAAGGTTTCCAGAGGGTCAGATGAAGATGAAGGGGCCTCTTCAGAAGAGTAGCAGGATTTAGCTGCCATGATTCAGCAGGGTTCCAACCTGTGCTTTGCTGTTTCTCTTTATATATAACATTTCCAGGTCCTTGTGTTTTGGAGTTCGGTAATTGGTGCTACAGATAAAAATGAGAGAGCTCAGAGTATGGCCCTGTGGAGACCCATCAGCTCTTTTACTGTGGCACACTCCATTCAGTAGGCAATTTCCCATATTAAAAAATAACTTATTTTCCCTCCCCTTTCACTCTACCCCCAGTTTTTCCCGTAGGGATGCCAGCGGTGGGACTGGGGATGGGATACTGGTTTGAGTTCAGCATCCAGCTGAACGTAGCCAGTTTAAGCATGGCACATGGCAGTGGTAATTAGAGAAAGTAATTAACTGTAGACGCTGCTGATGCAGAATGCAAGCAGGGAAGGGAGCTGTAGAGGTTTCAAAAATTTGATTGCCTTTTTCTTTCCTAGTGTGACTTTAGAATGAAACCTGCAGTTATGGTAGATGGAAAAAACAACTTTTCCATGCTTGATCTGCTTCTACCTTTCAGGGTATGGCAAATGTGTATTTAAATAAAACTCCCTCATACCTGAAGGAAGAGAGCTGTGTAACTAGGCTTGTTACAGGGTGACTCTTCATTCTGCTGGAGCAGCTGCTGTTGGCTGTGTTTGGAAATGAGGCTGAGGCCAGGTGGGCTGTCTGCGTCTCATCCTGAGCATTGTCCTTCCCAAGGACCACACATTAGCGAGGCTTGCCCAGCACAGTTACAGAGTTAGAGTTGTGGTGGAGATGCACTCCCAGTTCATGGGAGGCAAAGGGAGATTATGGTATTGTTGGGGAATCAGTTGTCCCTGGTTTGCAGTGTTGCCTCATGGCAAGACACACTTCCAGCAGTGCTCTCCTCCTTTAGATGAGGCCAAAGTGTGCTGTGCTCAAGGGCAGGGCAATGAGTTCATTCATTTCTTGTCCTCAGTGCATCAGCACTTGTTGATATGAATGTTCTGAAAAGACCTTGTGAATAATGTGCAGAATTTTAGATGCTCCTGCTGAGTGAGGTATTAAAAATGAGCCGTTTTCACAGTTCACTCACTACATTGGAATTCCCCATGAACATGTTGATTTTTCATGTGCTGGTCTGGCACACACAGAGGATACGTAGTGTAACCTGACCAGGGAAGGAGTTACTCCATTAAATAAATTGTTGGTTGGTCTTTGGGTAAAACAGCAACTGTCTGTATTACACTTCTTGTGTCTCCTTCCACATCCAAGGGTGAGGGACTGTTGTGGGGTTGGTTTTTATCCCAGCCACCAAAGCAATTCTCCATGAGATCTGTCTGAGATGATGGTGTCAAGTGAATAAGGCTCAATCTGTGTTAGCTGCCCAGGCTAAGAAAAATTTGCCCAGGAGACCAGAGCAGAATTGCTGTAAGTCTGCACTCATTACCTGTGCTACTGCCATCCTGTACATCACCCCCTTACTCTGCTGCATTAAAACATGCTTTGTCTATTTCTGCCTCTCCAGATGACACTCCACAAAGACCCGGAGAGAGAAGATTTTGGCTTCAGTTTGTCAGATGGCCTGTTAGAAAAAGGTGTCTATGTAAATATGGTCCGTCCGGATGGGCCAGCAGATCAGTGTGGCCTCAAGCCATATGACAGAGTGCTTCAGGTAATAAATGCAAAATGCAGTTCTGGAGGCTGGGACGGAGTGAATGAGTGGCTGAGAGGAAGAGAGAAGTGAGACCCACCCATGGCAGCACTAACTGTAATGAAAGGTAATAGTTAGCCAACTAGGTGAGCTCTTAGCCACCAAGCACTCAATGAGACCTGTGTTTTATAATAAGAAATCACTAGGTAGTACCTTCAGGTGGTACCCCTAGGTTACACCTATTCCAGGACACAGCCTGTCCCAGCACTGCCCTTTTTCAGCTTGGACAGCTCAAAACAAGGAAAAAACTGTGTTGCTTCCTCTCCTCACCCTCAATCCTTTTCCTGGTTTTTGGATGAACCAGACTGTATTGACTGATATGTGTTCCTGTGAAGCCCCTTGCAGAGTTAAGTGATATTCATGAAGTTCTGTGCATGCCTTTGACAACTAGAAGAGTTTTCTAGGAAACACATCCTTCAAGCAAAGTGGTTTTTTATGGATATTTTTCTTTGAAAGAGACTTGATCTGAAATAGGTGATGCAGAGACAGAATAAAAACTCTGTCCAAAAGCACAGTCTGTAATGTGTTCCCTGAGCATATCGGACTACCAGAGGGACAGAAAGAGCATGGTGAGTTTTGGAGTTTGGCGAGGAGCTTTATATGGATGAAAACCAACTATTTTAGCTTTGGGGCAACTCAGACAGCAACTGAAGGAAGTGCAACCTCAATGGAAAAATTGCCACCATTTGGAAATGCAGATATTGTGACCATATTTGGAAACACTCAGAAGGATGTTTAGTTTTACTAATTTCTAGGCGGGGGTTCTTGGCAGTCGGATTAGAGCCAATATGTTATGTACATCAGGTAACTGGAGGACTGGCAGCACTGTGGGGAACCTTGTTTTAGCTTGTTATGGTCTCTAGCCAGTTGGCTGCTATACAATTATTCCTTCTCAGCTTCAAATAAAAGATGGTGCAAGAATGAACAAGAAGCTCATTAGGCTCTGGGCTGCCTTTCTGCTCAATGTTGAATGTGTTGCTTTTCTGGGAGTGCCAAGTGCTCCGGGAGGCGTGCCCAAAATCCCAAACAGAGCGGCATGGAGACTTTGGACACCCTTCCTGCACATGCTGCGCCGCACAGCTCACGCCTGCGAGCAGACGAGGCGATGGCCATGGCGTTGACATGTGGAGCTGTGAGTGAGGGATTGCAGACCTGGTGCAGGCGACTCCCCTCAAGAAGTACAGAGATGCCTTGCTGAGGATGCTTCGCAGTGCTGCTGATTGGGGGCACAGTGATGTGCCTGAAGGCCCAGCGGAACACCTTGTCCCTGCTGTCACAGACCCGCTGCCTCTTGGCTGGATGGATTAACTGGAGCATGGCACTGCAGTAATGGCACTTCTGCTCTGGAACTGCCTGGCTGGCAGGGAGCAAGGCCTGAGAAAGCTCCTCCTTTATTTCTCCTTGTCCATGAGTTGGGCTAGAAGTTGTCCTTTGTTACTATGCTGTAAGGAGCAGTATTGGGGTCTGTGTGGACACCAGCTAGGGCAGGGGGACACTGCTACCACCAGAGCCCAGCTGCGTGGGCATGCATTAATTCTGGGAATGGGTTTGGGATGTAAACCATTGGTTGTAGGGAGTCATCCAGCTCTTATCCAGAGAGGGAAGCAGCACTTGGCCCCAGGGGTTATGTTCACTCCAAAGGTGGGTGGGAAATCCCTTTCTCCCTTCCCTGCTTCCCATCTCCTTGCTGTTTGCCAGCCTGCTCCATCCCAGAGCTCTTGTGACACCAAGCCCAGCTGTTCTGCTAGCTGTGGGCAAGAGATCTGGGTTGGTTTCTGCAGATGACCCAGCCCACAAATGTAGTTGAAGGTCTGCAAGAGCCAGCAGTGACTGCTTTCACTGCTGAATTCTATGGAGAGAGTTGCAGCTGCCTCCCGAGCCCACATGAAGTATGAAATGAAGAATGTCAATGGGGAGAGGAAAAGCAGAAACTGTTTGGTATAGTCTCAGTTTACAGCTGTTTGAGCTGACAAATGGTTGCCAGAAACTTCAGGGCTGTATTTGTTTTGTGTGTGCTGAATACTTGGCACCACAAATTTAGGGCCAATAAAAGCCATGATGGCAAAAATATCATGGGAAACGGCAACCTTTTTTCTGCAGTCTTGAACTGGAGAACTGTTTTTGAGCCCTGAAGTGTTTAATACTTGTACTACTGCCCCAGGCACTGGGGGTCAGGGTTCATGCCTGATCCAGACTATTTTTTCTACTTCCTCATCGAAGCAAGGATGCTCAGTCTAAAGGGGTGCCTCCGCTCTGCTCCATTGTGAACCCAGAATCAGGGACCCCCAAGTGTTGTGTGTTTTCCCAGGTGTGGGTTTAGCACTAATCTTACATTTCCTAACTAACAAACATGATCTTTCTGTTATTCCTCCCCGTGGCACATCCTAAATCCCTCCCCGCAGGTAAATCGCATCCGAACCAGAGACTTTGACTGCTGTCTGGCCGTTCCCTTGATTTCGGAGGCTGGAGATAAGCTGGACCTGGTGATCAGCCGAAACCCCTTGGCCCTGGCTGCCAGCGCTCCCTCGGAGGGGAACAGAGAGCTGCTGGCACAGGCGCCCCACGGAGCCGAGGTCAAGGCGAGTGTCCAAACACTCTGAGCAGTGGGAGCAGAGCCGACAACGCCCAGGGCCTCTGCTGAGCCACTGTGGTATTTGGGGTGTTTCTCCTGGTTTTTGCACTGGTATTTGTAAATGCTGTGTGTACCATAACCTGCCAGTGGGGAGAGGTGGGTCTTCGGTGAGCCTGTAGGCCGCCAGATGTTGCTGGGAAGGTCAGAGCTGGATGTGCATCTGGGGGCTGTGGCAGCGATGGTGATGGGAGGAGCTGCCAACTGGAGGAAGGAGCATCCACAGCCATCCCCCGTGGCAGGGCATCGCCCTGTGCCCTGGCTGTTGAGCCTGCAGGGTCCTGCCTCCAACATCCTTCTCACCCTGAAGGCCTTGGCCATCCTATAAACACACATGGTGCTATTATGTTCCTTGTTTGCTCAGTTAATTGCATACAGCAGGACTGAAATGCCTTTCCTTTTATGTTGTGCCCTGCTCCATCCTTCCAACACTCCTGACAAATGGATTCCTGCAGCCCCCTGCACTCCTGGTGTGGGGCTGTGGAGAGCAGTGGTTAAAAGACGTTTCAAAATTTGCTTGAGAGTGGCTGGATGTAATTCTTGTTCAAGAATTGGTATTTGCAGCTGCCTCCTGCCAGCCCCATCCACACTCCCCGCCAGGCCTGGTTCGCCCCG
Organism: Acropternis orthonyx; assembly: GCA_035583155.1. NCBI lineage: Eukaryota > Metazoa > Chordata > Aves > Passeriformes > Rhinocryptidae > Acropternis > Acropternis orthonyx. Next base: position 9,934,629 of record JAWWEU010000023.1, read on the forward strand.
TAGTGGGGTGAGGCACCTTGTCTCGGCATTGACTCCCACGAGCAACGTGGTCACCTGTGCTGAGGTATTTAATACAGAGTAGAGGTTGTACCCAAGGGTAAAGGCCTCGAGCACCTGCTCAAATCCCCAGCCACCTTGTTCGTCTGAGCTTTATGGAGATCTCTTGCTTGCAAACCTGGTCTGTGCCTGCAAGTAAATAGCAGAATATTGAAGTTCCCAGGGCTGCCCCTGATGTTTTGAGTTAATGAAACCTTGTCGTCTCCCATCAGGCAGTGGCATGACAAACCCTTTGTCAGGTGAAGGTTGTGTCCCTGTGTCCCACGTGGGCTGGGCAGTATGTGCCCCATTTGCCTGTTGCTGGCCCCATGTGGCTTTGCAAGCATGATGCTCCCGTCCCTGCCAAGAGCCCCCGGCCCCGCGCGGATCAGGGGCTGTGATGTTTGCATCGGTTCCCTCCTCTGCCTGCCGTGTTCCACGTGTTAGCACTTTATGATGATGTTGGTGTCCTGGTGGTGGCGTGAGCCTGGCATTGCTTTCCTCTGGAAGGCTCGGGCACAGTGGAGTCGAGGAGCCTGCCAGCTGGACACCACAGCCCTGCACCCCCTGCCCCCCTTCCCTGCTCGCCCTTGTGGCTCCTCCATCACCACCTCAGGTGGTGTCCACAGGTTGTTGGATGGGTGTGCAGCGCGTTTGTCGCTTTGCTGAGCCACGACTTGTCCCCCTGCTGTCTGTCCCTGCCGTCCCTCTGTGATAGCACAGCGTATCAGGGTGTTCCTTCCAGACACGTGCCCAGCCCCATCCAGCTATTTGTCGTTGTAGCCATTTCTCTTTGAGTATGCAATATCCCATACCATTGCTGCCACAGCTAGATAATGTGCCATAATTGATACTGTGGAGCATTGACAGTGCAGCCGAAAAGTGTTTTTATATGCAATATTCTGAGCAGTGGAAGCTCACTGGGGCTTCTCATAGGTTTTTAATGAAGACTTTTATTAAAGGCTTTAAAAAAAAAAAAAAAAAAAGAGGAAGAAAAACTTCGTCCTTGTATCCCTTCCTATGCATTTTGAATGATATGAAGATGAAATGCATTACTTAAATGTGTATTTTTATCCATATATTAGAGTGTATTCCTTGTAAAGTATTTTTATATGCTAATTTTCTTATGTATCTATGAAAGCACAATATTTAAAAGTACAGCATTTCAAAGAATATTTTAGTCCTGTTTTGGACCTATTTGTAAATCTCTGTATTTAAATGGGATTGCAATGACTTTGACTTTTTTTTTTAATTAAATAAAAGCAAATGAAATGCATTTGTTTTGGTTCCTGTCTTTCTGCTGCAGGACAATAGCGAGACAGTGCTCTGCTTCCAGCAACATCTTAACTTGACAAAGGGCCCCCAGCTCCAGTGGGGTGCCTTGGGGAGCTGCACTGTGGTAGCCACCTCTGAAAGCAGACATCCAAAGGGAGGGCTGGAGCATGGTGCTAACAACACCAAGGTTGTGGGTTTGATCTATGTATGGGTCATTCACTTAAGAGTTGGACTCGATTCTTGTAGGTCCCTTCCAACTCAGAATATTCTGTGATTCTGTGACTGCCATGAACCCAGAACATAGTTCCTTGTTGTCCCTGTGTTGAGGGTTTCCTCCCTGTGTTCATTCAAAGAGGGTTGGGGTGCCCACGTGCTCCCAGTGTGGGCAGTGCAGGCTGAAATGCTCCCTGGAAAAGGCCATAAGAAATCTCTGCTCGCTGGCAACGAAAGGGTGAGCTGGATTTTGCAACTCTGCATGGCCAAGTAATGCAGGAATTTTCGGAGACTGAGCAGGGTATGGAAATGCTCCTGGTGAGACCTGGGGAATCATTGCCACGTAAACAAGCCTTATCTGCCAGATTATCTGCCATCTCTGGCTGCCCTCCTGGGGCAAAGACTTCAGAAGGAGGCCCTTTGCACATTTGGCACCGGGGCCTGGCCAAAGCCGCGCGGAGCCAACCAAGGCACTGGAGCAATGTCAGGCTGAACAAGTGCCCGTGCAACGTGACCCACGGGGCTTTGGTGTGTACCAGGTAAAAGGTTAACACGGTGCTGCTCCCCCGGTATGTGCCTCGGTGGGCAACATCTCCTGCTGCTGATGTCACCTTTAATCCCATGGACCTCAGCTGATGGCAGCAGCTGCAGCCTGGGGCAGGGGATGGCCGCCCATAGCAGGTAGTTGAAACCCTTCAGCAGCACCTCGTGGCACTCAGTGGCTTTTTTTAGTTCCTTGTTTATTTCTTTTCACCTGAGGCACATTGCAGTTGCTGTCTGTGCTGCTGTCAGGCTGCTCAGCCCAGGCATTGCCGGCTGTGCCGATGAGAGGAGAAATCCCTGACAAAGTCCTCAGTCACACCCAGCAAAATAGCCAAGCAAGCCAAAAAACCCCAAATAAAGACAGGTGTGGGGCTGGTCCTTGGCATGGGGTGCTGGGGGCTCAGCAGTGATGCTTTACTTTTCACAAATAGTAGCCACCTACATGTTGGTTTTGTCTTTCCCTACCTCAAATCAGGGCTTAAGGAATGGATGCTCTGGTTTAACCTCCATCTGTTTGACTGAAGAGGTCATCAGCGAGCTTGAAATAACCAGTCCCACACACCATGAAAATGAATGTTGGGGTGGGTTTTTTTCCATTTTCTTTTTGTTCCTATTGTGCTTTTCTGATGTATTTGAACCCTCGTGGTAGTGGTGCCATGCACGGGTGAGCCATTGCCTGGTTAGAGGTGAGAAATGGTTTTCTTTTGCATCACTTGTTTTTCTTGGGTTTGTTTTTCACCTCTTTGATGTGCCTTGTTGTGGGTTCTTTTATCCTTCCTTTTTAAAAAAGTATTAACCTTCTGTATCCCAACCCACGAATTTTTGCACTTTTACCCTTCCAATCTGTCCCCATCCCCCTGGGTGAGGGGGTGACTGAGTGGCTGCGTGGGGCTGAGCTGCCAATCAGCATGAAAACATGATGGACGTGAACTCAGACAGTGATAATACTTATTTTATATATATCTGTATAAGGGAATATTTTATAAGGATAAAAAAAAAAACCCAAAAAAAAAAAAAAAAAAAAAAACCCCAAAACAACAACCTCGATAAGTAATAGGTTTAAAGGAAGAACTGAGCTACTCAAAGACCAAAAAAACCATCCAAGACCATAGCTGGTTTATAAAGGAAAGTTTTATTTTCAGTTACAAGGTGATTACAAACTCATCTAAAAAAGCAAAGATGACTTAAAAATATCCATATACATTTTATTTATCTAAAAAGCAAAACAGAAACTGCAAAATACAAACATTTACCATATACACAAAGGTTAGGGGGTTTTAGGATTAAATTACACTCCAGGATGGTTTTTTTTTTTCAAATACAAATATTCCGCTTTGGAACACACAAAAAAATGTTTTAAAATCTTTTAAAAATATTTTTAAGTTTTTTTTCTTTAAAAAAAGTTCAGATGACATTTTTAAGGAGGCCATCATCGCCCTCGCCTCCTCGCTGTATGTGCTACTCATCACATTACTGTAGTCACAGTTGCTAGGAATTGAAATAAGAAAAAAACACCACTGTTTCTTTAGCCAAATACATCAAACAAGATGGACCACCTCTTACAATGTGAAGTCCCTGGCAACATCATCAGGTAACAATCACAACATTACAATGGAGGAAAACAACATCCTATTGAACAACGAGCACTTCAGAGCAGTACTGGGATGCTGCGCTGCTGAGAGACCGGCGCTGGCTTCCAGGACAGGAGCAGGTGACAAACTAACTCAACTTGCCCTTTTTTTTTTTTTTTTTTTCATCAGCCTCTCAATTTTGCCACTGGTTTGGTTTTTTTTTTTCTTTTTTTTTTTTTTTAAATATATTGACAAAATTTCAAATATTTTTAACAACTCAACTGCCGAAGCAGGTGGAGTTAGAAACAGTGTGGATCTTGCTCACAGGGACTCTGCTACAGGGCTGAGGCCTCCCCCCACATATGCACACACACAGAGCACGTGCACAGCTCCCCAGCATAACTGAGCTTCACTTTTTTCCCCTTACCTTTATTTTTTTCCCCATTCCTTCCTCTGATTTATCAAGTCAGGCCACGTTTTCCCTCCACTGCAAATGGGAAATCAAGCAGCACCATCCCCCCGTGCACTGCAGAGCCACGGGGAACACACCCCCAAAAACTCGCCCCTCTCCAAATGCTCTTTCATTTAGTTAACTCCTAAAATCCTGGTAATTAAATTCAGACATTTTCACTTATTATTTCAAATTAGGACACGACAGCTGTGGCTGCTCTGCCATTCAATAGCCCAGCAATACCAGCAGGGTCAGGCTCTTTTCCAGTCACAAACCCTCTTGCCTTCGATGGCAATGGGTGGGGCAATTTGTTTTCTTAATGTTTTCAACCTGCAAAATTTTGAGCCTGCCTCTTTTTTTTTGGTCTGGTGGTGTTTGAAGCTGTATCTGCTCCTGTTTTAGGACACAGGTAAGTTGAAATCACCAGTTTCACTGGCAACTGGAAAAAAACCCACACAAAATGTGACTTTTTCTATTTATTTTTTTAATAGAAACAAACAAATTGAGGGTTTTTTTTGTTTGTTTTGTTTTGGGTTTTTTTAGCAGAAAAGCATTGTCCATGTAAACATTTATTTTGGGCTGGCTGAAAAGAGCCACGACCTGGTGGAGGGTGCAGGGCTGGTGCTGGTTTATACTCAAGTCTTTCTTGAGCAATCTTTCCCATAGGTTCAAACTGACCACTAACACCATAAGGAAATTTTTGTGACCAAAAAATAGGGAGCTCAGGGAGCCTCTTTTGCATTAGTTCACGGGTTTCCTAAGTGTCAAGTGTCACTGAATCAACGGAATACTTTGTTTCTTAAGCTTAGCTTTGATTATAAGAAATAAAAAAAGCTACCAGGGTCTGACAGTTCCTGACCTTTGCTCATGCAAATATACAAATACACAACTACATGTCAATCCTAACCACAAGGCTTTGGATGCCGATTTTGGAGAAAACAAGTCCAAGGCAGCTGCCTGAACCCACACCACGCCCACCCTCCCATGCCAGGAGCCATGTAGTGCCTACAGGGAGCCAGGGGAGCTTTCCAGTCCAACCTTAAGACTTCCTTGGAGGGGCCGTGGTCCAGGATTTTGTCATTACTTTCTCTCTCACACCACCCCCATTTGGACACCCTGGCAGGTTGGCTTTTTGCAGGCAAGTGGTGCCTAAACCTCCTCAATCCTCATCCTGAACAGCTTGGCAAGACTTACACACATGATTTGCAGCCTAGGAATAGAAGCAATGTCCCCACTGTGTGCGTGCATATGAGGGTGGAAGATTTCATCTACTAGTCTACTTAAACACAGATTTATTTTTATTCTTTTTACTGAAAGTGAGCAACTTCCATTGAACCTCCTTGGAAATGATGTCAGTGTCATCTTTCTTCCAAGTGTACTTGAGCTGCTTAACTAACTTGTCCACTCCATTCAATGCACAGCTTATTTAACATTTTATATACATTAAGCCTCCATGAGTGATCTTGCAGTGACCACAAGACGTGGAAGCCAATAATCAGTTATTCAAGAATGTTCAAATCCTTCTCCCATGGATGGAAGTTTGCCATTGATGCAACAAGTGGGAGCTTTGAACCCAAGTGTGACAAGCACAACCTCAACGAAACCGCAAGTCTCCTTAGCAAAATAAAACAGACCAGGAGGAGACTTGGAAAAGACCTATCGAATGGAGATGTCCATGTGCCTTCAGATGTACTTGATTTATCTAACGCTGAGACAAAGAAGAGGAACCAGGAGCATCTGCAGTTGAGAAAGGAGGATGCACACAGGACTGAAAACAGCTGCAGAAGGTGCCATCCTCATGGTGACATTAAAGGCTCTGCTGACGGTTGCTGGGGATTTTTGTTGGTGTTACAACTGTAAGGCTGCATATTTTTTTCTTTTCCTCATTTCCTCCTCTCCTCAAGAACAGCAGAGAAAACCAGTTTTGCTGAGCTGCCCCAGCAGATCATTCCTAACTCCCCTCCAGCCCCTAATTCCAGGAGCTGTGCTGCTGCTGTAGGGTGACCAGCGCTGCTCTGCATGGAAAATACAGCTGACAGGCTTTTGTATTTTCATTTACAACACAGGAACAAATCCATTGTGGACCTACTATCTTAAACTTTAAAAGAGGACTTTTCTAAGTGTGTTAATCTGTTTGGACCAGATGAAAAGGAAAGCTATGGATGAGAAGGAAAATTAGAATAATAACAACAACAACAACAATAAAAAACCAGTTCTATTTATGAAATCATACTGTTTAAATACTGAGATACAGACTACTGGTAAAGTCCCTTACAATAGATGCTCATTCAGTGAGATCATCACTAGTGACAGGTGAACTGAAAAGGTTTGGAAAATTGGGAAAAACGAAAAACACTTCAGAAAATCTCGTGGGGAAAGTGTTCCCCTTTACATTTCTACTATCTCTTGATTTCAGTTCAGCTGGAAGGAAATACTGCTGAAACTCTGCCGTTTTCAAGCCCAGAAGACGCCATGAACACAAAGGTACATGAAATATGAAAAGGTGTGCGTTTTGTCTCGGTTTATTCTGGCTTTAATCTCAGGGATCTGGTTCTAAAGATCTCACACCAAAACTACACTAAGTTTTCCCTGGATCCAAACCAGTTCATCTGTGACTAGTCATGATACTTAATATAGAGTTCCTCATTTACACAAAATAGGTAAAATAGGTCACAAGAGTTTCAACAAGTAAATATATGAAAAAAATCAGTTGTCTTTGCAGTCAAAATAGGTAGAAAACACAAAATTTTTTAAAAATTATTTTTTAATAAATTTGGCAGAGGATCATGTTGAAATGCAAATTTATCACCAAGAAAAGTTTAGAAATCTGATAAAATTGTTAGGAAAAACCCCCAAACTATAAAAATGCAAGTGTTCTCACTGGAACTCAAACCCCAGATAAAACAAGAGGAATTAAGTATATATTTTTTTTTCTTTTTCGGGGGAGGGGGAAGGGGAGAGGGGAACTGTTTTCCAGAAGCACTAATTTTTTGGCTCTTGGTGAGTCCCAGCCCTGCCCTGCAGCCGTGCTAAGGAGCACAGCAGGGCCAGAGAAGCTGACACAGAGAACGCTTCAATGAGGTCGTTGCATATGTGCGAGACATTTTCACTTGGGACATGGAAGCGACTGATTTGAATGGCACAGTTTGGATGGCAATGGGGCTGGGCTCTAGTTCTCTAGTAGTTGGATATTGAAAGGTGTAGTATTGGCCCTCTGGTTCTTCACACAAAGACATTCTCCACAACGTGGGAGAAGTTTAAATACCCAGCTGACTCGCTGGAGACATCTTTGATGTTTCTTTCCCTAATTAAAGCTTGTCTCAGCTCTACAGCACGAAAGTTATGTGCAAACTATATAATCTCAAACACAGTTATATGACAATGTATATCTACAAAACAAGAAAATAAATCAAGCATCACTGTTTCATCTGCACTCACAAAAACCATTTAGACCCCTCCAACCTGCTACTCCCTCTTCACCCATGCCTCTTTGCTTCAGACACTAATTGTAACTCAAAAATGAGAGTCCAAGCTGAAGCTCACTAAGAGAGTAATCTTTGATTACATTTCCTTGCCTTTGATTGTTAAAGGCTATTAAAAAAATAAACTGTATGCATGTTTCTTTATTTTGGGCACATGTGATGACACCCTGTGGCCCTCAGAATTCCTCCTGTGACCTTTGGATGGCTATTGCCACTCACCCAGGAGGTGTCATCCAGGTGTTTGCCATCTCCAGCTGTGGAAAAGTTTCGTTTAGAACTCTCATAATAGAGCAACCAGAAAAAGGAAACAGAAGCAATTCTGCCATGGCTGGTTTTGTTGCTGCAACTCAGCTATCTGATGTAAAAAAAATCTACAAATTCAAACAAGAAAGATTTTGAAAGTTACAGATGCATCCACTTTTTTCTTTCTTTAATAATTGTTTTGGTCCATCTCTTAGTTTGAAATCACTCCTCTTCTGTTACAGGAAAACAAACAAGTTAACAAGTGTTTGTGCTGCTGTGGCCAGTTAGCCCATGGGACAAGAAAAAGTAAAATAAAACTACTGTGTAGGAATGTTAAGAACTGGTTATGTTCCTGTTTAGATAAAGGACAAACTCTGCCCTGACAGACTAAGCTGACAGCAGAATAAGCAAATATAAACTCTGCTTTTATCAAGCATTTCTTCTAAATACCCTTGGATAGCCTGTGGTACATAAGAAAAAACTCTTCCTCTAATAAAATGCCCACAAGAAAAGGCCAAGTTTCGCCAGAGAACCTGTTCCCAGCACAACCTGCTCAAGTTTAAAAAAAAAAAAAGAAAAAGGCTTTTATCCATGTTTTGGACAGTCTTCAGGAATCCAATTCCCCATGGAAACGAATCACCTGGACCACAGGAAGTGGACCCCCTTATTCCTACACTCCTTGTAGTGGTTTCTCTTCACTCCCCAGTCTCACCTGGAACGGCACCCAATTCCTCCTGGTCAATACAAAATGTTTCAGTGTTACATGTTCCCTTTGCTTTAATTTAAATTCCAAAAAAGCCCTGTTTCTTCAGCATGTAAGATTAATAAATATGTCTTCCACCCTCCACCCTCCCAAAAAAATCAAATCAAGTCACGACTTAACCCAATGATGAGCAAAGGAGACTGAGGGCTTTAAATCCACTACTGCTATTTAGTAACACGGGACAAGGGACTTACACAGTCCTTTTGTCTGTTCCTCCAACAGCAATGATCCCCCCAAATAAATAAATAAAGCAAATCCTGGTTACTGAACTTGGAAAAGCATTTTTGAGATACATGGATGAAAAGCACCTGTTTGCTGTGTGCTATTATTATCATCATTACTATTATTATTAACAACGTGTCTGTCATCAATACCGGTTCACCAGGTGAGTGGTTTTGTTCCTCCTGTCAGGGATGACCTGGTTTGTGTTCACTTCTGAACAGCAGAGTCCAGAAGTGATTCTTTTTGTTTTTCTGCCCCAAACCAAAGGCCAAATGAGGAAGTGAACATCTGAAGCATCCGGAGGGCAGGCGCTGCTTTCCCCTCTGGGCTCCTCAGTGCTCCCCCTCCTGCCCCGGGGACAGGCTGCCATCCCAGTTTGCAGAATTCAAGTTTACACCAGTGCCACCACATCAAAATCTGCTTTGCTCGAAAACTCAGGAGCAGGTGCTCAACCTCCCTGCTCATGCACAAACAGCAGGCATTTCACTCAGGTTAAAAAAAACTCCAAAAATCTAAAGAAAACAGTAAAACCCCCTGAACCACGCCAAATCCTGCAAATGCCTTCCTGAAGTCCTCCTCTGTTGGTGTGACAGGGTCCCAGCACTGTCCTTGGGAGGGACAGCCGCAAGGATTTTCACACCCAGCTTCTCTGCTTCCCTTGCAAACTCTCTGCTCCAGCTGTTTGGCCATATCCTTATCCAGGGACTGTGACAAACAAAACTGCACCCACTCCCTGAAGTGACCCTGACACCTGTCGTTTACCACAATTGAACCAGAGGGTGGAAATACTACACCTTTAAAAATTCTCTTGAAACAGCATTTTTTAAAAAATCGTATCTCTCAACAGAGCTCTTTTTGTGTGTTCTGTAGGTTACCCTGCTCCCAAACATACCAGCACCTAAAATTTCTTTCTGAGACTTGAATGTATTGCTGGTAAGACAATCAATTCAAGTGGTAAGGTGTATAATATTTAGAGATAAAGATATATATATTTAAAAAAACCCAATAATAGTAAATTCCTGTAATATGTCTAGTCTGATATGAAAGCTCTCCCTCTACAGAGAGACATCTGCTGTGATTACCTTACAAAATATAAAAAAAAAAAAACAACACACACAAAAAATAACTTTCTCTGTGAGAAATAAAAATAAATCCTAGTGCAAATATAAAGCTCTGTAAACCTGGTCCTATGAGAATCTATGGTTAGTAAACGGCAGTTAAAGCAGGTTTATCCTCTCACAGAGAGAGCTCACATCATGGTTTCCACAATGATATGAGTTGGCTTGATCAATCCGCCATTCGAAGTTCCATTGGGGCAGAAGGGGGTGCCACTCTCTGTTTCTTTGGACCACCGATTCACTTCCTTGGGGGCAGCCACCGCCTTTATCCTCTGCAAGAGACAAGGGAAGCGGAGGTGAGATGACCAAGGGGCCGCTGTGTCTCCATGTGCACGACGGAGGGCGCGGCAGTGCAAGGGCAGGGATGGCACTGGCAGGGATGGGCGTACACCCCGTGGCTCTGCAAGGACATGGGGGTCTGTGGAGCACCCCCTCCAACTTCTGCTCAGCTGCAGAGCCTGACTTGAGGCAGGGAAGTCAGACAAGAGAGGAAACTCCCAGTGTGATCCAGCATCCCTGCACACGGTGCTGCTGTTGCTCCCCAAATGATGTGCGTTCGCCTTCCTCATTCAGAAACAGCTCTGCCCGTCGGCCCAGCCCTCATTGCCAAGTGGCAACTTCTCTCCTACATTTCAGCTCACAAAGGAAGAACTAAATGGCATCTGACCAATGTTTACTCTTCTTTCCTTTCCTAACATGGTCTTTGAGCAGGGTTTTGGCTACTTTTAGACTTGTCGCTCATGGTGACAACGGTGACAATGTAGGCAGGAAAATTAACACTTATGCCCTGGCCACAGCTGAAAAAGACCATTAACACTTGGACGGAAACAAATGCATGTATTTGTGCTTTGGGAAATGTTTGATTTGGGCATTTTTTAAAATTCTATTCTCTCATTTTTCCTAATCCAAAGTGTCCCACTTTCTCCTGGGCTGCATTTAAGACCACCTCATTAGGCAAAAACAAAACTAATCTGACAACTTAAAGAGAATTGCTAAGTTGCACGGTCTCTAAAAACTTTATACTGGAAGAAAAACAAATTAGGGGAACCTGCACTGAACTGCAAAGGGAAAGAGATTGCCTGCAAATCCAAATCCAAGGGAATCTACCAGACCTGAATCAGACTCAATTTTCCAAAGATCAGGGCGATCTGGATCCAGTGTTTCAATTTGAAATAAAATAAAAAAAAATTATAAAATCTAAAGAGTGAAGCCCACTGGCAGGAGGGTTTGACTTCTATTTAATCTCCCACCAGTGAAGACCACGCCTGAGAGCCACGCTATCCACAGATGTATCCAAATTTCCCTGAAATTCAATGAGCTTTTTTTACACAATAAGGTTTGTTGACCCGGGTTTCTCTCTCTCTCTTGCTTTCTCTGTGGTTTTCAGGATCATGCTTCTGTGTCCCTGCAGGCTGGAGAAGAGAGACCTGGTACTCAGAAACACCCCAGTCCTTGACTGTTTGTCTGCACACGGAGGTAATGATTTGCCAAGCTGGAAACTGCACAAGTGGGACACGAGTAAAATCACTTGATGTTTGTCTGAGGACAGAAGGCTTCATGTTTGTTCTATTTCTACTGTTTGCCCAAAGGACAGGTGATCTGTAACAGTCTTATTTGCCCTACTTGGACAAGGTGGCAGTTTTCCAAGCATTATTTTGCATAAAACACAGCAAGTTAAAGCTCAATTTCTCCCCTAGACAAACAACTGGTTGCTCTTACCTCAATGAGCGACCCATCTGACTGAATGATGCGGATGACCATCACCATAGGGATGCAGATCATGGAGGAAAGGGCAAGAACCCAGCCCAGGCCAATTGCCCAGTCTGGGTATGTGTAGACCTTGTTGTAGGTCAGTGGTTTGTACTTGGCCAAAGAAAAGATAAAGCACCCCTGTGGATGAGAAAGGAAAACAAAGTGAGGTTCAAATAATGTCAAAAGCAGTAGGGCTCTGATGCTACCACTGGCCCTGAGGAAGACAGGCAGTGAAAGGCAGAGCTGATGGACACCCTACCAATGGGTAGGGTATTTAAAACCCACGGGGGAATTATTCTTCCATTTAAATAATTAAAAGAGCATCTGCGTCTGCTTATAGCATCTGCTTCTTGACAACAGAGTGTTAAGAGATGGTGCTGAACAGCTGCAGTACGCTGCCTGTTCTTACTCAGAGCTCAACTATTTGCTGCACATTGTAAGGAGATTACCAGGATGATGTTCCCACCCAGCGAAATACTTCAAGCTGAGATCTGCCCCAGACTGCTCAAGGCTTTTTGTTATAATGGCCTGGCAGTCCTTGTCTGCTCTTTGGAGAGTGAGTTTTCTCTTAATGATTGCAGCATTCTGGCAATCGTAAGAAAAAGACACGGAAATGTAGCCAACCGCAATGTGCACAGGCACGGCAGAGAGCTGTCATGTTAACAGCTGTCATCTGAGAACATGGTGACTTTGAGGGGAATGTTCAAGCCTCCAGATTCTCTTTGCAAACTGGCCTCTCAATGCAACAGCCTTCTCTTGAAGAGAAGTAGTAAGAGGTGGCTCAGCACTGCCATGTAGAGGACTTGAAAGAGCACAGGTCAATACTCACCACGCAAAGAACTGGTGTGATCACAATCCAGCTCCATTTCATCCAGGGACCAGGTCTGTATCCAATCATATCCTCAATGGCATCATAAATATTATCAGCGCCTGTAAGAATCAAGCGTATAAAAGCTCTGTAAGGACTGTAGGATTAAACCTGCTTTCCTTGGCCCCCAGGGGGTATTTAAAGGGAAGATGAGGGTGTCAGATGTATTCTCCAAATGCTTTCCACAGCTGTGAAGTCCAAGATGATTTTCTTGAGAGGCTCCAAAGTTGTGGGACTCTCTCATCCCACCCCTCCCCTCATTATTTGGAGGCAGGAGTGCAATGCTAATCCCTCCTGCACCCCTCATGCACCCTCTCCTCTCTCCAAACTCTCACTGAACTTTCCAGAGGGATCACCATGGGAAGGAGATGACAGCAAACAGCGTGCCCTGCTTCTACAGAAACCTGACTGGTGCAAAACGATGGCTTTGTTCCTTTTCTAAGGAGATGGAGTACATGAAGAATCAGGGAAATGACGAGTCCTAACCAGCAAACATCTGAACCTTGCCCAGCTGCTGGCTCAGGCAGCTACAGGGGCCACTGTCAGACCTTGGTACTTGGCACTGCCTAAAAACAATGGGGCAGAATACCCTCTTCTGTCAGCTCTCTTTTTGTACTTTCTGTTTGGTTGGCTTGGCCCTGCAGACACTGAAAGCAAATTCTCTGAGAGAAAAGGGGAATTTTCATGGCTGGCCAAACTTTCAACTCTCACCTCTAAACATCACACATGTAAATGCTTAATTGTGCCTTTATTAATTAGCAATGGAAAAATACTAATTTTTTTTGTGGAAAAACACTGGAGCTTGGCTTCATCCCACATGCAAATTTGTCTCCAAGGGGTCAGGGCAAATTTCTTTTAATGGCATGTGTCTGTTGCTGGGAAGAAGATTCTGGGGTGGCTAATGATTAAATATTTGGCTAGCAAAACTGACACTGACTCATCAAAAGGTATCAGATGAAAGGAGTCTCACTTACCATAAACCCAGGCTACAGCAATACATTCAAAGAATGCAACCCACAAAAGGCATACACCACTAGCTGCATAGTAGTCAAAGAGTTGAAAAACATACATGCCACCCTGCAAAAGAGAGACACGATTGATTAGGATTCAACAGGAAAAAAACCCAAATATTTCAGGCCCAGCTCCCAGTAACATCTATCAATGTATCTCAATGACTGCTGTCTAATAAGAAGCAGGATCAGGCAAGTAGGTAAGGTAAATATTTGGCATTACCTTGCCCAGGGAACATGCATGTTTACTACAGGAAGAATTTTAAACAAGACAATGATTAAACAAAATTAAGCCACTTAGTATAATCTACTGACACACTTAAATCTTCCCTTCTTAGAAGTATTTTAGGATGAATTTTTTAAAGAATCAAACAATATACAGAAATAATAGGTCGCCTCCTAACACTAGCACCTCCAAAAGACTGAAAATGGAAGTCAGTTCATCAGGAGGGTCTTCATTTACTGAGTGAAAGGACGTTTTTCATGAGAATAGTTCATTTTTTGCTTACTCTATTTATTTATACTCTGCTGTTAAGACTCTTTGCTCTCACTACACTGAACTATATACACCTGCACTTTTACTTGAAAAGCTGTGTCTGTTAGGCACCCCTGTTACAGGTGCTATTTAACCTTCCACATCTGTGCTCTTCCAGTTGTTTTTAAAACCTGGCTTGGATTTTATTTTGGAGATAAATATCACAACGGTGCAGGCACTGGAACATATTCCTGTCTTGTTTATACTAGAATAAACACAGTGGTATTTAATTAATTCAAATCTGTGTAAGTAAGATAAAAATCTCTCTCCCTGCATGCATTGGATGGATTCTTAATCTGTTCTGCTGAAGGTTTGCAATGAGCTTCATCATTTAGAGCTAAATGTTAATATTCATACTCATGTTCATTGGTACCTGAGATCAGATGGAATGTAATGAGATTTCATGTCTCTGCTCCTCTGACTGAATAGTGGGTGGATACACAGCTCCCTTTCAAAATGCTTTCAGATCTAGGGTTGAAAGATGCTCTGTAGGTCTAAAAAGCACTGCTCCTCTGGGTGGCTAAATAGCTAAAACCGGCCTGAAAAATGGCTAGACAAGAGGGCAATTTCCAGCACCAGCGCTGCTTACCTCAGTCACCATAGTTAGTCCCAGAAGATAGCTAAGGAAACACACTATAGCGATGAAGATTTCCCGTCGGTAACCCTTCCTTAGGAAGGATGGGTGCAGATCAACTAATGACGTGATCTGTCCTTCAACTTCAACAAACTAAAGGGGGAAAACAACAACAGAGAAATGTGACTTGAAGATTACCTGCCACACGTTTTATCTGGGCTCCTACTTGAGCAAACCCTCCCCAGCAACATCCTTACTGTACTCTGTGGCAAAATGCTGCTCTGCATATATAAATCAGAAGCCATTCCTTTGTAACCCAGAGGTTGAAGCACGGGGATAGTTTTCAGGTTGGAACAAGCATTCAGAATTGCTGTTTATTTCCTTAGCAGCCTTTTGAGCTACAAAAGGGGCTCTCTAAATGCAAGCCACAAGGATAAAGGAGGTTAATTTGATGACAAGATGCAGAGAGAAAATACTGAAGAAAGTCCAAGCTAGGACAGTACCTCCCAGCCTTTTTCTGACGTGCCAGAAAACCTCACAGATACTAGTTAGGTTAATTCCACAATTTGATATATTTCTACTCTGGGTTTGTTAGTGAAAATCTAGTCAAGGGAAGGCAGACTTTAATGTGAAATGGCAGCTCTTCTTGGCTGAACGTGCCTTTCGGGACCTGTGAGCCGATTATCTCTGACCGAGGCTCTGGTTATTTCTGCAGCAATAATGGAGCTGTTCATACAGCCCCCATACAATGATTTGGCAAAGTATTTTCACATGTAAACCAATAATGAAGCTCTGAGTAGATGAGCTAAAAATCTTTATCTAGCTTCATAATAACTGTATTTATATTTTGGAAAACTATACATTTAAGATGTGTAACTTGAGTTAACCAAGTAACTCAAACTGGATTTAAATAAAAGTTGGAAGTTAATCAAAAACCAGATGCATTTTGCCCACAAAAGAAAGCGACTCCTGAACTTTCCTCAAACAGAATCAAAGAAGGATCCTTCAACTGATCTGTACATTCCACCTGGCAAGGTACAAAAGCACAAAGCTCGCTCAAGACATGAGGTATCCATGGAGATATCCATCGAGGCTGCCTCTGTGGAAATGATCTTCACTTTAAGTAGATACATCTTCTTATAACTAATAACTTATCACGGGGAGTCTATGACAAAGATAATTTCAGGAAAAGCTGCCTTTTCTTACCCAGTACCTCTATTGCTCTTACAGTGCCCAAAAGTGCCCAAGAACTGAAGCTCTGTTTTGGAAATGGACTGTTCTGCAAACAGATTTTGTCATACACCAGATTTTGTTGCCTCCTGTCTTATTACTTTGACTTTTGTAAAACTGGTTTTCTTTTTTAATGCAACCCTTTCCTTTGGGCTGATTTGATGTGAAACTGCTCTGGCATTCCAGAAACCTGCTTGACTGCACTCCAAAAAACCAGAGGGGTGGAGGAGAGAAATCAAGCGCTCCAGTTAGTTTTCATCATTCTACGCAGTGAGGAGCTTTTTGAAATTACTAGACAGCTTCCAATTTGCATAAGGGTAGGGTTGCTGACCCACGGCATTGGGTACTTTCACTTTGGAGCGATTGAAAGTTGCTCACCAGAGTTCAAAGATTAAGCCAGAAAGAGCAATTTAGGGCAAATGAAATATAAAAAAATGTAAGAGATTAAGTACACAGCAACTGGGTGAAAACCCATTTATAGAGCTCTCCTCATGTGAGAGAGCATTTAGGCTACATAAACATTTCATCCTTATGAATTTATTTTTTTTTTTTAAATTAAATGACTTTCCATTTGAGTGCAGAAAACTTTGAATTTTGCATCTGTAGTTACTGCATAATCCCTGGTCACCCATGGTTCCTTGTAAGTGGACTATCTAGAAATGATTTACAGGTGCCTTGGCAGTACTTAGTCCAGCATTCCTACAAGCAACCACTGGGAAAAATAACCTAACTTCTTGGACTGAGCATTTTGATTTTTTCACGCTCTCTGATTAATAGCAGTGTGTGCTATAAAATTAGTACAGCTGGAATGTGTGGCTTGTTTGGAGGTACTGAATGCATGCTGGTGACGTGAAACAGCAGGATACCACATTGCTCAGCATCTCCAAGCCCAAGGCTACCGAAAAAGGCTGTAGCTTTATCCTCTGACCCCTCATAGAGTCACTCTGTAGAAAACATTTTGTACTTTTTGTATCTCATGACAGCTTCGCTTTTCTTTTTTGGCACTTGGCAACTATCAAAGCCTGTATTTCTAGTAGTTATTAGTTCTTAAAGTGTTTTAATGATGGTGTATACACACTGCAGGTGATCGCAATGGCACAAAGCACTCAGTGCTGTAGTTTTTTATGTTTTAAAATCATTAGGCTTTTCTTCAAAGTAAGAAAATACTCCACTGCAACCAAAAGAGCGGTATTTTGTGGCCAGACTGGGACTGAAATTTTGGTTAGGGAGTACTGGCCTAGTCTTGTGGACTGCACTAACTCCTGATGACACGGATTTACTGAGGAACACCATATTACAAATCGACATTCACAGATTCATCAAGCACAGCCTCTCACTAAAAAGTGACCCAGATGAATTCTTCTTAATCCATGCCTTAACTCAGCTTTTCTCAGTGAGCAGCAACAATACAATAAGCCACATATCCCTTACCCATCATACTAACCTGGCTATCCAGTCCAAGCAACAGAAGCATAATAAAAAAAAGGATTGCCCAAAAGGTGGGCAGTGGCATCATGGACACAGCTTTTGGGTAGGCGATGAAGGCCAGACCTGGACCTAGAGAAAGAGAAAATAGGGAAGGGGAAAGGGAAGGGAAGAGAAATAGTAAGTACCAGCTCTTTGGTAAAGGCAGCCACCCTCAAATTCAGGAATGCCTGGTTCCGTTCAGATAAATCCAAACGCAGCTGGAAATACCAGAAGTGAAACAGTTTGGCTCTTTTATCTGAAATCGAAGCACGCATGAACTACAGCAGAAACCACAGGCAAACCCCCGAGGCCATTGCTAACAGATCACCAGTTTTAACATCTGTCTCAAACATGCCAATAATGGAGGTGTCCTACACCTGCCCCGCATGGACACAGGACAGTGTTGGGGGCTGGGGGGAGAAGGGGTGACCCAGGGGAATGGCAGAATCCCACTGCTAGCCCACATGGTCATGATGAAGATGATGGTGATGAAACTCTTTTGCATGCAGGGAAGGGGACTCTGCTCCAAACATTCCCCAGGATCTTCACTAATGCAACCACTGCCTCCCCTCTGTATGCACCCTCCAAACCCAGCATGGCTTTTCTCAAGGAGGGTTTGCACTCCAGGAGTTTGTTCCTTTGCTTCTGCAAACCCTCACTGGCTGCACTGAGCGGTCAGGCTACTCCTACTCATATTAACTGGGGCTCCTGAAAAGAATTCCTCCTGCTGTTGGGAACTGTTGGGGTGTAAAATCGCTTTCCCATGCTGTCACATCACCTGCCCCTATCCAGCCAGTCTGCTTGGACCTGCCATGGTGACACTAAGTATGAACATCAGTCCCAACTGCAGGACGGATTCCAACAGTCCAGGAGCACCAGTGGGGCTGGGACTAAGTGCCCAGCTTTGCTGCTCTAGAAACCAAAGCCTTGTTTGTGTGCAAGGGCTTCTCTCTAGACTAGGGTCTGGTCTGTGCTCTGGACCAGATGGGATCTCACTCACACCCACATATGCAGCTCTCGCACACTCATCTCCAGAGGCACTCCCACCTGGAGCCAGGCTATGGGAGCTTTAGTGGAGAGAGAGAGCCCTCCACAAGTGGGAGACAGGAACATGGGCAGCCTGGCATTTATGGCAGGCTCTTAGAGGGGACGTAGAAATTTGGTGAGGCTGACAAAAAATTCTGAGGGCAGATATAAATTCAGATTAAACCCAGGAATGCCTGGCTTATCTGCTTGTTTACTTTAAGCAGTCTTCAAAATCCTGGAAAATGCCGGTTGTCAAGTGTACTCATGCAATTTTCAATGAAAAAGGGATTTTTGTTTTCGAACTGCTGCAGTGCAGGGCCAAAAAAGTCTTATCCCTGATCTGTATAAAAAAAATCTGTAACACTGCTCTTCCTACCTCCCACTTTTTCTTTCCAACAAGAAAGATGGAAAAAGAAGCAAGACAAAGAGATAAAAAAGATGACTTTCTTTTTTCAAACTAAAGAAAACTTCAAGTCACTGAAAATATCTGAACAGAAATAAATACAAATTAGCCAACAATGAAGCACTAACTTTATTTAATATAAAACACAACTAAGATTTTATATGACAGAAAATACCAAAAAATTGGCGAATGTCTCAAATTTTGGGGGGCTTCGCTTTTCCCCCCCCTTTAATTCAGTGGATACAGTAGATCCTCCCTGGGGGAGAACTTGTACCAGATGGCATTTGCAGCTGATCTGCGCAACTGATGAGACAGATGTAAAACTGCTCTCCTCAAAACTTGCTGCAATTGTGTATGCTTTGGCCAGTGAAACTGTTCTTGCACTGTGATACCAACTAATACCGAGTGCCCTAAGCCCTGTGCTAGTTCTGATTTTCCTTTGAAACTAAGTGTTGAAATATAAAAAGAAAAGTCCATGTGAAAGAAAATGTTCCTGGCAACCCCTCAACTGAAATATAAATAAATCTAAAAATTGTATTCAATTTGAAACTCTGTTGTTTTGAAGGGTGTTTTGCAAAAGTGAAGCACTTGTGGCTGCTATTAAAAGCTGATGAGGATTGCCATGATCCCAGCCCACGCGCTGGCCCCTTGCCATGGAGTGCTGTGGCACGGCTGGAGAGCTGCAGAGGCAGAGACCAGGCAGGCATTAGGAAACCCAAGGCACTATAGTCAGACCTGTTTAATCTGAATTTTTTTTGCAAATGGAATTTAAAAAACAAACAAAGAAACAAAGAAAAGCAAATCTTGTGCTGGTTTAACACTGCTACAAATTGCATGGGTGGTAAAGTATTTCTTCCAGCCAAACAGAGGCCACACAGATTACACAGGACTCACTATGGTTTTGTTGAGCCTCCATTGCTTTCCCTTCTCTCTCTAAAATAATTTCTGGGAAAAAACCCAGGCTATTTATTAAAAAAATCTGCTTTCACTGAGAAGCCATGGGAGTCTAAGTTAACTTCTGTGCAAACCTACTACAGCCAGTGAAGGCCAGCAGTGACCAGTGCTTTCGGCAGGAGCCAACCCTGGCTGACAAGTGTGTCCCAGGCACATGGACACCAAGGCTGAACTTGGCACTGGTAAAAAATGTGGCCATGAGACTGTGCTGTCAGCAAATTTGTTGATGTTCCCGCGGCTTGCAGGAGGGCAAACAAGGAAACAAAGGGTGCCCCGGATAGGGCAGGAGGGATTTAACTCCCTGGGGGGAGAAGGAGGTCTCAGCCCTGTGGACAACATCCTCCCTCGAGTGCTACAGCCAAGTGGCAGTGCCTCTGCTCACCTTTTTCCTGAGCCAGGGGAGCAGTTCTGACTGTGCATCACATGAAACCCCAAAGAGGCAAGGCCAGACAAGAGAGGCTCGAGTGCCTGCTGAGTGTCTCCGTGCTGAGAAGCAGCACCGAGGTAGCAGCGGCACCGAGAATTTCCCTCACAGCCCCCTGTGGGTCCTGGGACACTCAGCCCGGGGGGACCGAGTGTCTTCAGTGGCTCTGCACTTAACTCTCTGAGAAAGGCAGAAAGGAAACACACTGAAGTGGTTCGGATACTTTTGGATAATTTTGGTGGGGTTTGCTCTCATGTAAAAACGTCCCTTAGGATTCAGCCAAAGGCCAGCAGTGATGATGGGCAACCCGCTGGACAGGGAGATGGTTGAAATCTCTGGCCATTAGTGACTAGGGCTGGATTCAAATAAAGGAGTAGACAACAATATATGCAAGAAATCAAAAGCCAAGTTCGGAAGCTAATCCGTTCCTTTGTTGCTAAAAAATCCCTCCTCTAAAAAAAATGTTTTTGAGCTGTTGAAAAAATGCTATGCAAACACTAACTCTGTTAGTTAATTTGTGTTTAAACATTATTTAGCAATCCAGTGTTACTACAGAATTGCTTAATTCTAAAAATGTCAAGCGATAGGAATACAGCTGCCAGTATCAGAGATTTAATAATAAAAATTAGAATAAATATTGACCAGATAAAACCCTAATGTGCAAATACTTAAAAATACTACTCTTGGAATTGGTTCACCTACATACAAAGAAAAAAATAATGGGGCTATTTATAATTCATTCAATAGGATTATTCCCTTGCTTCCTGTTACCAAACAAAGCAATCAACCTCCAATCAAAATAAGCATTATGGCCAAGACTGTTAACTAATTGCACTTGCAAGAGGTCTGCCAATTGCAGCCATCCAAGAATCCAGCGGTGCCATCAATGTCATTAGTTTTTCATTAGCCCTTGTGAAGTGAGATATTTTTCTTAAGGACTTAACTCCCAGAGCCATGTGATTAGAAGATATATTGACTTTTTCATTTTAATAGCATGTTTGCAGACGAAAGCTTTCCAATACTATGCAGGTGAATTGAAAGTGCTCACAAAAAAAAATCAGAAAGAAATGTCAAAAGTGCACTCAGGTGACATTGTTATTATTTGAATCTGATTAGCTTTAAGCCTCATGGCTGTCAAGGCCTGATTCATTATTTTTCCATGGTAATTCCCATCTAATCTGTCTGTTCTACAAGAAAACACATGATTACACCTGCCCTCATGGACAAGAAATGCACAGAGGAAAAAATGTCATCTGTTTTGTTTGAAATACAGTCACATGCTACGAGGATTTAGCCTTCTTCATCTGCACGTGTGTAGCTGAATGCTAATGGAAAGAACACTTTGGAAATGAGGGAGGAACCTAAGTGTACATCCAGTTTCACAATGGACTTCCCTCAGCTCTGTCAACCTCACCCTAAAGCTACAGAGGACAAATGCGGGACTGCAACAACTGAAGTTCCTGTGGATGAAATGGTTCACAAAACCCTAGAGATGGAGTTCTCCAACTTCTCCTGCCTTTCAGTGAGATTTGGGAATATATGTCTGTAAGACCCTTCAAAAGGCCAAGGCACTAATCCTACTCTAGTGCTGCAAGCAAGCAAAAATAAGCTATGAAGAAATATATAAACACTGGCAATTTGCATTGGAATGAAAATAAAGGTAGTCTGAAAAGAAGGATGGAATAAATTCTTGAACCAGCGACATTCTGGACCCCAGATAATGGTGTAGTTATCTTAACTCTGATCTCAACTCACATGGGTTAGCACACTCTAGGAAATGTGTTCACTCATGTGTTAATCAAGACAGAGTAAACAGCACAACCCCGGCTAACCCTCACTGCTCTAGATGGAAGCCCAGATCAACAACGTGCTTATTTTTTCTGGAGATTATGGGAAACCTTGTTCTATTTTATTGCTTAGATGTTAGCTGATTGAGTCTGCAGAACTTTGCTCACACGCTAGGCGGCAGTGCCCACCACCACTGCCACCAACACCATCGTACCTGACTCTGCCACATCAGCAATGTTCACCCCTTGCTCTTGTGCCATGAAGCCCAGGACGGAAAAAATTGCGAAGCCAGACACAAAACTGGTACCACTGTTCAGGCATCCCAGCAGCAAACAGTCCCTAAGTCACACATATGTCATGGAGCAAGTTAATTAAAAAAAAAATTAACCCATCGTCCCTACTTTATTTACATCATTTAGCTAAAACACTAAACCCCCTTAGATGGAAACTTGCCTATAGCAGTTGTATTTGTACTTGTTGTAGCTCCCCAGGGAAGTCATTGCTCCTAAGCAGATTGCATATGAGAAGAAGATTTGTGTCCCTGCATCTATCCAGACCTGAAGGGAAAGATGGAAATACTGTTATTACCAGCATCATTGCATTGCAACACTCGACACAAACACACAGTTCAAACTAAGCAATATCAACAAAACAATTGCTTCCATTGAGGATGAAAGCTAAAGGATTGGGGAGACAGGGAAAGAGAACATCACATTTGCAAGTTTGGCTTTCACAGAGAAAAGAAAATTGTTAGCATCAGAACCCAAAAGAACATAATCTCTACAACAGTTCCTGTTTCCCCTCCCCAGAGATGCTCAGTATTTCTAGTTTCTTGGTCATTCAGCTGATCCTTCCTGTTGGCGCAACAATAAACGCGTTTCAGTGCAATAGGAAATGCAGAAGTATTTATAACATTGCTCATTTCTGTTGTAACTCATTTCACTTAAGCATTGGTCGACAGATTCCTTAAACTGAGGATGTGAAAAGCTTGAGAAACAGGTTTGTGTATTTGGTTTGCTTATTTTTATAGCTTTCTGGTTGTTTTTGTACCTGTTCAAATGCAAGATAAAAAGCCATAGGGGTGGGGGGAAAAACAAGCAAAACACAATGCACTTTATAAGATACACATCTGATCTTGGTCTCATGATTCTTTGTTCCGATTACATTTAAAAAAACATATACAGAGTGAAATAACCGCACACTATGAACTTCTTGGCTAGTAAATACATAGAAAGCTATCAAAATGTATCCTCTGAATCCCATCTGTTCTTTCTGCTAATGCAAGTCTGCCAACACCAGTAGAAACCACCAAGGAGTCTGAGTAAGAGAGAATGAAGACTGAGGACCACTGCCTCCTCCCTCCCACCACTGCTTTCCAACCCCTTGCTAACTAGTGTCTCGTCTGGAGTGATGCTTTTGCTAGACTGTGGCAGGGGGCCTGTCAGCTCACGTGAATACCTTCCACATTATCAGCTGATACTCTGGTTAGTAGATCATAAAAG
Organism: Acropternis orthonyx; assembly: GCA_035583155.1. Taxonomy (NCBI): domain Eukaryota; kingdom Metazoa; phylum Chordata; class Aves; order Passeriformes; family Rhinocryptidae; genus Acropternis; species Acropternis orthonyx. Next base: position 9,958,079 of record JAWWEU010000023.1, read on the forward strand.
TGATAGCGTCCCATAAAGGAAGATTAATTCATAAAATACAATGTCTCCTGTGAAAACGGTGTCTTGGAAAAGAGGGCGAGGCTAGAGAATGCATCAAATGTTCCCAATGTTTCTTTTAATTGCATTTTTTCTACATCCATTATTTAGCTGTCATTGGAGGGTTTTTTTACCCATTACTCAATAGAAAGAAACAGCAAAGACAGATATTATTTCCTAACACTGTGACCAACATTTTGCTTTTTTCAAAGATCACTTGGTTTTGGGTTTTTTGGGGGAAGGGTTCTGCCTTTTTTTCTCATTTCTCATGTGAACACTATTGGCTGAAATGATGCTGGTCTGCTCAAGTGACCCATACTTGCACTATGTGAGCACAGACAGGAATTTCTATCTACACAGAAAGAGTAGGCCGGGCTCCCACGAGCAAGGGGTAAGCAAATGGTAGTTCCTGTGCCTCAGAAAGCATTCTTTCTACCTTTCCATGGGTTTTCATTCTTCTGTAATTCCATTCACCTCTCTCCCAACCTCCTCCTGTTGAGCAGTGGGAGCTAAGTGACACTGGTACTCACAGTTGTTGCTTGTTGTTCCAGGTGTGGAGCTCAGGTGTCTCTCCTTTGAAACTAAAGACTATCCTCATTAAAAAAATGCATCTCCCTTACCTTACCAACAAGAAAGCTGAGATTGTATAACGGGACAGAGTCTACAGCCTCAGAGTCCTTTGACACAAAAAAAATACACATGCATACACACACATAGATACACATGGAAAGATGCATTAACACATTTAACAGCGACCTTCTCAAGCAGATCTCTGGAAAATATAACCCAGTATTAGTGTTCATGCTATATTTGGACCTCTGAAGACCAAGGAAAAAAATCTACTGCCATTACATCACCACCATCACCCTCCACCATCCCCCTTCGCATGGAAAATCGTCCCACTCCCCGCTCCTGGTTCTGTACCTGTGGGTCAGCTAACCGTGAGATATCAGGGTAAAGATAAAACTTGATGCCTTCTGCAGCTCCAGGCAGGGTCACGCCACGGATGAGTAGAACAAGGAGCATGATGAATGGGAACGTGGCAGTGATGTACACTACCTGGAAAACAAAACAAAAAAAAGTGTGGTCAGTCCATGGCAGCCAAAACTGTATCTCCAGAACCAAGAGAGATCTAATGATGGAAATTCAAAGCCCCTCATACCTAAAAAGGACCCAACCTGAGTTTCTGCATGTACTTTTAATGTTCTTCACCACCTTGTTGCCTTAGGCCCAAAGGCAATGCATGAATCCCTCCAGAACCCCCCAGTCAATGGTCACAATTTTATACAACTCATGACTTTTGTGCAAATTCTGCCTTTGCCCTGTTTGTTGTCCCTCACATGACAAGTGTACCTCTGCCAGTGAAGTGCTTTCCTCACTGAGGGTGCCTGAAACATTACCTCATTCTTTACTGGACTTTAAAACTCAAAAACTGCAAACCGTTTCGCAACCTCTTCTGCTACCTCTGACCTTGCTGTGCAGCCCCACTACTGCTCCCACAGGCAACTCCACCAGAGACTTCATTCAGAGATTAAGCTAATTTAGTTCATGCTCCTGTGTCTCCCTTCCTATCACCTTGAACACAGGAGGCCCTTCAGGTTGGCATCAGCCTCAACAGTGTAATTTCCAGCCCCGTAACTTCATCTTGCTCTCGCTGTCTATTCAGCAACATCATTATCGGAAACTAAGGCTCTATTCATCCAGATTGAGAATATGTCTTCATTATCTTTAACCTCTATTCCCACTCTCTTTGAATAACAGCCTACTTCTTCTCTTCTTGTTATCTCCTCATTCATTTGATGAAAGAGCCCTTTGCTTTCATCTCCAGCATGAGGGTTAATTGAGCTTGCATTTGGACAGTCCTATCTTTAGACCCACACTTTTTGACCTCTAACATTTGGCTTTCTTTGCTCATCAGTGCTTTCTCTCATTTTTTATATAACTGCTGTGTTCCAGTCAAGAATCACTACTATCCAAGAAACGACATTTTTCTTGGAGTCAAGATGATTCCCCCAGGTAATTACAGTTTTCTGGCATGAGTTAGAATGTATTTTTGTTTTTCAGAATTTGCTTAACTACTGCAAAGCTCCCAGGATTCTCCATTTTTCTTCTTAAGTGTGTCTTCTGAGAATAACAAGAACTCAAAGCCTACATTGCCATAATAATTCACAGAGCTGGACTGATTTCATGGAATGAAAGGAAATATTTTCATACACATCCTTTTTAATTTTCTCTTTGAATTTTCTGTATATTTTCCATAAAAAATAATATGTATTACACATTAGCTTGTTTTCACCAAAAAAAGGATAAAAGGGATTTCTGCACTTTCTAATTTTTCTAGCATAAACCAGGTCTATGAAAAATCAAAGTTTTCTTTCAAAAAATATGTTCCTTGACAAATTTGCAGGAACCAAGTAAACAACACTCACAGAGAGGCCTTTGCAGGTAGAGATTCTCTCGCAACGCTGCAGGAATTTTTAAGATCAAGTACATCATCCAAAGCATAAGCACAGTTATTATTTTTCACCATGACTTCATGTTTATTTGTCCAATGCTCTACTACAAGATTTAAAAACCACATCTTTCTCCCCCCCTCCCTGCTCTCCAAAGAGCCATTAACACACAGGAAAGCAGGGAAGTGCTATAAACAACCATCTACTAAAGTAAACTAGACTTCTCAAATAAATTCAAGTCCTCCATTAGAGTTTACAGTTTACTTTTGTTTGACCCCAAAGTTAATGGAGTCAACGGGAGACTTTCCAATGGTTTTGTTGGGCTTTGGCTCCACACCCGCACGAGGAGCTCAGACGCCACAGAGAGTGGGGAGTGAATTCCTACCAACCGCCTTGGTTTAGAAATGAGACCATTCTGCAGGATTGCCAGAGAACAGTTCTTTAGATAACTGATTCTAACAGACCTTTTTTCAACCTGTTATGCTCACAGGGACTGCAAATCAGGTACCACAGGGAGCTTGGGACGTCCCTCTGTGCTACCGTAACCTTTACTGAGCAGACTCCAGGGTCACCAAAGGTGCTGAAGAAATGTGTGCTTCCATTTGGCTGCTGTGGGACATTTACTGCATTCACCTTTACTACAAAACCTTCACAATCACCTCATGGGAACAAAGCCATCAGAGAAGCAAACATTTTTGCCAGCGTGTGCTTTAGAGGTGTAGAAGCTGTTCTTTGGGGCAAAGGTGGCAGGAATCCAGGGGTAAGGCACCAGCCTTTTAATGAGGCTCCAGGATAAAAATCACAAAAAGTGAGACAGAAACTACAGTAAAGCAATTAGTTAATTAACAGCAGAATTGATGAGATCCAGTTTCCTACAGAGTTTTCTCCTGGTTGATTTTACAGCATGCAACATGCTAAAACTCTTAAACGATGCTCTTTCTGACATTGAGGCACTTGCAATGTATCCTCCTGACTTCTCTAGGGACTCATAAAAGATGAGTTCACACTGTGAAAGGGCATTAATGGGGTCAACTACCTCTCACCTAGCCGAGAAGAAACATGGAGAAACTCAGTATCTTAAGGTCCCTTTCCCTCTGTCAGACTTACCTGAACACTGCCTCAAGCAACAGGTTTGAAAGCTAAGAATCACACAAACACAATGGCTCCAAAAGCCTTTTCTCATGAAAATAGGTATAAAACTGCTATGAATCAAGCAGCAATAATATTATGTGTCATGCTAAGTGACTGGCTAAGACTTGCTGTAATTTGCTTCTTGTGCTGGAGCGGGATGAGGTTCAGGAATGATGTAACTGTTATCCCTTAAGGAAAACACGGTTCTGAAGCGCACGCGATGGGACTAAACCCACAAGCTATCCAGGATCTCTGCTAATGATGGTGCTTCTAAACGTGTACCTAAGTTTAGTCTTCTGTGTCTTCTGTAAGCAAGCGGCATTTTAAAAATGCTATGCATCCATCAGTTTCCGCTGGCTTAGAACATCCCTACCACAGCTATATTAACCTCCCTCCTGCTGCACCGAGAATGAGCTTGACTGGTGTGAGAACACATACAGGCAGTTCAGAGCACTACCCATCACAAACCACACTCGTGACATGCATTGATGGGCCACTCGTCTTCTGAGAGGGTAAGTGGTACTCAAACTGTGCTGGTATTTGCCTCTTGATGCCGCTCCAGTAATGGCTACTTGACTCACAGGCATTTTGGGCACTAGTAATGACTTTCAAAAGTCAGTTGAATCTGAATTCCTCTCTTATTCAGTGCAAAAATACATATTTTTCCAGGAAACAGTGATTATCTTCAAGAACAGCATTATTTAGTATTCCTAACATCTGCTAACTGCAATGACTATAGGCAGGGTAAAAGAGCACTTACTTTCCCAGTGGATTTGACTCCTTTCCAAATGCAGAAGAAACATATCACCCAGACAAGGAGGAGACACAGTGCTAGATCCCACTTGATAATACCAATATCTTCAATTCCTGAGGACAAGCTCAGTACATTGCGCCTGAAAGGAAACAAAAGGAGAGATGCAGGAGCTCAGCTGATGCAGACGCTGACAGTGATGGCTGAGAGCATACGATGGTGGGTATGCAGGGCAGCCGAGGCACAGGCAGATCTCCGCCCTTGGAACGCTGCGGGCTAAGTGAGTGTGGCTTATGTGAGCAAAGCTGTGCTTTGCAGCCCTACATCTCCCCTACACCTGAGGGACTCTTTTGTTCAATATACTGCACAACATTTTAAAATTTAAGCTCTTCTTAGCAGCCTTTGACCACCTCAATATGAGACAGGAGAGTATTTGCTCCCTTGATCCAAGACCACCTCAGCCCAGTGTCGCAACAAAGCCTGGCTCTGAAGCTGCCCAGCAGCAGTGCACACCGTGTCTCCATCCCGGGCACTTGCAGCTGGCCTGTATCCACGTGTTTCTCCACATTTGCAGTTCATTAGCAAGACTGCCACAAGCAGGAAAGGAAGAAGCAGCTCAGGGAGCTGTCCTGCCGTGCAGCTTTGCAGGGTGAGGGCCGGAGCCATTATCCATTCTCCCCTTGGAGCCCCCCAAACGAACACTGCCCGGGTGCTGCCACCTGCCCTCAGCACCACCAGGGTCTTGTTTAGCTAACACCAAATATTTGGGAAACTTTATTCCCACACTTGGCCTAATAAAGAAAAAGAAATTCCTGAGCTGTGTCTTAAGAGAACAACATCTGACCATCAAAATAATCTGATCCTGAGGGGGAATATTCCATAAGGCTTCTCTCTTTTGGAAACTGCCAGGGCTTATCATTAAATATTGATTTTAAACTTTTTTTTTAATAATTTCATCCAACATACACTTGTCCTCACACATTGGACAGACCCTGTTGTACTAACACTCACTTCATTTGTCAAACAAGTAAGAAAGAACAAACTGTTTCTTACTGTTCATTGAGCTAAAACCCTTCTGCAAATGAACGGAGTAAACTCTGAAGAGTTTCTGCAAGGTGTTTTTCAGTCAGGGAAAAGTTTCACCTCAATCACAACAGAAATGTTTGCCCCAAGACTACAGAAGTGAACTTGCTACCTAAGAAATTGCTAATCGAATTTTATTTTCAGACAGCTCTAAAAATCAGGCGCTTTCCTTCACCACAGCCACGGAGAGCAGAGTTCAGAACAGTCGGGGTGCTGCACCACGGTCAGGCCCGTGTGTGTGGCGTGCACAGCTTTGCGTGTGGATCCACTACAAGACAAACCACTGTGGTTTGGTTTTTCCCTGAACAAATTATTTTTTTTTTCTATTACTATGAAAGTAATAATGAGTGAAGTCACCAATGGAAAATTCACAATTGGTTTTTGGAAAAACCCTGGATGGACCAGTTTAATAGGACTCAAACCCTCACCCATCTGTTTTTGCGTCTCTGTTTGCCAAACTCACTTGGATTACCTGTGACTCTGTTCTCACACCAAATGCATTATTCCCTCTGAAGTTGTGTGTATTTTGTTATGGAAAAGGACTAATGGCACCAGACAGGGTAAGTCTGCCCTAATCAGCACAGCTATTCAACAGCTATGAGAAACCCCTTGGTAATGAATATTTGGCATAAAGTTGCAGTCCTGCTTCACCTGAGCCTAAAGAAACAAAGGAAAAACCCGCTGTGCATATACAAAAGAAGAAAATACATTTATAAGATGACAAAGTTCAGCCGAAACCTTCTGTGGCTTTTTAAAAAATAAATGGCAACTTTCCAACTGAAGTGGCAGTTTGTATGAAAAAGGCAACCTATAGAGCTGGCTCTTGGGAAACCGTGAATAATTAACTGCAAATGCCTTTTGGAATAGGCAGCTCTATTAATGCATTCAGCTAAGACTTCTTTGTTTTTTATTAAGGAACTAAAAGCAAGTGGTCATTCTCTCCTAGAGTTTGCTCCAGCAATTCTTTCAAGATTTTTTGGGAGGCACTCCAACGGCTTACTGAGAGCCAGATATTTTGCTTTTCTATGGTGAGGCAGCAAGCATGCTAAGTGATGTGCTGGCTTTCTCTGTCCAGGGTGATCCTGTATCACAAAGACCAACTTCCTCACGGAATCTGCTCAGAATTACCAGGGGAGCCTCAGCATTGAAATTGTTCCATGAGTTCTAACCTAATGTATTTTTGCAGAAGAAGCACTCAACCTGATTTTGTGATACCCTGTAAATTCAGGCTCAGGAAGGAGCACGAGCTGGGCTGTGCTGATACCTCTTCAGTTTTGTTACATAACCCACTGCTGCTGTGATTCAGCCAAGCTCACTCAACTACCTTCACACCATTTATGCACAGAGTTGTTACTCATTCTAATTTATAGTCTTGACGCTGTCATTACCTGTCACTCATATATAATCAACTGGACAACAGGCTGGGGCTGAGTTTGTTGTAAACATGAGTTCTTGACCCTTCCTTCATACACTAATATGTTCTAGTGGGGTGCAACACGGACATGTAATAGGAGCCGTAACTGGCTCTAGAACATAAACAAAAATAAAATTAAGAGAGTTATGCAATCCTTGAAGGATATTCCAGCTCATTAATCAAGTGAATGCAGACAGGACCTTTCCAGCCAGGAAAGGTGAAGCACCGTTTCACACTGGATGGACAAGCATAATTAACACTGAAGTGGTTGGAGAGAAGACTATTAAAAGGAGAATATGAAATAATTTTTAAAACTCTCAAGTTTGCCCCCAAAGGCAGACACAGCTGCTCTAGATTTTGTTTAGTTTTCTGTGTTGCTCCTCTTAGGATTACATGCCATTAGCATGTGATGGTCTTTCTTGGGATTTGGATGAATAAAGTCTGCTGATTACCAAATATTTATAAACACTTGGCCAGCACCAGACAATCAGAGGTTTTGTTCAGCCATAATTACCCCATTACACTTATCCCTTACGTATTAATATGCGTGTAAGCCTTTAAGGTTTTGGACTTTAAAACAAAATCTTCAGAAATAAGACCTGAAGCATGTGACACCAAGAGGTAAGTCTCCTAATATAAAGCCTGATTTGCTTAACCTCCTTTTATTGCTGCTCAAGCAAGCATGTGATTTGCACAGAACATTAATTCAAATGAACTGAAATGTCAGGCCGTACTGTACGTCCAACCAGGCTGAGAAGTTCAACGTGAAGAGGTTGATGCCTCAGTGTGGTCAATTACATCTGGGCAGCATTAGTTTTACAAAGCAATACTGATGAGGACACTATATAAATGTCCCACAATAAAAATGGCATTGGGTTTCAGAAACCAAACACTCACAAAGCCCTGAATCAAACAGGAATTAATTGTGCCACAAAGCAGATGGATATCTTCAGTTAAAAACTAATTATTTACCTGTCCTTTCAATGTGGGTGGCTGGCTGGCAGCCAGCACTGTCTAAGATGGCAAGGCACCTGAAAGTTCTTGAAATTATTTTTAATTTCAGAACTATAAAGAACAGTAGTATGGCTGGGGAAAAAATGGGGATATTAAATGCTTGCACCATATAAAAGCTATGCTACTTCAATTAAAACAGTGCTGCATGATCTCTCCCCTTACTTTAAGACACCAATAGTCATTTATGCAGGGAGAACAGCTATTTTTAATACTTCTCTAAGTGCCATGACTCCTGAAGGCAGCTCACTCTATTACGGGCAGTTTTGCCCATGAGTTATGGGCAGTATGTCTGTACTAGTAGGATTATGGAGCCAAACTCCTCCCTAGTGTGACTCCAGGGAAGAGTTCAGCTCACCACGTTTGAAACTGTTACTTAAGGACACATGTTAAAGTGCAAGAAGAGCACTAATCACTGAGCAACCTTTGCTCCAGCTGTGGTACAGACACAGTGAGAGTGTGATGGAGGAAAAGAAAAGTGCTGTGAGGACCAAGGATTTGTTATTCAGTCTCAGACACCTCCAGCCTGACTACATCAGGCTGTGTGTACAGGAGGGTTTTGTTCAGCTTGCAAGGGAGTTTTCCAACAAGAAACTTCCTCTTAAAGGAAAGTTAGCTAAAAGCTCCACCTCTAACATCCTCCCATGGGGGGACATCGTTTCCCCAACCCACAGACAGGCTGCCTTGCCATTACCCCCTTGATCGCATACCCGCTGTGTTGTGACCCACAGAGAGCTCTGGTGCTCCCTGACACGCTGGGAGCCCTCCGCTCTTTCTTTTACCATCCCCTTCCCCACTCCCAGCCCTATTCCTTTCTGCTATAGTATCTTCAGTCTCCTGAAGTTAACATGCTGCCTGGGGCTCCAGGCAGACAACTCAGCCCACAAATCTGTGCATTCCATGAAAAGAAGCTTTCAGAGTAGCAGGACAATCCTATGGTCACATCAGGAGGCTGCCAAGCTCATGGTTGCCCCAGGTACAAGAGAACCTGCCAGCAAAATTACTGCACAAAACTCATGATGAACACAGTGCTTTGGAAGTCCTGCAGGAGCAACTATTTCAGGGGCAACACTGGGGACCTCTGCTTCCTCTAGAGGCCTTGAGGAGACCTTAGAACATCCTACCAAGCCAGTCAGTCATTTGGATTCACAGCTTTCAGTCCCAAAGACATTGTGGGAGAGTCCAGTGGATTGAGAGTTGCTTCCTCTTCTACTGTAGCTTGCCTCTAAGTTTCCCTAAAAGACCCAAAGGTACCATTCAACAAATGTTTTCCAACTCCCTCCATATTTACAAGGGAGGAGGTCACCTGGGAAACAGGCTGTCCCTTAACATGGAAATGCAATCCTCAGGATAAAAACAACTGTTCTCACAGCCTGCACCCCACTCCTCACACCAGCCACCAGTGCCTGTTGACAAACTGCTGATCCAAGGTCCAACCTGCCCTTTGGAATTTGGCTCTTGTGTTACAAATTTTAGCACAGTTCATAAGACTATTTTTTTCTAAACCTAATGCATGCCAAATATCTTCAGCATGAACACCATTCCTGCTGCGGCTTTGGCTGATGCTTATTTTTAAAAATAGAGAAGTAGGTACAAGTTGATGGAGGACAAAACTGGACTTTAAACACTCTGAAAAAGCCAAGCAGGGCCAAAAACTAACTTGACTCTTAAGTGACTATCTGAGTAAGCAAAAAAAAAAAAAAAATTCGTTCCTAAACTATTTGTAGATCCTTTGGATTTAAGTTTCCCTACAGGTGTCTTCCTCCACTTTGTGTTTTGACACTTATGTAAACACATAGAGATTTGAGGTCATGCCCGTTCAGAGATCACATTATGCAATATGATTTAAAGCTTGAAAAATAAGAGAGAAATGAGAATAAGAAGCTTAGGACTGATGAAATTCGGGCATCTGGCAAACCAGTCTCCTCAGAGAGTGCAGAGAAAAATGTTGTAATGAAGATGACCTGAGAAACCTGCAGTACAGGACAAACAACGTTCACCACTTCTGCCAGATTTATTACTAAGGTCAAAGCCTAGCATTATTATCAGCACACAGAGATGTGCTATAGCTTCACAAAGTGTACTGCAAATGCTAACAGTTGGGGAGGAGGCAACCACAGAGGTGACGATTTGTGACTGTATTCATAGTAAATCCTGCTGTAGGGCACCTGCAGTGACTTGTTTCTGTTCTCCTGCTGCACTCAGAGGATCTCAGCCAAGAAGGAAACAAGTTTTCTTCCAAACCAGAAGCTGCACTGAGCTTTTAGGGCTCCCTGTACGCTCTAGGATGAAGATAGTTACACATCTAACACCTTTCTCCACCACTTCCAGACTTACCAGTCTGTCTCAAGATAGGCGTGAACCAGTAGCGAACACTGGTCAAACAACTGACATCCAGACCAATTTTCTTTTCCTATCTAACACTCTTCCTTGGGCTTCCATAAAATCTCAGGCCTGAGCTCTGGTATGCCACCAAAGCTCCTCAAAGACACCACGAAGAGGGGGTTACTTACTCCCAAAACTCCGTGACAGGAGAGGTGAAGTTAGTGGCATTCAGTGATATCCAAAGTGTTTTGTTCTTCCTGAGAGTGTCTTCCACGCAGGTAGGCGTGTTCCACTTCTGGTGGCAGTGGGCCCATGGCAGGACGCTCTGAAACGACTGGAACAGGTAGTAGAGTCCCCAGGCCAGGATCACAATGTAGTACACGTTCAGAAGGGACACAATCACTATGGAAGCATAACCAATTCCTGGCGAGAAGGAGAGAGAAAAGAAAAACACACAGACGTGACAGCTGCTTCCTCCTAGGGCACCTTGTGATCTCGTGGAGCTGGTGCTGTTCCCACTGCGTCAGGGACTGGTATCCTGCACTACCATACTGCTGATGGAAACTCAGCTCAGCTCAACCACCCACAAGCACTGACCTGCCACCACCTCTGGCACTCAGAGCTGAGTTTCTGGCTATAGTTTGCTGACACTGAGGGGAGGTCTGCAGGATGTCTACCCAAATTAACACTAATCCAGCTATTTCAAGTTCTAGTAGGAGGAATTCAAGGCATCATGCTTTGCTCGTTTGGGAGTTACACCATCTCCCTCAGGTACCTATGTGGGCAACCTTATTGTCATCACCCTGTCCTCCAAGCCAGCCTCCTTGGCAGCAGCTCAGCTGGGCAGCCCCTGCATCGCTCAGCTATTGACTGGCTGGGCTCAGTCTACGTGCAAAAAAATCCCAAAAACAAAGACAGCCCTTGAATGAGTTAAAAAGGAAAATTTTGAAGGAATCAATGGGAAAGCCATTGTTTCTGCCCTGATTTCACTTGTGTGAAGGAAGCACAGTACCTGTGGCTCTTATGGTTAACCGGATCAATCTCTGCTTACAAAGTCTGCCATTTACGAACAACAGGCAAAAAAAAATTCCTTTAGAAACTCAGAGCAGTCTCTTAAAAGAACGTATGAAGTTCCCTTTTACACCACTCTGACAGCTAGTTGGGATACCTGCCTCGTATTTTACAGTTTAAAGACTTGATGTAGCAGGAGTCTTTACCACCAGAGATTATTTTTACATCAGGCGGAAACAAGCAGAGCAAGTGCTATTTATTCTGTACATTTACATTTCCTTCAGGATATACAGCTAGTCACACTGGCTACACTTTCTCTTCATGGATGCCTGTGAGGTGGCTATTTAAATAAGGAACATTCCTTCCTCCTCCTCAAAAGAAAAAAGAAAAGGCCTTCATAAAAGTGGGAGGAGAAGGAGGAGGAAGAAAATTAAGCTAAACCAGGACAATTACATCAGCTTCAGCAGCATTCTGAGTACTAGGTGGGAGTGTGAGCCCCAGAGAAAGCCCCCACTTCTGCTTGGGGTGACATAAGAGGAGAAAGATGCCTGAACAGCAACAGTGGCAGAGCTGGAGACACAGCAGTGCCTGCTCTTTCCAAACAGGATTTGAACAGTGTCACACGTTCAGTGTAGTTACTCCAAATGATTCTGTCTGTGCTGTCTTGCAGCAAAGGACAATCTAAACATAAGACAGGCATCACTGATCATTTTTCTAACCTGTCTTTCATTTTTCATTCTAGCTTACTGCCAGAGCAGCCTCTCTATTGTTCCTGTGAGTGGTGAGTCAGGCAAAGGCCCTGCGATAACAACACACCTGTTTGCCAGGACCTGCTCAGTTATGACCAAAGCCCTGTTCCTGAACCCTACCAAAAATGCTCTCCAGGCTTTGACTTTATCAGCAGCAGAGGGATGATGCCAATGATAAGATTTCACATGGCAGAGGGATTTTGATTTTCAAACCAAAATAACATTTCAAAGACAGTTTCATTATTGCCCTCTAGCCTTCCAAGACAACACTTTCTCTGATACCTGTACACAATGTGTGCAACTGCCTTTAAAAGGCATAATATGCAATTTCTTTCTTGCTTATCGGCAGTTCTGCCAGTTAACAAGATGATAGCATTAAAATCAATACCTCACTTTGTCCTTCAGACTCTCTGACTTCCACCTTTCCAGGAAACAATATCATACCCTCAATTACTAGAGCAAATAGCTGAATTAATGGTCATGAGGGGACTGGTGTAGTTACATAAAGTTTAAAGAGGTTTTTTTAAGCAATAAAGCACAACAAAATGTACTAACCAGTGAAAATAGGGCAGATCTTTTCCCAGCATGTAATTCCACCTTCAGAGGTATACTGTCCTAGCACCACCTCCAGGAAAAACACGGGAAGACCTCCCCCAAACAGGAAAATGAAATAAGGTATAAGAAATGCACCTGTTGAGAAAATACAGTAGTACAAAGTTGAGATGAAGTGAGTGAACTTATACAAGATCATCTAAAAAGTAGTAACAGGCATGTATAAACAAAGAAACACACTTGATACTCTTAATATCATTGTACAATAATCTTATTTTGGAATATTTTTGCTCATATTCTCTGCAAAAAGAATGGGTATATGTTGGAAAGGGCATTTTCTTACCTCTTTAGAGTGAAAATCTGCAATAACAATGGTAGATTGTTAGGCACCAGATTGTTTCACATGGCTCAGAATGTTCTTATTCTGAAATCCCCTGCTCTGAACTCCTACTGGTCTATATTAATAGTCTGTATTTTGGTTAAAACTCAGACTCAATTGTAGCAGAAAATGGCTGTTGTTTTTCCCTAATGAAGTTTTAATAAAATCTATTAATTAATAAAACAATCTCTCCTGAAGAGTGGTGAGGAAAGCGGAAAACAGATGTATGCCTATTCTTATTAAAAACTGGATGAAGGCACCAAAAAATGGTAAGCATAAGGCAGCCAGATTGATTCCTGAGGATGAAATAAATACTCACCTCCGCCATTTTTGTAGCAGAGATACGGAAACCGCCAGACATTGCCCAAACCAATAAATCCACCCGCCACGGACAGCAGAAAGTCAATCTTGCTCGCCCACTTCTCCCGCTGGGGCGGCTTTCCCTCTGCCTCATCCTCAGGCCGCGTCCCCGGGCTCTTGCCGGGGGAAGGTTTGAGGATGTCCTTGTGGAAATCTTTCAAGCACTGAAGCTTTTCCTTTGTTGCCATATTTCTGCTTTCTACATGGAGGAAAAAAAAAGGTTTTTTTTTTTTAATTAAACAGTCTTTTCCAGTAGAGCTCTCTAACACTGCAAGAGCTGTTTAGACAAACTCATTCCATTAAAAACCAGTGCTGTTTATCAAACTGAAGTACAAGAATATATCTGATGCTTTCACTGACCAGGAGAGACAAATCACCTCTGAACTTTGGGGTCACCTCTTCGCTGCCAGTGCAATGCAGGGGACAGCAAAGCTTTGACACCACTCGCTGCTCACCTGCTGCTGCAGAGAAAAGGTGTCCCACGACTGCCCACTGGTCAGCATCAGCACACAGAGGTACTGAGCAAGTGTCTCATGATTTTTCCATACTCAAAATAAGGTACAAATCACTGCATCTGATTCCTTCTCAAACGTTTATGTGAAATACAGCAGAATATTAAATCCCACCTTTCCAGATAAAAACCCATTCTTCTATTTCCCAATAACCTAAGCGATCCTGTATCATTTATTGCCTGCAATCTCCATTCCCTGAAGTGCTATATAGCTTTCAGAAAACTATACATTCATAAAAACCGGAATGGAAAGTCATTTGTTATAATCATCCTGCAGGAGCTGAAGGAATCTTTTCAGTTTATTCCATTTTCATAACTGCACTGTTTTCCCTTGACATCAATAAAGGGACAAAAATAAGCCTTTACATTCAATTACTGTGTTACATGCACCTATGCAATTGAACAGTTTGCTGGGGATGACGGCTCCTTAGTTAACTGAAAAGTCAGTAGCATGGGTCATATCAAATCATAGCTGGATTTATAATTTATACCTGTAATTTATGACCAAAAATCTTGGATTGTGTAAAAATAGTAACAGAAGTATTTTAAACAAGTGCCTTTTAGGCAAGATTTTCTAATGAAAACGATTTAGGAATAACTTGCTAACTCGGATCTCAGACATATGAGGGCCAATTAATTCCCCACGTAACTCAAGTGACTTTAGGTGGATCTGGGCAGTTATTTTTGAATAGTGTTTTATACTGAAATGTTCACCAGAACCAGGCAAACCATCAAGTCTATTCCAGACCACAACCATTCCCTGCTTGTACATGTCATTAGGATTGCACAGTCATAAAAAAAATCATGCCACAGATTATCCTGTTTGATAGCTGCAAGCCTCCCTCGTCGTACCTGCGTGCTGGTTTTGGTCTCTAACCTGATTTAGCTTGTGGCAGTGACCTGAAGCTTGAGCTGGCATTAGCTCTGCAGGAAGTTTTTAATCTGAACATGATTTTGAGATAGATATGCATCACTGTACCTGTAAATCTTTCCACGCACCATGGAAAGTTTCACAAGGCTAACACTGTCACAGCCCACAGCGGCTCGATACTCGCCCCACTGGCATACTGGTGGCCTTTGCAAAGCAGGCACTGTGACAGCAATTTGCCTATCAGACCATGATCTAAAAAGGGACTTTAATCTCCACAATGTTAATCATTATGACTTTCTACTGGTTTTTAAACAAGGCCACTGTTGAGTGCACGGAGGCGACACCAGCGTTGCAATGCCTCGTGGTCAACAGCAGAGAGAGCTCACAGGAGCAGAAAGTGAATCCCAGGGAGATGGACCATCACCACCCACTGCAGGCGGATGAGGGCAGGACAAGTATTACTGTAAAATACCTCCTGCTGGTGTGAGATAAAGTAGTGCAGTAACTGCATAAAAATGGTAGGGACAACTCTATAAAAGCCTTTAGGTATTTAGCTGCTTCAGGGATTTAATTCAAAATAGCTAACTTGAGTTGCAGTATCAGGAACGGAGATTAAAGAAGGTGCTTCCAGGAGGGATTCACAGTAGCCTTAACCTCCCTGAGACATCTGCATCTCACTCCAAGCCCCAAACAGGCACCATTCTGCACAATCTCCCACAGCTGTCTCTTGAGGAAGATTAAAAAAAAAGTGGATACAACTGCTTTTCTTCAAAGAGGTACCTTCAAGGTGACTGATGTCTTGCTCTCACTGCAACAGCTCCCAGGCATGGAGAAAGCTCAATTTCACTTTCTTTTGCTATTTGTGCTGCTTGAATTCCTATCTTTCATCTTATTGGAGTATGTCATAATCATCAGGCAACAGGGCTATTCTGGGCTGAGGAATGGAGGGCATTCAGACTGTCTCATGAAAGTTGTTCTTCACAGGGGTTGTTGAAACACTCATCAACAGGAGAAGAGTGTGCAAAAGACAGAGTGTCTCACACCTACTGTTTGGGGTACACTCTTGTTTTACAGACAATTTTTCATTGAACTGCAGGGACAGTCATAAACCTGCTTAACAGGGTGCAGAGATATATAGATTCATAGGTCTCTGTGGGATTAGGTTTGAAATAAGAACTTAACTGCTCCCCATGGGGACTGATACTAGAAATCCCCGAAAGAGAACACTGGGAACACAGGCTCCCCTTATGTCAAAAAGCCCCAAGGGGACCTACAGCATTAGCCACCACCAAGACTAAAAACTCTTCAGGATTGCAATTTTTTTGCAATCTACTTTTATCTTGCGACACAGAGTTCTTTATTTTTCTGCCAGCTCTAATCCTCTTGCCTGCGGATTTACTTTGACCCAGGTGTTGGTCAGTTCTACCCAGAGTTTGCAAGGCTGACCAGTTGATTGCATTCTGTAAACCCTGACTCTCCCTGGGACAAGGTGATCGCCCTGTGGTTTGTCCCAATTACCTGCACACGAAGAGTGAAATGGTGCCTTTCCAGACTCCTTCTTCGTAACTGAGTGGAACTGCATTTTAAAACGGGATTTCTAATTTGTCTCAAGATACCCTAAATTAATGGCTGTGCTTGAAAACCTAATTAGTGAGCATAAATTTTGTTTCAGCCTTAGCTGGAGTGTGAAGATGGATCATAATCTTTCCCTTAGCCCAGGAATGACAAACCCTCAAGGTTACGGCTGCTTTTGGGGTGGCTGTTTCACCTTACGGGTGCCAAGAGATGGACCACCACAACTTTGGTGGAAGTCACCAGCTCTCAATAGTCACTGTGGGGCACAGTGGGGTACAGTGCCTATTCAAAGCCTGCACAAAATTAGAAACAGCCCAGTTTACTCTGTTTAGGCTTGCTAAAATCCCGATTGTGTTTCGAGGGCCGGCAGCTGTGGCTGGCAGGCACGTACCGTCCACCAGTACCATGGGGATTGTCGCTAAGCGGCCGCCTGGGACTGCGGTCCCAGCCCATGTCACGTTCAAGGGATGTCGGATTTATCCCCCTTTGCTGCCAACCATTGGTGTCCACCCAGCCATTCCCAATTACAGGAACTGTCTACAAAGGCTGCAAGGGTGGGGGGTACAGGCGATTCTCCTTGGCGAAGAAAAGCCAAGAAAATCAAGTTTGTTTAGTGAAAGGCATTGTCTTTTTCCTTAATGGGGTTGGAGTTTCATTTCCTTTAGTTATGTCCCACTGGGTGAGGTTAAAATGGCTCTTGAAGGAAATAGTCTGACAGAGATGCTGAAACAATATGTTGTCACCGCCCAGGTCAGAACCAGAGAATAATAGGTTATTTTTACTGTATAACTTCGTGAGGATGGTATTCGAGATCTAAGTCCATCAGATTCCCCCAAGGAAATACATTGTAAAAAAAGCTCTTACAACCACAGAGTCCTAAAGGAGCAATCCAAGTCTGAGGCATATGTCTGCCTCAGGGAGACACACGTCTGCCCTCCAGGAGCCACTTCTGCCTGTGAGAGTACCCTTCCCAGGAAGCTTCAGATGGCCCCAGGAATCTCTGGCTTCGTATGATGAACTTAATATGGATAAATAAAAAAGAGCGGTCAAGCTGAGGAAGGATACAGATTGGGCCAGGCCCAGAATCTGCTCTCACTGCAGACTGGTACAAACCCTCAGTAACTGAGGATGGAGTGAGCACAGGTGCTTTGTGCTTCTCAAGCATCTGCTCGCTTGTGTGGCCAGAAGCACCTCAAGGGCTCCTCCTCTCCTTCTGCAGGAGAATCTGCGTCTGTCCCTTGCTCAAATTTCCTCAGGTGAAATACCCTGCAATAACTCAACCCCCTGTGACTGATGAGTCTTTGGTGCACAGCTGAAAATACCAAAAGACCAGCCGTAAGTGGAGCGCTTTTGCAGCTAGCTCGGCTTGGGCCATCCTCTGGGCTACAGATATCGGATCTTCACACATACAGCCTGCATCTCAAATAACCCACACCCTTTAAAAAAACCACTGGCATTGAAATGTAATCCTTCGTAACACGTAAAAAAAATGAGGGTAGGGGAAGGGGGAGGCACTGGACAGAGGGGTCAGCAGTGAGTGATGCGGATGGGGGAAGGCACCACCATGGCCAGGACCTGCTGGTTGTCAGAACAGACAACTCACATTACTGCTGAACCACTGATTTTTTTTTGACAGACAACCCACAGATCTGAAAATACACTGTTCAGTTTCTGCTTTGGGATTACAGTAATTGTCTGCTCCAAGCTTCTTACAGATGGAGACAAGCGACCAATGGAGGGTAACACCTTCCAGGAGGAGCCTTGAGGACAAATTCATCATGGATGCTACCTCATTTAATAGTCTCTAAAAACTGAGTCTTCCAAACAGTGGTTTTCCAAATGTTGATGGAAACGGGAAAATCAAAGTCTGCCTGTACAGACAGATATGTGTTTGCAAATATTTACGCATGCTAAAATGAATGCTCTGTCTTGCATCTGAACTTCAGAAACCACAGCAAAGCAGATACTTATCTTTTGGTCAGTGCATCTAAACTTTGACTAAGGACTCAACATACTGAACTGGTGACTAGAATGGTATCTAACAGTTATGTTTTCCAGCTTCTTCTTCTGTTAGAAAATGAAAAGCAAAGCACATATTCAGAGTGCCTCTGACCTTGGTGGGAATGCTGCCTGAGGAATGTCTGTACAGCTGTCCTGCTGATTTTATGGACTATTTTTGCTTTGTGATGTGTCCCACCATTACTTTTGCTTTCAAGGACCATTCCCTACCAGAGTTTAGCCTGTGCAGACTGAATGTCTTAAGCTTCTCAGTGCTCTCTCCTTTTCTGCCTCAATGACTTTTGACTGACACCAGTTTACGAGATTATAATTAATTTTTCCACCCTTATTTAAGCTCACTGCTTCTTTAGACATTGCCATCTCTCTTACTTTCCTGTAATTTTTTATTTTTTATCTTGCAAATTGAAGTCAACCTCCCTTTAAAAACTGAACTTACCTGGATCTGCCAATCTATTTGTGGGTTAGTTCTTTCTCAAATGATTATTATTTTACATTCATATTCATGAATATTTCAAAATTAGCTGCCCTGATTGCTGGATCAGAGCTGCTCTTCAAATAAGCAGCTTCCACTTTCATTGAGAGCAATGGAAGAGCTGCTATTGATTTCAACAGCAGTAGGATCAGGTCCCAAATAAAACTGCATTTATTATGTTTGGCTCATTTCCTAGGATTACTTGGAACTTTGAAAGCTGTAATTCTTGATGTTGACAGCTCTCCCTCCCTCCCAGAGCAGTGTGGTTAAGCCAATCGATACATGATTAAAATAAACAGCCCCTTGATCAAACTTATGGCTTTGGTGCAAGTCTTTCTGATCTGCAGAAGAAAAAGCCTTTATGTTTGGCAGCTCTCAAGGCCACACCAATACCCAAAGAGCACCTAACTTCACTTATTGTCCTTAACTCATATCCAGGTTCATTCTGCTTCATCGCACAAGACACCTATGTTCTCTGAAAATAATACCACTCCCTTTATTGCACACATTGCCTCTATTCTTCTTGAAAGTGCCTCTAAAAATCCCCTGAACTACAGCTCGCTGTTCTGTCTTTAACATGCCCCTCTTTTCCTGATTACTTTTCCCTGGGTATAGGAGGTTATTTAAACATCTATCCATTTTTCTTTTCTTCTTTCTCAGTCTTCCCTTCAACTTTCTGCATCTCCCTTCTCACTCCTTCATTTCCTTTTCTTTCACTATGATGCTCTTTTTAGTCTTCTAAGATTGACTGGAAAATCTGCTACCGAAAATTTTCTAGGAGCAGAATGCACTTTTTTATAAAGCTGAAGTCTATTCTGAAAGGAAAGCCCAGGGCTTAACGCAATTTCTGTTTCATCAGTTGTGGTCTGGACAAAAGATATCTTTTTTCTCTACATGATTTTTTCCCGCTGGAGTTTCCATTCATGCTCTTCAAATAGGCACCATGTCACAGCACTGAGTTGTTATAAAATCCTGCATCTTTGCTCAGATTTCAGCAGCAGAAAATCTGCAGTCACGTAATACTCTAGATGCTCATTTTGTTCTACTTACTTATGTCAAAGAACAAAGCAGTTACAACTAAACCCAGAACAGGAGGAAATTAAAAACTCCTTTCCCGTTGTGTGGGGTGGAAAGGAGGAAAATGAATACCCACAAACTCCAGTGGATTTCAGAGGGAACATGACCCTGACCCTAAGCAGAGACTGAAGCAAAGGTAATGCTTCCCAGCCTCAGGGATTGAGCTTGATTCTCCAGGGAGATGGCCCAGGGCAGCCTTGGCTCCCACAGTGGTCAGTGAGGAAGAGCATGGGAGGTGGTGAAATAAAACACTGGCACACCGAGTGATGCTGGTTATGAGTCTGTCCTCCTGAAATCCTCTGTGGGCACAGTGAGAAACACAGCGATATCTCAGTGAGAAACCAAGTGTCCTGCCCTGGAGAGCCATGGTCCTCCTCCTCTGCGCCCTCCTCAGCGAAGGAAGCCCAGGGGTGACTCTTGCAAAGACGACCACGGGGAAGAAGAGCGTGAAAGCAAGGGTTGGCAGAGGCAGAGAGAATGAAGGGCAACTGCTTGTCCTTTGTACACGGTATTGGTAATCATGTGCAGGAGAACAACCAGTTAAAGCTTGGTTTGGTTCACGTGAAGCCAACTGCTGACCTAATTTAATGCCTCTGGGTGTGCCAGCTCACAGCCTCCTGACTGTCAATAGGCTGGAAAGAAGTACCAGCTCCCCGCTGCCGTCCCTGCCTGCTTCCTCTGCTCTACCAGCTCTTCCTCTGTGAAAGTGGAAAAACATTAATTTACAGGGTGACGCCGCCTCTCAAGACCTTTGTCCTTATGAGGGAGGGGGCCCTTAACAAAATGCAGGAGTATATCCACGTGGTGTGGCAAGCTGATGGCCTTCCAAGCAAGATGGGCATTGTTGAAGAAGATCCAACAAGCTGTGAACATCCTCGACTCAGCTACCTTGTACCCTGCAGTTACACACCTTTTAACCAAAGGAACAAGCATTGTTATATTTTGTTTTCAATTCTGAAGGTCTGCTGTTTAGCGGACTGCAATGCTCTAGCAAGTCTTCATGTCAACTAAATTAGTTCTATTGCCATAAATAAACAGCATCAAAATCAATAAGGGATGTCCTTCATCCTGCTATAAAAAAGGCAAAAACCTTAAAGCTCACAAAGCTTATGAACTTAAACAGTCAGTGGTGTGCACTGTGCCTATTGAATTTTTTGCATGTGATTAATGGCCTATTGATCCTATGTGACACTTCTGCAAGGCACTTACAACATATGATAATGTCGGACAGAAACCTCTCTGTGCTACGATAACCGAGGGGTACCCCAGTGCAGGAAAGAGAAACAATAAACCAGCCATTTAGCAAAGCAAATGTGCAATAAAATGTATTAATTAATTGGTTCAAAGTAAGGGTTTTTTGCTGGGGATACATAATTTCACTCTCATCTGGGTTTTTTCCCAACTAATTCTAAATTTAGCCTTGAATTTACTGTGTTTACCAATGCTAATGTTCAGGGCTTTCTCGTAATTGAAGATTACTTGGCTTTTTCAGTATGTTTTCTAAGTAAAAAACATAATGTTATACATATAACATGTATAAAACAACATGTTTTTTGAAAAACAAGTAGCGTCTTTTATACCCAATAACGGCTTTGATAACCCATTGCTATATCTGCCTAGGCCACCTCCACATAAAGCAGGAGTTGTATTTTTATTGCCTCTATCCATTCATCTTAAACAATAACTGAGGACAGATTTCTATCCCACCTGTGGCAGCTGTTTAAACATGTCACACAGCCCCTTATTCCCACAAATCTATTATCCCCACACCCCTGGTGGAAGAGAACAATCCTTTCTTCTTCTTTATTCCCTTGCCCCATCTGCAAAACACCTGATTTATTTTTCTTCTAGCATACACTAATGGAAGGAAGAGTTGTGCAACACGGCACCGTGGGTGGAAAACAGCCAGCCAACCTGTACCAGGAAAACAGCTATTACACGCACGCGATCCGCAGTGTTAGTCCCATTACAGGGCTATAAAACCTGAGCAGGTTACAAAGCCCTGAGGGCTGGATCATGAGCACTAAAACTTAATGGTAAGAGTCAGCTACTTCTGATTTTAGCCTTGACTTCTCCTCCATGCTGGCAGTAAATATCAGCAAAATACAATTCAGTGACAGGAAAGGGCTGTAATCTTTTAAGATGTGGAGCAACAATCCTTGCTGCTGAACCAGGGTACTCGGGTGATTGGGGTGCTCGGCCAGGGCACCACTGCTTGCAGACCTTTAGCTAGCAACCTAAGGTTTAATTTACTGTTGTTGTTTTCTTTCCTTCAAGTCAAAAAAAAAAAAAAAAAAAAGGAACTGAAACTTGAAGCATATGAAGCTTCACACAGGAAATGAAATTGAAACCACTGATATGGCAGTGCAGAACAGGGTGTGGGGGGGTTCAGCAGTGGATATGCTAAAAGAAGAAGTGGCAAAGCTGGTGAACAAGCAACAAGCTCATGGAGAGCACAGCTTTGCAAAACAGGTTGGTGAACTGCAGACTTTCACACACACAAAAAAGTGAAGCTCTGTATACACTGTGATATTTATTTGCTTTCATGCAGCTGGTACCAGGTGCTGGCTTGCACGGCTGGACAATAGCATGTTTTGTTTAATCCCAGAACAGCCTTGGCTCAGTCTCCAGCTGCAGTTCTGTCCTCTCAGCTTCCATGGCCATCCAGAGCCACTCACTGTGCTCCTGGAGGGTGTTAGAGAAGGAATACTGCTACGACCTACGGGCCTTTCAATGGGCATTATTTGATGAAATATCACAGATTTTTCATCACTACCCATCTGCTCTGAAGTTCTGAGTTGGAAGTAAAATCTTTGGTATTGACCACTAAACCAATAAGCTTTCAAATATTACATGATTCAAACTGATTCCCAACCAGAGGTGTATTTTCAGTTCACTTTTGCCAGGGCCTCTGACATCAGCTTTCACAGACCGAAAGCAGTGCTTGTTTTTATGTCAAGAGATACGAAAACCAAACAGTACCAGAACAAATACTTCACTTTTCCAAGGAAACTAACACATAAACCGCTTCTGCATACCACAGTCTGCAAAGTGCAGAGCACACACCAAGCACGAACAAAACCCTGAGCCCACGTACTACTTGGACAAAAGCCCCACAGAATTCACCGTGGAATTGCTGCCTCCAAAGGGAATTTTGTAAGAGCAAAGGCTGACTCCGACACAAGAAACAAGTATCTGCAGTCCCACCCTTATACCAGGGTCAATCCTACTGGCTACAGGTACTTGTTTTCCTGTTGGCTTTTTCAGGTAAGCTTCCCCAAATACAGTATGACAATATAGAAACAGCCTGAGTATTTTTCTCCATCTCTTATCTTTTCAAACAAATGCCAGCTGATCGTTTCATTGCAGGTTGCTTTTAGTCCTGGATTGACTGCTGTAAACGTAACTTGCTCCTGTTACCAGCTCAAAGCTGAACAGTTGAGGATTTTTCTTAGTGCAATTTCATCTCAGCGAGCATGCTTACTTAGATACCGCCATGGCACATTAACCTTTAATATCTAAAGCTGTTTTCATCATGGCTACAACTGTTTTTCATGATTTGCTAATTACAGACAGGTGGGAAACTGTTTGCAGTTCCACTATAAATGATGGATACCTGACAAACAGCAGAGATGGCAACAAAAACACTCCATATATAAACTAATGGTAGAAACCGAGATACTTCCTTTCATATACTTGGCTGAGTTTTTTTAAGTGATTACAAGACCTACATGAACTTGTGGTAGTTTTGCAGAAGGGGAAACCTGGGTGATTCAAAGTCAGATGTACTGCTTTAAATTCCACATATGAATACTATCTGCCTACTAAATTTGATTTGTAATCTACTGCTTGTATACCGCACAAAGAGTGGAGGAGAAGGGACCTTCAACACCACTAAGCAACAGCAACCTCCATTCCTGTATTCCCTCTACACAGCACACCTCTTTCACACTTGAAAGAGCAGTACTTTGCATCACCTAAGGAGGATCTGCATGTGGAGAGAGTAATTGAGATCATTACAGAAAAGGGAGAGCAGTAATGAAAGCAAGCCTGCCCTTGATTTTAGAATCCCGCCTTGAATAAAAAGGGATAACAAAGGCTTTTGGTTGCTCATATTTAAGTCTTTCCTCAATCCATTATGGTTAGCCCCATTTGTAAACTTTATTTTTGATAGAGCCTGATGGGAAATAGGGTGTTTTCATAAGCAATATACTTCTTGCTGACAAAGGAGAAATACTGAAAAAAAAGCACCTTATCTTGTCAGACTAGAAAAAGCCACCCTATGAAACTATTCTCGTATTTCTTTTTCCTAGCAAGGGAGTTTTGGGTGGTTTTCCCCTCACAGAATAGCTAGATCATTGTTGAAAATTCCCTAGGTTGATATGGTGAGTCTGAGTGTGATTTTGCTTTCTTTCAGCACAATTAAAATAACATTATTTTGACAAAGGGTATGTTTTGGCCAGCATATGGGCCAACCCATGAAAATTTGCTACCCGATCGAGCTCGCAGATGCCCCTCTGCACGTCCCAAGCTCTCTGGCAGACAGCTGCAGGGCTGGGAAGGCGTTTAGCTGAGGAGCAGATGCTCTGTGCAGCATTAACTCCCTCACGTGGTTACGGCTGCATGAGGAAACCAGCACGTAACGGCACAGCAAGGGCAGTTGGTGACTCACTAAATCCTAAACACCCCAAAGCTCTCTCTCCAAGGCTGCTGGAGAATGGTATTTGTAACTGAAAGGGGAAAAAGGTTATCGTCCTGATGTATTATGCATCAAACCCTTCAACTGATAACTTCAATTGGCACTTACTGAAGACTGGAAAAGAACTTGAGTTAAATCCTGGTAAAAATGCCAAATAATTTCAGAGATACCCAAATTTCACCTGAAAATCTCACCTGAGGCCACCATTTACACCATTTGATTTTGCTCCCATGTGAGTGAAACCACTGTCGCCTCAGTGACCTTCAGGGGGTCACTCCTCTTCTATGCTGGTATGAATGAGTGACACTGACAGGGATTGAGGAGTTAATGACATGCACAGTACCATGGCTGAATCAGAACAGGAACTGGGTATTAAACAGAACCATAAAGCAATTCAAAAGGGATTTCTGGAGGTCATGTAGACCAGCCTCTTGTTCAAACAAGGGCCAACATCAAAACCAGACTGGTTTGCTGATGGCCTTATCTGGTCAAGCTCTGAAGACCTCAAAGAGTGGAGTCCCTACAGTCTCTGTGCAACCCATCCCATTGCTTCACTGCTCTCAGGGTGAACATTTTTTTCCATATAAACAATCTGAATTTCTCTATCTGACACAGAAAGAAGATGAGGAGGAAAAGAGAGAGGAGGATTAACACAAAATGACAAGACAGTACTAAATGGAAGGCTCAATCTTCATATTCTGGTGCTGCATGCATACAATACAAGCAGCTGAAAAGCAAAAGATACTGAGGGGGTGTGAGGTGAGTGACAAATTGGTAAGCTCCAGGTTAAGTACAAAATAAGCAGCAGTCCCTGGTGGCAGCATATCAGACAATACTCATTTTATCGTCAGAGTAAAACATATTCCTTTCAGAAAACCAAACGAAAAACCCTACTGAGTGCTCCAATGCATGCCAAGCAATTATTGCTTTCCACAATGTGTCCTGTGACTCACTATGCCACAATGAATTGGCATATGGTGCTCATTCAGGGTATATAACTCACACATTAGCTCTGAAGAGCTAATAGTTACTTGGACTGTAGTTAATTTTGGGGGATTTTAATTTCCCCACGGCAATGCAACAAATGTCATGCTTATTATTGTATTATTATTATTTTTTAAAAAATGTTTTTAGTGGCAGGCAAGTGTCATTAACGCCTGAAATCTCTTGTATGCTATGAAAATCAATTCAGACAAACTCTGGCATGCAAAAAGTACATAAATAATTGGTAAATACTACCTGTGGTCTTCTGGGTCCAAATTTGCCTGATGCCAAGAGCAATCAACTCCTTTTTGGCTGCAAAGGATAGGAGGGCACTCAATACCTTGCAGAAGGCACTCAGTACCTGGCAGAAATCAAGCTTTCTGTGTGCCAGCACCCCATGAAAAGAGCAAACCTTAGCACGTGCAACAGAAATGGTTCTCTTCTCTTGCAAGGGAAGGCAGCCTCCCAGAGAGACACAGAGCCAGCTCTCTGTAGGTGATGAATACTCTTCCCGTCTGGCAAAGGGGCACTTTCTATGGTTACCCTGCTTAAAAAAGAGCTTTAACTCTCTTATTGAAAGAGACATAAGAAGTAAAAGAGCATCTGTCTTTCACTGACTCTGCCCAAGAGCAGAAGTAGACTGAAAATCCAGTTTTAATCACGGAGAAGACACCAGAGGTACTTAAAATCAGGGACTGAGTAGTGGCAAAAGAAACTGTGTGTGATTACAGGAAAATTCTTCTCCTGTAATCAAGATTACTCAAATGAGCCCAGGCTGCACCATGCCTTGTGAGTATGACCAAGACAACACGGCTTCAGAGTGCTAATAGAGCTTTTCATCATACCGAGATGATTTAATGGGGGTAAAAATCCTGTACAGGCAAGGTCTACCTAACTCTTGTATACACTTGACACAAGTCTACTGGAGCCAGGGCTATTCATTAGCAAAGGTGATCAGCAAGATAGAAGTGGGCCATTGGGATTATGCCCATGCAGGGACTCAGAGCTGCAGCAGAAGTGCCATGGGTTTCAAAGTCAGCAGGACGATTCCTGAAAAAGGGGGTCTGACTTTTGACATTACTTACACAATGACCAAGCAATAGCAACGCTACTGGAAGCAACAAAGCTATTCTGTAATAACATCAGTTGAGAATTAGATCCTGAATTTGTATGTCCTTGAGCTCATTTCACAGGTATCAAACAACACTAACATCTCAAAATGTGACTTGGAAGAAGAACATAAACATCTCAGCCTACAGCTCTATTGCTCCCTGATCCCCAAGGAGGCAATTATTCCCTCAGTGGTGTTCTGTACAGCCCAAATGCAATCACTGCCAATACAAATATTTTGTTCCTGTGTTTGTACTTTACTAAACATAAATATGGACTCTGTGGTCTCAGGTGTTCTCTTCAGTGTTTAACACAACAGGTCCCAAACAGTGATCGGAGAATACGGCCATGACCTTAGCATGATTGGTGATGGTGAATAAGGACCTATTTCCTCACCTTGAATCTCCTGAATGGTTTACTTGTGTGGGAGAGAGTTGAAATCATGTCTGATCCAAAGACAGCCAGCATATGACCTACACTCTTTCACTGCTACTCCGTAGGTTCTTTGGTAGTGGTCACAAAATATTCTCCATCTCCTCAGAAATATCTTTGATTTATTGAAACATTTGTTGCCTCTCACTCACCTACATTCCTCTAGGAATGTACTCAAGAAAGAGCAAAAGTACACAAAAACTAAGGTAGAGCACAGGCCTTTTCCAATCAAAAGTCATTTGCATCTATGTAGAAATGTCAAAGTCTTCATTTCACCCAGGGACGTAAAACCAACATTTAGGTTATAACCACCTTCTCCTCAATGCAAAGACCCTCCTGTCAGAGAAGGAAATGCTGTCCTTGTCCAGATCCCAAACATTCATTCTCATGTTGGCTAATTCATGACAGTGTTAGCTAGATTTTCATTACGGAGTATTATTTGTAGCTGCTGTTTCTATGAAGCAGCTGTAATAAACAAGTGAGATTTATGTATCTTTTTAAATTGCTTGAAATAATTAGTGCTGTTAAATTTAGACTCTGAAAAAAACCTACTGATTTCTCTATTTTTTCAATACAGAAGCTACAAAGCAATCTACCACCACCAGTCAGGCCTGGGCCATAAAGTACGCACACCACATAACAGCCAAAAAGTGTTTTAAATGAGGGAATAATCTAAGTTCTCCAAACAACCTTTTAAAAGTAAATGATGGTTGTGCTGAATGAAACATTTCAACAATTGCGCTGCGTGTTATTCTTCTCCAGCCTAAATGCAGACAGGACTTTGTTTTATTCCTATTCGTGTCTGTACGGGTACAAACGGGCACCCTGGACCTAGACCATGCTGGTAAGATCAAGGGTAGCAGGGCTGACACTGAGATCCAGACCCAGATCAGAAGTTTGCAGCTCACTTCCTACCTTAATGATTTATACTGATGATTTATACTGCATCTAAAGTCCTGACCCATGTCAGACATTCAAATACCAAACTCGGAGCTTGTGGTTTGCCCTCATCTCTGCGTCATTTACTTTTTCCACTCACGGCCCCTCAACCACAGCTTGCTGTATTGACAGATACTCATTTAGAATAAGTAAACACAATGCCCTCTGCAACCCAATTTGGCCTTTTCACAGCCAGTGCTGCATTTCAGAGCCTAATCCAACAAACCTGCTTCATGACAACACTGAACAAACACCCTCTAAACAGCTTTTCACTCATAGCAGGGGTTGGTTGATCAGTTCTGTGACTCATCAGCCTTACAGTATTTTTCTTGGTGCAGGTGCCACCATCTCGGCAGTCCAGTTTTCCTCGGTGCAGTGGGAAAGCCAAGATGGAATACCAGGGACCATGACAGAACTTGGCCTTAACAGTTCTACATGAGGGGAATGATGTTGAGCAGATGTTCAGCTCACTACAACCCCAGAGGACGTGATTTGCTGTGGGAAAGACCACATCATGCCATGCACAGAAGGGATACAGAAACAATATACTAATTCTATAATGATTAAAGGTACAAATGAAGACAAGGAGAAGGCTAAACCTGTCAGTTTTAACATTACGAACCTTTTTAACTGAAGGAAGGAAAAGTTAGGAAAGATATATATACAAGAATGATGAAGCTGGGAAAGGAGTCCAGACTAACACGCAGAAAACAGCTGTAATAGCTATGAAAATACAAAATTATAAGTATTTCTGTGTTCTATATATAATAAATCAGTAACAACTTCTACCTCAATGATAAAATTACAGGGCATTAAAATAAACAAAGGCATACTGTCTTAAGTAACTACTGGATAAAATAAGTAAGTGGCATGCAATGGGATGGAGATTCAGTGGTATGAAGAATAAAGCCCTACATGTCCATAGAGCAGTGACACTGCCTGAGGAGCAGCTAGCAGAGCCGTGCATCCAAGAAAGACCTAAAGGTGATTGCAGGTAAGATTAGCCAAGTAATAGAATTTCTCTGTGTGATGCTACTGATTGATGTAGAAGGGTCAAAGGCTAAGCTATTTCTGGATGTGTACATGGGAAGGGATGACATGGAAATCTAAAGCATAATGCTATGTCAAAACAACCACAGGGAACAAATTATGAGCTGTTCAAGTCTGCACAGATTAGAAAGGAGATAGAGAAATTAAAGGAAATACAAATAAGGACTATAAAAGTGATCTAAGGAGAGAGTAAGAGAGCTAAAATTAATATGTTCTATAAACGAGAAGACTCCTGGGCTGAGATCCAGCTATAAATACCTTCAAGGTATTGTGTGTAGAGGAAGGTAATTAATCTAGCTCAAAAGATACTAGGACAAGAAGCAATTGCTTGAATTTAGGGATGGAAAAATTCAGGATATATAATAAGAAAAAGCTGTTTGAAGAGACACATCTGCTCAACAAGGTAGACTCCCAAGGTGATAGCTAAGGCACACTTACTGTATGCAATCCAGAACAGGTTGTATAAGGAAGGAGCTGTGGGAAATTTTGCTGTCACAGCTTTCTACTGTCCAAGGAGATCACCACAGTCCAACTTACTGATCTATTAGTCTCATTCTTTATGGGTTATTTTAAAGAGTGCTTTTCTATTTAAAAAACCCCAACACAACACTCCAACTATATATCCATGTAGCAACAATACATCTACACCAGAGCTCAGAAATGGGGCTGTGCAGCACTCCAACATTCATCTCAGGTAATGGCAAACCTCTCTGACTCTCTTCTGGCTGTTCAGTGGTGTGGGCAATATGAGTCAGTTGGGTGCCGGGCATGAGAGTGTCAGCAAGAAAAAAAAGGCTGACCCAGACCTCAGATTATTCTGAGTATCTGAACATTGGGGTCAAATGCCAAAGTGGGAACTACTTCTTGTGACACTCATGGTCTTTCTCAGCCTTTTATTAAGATATCCTGCGCAGAAGCTTTCAGTGTCACTGCATAAATTATGTACTTTGATTTATGATTAGCTGAAAACCAATGCTAGCAGTATTTAACAACCCTCAGGAGCTCCAAATAGAAAATAAAGAAGAAAATAAAAAAAAAAAACCCAACCCAAAACATTTGAAACAGACCTTACAATTGTCAATGACAAACGGGTACACACAAACGTGAGGAATATAAAACCCAAGTACCATTACACCCTCCCTTAAAGAAATCCCATCCCAACTGCACTCACCAATCGGGACTTCTGTCCCCTCCTCAATGTAGATGGGCAGTGGTGATTCCTCCATAGGATGAGGCACTGATGGAAAGTAATGAATTGTGGTAGTATTTGTCGCAAAGTGACTGCAATAAGATGGTCCCTTTCTTATCATTAAAGCTACATATGGCTGGTTACTATGAACAAAGAGCCCTTTCTCAAAGTGGTCACCTCCTGTCACAGTGATTGGTCCAAGTCACAGTCTGAGGGGTTAATCCCCACCGAACATTCACTGCCACAAGAGCCAACCCCCTCTGAACGGGGCCTGGGAGAGATCCCTGTCGTGGATGCTTCACCACCTTGCCGTTTCTTTATACCCTCACTACTCCCACCCCTGGCATTTAACTCTCTTTTGGAAACTCACACAGTTGAGGAAGCTGAGGGGAGCCAATGCACAGACAGGCACAAATAGAGTTATCGAGTCAAAGTCAAAATATTTCATGCACAGAACCAGAAGAGAGAGGCTCTGATGCTCAAAGCTTGCCGTTAGCTGTTGAAAAACCACAGCAGGTGATGGAAGGCTGCACCACAAATGGCCTCTGGACCACTGTCTTTTCATTACTCTCTTTGCAGTGTATGTGTTTGACTTGAGAATTCGCAATTACTTCTTTGTGATACTGCAATCTCCAGGTAAAACTCTTCAGATCTGCACTGCAGGCTTATTCTGCACTGACCGTACAGTCACTGCTGCAGGATTTGTCTGTTTGAGTTCTTCTCTACTTGGGAGCTTCTTCTCTTAAAGGTGTTTTAGTTGTACATTTTCCCATTTATAATCTCTGGGAAGCATATCTTCACAGGATTTTCAAGAGATTTGAAAATGATGATGTACCTTTTCAAAGATACAAACACTTAACCTATTCTGAGATAGGATTCCCAGCTGCAGGGAAGGAGGATACTTTAATCCTTTGTGGGGTATCCTTCACTTACTTTTCAGGGGTTTTTTTTGAAAGATTGTCTTATGATATCCATAAAACCAGCCAAAGAACCCTTGCAGTTTAAAACTGTTAAATAAAGCATCTTACCATGTTTCTGCTAGCAACACAGCCAGAATAAAGAGTGTTTTCAACAGATGTTTGACTAGGAACGGGCATAATATAAACCCCACCCTGGTGCTTTGAGGGATGCAAAAGGCTGCCAGTTCCCTGCCTTTAGCTAAACTCACCCCTCACTCGTGGAAGACGAAGGGAAGCACAAGGGAGAGGAAGAGCAGAACACAGTTGCCTACAGAACTACTGTACAAGCTACAGAAATCATGGTCTACCAGGACACCTTGCGCAAGCCACTTTTATCTAGAAGCTGAACTAACATTCCAGCTCAACAATAGCAAAAAAACACTTGTTACCACACGGCGTTTTGCTACATATTAACCAGCAGTTGCTACGCAAGCATAATGGAGTGCTGCAATTCTAAGATACAAGTTATTTAAAAATAATTTTAAAAAATGTTGACTTATGGGAAATCAGCCTGAGGTGAGTGCTCATGGGCTTGCCATGCCACTGGACACAGTACATGCTTGGAAGTTATGCAAAGCACTGGGAACAATGCAGTCATTTTCCTTGCTAAGCTAATTTTGCATAAAGGCAATGAGAGTCTTCGTCTATGCATTTAGAAAACAAAACATTTAATCAGATTTATTTACTCGGAAGAAATACCGGAGGCAGAGCTTCCTATACTAGTCAACAGTTTTCAGATCTGAGACCTGCAAAAAACCAGGTCACTTGATGGTGTGGAATAAAGCCTGTTGTATTTTTATGACATGGATCTTTTTCGGTCCTGTGATAAACATTTTATCGTGCTCCCCCAGACCAAACAGCCAGGCTGGAGCCAAATGCTTTCACAAAACATCTGCAACAGTGTTCACCAATGGCTGGTGGCATCTACTCTTACTTTAATGGCTATCTCCATAGGTTGTAGAAAAGGCCCCAAATACCTATAGGTTGTTTGAGGCCAAATACACGTACACACACTCTCTCTTACCCACACATATACATGCACACACTAGTACACGTGCACACAAACAAATGGGTCTATAGGCAGAACTTGGATTCTGTAGGATCCAAGGCAGAAAAGCTGACTTTTGTCACAGGGTTTGGGAATCAAGGACTCCGGGGTCAAATCAAGTTCTCACTTATGGGTCTCCTCTGCTTTGGGCAAACCAATTTAACATTATCCCTTCAGGATTTACATACCAACTTTATGGACATGCTGCTTGAATGTCTGCAAAGTGCTTTGCGATGGTTTCTAAATTCTGCAGTGATACGCACAGAAGAACTGCACAGACAGATTTAAGGTAACAGTTGCTGAGCATTATTGCTGTATAACTACAGCCTATTTTTACATGCTTTATACTTGGTTTCTATAAACAGATGGTAAGTGTTCAGTATTTGAACATTTTAATGAGCTTTATAAGCCTTTTGTAATTTCATAAGCAA
This sequence comes from Acropternis orthonyx, assembly GCA_035583155.1. Lineage (NCBI taxonomy): Eukaryota > Metazoa > Chordata > Aves > Passeriformes > Rhinocryptidae > Acropternis > Acropternis orthonyx. The sequence continues at coordinate 9,990,700 of JAWWEU010000023.1, forward strand.
GCATAAATAACACTTACATGAAGTAGAGTCTCTCCTGAATGTATTTTCTCTTCCTGTTTGGGGAAAAACAAAAGAGAAAAACAAAAGAAAAAAATATTTTAAAGCCAAAAAATGGGTCTAGCAAGATAAGTCAGACATGTTTCAATGCTATTATGCATCACGTTTTCTGAATTTCATCAGTATGAACTTATTATATGACGACACCAAGATATTGAATGTAGTACCAATGCCAAAACAGGAGATCATTTCTTGAGTGTTTCATCCTATGCAAAACATCACGGAAGACTTGCTTATATCCATCCAAAGAGCAGGAAAATTACGGTACCACAGTGAAATAAAATGCAAATGCCATGTGATCTGAAGCAAAAAATGAAACAAGAAATGAACTTTTAACGACATTGCAGCTCACTGATAATTCCGTGGCTCAGTATACAGGTTGCTCTCCTACCTACGGACAGCCGACCTGCACCAACACCCTGGAGCAGGGCACTCCTGTCGTGTTTTGGCATGGCATGATTGGTTTTCCATGCCATTGCTCAAGCACTGACTCAAGCACTCACTGACTGAATTGACAAATTCAGGCTGGGCAGTCACGGCAGCGAAGGCATCCTTCGACACTGTGACAACACTGAGCGATAGAGAACCACACCAGGACACCCAGTAACTGCTAAAGTGCACAAACCTTCCCATGGCCAACGGGCCTCAACAGCCACCCCCCTGTGGCCATGGGCCTCCCACCCCGCTGTCTCCCACCCAAAGCTCTCTGGCATCTGATTCACATTCCCTTTCCACCAACAAAGCTGGTGGGTTTGGTGGATGCTCTTGGAGCAGCTCTTAGGGCTGCTGTATATCTAGACACATCAAAAAAATAAATAGAGAGAGACACTGATAGAAATACAGAAGATGCTGTAGGACACCAGCCATGGTTTCAGTCACAGACGGGCAGCACAGCAGCCCTTCCAACTGCAGGATTTTAGGGAAAAAGGACAATGAAGAGTGGTAGGTTCACTTAATTTCTGCTGTATTATCTTATATCAATATTAGCTACTATGTAAGCAATTTAAAGGGTATTGCCTAGAGTTTACATGCCTTGGGACAATACTCAGCTCACACAAATCAATTAAATCCATGGCACTACAACAGCTGAGGATTCAAGTAAATACGCATGTATGGAAGAAATTCAACAAATATTAAATCACTGCATTCATGTTTTTCTTCCAAATGCCAAGGACCCGATCCTGCAAGCAGCACCCCCAGAGTGGCATTATAATAAACCTGAGTTCAGTATACAGAGCTTTTACTGGTGCAGACTCGGGATTACTTTAAAAAAACATAACCCTGATCCTTTCTGGTCACGTAAATTAAGTTAGTGATGAAAAGCAGTCGAAGGCACTAATCCTACTGAGTAATCTATTCAAAGCTTCACTTCTTAAATCATCTACAATTTATTCATATGACCAAACAAATAAGCATTACTTACAAAAAGCTTTAACTACCATGGCTTTCCCATCCATTTTTATGTGTTGTAATACGGTTAAATTTAAAAGAAACTAAACAGCACAATCTTTTCAGAGTTGTTTGCCAGCATGATTAAAACCCCAGGCAGGGTACCACTGCAGAGACTCCCCTTACTGGTGAAACTGGCAGCACTGCCATTGAGGCACTGGGGCAATGTTGCCCCACTGGGGCACAACTATAGGGGAGTGGAAGAAGGAGCTAGAAGGAGCAAAATTAAAATAATAGAGGGTTGCCTCTAAGTCTCCAGGTGCACTGACAAAAATCCTGGGAATATCACTGCCTGGGAAACATGGCAGCCTGTTCAAAGTGCCCAAGACTCTTTCTGGAAACATCCAGCCCATAAGACCCAGTTGGAAGCCACTAGGATACACTCTGAGTGTTGATTAAAAAAACCCTCACTGAAATATTAGCAATGATTAGTTGTAAGACAAGATCCTCACCAAGCCTTTACAAACAGGACTCTGCACAGGCACGGGAGGTTTCCCAAGCACTCTGCAGCAAGGGCAAGACACCCACAGTGTCTTCCCAGTTTTCCCAGGCAACGTGGCACCTCTTTTGTGACAGTGTTTAACACCGACTGAAGCCTCTTGCCCCAGCCACAATATTTCACCTCTGACATAAAGCTACATATTAGCAACTACCAACAAAGAGTTGTATGCCAAATTTAGTTCCTGGTTACAGCAAAATAAAATAAAACAGAAGTCAGCAGCATTTGAAGGATTCCCAGTTTCTACTGGATTCCAGATCTAGACTCCTAAGCAAACAAACCAAACACGCCCCGGGATTTTGATCTAACATCCCCAAGCATGCAACCACCCTCTCGGGACCTCCAGGTATCACGATGCCACCTGCAATCTCCTGCTTTTTTTTGCGAAGTACTACAGAAAGTAACCCTCACACCGCACGGTGAAAGAAGCAGGTTAATAAATGACAGCAAGAAGCGGCCTTTCCTCTCCCGGCCCCGGCCTCGGGGTCTCGCCCCACCCGGGCAGTACCCAGGGAGTGGTAAAGGTGTCTGTCGCCCTCCAGTGGGAGCTTCAACCGCACAGCCCAAAGCGTGAGGTGGGAACGGGGAGGGACAGAGGTGAAAGGCAAATACAGATTAAAAAAAAAAAAAAAAAAAAAAAAAAAAAAAAAAAAAAAGAGGAACATGCAAAGCAGATAAGAGACAGTTGAGGAGGAAACACGAAGATACCATCTCCGAAAGTGCCAAAAATAAAGTTTCCAGTGTCAGTTTAACCAGGGCAACACAGACATTCTCCCTCCACACTCGTGCTTCAGCCTCGACTTAGTCCGAGCGAGGGACACCGTCATGCCGCTGGCTGCCTCAGCTGCCCACACACTTGGATTTAAAAAAAAGCCCCAATAACCTTCAGGGAAACCTTTCCGTAACACCCGTGGCAAAGCAGTCAGCTCTCCCAAATGTGGACCCAGAGGTAAACACCCGGCTGTCAACAACCATCAGAGTTTTCGCCAAAGCCTCTCCCCTCCAAATTCCACCGCAGTAGGTTTTAATGGGCTGATTTACCCTCAGACCTAAAGCCATAAAATCTAAACCAGTAGCAACTGTCATCCGAGCCCGAAATTACACAGCCGATGACATATGCCCCCATCAGGGCTGCCTCACTGTTTTGCTAGTCCAAAACTGAAAACATTTTCACAAGCAAGCAATAAAAAAAATGCAGTTACCAAAATAGCACTATGAACGTAACCAGCTCCTCTCGGCACATTTTCTTAATGCCTTTCCCAATACGGTTAAAAAAATGGGAACTAACAAAAAAAAATTCCATCTTTACACCTTGGCACAAACTGAGCTGGAATACGTGTGGGGCTGTTTTTCTTCGTATTTATCTGGATCCTCTCCCACTACTTTTTTCCTTGTTTTTTTTTTTCATCTGTGCTTCCCTTTAAACGCAGCTCTTACTAAACAGCAGAAATCAGGTTTTACAATTTCTAAATACCAAGTTTTCCTACTCTTGGAGCTGCCTAAGGATAACACAGCTTGTCTTCAGTTTCATAAATAACACATACTCGGCACATTTCTTCGCCTGGGTGAAATAAATTCTCCCATGTTCTTATATGGAAACCTTGTTGAGTCCTCCCACGTACCGCCTGCTACAATATCAGGCAGTGATGGGCATTCATTATCTTAAAGCCAGCGGGTGAATTTTGGATACCAGTTACCCCCAGACGAACCCAGAATTACCACCCTTCACACCACGCTGAGCTCGGTAACCTGCCCTGTGCGGTTCCCTCCGTTTTATTTCCAAGCCCCAGTCACAACTTTGATTTCAGCAAAATAAATGGAAAAGGCGGGCAATAAAAAGGAAGACGAGGGAAATAACAAGAAAGCAGCAGCAGCAGCGGTATTACCCACCAGGTAGGCCCATTAGCATCAGATGTAGCATTGCCTGTACCAGCCCCTCTTCACTCGAGGTTAGCGCACGGCAGCCAGAGAAAATACAGCGGGGAGGGGTGGGAAGAGAAAACGGGCAGAAATAGCCGAGGAGTGAAGCGTGCGCCGTAGATATGCTGGAGGGCCGCCAGCAACGGCGAATTGCTGAGAAACTGTCTCCAAAAAAAGTTAACGCAAGGTGGGGGGAAGTGGGGGGGGTGTGGGGTAAACAACCCCTGGGGAGGAAACACCCCGCCGAGGTACTTGGGAGTACTGGGGAGGAGGGGGCTGGAAAGAGAAGGATGAATTAATAAATAAATGGATGGAAGGGGGGAAGGGAAAGCGCGCCCGGGGGGAACCCCGAGCCGAGACGGACAAAGGGAGTACGATGCCGACGCCGCCAGCCCGGCTCGGTTCGGCTCCGCTGGGCGCGGAGCAGCCGCCCCCTTTGTTCGCCGCGGCAGCGAGGGGCGATCCGGGGCGATCCGCGCCGGCCCGGCTGCCACCACCCCCGCAGCAGCGGCAGCAGCGGCAGCAGCGGCAGCGGCAGCAGCGGCAGCAGCGGCAGCCCCGCCGCCCGCCCGCCCTCCCGCCCGGGAGGCGCCGGTACCTGTGTCCGCTGGCCGCGGTGCCTGCGCGCCGCTGCGCCCCTGCGGCGGTGCGGCGCGTCCGGCGGAGCGGTGCGGCGCGACTAGCAGCGCCGAGCAGGAGGAAACGGTAATTTATAAGCGCTTTCTTCCTGACCTCTCGTGTCTGTTGTCTAATGAGGGAGCTTTGAGCATCACCCATCCTGCTGAGTGGAAAAACACCGGCACGGCCTCTTCTTTGCTGGGGAGGGGGGAGCCTAAAGGAAGGGGTGTG
>JAWWEU010000023.1:9995725-10037580 GCA_035583155.1 Acropternis orthonyx
CCCGGCCGGCCGCCGCTCCCCTCTCGCTATTTTTCATTTTCGTGCATTTTTTAAAATCATTATTTTTTTTTATCTTCACACAAAGAGTGCCCTTCTCGCAGTCCCAAGCATCCCACGGCGCTGTCACCGGCGCTGCCCGTCCCCGCGCCCGGGCCCTGGCTCGGCTCTTCCGCGGCCCTTTTTCTTCCCGGGGAACTGGACTCTGGACCCGGTGCCGCCCTGCCAAGCTTTGGGGGCGTTTGGTCTCGGCAGCCGTCTTCTGCTGGAGAAGGCAACACGAAAGCGTGGCCTGGCAGGTGCCTGGGAGGCCGGGATCTCCCTGCTCTGCTCTGCCGCTTCCCAAAAGCGCGGTCCCCGGCAGCGGGCAGCCCCGGTTGCAGCTGGAGAACAAAGTACGGCCGGGGCGATCGGCAGGGAAAATGAGCAGGGCAACGTTTTGTCTTGCATTAGGTTTCGCAGAACCGAAAGCCGGTGCTTTTCCCCTGCAGGCGAGCGGGTATATGACTCAAATACGTCCTCGCTCTCCTACATGCATCCCCTCCGGTTCTCTTAATGAAAGGGTACAGCAGCACGCAGAGTCGCGAGGAATTTTCATATAACCCCTGCTGAACACTTGGTAAGATCCTCTGTGCTGCAAAATACCTTTTGCATTGTGGGAGCAGAGTAGTGGTGAAAAGGAGATTTTTGAGCCATCTGTGTTTCGCAGAAGCCCCGCAGCGCTAACCCTGCACTGGGAACGGCAGAGATGGACCAAAGAAGGGTGAACAGTCCCCACAGCTCTGTTCTCCAGGCTTTCCCCGGATACAAGACGCTACCTTCCTACACCACAAACTAGGACAGCAGTCACTGAGAGCCCACCTCTGGAGCCCATCGCCTATGCACAGGCTTCTAGGGGAGCAAATTCCATCACAGCAGCATCCAGGGGGGTCTTTGGAAAAGGCTGATTTCCTTAGCTGGTTCTCGCAAAAGCTGCACCCCTTCTGAACACTCTTTGCTGGCAATACAGGATGCCAAACACACTGTGCCACAGCCACACATCTGATTTGCCCTGACTCCAGTGCTCTTATGATTTTCCAGTATCTGAGCTGACTTCCAAAGTGAGTAGGTTTTTAGCTGAAAAAGAGACAGAGGTGTAGGATATGTGCAGCTAATTGATGATATATCTCCACTGAACAGTCTGGTTTAAACTCTTAACGAGGTAGTCCATGCTGCCACCTACGTCTCCTGATTCAGCTTTCTTGTGTACTGCAGCTTCCATTCGTAGGCATCCTTCAGAAGGCAGCTCACATTTTGTGAGGTTCCACGAGGGACCACAAACACAGGCAGCTCTGGCCACACTAGGGAAGGAAGCAAAACGTTTCTCACTGGTGCAGCCACTTGTTTGGTTGCAGTGAGGATGCTGAGATGCAGATTAGGAACCAGCAGTCACATCGGTGAAATGTAAGTAGCGGCTGGAGCCTCGTCTGTGTGAAGGATTCTGCCAACACAGCTGCACCAGTGACAGCAGTGGAATATTTTGCTCAAGTTCTCTAGGGGAATCAAAGCCTGTATTTTGTCTCTGGCTTTCTCTTGTTCTGTTCCTCCTCACTCATTAAAAGTCAGACACACAAAGCACATGGTTGCTCTCTGTGTTTAAAAGAAAATGTTTGGGGTAAAAAACCAACAGCCAAAGCTGTTTTGAAGTCAGACGTGTGTACACAGTACCTGGAACTTAAGTGGAATAATAATAATCATTAGTCCTTTCGTGTCACAAACACGCACATGGCTGTCTGCTATTTCATTATGAGACAGCACAACTTCTGAGAATGTGCCTTATGAATATTTGGTGGAACTCTGCCTTCAGCTGCAGCAGCGTATGGCAGCACTAATGTCTTTGGCTCCTCTGCTCTCTTATGTAACCGAAATCACAAGTTAGAGCCCGAATTACAAAGCATAAGCATGTGTATAATATTAAGCATACAAATGGTGCCTGAAATTACTATCCTTTTCACATAGGCCTGGTTTTAATCTGTTGAAATTTTTGCTTCTGCAGATCTATTGACTTCAGCATGTGCTGATGCCATTCATAGCACAATCAAGCCTAACCCCTTAAAAACCCCACTGTGAAGACATTACCCCAAACTTAACTAAGACAGTCCAGAATCACTCTGATTACAGGTAGGTGTAGTTCAAATTACTTGTATAGCAGACCTCAAGTGTATCCAATATTAAAATGCTACAGGAAACAAATACCATATCCCTGGGGCTGCTTTGGTGACCAGCCAGGGTGGCAGGTTTTTGCACCCCAGCCCAAGGCATGGGCTAGCCATCACCTTCCTTTGCATTGTGCCTCTTTCTCAGAGACTATTTTTGCCATTCCCATGCTGATCTGCTTTCTGGAGTTTTAAGGTGTTGGGTGCTGATACAGCGAGTGCCTCTTGTATCTGTTTAATCCGATAACATAACTCTTTTTTAATCTCCACGTCTGGGTCACAGGGTTTAAAAAAGACACTGGGCCAAATCCCCAGCTTGGCTACAATGTGTGGAAATCTACTGAGACGGCACGAAAGTCAGGAGAGATTCGCTGTATTTGCACCCAGCTAAAGAGGTCTCGAGGGGCAGGGATGTGAGTTCCAGGTTTCACAGATGGATGCATAGTAACACAAGAGTACGGCAGAGTTAGGTCAGGTTTATATCAGGTGAGTTGGAGGGAGGGATATCACACCAGGATCTCAAATATGCTCATCAGCAAATTCTCACTCATGTTTAAATTGAAACAGATTTAATATTTCTTCATTTTTCAGGAGAAGAGTTTGTTTTCACTATGTGGCTGCTAAAGGAAACATGATCTGTCACATAGTCAGGACTAAGATAGGGCAAAGACAGGGAGGAGGTTTTGCAGGAACTGCGAAGATTTTACATATGAACATTTTAGCTAAAAAGGCAAAATTCATTCAGGCATAAAATCCAGCAGAAAGCTAGGAGAAAAATAGATGGCATTGTCTGTGAAGGATTGTATAAGCAAAAATGGAAAAACGATGGTCTGAAAAAGTCCCTTGCATTAATGATTCTCTAGACATGAACTTCCTACACAAAACTATATGGGGTCAACATTCAGGGTTCCCCTGTATAGCAGAGGATCCTGAGCTTAAAAAAGGAAGGCAGATTTTGTAATAAGGGATTTGCATATCATGGAGTGACTCTGGATTTTGCAGATTTTAAGCATTACTAAATTGGGGAATAAACTGTTGCTATTGCTGTTACATACCAGGATGTCTCACTAATCCACCCAATCCACTAAGTTGCGGTAGTTTTAGTCTGTGTTTATTTTACATGAAATTATGGCCTGGACAGTTAATTTTTCTTAGTTTGTCCATATAAATCATATATAAATAAAATATCAAATAGAAATCAAAACATGACCTGTGTTTTTGGTACACTGCCTGTCATGTGACCCTGGCAGTGATGGAGCCCTGCACCCAGTTTACAAGTCAAACACAAAGGCAACTAAAATCCACAGGTCTTCTTGAAAAGTAGCCAACTGGCATTAAATTCTCTCATTTTAATGCTCTGGGTTGCCTATTTTGCTTATATTTGAGACTGTCTAACCATTATGGGATTGCCTGCACTGGTCCTTTCCTTACATCAAGCCAATTATATATTAACTTGAAGCACTTAGCAAGTCTGAGAGGCTGAAGCTCGTCCTTTCTGAACACCAGCTGAGTTTGGAAATGCCTGCTGCTTTACAGGGGCGGATTCCTAAAGTGAGAGGCAAACGCAGAGGAACCAAACAGCCTGGAACCAAAGTGGTCCCTCTGGCTTTTGAAAAAAGTGAGTGTCTCAAGTTAATTGACAGTCAGCTACCTGGAAATAAAACCCTCTCATATATCCAAAGGTTTTCACTGGGATTTTCAAGAGCTCCTGAGCAATTTAAAATCCTTGAAAGGAATGCACTATAGAATGAAAAATATATGTATTACTAAAGAATGTCTCCAAACTGAAAGCCAGCCAGTTTCATAAAAGTGAGCTAAAAAAGCAATAACAGGTACTCTGTCTCCTGCTGGATGCTGTATGAACCGTATGTTTTGCATTTTGGAAGTCACTCTAAAGCAATGCTTCTTTCTTCACTATTGCCATTGGGAAGAACAGTAAAAGAACTATGCATAAATCAGGTTTAAGTAATCTAATTAAAAAAATAAACAATGTGCTTTCATCATCAATTCATATCCAGTCATTTGGGATTTAACTTTTGAAAAAATAGATAAAAATTCCGAAAGGATTTTGAAGGACAACTGTTTCCCTTTAAGATTAATGATAAACATACTTGTGTGTTCAAGGGAGAATAGATCCAGTGTTATGTAACAGGATAAAGAAACTAAATCCTTTTTCCTTAAATTAAAATAACCAGTATGTGTGTGGATTTTAGTCAATCACCGAAAATTCAGGAACCCCATTTTCTTTCACAATTGCATTCCACATGCTAAAATTGACGTCTTTTAACTTTTAAACAGAATCACAACAATTAAAGACAAAAAAGATTTGTTTGTTCTGCTTGACCACATCTTGCCAATAGAGGATTGTTCCCTGGGGAAAATTCTGTGGCACTTGCCCTGTGCAAAAATCCAAATATGTGCTCATCTTTTTATTTGATGTGGCATTAGCAAATCCAGCTATTGCACTTCCCTCTTTTTTTTCCATTTTTCATCTAAGTACCTAGTACTGGATATATTCTACCTCATCTTTTTTAATAATTTTTTTTTTCCTGAACTAACTCTTACATAACAGTTCTTATAAAATCTTGCAACGCCTGCCTATATTTGCCAAAAATGTGACAAGATCAACAGGTAATGGATTTTTTTGACATTGGCATTGTTCTTTGCTGGCTCAATCATATAAAATATGTCAAAAAAAAAAAAAAACACAGAAGAAAATAATTTTCTACCACAGAACCTGCATTTTCCACTTCTGTGTTTTACAAAACCATACCAGAAATTCTGCATCAGAATTTGACACACAAAGTTCCTCTTTATCACATGAGTTCAATTTTCCAAAGAAAGGGAAATGATAGTTTTAATAACCAAGATATAAGCCCCAAAAAGGCCAAGTCTCTGAATGTACTTGCTGCAAAACAAAAATAATAAAAAAAGTTATCTTGTTGGATCTAATTCTGGAATCATTATTTGGCACAATGCATAACAGTTGGAATTTACTTAGAAGGGGACTGCTGAGTTCAGGTGATGTTCACTCATGCATGAAAGAAGCACATACGTGCTTTGCTGAGCTACTCAGAGCTTTGTCTGCGGCCCAAGGGAAATGCTGCTTTTGTTGGCATGTCCTTGCACATGTCCACACTTAAGGTTTTCAGTCCTGAAAGGAAAGCTTCAAGTCTGGGCAGTTTAAGTGATGTTCCCTAAGAGGACTAAGTCCTCTCCCAGCCCTACTCCAGTAGCATAAGGTGTGCTTGGAGATGATGCACATGTTGGATATGCCTCTTTCCCTGCTAATTACGTACCCACCATGTTGCAGCTAATTATTCTGCTGCTGCATGGCCTGCAGGTATTTCCTTGGCCTCATGAGCAGAATAGCTCCTGCAAAGTCAAAATGGTTACACAGGTGCTACAAAGGTGATAGGAAAGCTGTGAAGCCACACAGGAGATGTAGGCTGGGAGATGGGGAAGTTGTGGCAGACCCACTCTGAAAGCAATAAAAGGGCAGAGTCTAAAGCTGCCGTGTAGAACTACTTCCATTTCCATTTGGAACTAGTCATTGAACTTGGCAGGCTTGGCCTGTCCCCATCCCAGGTGACAGTGGGTATCACAGTGGAAAAAATTTCCAAAAATTTATGGTGATGAACTTACTGAGGCCGTTGATCCCTCCCAACTTATGCAACGGATACAGAAAAGCTGACGGATTAAACCCACTGAAGAGGAAGAAGGGTGATCTCTCGAGTGAATTCATACATGCTCATATTTCTTTCTATTTGCTTATGGGCCCCTCTGCTCCCTTCCTTCTCAAAATGATGGTGAAACAGTTAGGAGGAGCGTATAAAAAATGATTTTAAATTGCCTAGTTTATTCTGACAAATTACACTGGTAGGCATAGGCAAACAGTAAGGGAAAATATTGTAAGAAACAAAACCATTCCCAAATGCATGTTTGTACGAGTTCAGACAGATTGAATTTCTAGCTAGGTGCAAGCAGAGAAAGGGCTTCAAATGAGTGTCTAGGAAAAATAAGAAACTTCAAATGAGCCCTGCAAGCTATCCAGCAACTGCTCATCCAGTTACATGATTTTAATTAACAGAACTGGAAAGCAAACATATAATATAAACTCAAAAACACAGTGCTTCAGTTTTCCGGAGGATCAGTCCAAAATGCAAAACAAATTGCTTGCATCTGGTGGCAGGGAGGCAGAGCCGGCACCCGGAGCGTCGCTTTTGCCCGGCCGAGTGACGCGGCAGCATCTGCGGAGCTACCCACGTATGGCAGCTCCGACCGCTCCCGGCACGCCCGTGCCCGCCGTACTCTGGCACAGCCTGGGCACAAACACGCAAAGCATTGCCCGCGTGCCGCGAGGAGGATGCCTCGGCTTCCACCTCCGTAAGGCAGCAATGCCGCTGAGGAGAGGCCAGCAGCTCCCAGGCTTGGGTGACCTTGAGCCTCCTAAGCAGTTACCTTTTCTGGGCCTTTGGCGTGCTCTCAAGTGATCTTTCATCCGGAATCTCCGCTGCCTAAAATAAATTCAGCAATATTCACTATGGCATCCCAGCACTTCTCTTTTGGGATACCTGACGCTCATCTCCCAACCTAGGCTGATACAGGTTTTGGAAATTTTACCCGGGTGCTTCCTGGGCAAGGAGCTCCTGGTCTGGCCTGAGGCCAGGGTGACTTATTTGGTGGTGTTATGAGGAAAAGCAAAGTTTTAGGCAGTTTTCTTGCCTGTCTCTATATGCTTATGGTGTACATATCTGATGTGTTTAGAGCCTTGACAATGGCATTTTTACAAGGTGCTTCCTCCCACCTCCTGAAAGACCAACCTGCTGAGGAAAGAAGAGAAGCTGGAGGGAGGAGAATTTCTTCTCTGACCTTTTATAAGCCTTTGGTGTGTTGCCTGTGGTTGCAGGGGCTGGTGGCGAGAGACAGAGCTGCAAGGCAGTACCCCCTCACCGCGGGAGCTACACGGCTCTGCAGCAAGCAAACACAAATGCTAAGGAGACAAAAATACCCCAAACCCCGTGCACTGGCAACCTCCTCCTACCTGGCCAATGCACACATGTACACGTAATATTCCCAGCCTTCATTCTGAAGGCCCAGCATCCCTTCATAGAGTCTCTCCTCTATATAAGCCCAGCCAGAAATAAGAAAAGTTGACAGGACTGATGGACACAGCCCAGGACTCAGGAGAAGCCACTGCTTTGTGTTTGGCTCCTGACTGGTTTTAGAAGTACCTTGTTTGCTGAAAGTTGAGAGTTATCTACTGTTTCTTAAAAAAAAGGATGTCTGATCTTCCCTTCACATTCAATTAATAAAATTTGCTAACAGTTCATTTAGAATAGCCATCTAAGCAAAGTAGCACGTAAACACTAAGTTGCATTAATGTAAAGCAATGCACAGTATGAGCTTGTAAGATCTTCCTCAAGCTACCCAGGCCTCTGTCAGCCACTTTGGGCTCAGGGTTGTGGGATGCACAGTAGCCCTGCAGCTATTATGTCAAAAAAGACACAAAGCAGTAATAATGGGGGGGTTTGCTTTGTTGAGCTCCACCAGCACAGTGGATCACACCAGGATCCTTCCAGCCTGGCAGCTACACATTCAGCTAGGACTGCCCCCATAATGGGCCTGTTTTCCCTTCCAGATACCCAATACTGGTCCCATGAGTCAAGACAGTGGAGCACTAGCCAGGCCCTGCATGCAGGCAGGTGGTGTTATTCAGTTCCCTATGGAATAGGCTCAGCACAAAGCACAAAAAATCCAGATTTGTGCCTCTAAATCTGTTCTGCCAATGCTAGTCAGCTCTGATTTGTATCAAAGCCCAATCTTATCACTTGCAGATTATTAAATGGGCCACAAATGGTTAATATTTTGTGAACAGTTGGTCACAGGCGGCCTGTAGCACTGAGTAATTTTCTCTTACTGTATGTGTCAGCCAAAGTCCTCAAGTTTTCTTACTTTTACTCCTGCAAGTTTGCCTGTTGGGCTCGTTAAGTTTATGGAGAGAAGTGTGAAAAGTCACTCAAAGACTCCCACATTTCCTTGGGAAACACATCCCAGCAATCTGTGGAGCAGCCAAAAAAGAAGTGGATTTGGGATGCCCATGGGACGGACAAAGACAGGCTTGGTCTGTGTTGCCCCACAGCGAGCGCTGGTGCTGGTGGGGGGCCCACCATGGCCAGGGGAGCTCTTGGAGGAGCTGCATGGCCAGGCTGGGCTGTAGCAGCAATTGGGCATCATCCAGAGCAGCGAGGGCCTGGAATTGCCTGATGACAGAGCTGAATAAGTCATGGAGCAGAGGCACACAGTGGAGGGTGTGGTGGCCCCCTGGGAGCTTTTCCATCCAGTTCCTCTGGAGGTGCTGTGAGGCCACGTGGACAGGGGTGTGGCATCTATGCAGGCACATCCACCGGCCTGCTGGAGCTCGGGGCACCGGTGCCATCTTCATCCAGAGGACAGGACACTGTCACATGCCCACCCCACCTGGCTTCAACTCAGGTTTCCCCTCAAGCTGAATTCATGCCACCCCGGAGCTCTCGGCAGCTTTGCAGTTGTCGCTGCCTGAATTTGACTTCCCTACTGAGAGACCAAGCTCCCAGTTCTCCCAGTAAGATACAGGTTTAAATCCAGGTCATATTTCTGCTGTCCTCCACCAGCAAAACAGCTGTTTGCTCCAAACATGAATGTATTTTTGTAAGAGCAAAAGCATGAATTATTTCAAACTTGCCTCAGGATGAATTTTCAAGGGCACTGCAGAGACTGTTTCCATAACATAATGGGAGCTCTTCTCCTGCTGAATTGTTCATGTTACTTTCATGAATGCTAGAAAAAAGGCTGGCTTTTTTAAAATGTCAGCAGATACCTGGAATGGGAATTTGTTTCCATAAATCCTTTGGAAGCTATTGTTGTTGGTGGTGTTGTCTAATCTGACCAAAAGTTCAATTTGGCAATTTTTGTTGGACCTTGCTGTTAGCCAATGAGTTTAACAAAATATCAGATAGGATCTCTGCTGTGTTTGCAAAGCCTGTTGCTCTAATTCTTACCTGGTGGGAAATGGCTTTGGAGGAGCACAGCCATGTCTTTGTAGCTGTTTACATCACATTTCTGACAGAGTTCCACCCTGCTTTCCCCATTTGTACTTTGTTTTTCATGAATAAAGGTCATGGCATTGGCATCACAAAAAAATTATTGTTGCTGTAGAAGGAATTTAGCTGTCCCTTCTGGGTAATAAACAGTGATGCGCTCCAAGGCTGGCAGGGCAGAAATCAGAGATTGAAGAGAAAACCAAGACCCATGCAGACCTCCAGCATCCCACAAGTCAGCTGTCTCCCTGGCCTGTGCTGGGCCACTGCAGATTGTATAGTCTCTTATTTTTTGCCTTTTGACTGTTAGAGAACTGATTCCAGCAGTGTGACTGGCTGGGAGGCAGGTACCCACACCAGGCCCACTGCTTACAGCTGGGGTATGCTTAAATCCAGGCGGGACATTTTCTTTGCAATGATGTCATACCATTAACCCAACACCTTCCCGCAGGTTTTGTTGGGCTGGGGGTTGTGGTTACCACACATGGTTGGCAAGCATTGGTTGCTCCTCCTCTGGAGGGCTCTGCAAGGAGGTGCTGTGGCAAAGGCACAACAGTGCCAGTAAGTAGTTTAGCCCACTGGCTTGTGAGGGACTCTGACCTGGCTGTATCCCAGCTACACAATACATCTTTTTGGCCATGTTGTGTCTAGATCAGGAAATAGTGTATGGGAACTACATCCCTTGACTCAGCTGTAAAGTAAACGAGATTTCCCCCATGTTTCTGTATAAACATCCACACTTCGTGTTTGTTCTCATCAAAATCACCACTTCTCTTTTGGTTCAAAAGCAATTCTTCTAATCTTTTGTTAAGTGTGAGGCTCTCAAGTTCTCTGATGTTTTCTCTTCCTTTCAGTCTGCCAATGCTTTCCAGCAAGGTGATATTTTAAATAACTGCAATATTCCAGGAGTAATTTCATCACAAGTGCTTATAGAAACATGTCCATGGTCCATGTTTTTATGATTCTGTGGGCATGGACCAAAATCTGAATTGTTCTAAGAATATGAGGGAAATGAGCAAAAGCGGCTGCATTCTTGCTACAGACAAGGACACACAACAGCCAATGAGCAAAGGCTCAGCCTCAAAAGCATTGGGAATACTTTCAGCAGAAACACTGCTAGAGCCATTCCCAATTCAGTAGGAAGTGTCTTGGAGACAAAGCTCCAGGTTAAGCACACCTTGAACTTTCTTTCCCAGGATCACACCAGTGAGTAACAAATCAAATTCTACAGAAATAGTTGGGGATTTTATTAGTAAACAGCCTAGAGGTGAATTCCTTGTTTTTTCTTGGTTAGATATGTTTGAAATGGAACATTGTCTGAATAATAATGAATACTTGTTTTTACACGGTACTTTAGCAGAGTCCCAGAAATTATAATTTAAGGAGTGCAGATCTTTCTTGTTGCAAAGCCCTCAGGATTCCTGTGGCAGTAGCCACAAATCAGATAAAATAAAAGCAATTAATAAAGTATTTCATCATTAGAAAATTTTCCAACACCGGAAGATTTTGCAAATCACCCAGCAGGTTTTGTACGTCCTCTGGCATTTGAAATTTTGTCAGTAATGAAAGGTAAATGAATGTTGAATACAAGTATAAGGCTTAAAACGATATCACATGGGCTCAGTGTGCACAGAAATAGTATTTTTAGGGAGTTGTTAAAATTAAATCAAAACTGTGTATTTTCTTTATAAAGCAATCTCCTCTTGATTATTAACAGATTAAAAGATATCTCAAAAATAAAGAGGTCACCACACTCCTATTTTTCCCTTAGCATTGACTAAATAGTGGTTGAAGTTACATCCCTGTTTAAGGTTTCCACATGTCTTAGTGCTTTGTATTGTATTTCCTCCATGAAGTTTCATAACCTCTGCTAACTGTGTAGGCCTGGGCAGCCCACAGAGCACATCCACACTCTGCAGGAAGTGGTTTTGGTGTTGCTCTAGCAAGCCTTAATCAGGAAGCAACCTACCAAGGAAGCAGAGGTGCTGCTCAGCAGAGAAATTACACAAATGTCTGCACATGCTCCCCGTTATTAAGCAGCGAGGCAGCAGCTACAATGATCAAGCCTAATACCCTTCAAGGAAATTGCAATTCTCTCTTTTATTCCTCCTCTACGTTTTAACTGATATAATTTCTATTCCTGGTACTGCTTGCTGTAGTGCACTCCTGATGGCTGGGGAGCTGTTCTTTCCTTTGCTCAGTGTCCCCAGACGGGAACTAAGGTTAGATAACGAATCCTTTGTGCTTCTGCAGTAATGCAAAAGGAGAAGGATCTCACCCTCTGGAGAATCCAGGTCCTCTTTTGCTTTGCGCCAGAGCTGACAGCATTTTGGAAGAAAGAAATGAATCCTTCCACCCCCCCCTTTTTTTTTTTTCATTCTTAATGTGAAGCCCCTTTAATTCACCCTTTTAAAGCATTTGGGGATCATCTGATGAAAAGTCCTAAAGAAACACACGGCATCCCCGCTGCTTGGGTTGCAAAGCTAAGGCTCATGCTCTGAAAAGGGAAGTGTGCTTACAACAAAGAGGTTTTGAACACAAAAACAAACCATGGCAATGCACACTGACAAACATTTCATCTGCCTGCTGCCATTTACATTTTTTAATACTCATGGAGTACTGTTGAGGGCCTTGGTTACCTTGGTCTGCCACCAACCCACGTCTGTTTAATCTCTGCTGCCACTCAGGTATTATTTGCTGCTTTTGTTTGCCATTTATCTTTGAATTGTTTCCTGTCTGCAAACATCTTTCTGGTCTCAGAACTGAACAAAATATTTCAGGCAGTCTTCTAAGAACACTGAGAGAAAGTCTAAGACTCCCTCTCCCAGGACTCTTACAGGGTCAACCCATATCCTTTTCATTTCAGACCTACTTTTAGGTCTACACAAGAAAGATGTTGCCATCTTGAATTCAGTTTGGCTGTTTTTTTTCCTTTAGTTTTGATTTCTTCCAGTTTTCTGGATAGATTTCACACAGCTTGCCACCACAGCTCTAGAGGACAATAAAAAAATGTATGGGAACTCCTCCAAAGTATGTGTTTGCAAGGAGTGCTACGCCAGGAACATCATTACCAGAGCCCCATTAACTAATCCAGAACTGATGCCATAACTTTTATGTGTACCAGGGGCACTGAAACCCATGCTGAAATATTTGGCAAGTCTGCCCTTAAATTAGGATATATTGTATTGATATTGGCTATGATCGACCACAACATTCCTTGGTTTTGAGGTAGCATTTCTGAAAGGGGAGGGTTTGTGATGCCAGTTCTTGTCATATGTTTTCCTGTCTCACCCTATCTCCGAGCCCAGCTAATCTGATGATATCCAACTGTCCTAATGAGCTGCATCTACTCTGAGGCTGAAGCGTTGACAGCTGTCTGTTCTATTGCCAACAAAAACTTCTGAGACAACTGTATCTCGTTCCTGCAAGTACGCAAATTGCTTAGTTTCTAGCCCAAATATGAGACATAGTGATACTTCTTTTCATTGACCCAGGTCTAAAAAGAGGTGTGTGAAGAATGCAATCCAACACTGAATCATTTCCTCACGTGCCGTTTAATCCCTCATCTGGAAATGAGGTTTCTGTCGGTTACAGAGAAATCAAGGGCTCGTGCCTCTTACAGCAGAGGTACAGTCACATGGGTTAAGGTCAGTCAGAAGGACACGTTCCTCCAATTAATGTTGGCATGTGTTTATTTATATTTTCACACACTGATAGTTCTTCCATTTGCTGCTCTGGGATTCAGAGCACACGGCAAGAGCTTCAGCTTGTTGTTGTTCACCTAAGATTTAATGCACATAAATCTTCACCAACATCTTGCCCGTCTCAAGCACAACGGGATTTGCTTTCTTCCACAAAGCTGATGGATCCACAAAATCATCAGCTTTTCCTTCCCCTGGGCTGCAGGTGCTGAGCACAGAAGCTGAGTTAAAGGTGTGCAGGTAAGATGAGACTCCCAACAAACCATTAAAAACTAGTCACAGCCTTCTGGAGAGAAAGCTACCTAAAACAGAGGCTGAATTTGCAGGATAAATTTTATCTTGGGGGACTAGAGTGTCCACAGGAATAGTGGACAACAATCCCCAAAGATGGAGAAGAGATAGACAGAAACGCTGATTTTTGATTCAAATGTGGTCAGAATAAACAGAAGCAACACCTCCAGTGACAGCTGATTAAGGCAGCTCATCTCCAGGCAGAAAAAATAGTTCTCCTTGTCAACATAAAAAACCATGTCTACCCTGTGCCCCTCATAAATGTTGTAACTTTCCAGATTCCAGGAATCATAGAAAATATTAGTGAGCTGGGACCAAGGAGCAGAAAGACTAGGGGAAGCACATCTAGTCCTGACAAACTCCGGCAGCACCGCAGGTCACCAATGCGGCCTCTCCCATGCGAGCCTTTCACACTCTGTTTTCACAGCTGAAGGTAGGACCCATATCTTCAATTCAGCTTTGCCTTGCTAAGTTCCTCACACACACACAAGCACAAAAACTCAACTCTTGCTAAGATCAGGCTGGAAAGGAATAAGAAAAGAGTTTGTTATTGTTCTAGGAGTTTAATTTAGGGTTTTTTTTATTAATTCTTTGGATATGCTCGAAGATTGTGATGGTGTAGACCATATAAGTAGCTAGATTAGAGCAACAGACATAACAGTGGTATTGGATACAGAAATAACATCCATTGCCAGTTCCACAGAAAGAGAGGACAAATGAATAAACATTGATCATAACATCTGAAACCATCAGGCTTGGAAAAACCTCTTTATTTAGGAATAATCCACTGAAAGATGCCAGGGCTAGTTCTGGCATCTGACTTTTTCTCAGGGGTATAATTGCCATTGCGGAAGAACAGGATTTTTGAGGGTCCATAAATCCAGGAACCTTCTATGTCATCATCTTTTAATCACTAAGCCCTATGGACAAATACAAGGATTTTTTTATTTGGTAAGGCTTATTTTTGTTTTTATTTTAAATATGGAAGTTTTCCTAAGAACTCTCTCCAGATGTTTTTCATGCTGAAAAGTTGCATGCAGTCCCAGGGATGCAAAGGCAAGCAAAAAATCCAAATAGGTCTAACTCCTGATGTCTCTTGAGTACAAGATGGTCTCTCCTCTACAGGATCTTCTTTACTGTTAGCAGATCTAACACACCATCAAGAATAAGGCAGGGAAGAATTCAGAAGAAAATGCTAATTATATGGACTGAATGTCAGTGCAACTGTCCTATAAGTCCTGTCACAGCCTACGGGACTGGAAAGGTATTCTCACTGTCTGGTGTAATTTAGGAAGATGTTTCTGAAGGAACACAGACTGTGACATTCTGGGGAGGGAGGAATTGGCTTCTTTAGGATTACTGAAAACATACTAAATAAGAAGCTTTCTGTATTTCCTCACAGCTGGAGACCAATCATTGCAACAGAGTTAGAAAAGCTGGAGGCTGAAAGAAGAGAAATTCTCTGATTTAACCCGAGTTCCTTACACTACAGCTGGTGTGTGCAAAATGCATCTGGGCTCTGTGAAGTGTGAGATACTGAATGTCTCTATCTACCTCAGCAATATTTGGAGCTTTACATTGAGCTCAAATCCCAGAAGGTGGCATTGGGAAGCCAATCCCTTGGGACATCATTGGTGTCAAATTCTTTGAGGATACTTGAGTAGGCTACGCAAAGGGATCAATTAGTGCATCACAGGGAGGTGACATTTACCTTCTATACGGCATGAAGAAGACCATATGTTATAAACCCGTGTTCAGCTTCAGTTTCCTCAGCAAAAGAAAAATACTAAAGAATAAGTCCAAATGTAACTGCAATGCAGTTTTTAGAGGCTTGAGATATTGATTCAAGATGTGGATGCCCAAAATACACTTTAAGGGTGAAATGCTGGCACCATATCAGCAAGAAAATCTCCTGGTGACTGCATTGGAACTACATCCATACAGTTTATCCAGACAAAGACAGTATAAACACCAGAGGCTCAATTGTCCCTGAGCTAACAGTGCTCAGTTGTTTAAGCGCAGGAAATGGCCCACCCTTTTCCCACCTTTGTACACCCAGGCAGGGGTCAGACACAGTGTAGCTGCCACAAGGGCAAGGCTGATCTGAGTTAGTGTCTGGCACAGGGTGACTGAGGCAGTGGGATGGCTGAGCTGCTGCCCTGAGCTCTGTAGGTGATTGCAGAGGTGACCACAAATGGGATGAATGTATGGTCCATCTGTGAATGTGTCCTTTGGCCAAGCAGATGGAGAAACTGGGTTAAACCACTGTTCAAGAAATAGTTTTCTTTCTTAGAATATAAAGGCAATACTCAGGTGAAAGAAAGGTTTCAGAAGTTTTCTTTAATTGTCTCCTTATAAGAGAAAGAAGTCCAAGAAATCAAAAGTACCACTGTCATTGACACAACAAAATCTCACCTCCTTCCAGTATCTTTTGCCACCTTAACAGGACCCTGCAGTAGTTGGTTTCAATGCAGGATTGAGGTGATTTCATCCTCCACATTCATTATCTGAATAAACCATTACATACTTCTCTCATTCTTCATGTTTGTCTTGATTATTCACCTTCGGTAATGGAACATATAACTGGAGTGGGAAGGTGTGAGTTCACTGCCAGGGAATGCCTCCACAGGCAGAATGAAATGCAGTTACCAAATCAAAAGCCATGATGGAAAACTATTTTTTTCATTTTCTCTTAACTTAAAAACTCAAGGCAAAATAGTTGTCTGGCCCTCTCCAGCAGATCTCCACATGCTAAGCGTTGTGAAACCCTCATCTTGGGAGCAGTGGGAGCAGGCATTGAGAGCTGAATTTCCACACTACATAGACATGCACACATTTCATCCAGTTGTGGTTTCCTTAATATGCACAGATCCTAAAGTCAGCTCTGGTTTGACTCATCAAAGTTCATTCCAGCTAATTTTTAAGATAAGTACTCTAATAAGCAGATTCAAGAGAATCTGGGCAAATTTAGCTCCAACCAATTTGCCTCAAGAACATCCTTTGAATATATTTGCATAGTCTATTCACAAAGCTACACGAAACATGCTTCGCCAGCTGTGGGCTGGGTCCCTCAGCCTGGCACGCTGCTGTTGCTGCTGAAGATCCACTGAAGCTGTGACAAAGTGCTTAGAGTCATTCACCTTTCCTTTAGTTGACATTAAGTGTGTCCCTGTACCGTGATGTGAGACAAATGCCTGGAATAATGGTGATTTAAGCACTGGTCAGGCAGACTGCAGGCAGGGGGCTCAGGCCGCACGTCACTGTGCCACAACCTTGACCTGACAACAGGGTATCTGAGAGTAAGAACGAGGAGTCATCCCTACCTGGGCTTGGCTTTCCCACTGCAGCATAGTGCCAAATTTGATAGTCTCTTTGGCGATCCAGGCACATGCCCATTAAGACAAGTTTATTTTAAAGAGGTCAGGTAGCAGCTGATGGGCGGTGGGAATCTTTCAGTATTCCAAAACAGGCAGTGTTTGAATGAACAATCTACAGATGTGAACGTCAGCAGATGCACTGGCAATAAATACGCTGTGCTAGAGTCTCTGTGAACTTTGAGTACTTGTTGTTTGGTGCCTAATTATAGTCCCTCCAGCAGTTCATTGCTTAGAGCACATTGGGATCCAGGGATCCCCGTCAGATTCAGAGTCCCTTTGTGTCAGGTGCTGCACACACAAATGCCAGTTCTGGTAGATCCTAAAAGCTAAGACCCTGCAAACTCTTAACCATGTGCTAAACTTCCTGTACAGCTGTAACTTCACTGGGTTCAGTCTGATCTGTGCAGATATGCAGTTCTATTGTGTTCTAGTTCATTATCTATTTAACACCTATTGAACCCTCTGCAACTGCTTAAAAGCATAAAGTAAATCATGCGCATAAATGTTTGTAGAATGCGGGGCTTAATAAAGACCAGCAGAAATACAGGCAGAGAAAAGCTTGAGGGAGAGGGAAAATAAAAGCAACCATAAAGGGAACTTGTGATTATACAGACTAGATACATACATAATTTGTGGGCTTCATGGTTTGGGAATTTTGTTTATTTGGTTAATGTAAATGAGGAAGAAAATTTAAAGAATTCCTGCCACCTACTGAAGCCAGAGCTGCAGTGTTGTAGGCCTCACCCAGTGCATTTATAAGTCCTTCCTTGTTCAGCAAAACACTTGGCAACGTTTTTCACTCTAAGAGGAGAATACCAAATATCACGTTCTCTGCAAGAACTGGGGACTGCTTGCCTGCAAAGTGCAAACCCAAATAAACATGCTATCCCCCAAAAATACTCCTGTACAGTGAACATACGGAGGGAGGACCTCGTGAGGTTTGGGGATGATGTTTCTTTCAATATTTGTGAATCTTTTTCTGTATTAGCCACCTTTGGGAGTAAAGCCACCTTTGGGAGTGTTCTGTATTCAGTCTAATTTAAACATACCCAATTTAGATGAAAGTTCTCACCATGCATCACTTTCAGAACAAGTTTCTTTGTAAGCTGTTGACAGAAAATGTTTATAGTCCTATTATACTTGAGTAAAAATGTGAACTGAGTAATGGATGTAATATCTTTTCCTTCAGTTTACTGGAGTTTATTTCCCTGTTGTGTAAAATTTTGTCCAAATTTTTTAAACAAATTCACTTTGTCCTGACTCATGCTTTCTGTTCTCCATGAAGTTTGGAGAATTTGCAGAGTGTGTCTGTTTTGGAGTGACCCTATTTCCAGGGAACCAGGATTCCTAAAACCGATTATGTTAATCAGAAATGTGTTGTAACCCCTTTGCTTTGGGAACACTGAGATAAAAGATCACCTTTAACTTACTGACACACTTTAAATTTTGACTACTGAACAGTTGCAACAGTCTACACATAGAGTATCAGCTATTTGTAGCACTTGGCAAACAGGATAAAAAAGGTGAAACTGATTTTTTATCAGCTCTCTGCAGGTCTAAAAGTCTTATTCAACAAAGAGTTTCTATACTTACTGAAGTTAAGCACACACTGAAGATAAGCAAAAGCCTGAAAGCTTTGCTGGATTCATACTCTGTTAGGTAAGGTTATAGAGTTTTTGCTTAATCTGGGCCACAGCTAACAGCTGAGCAGTGATACTGAGTGTAACAACCAGGACTCCGGGGAGGGTGTGGATACTATTTTTGACCCACTTAAATTGATTGCTATGCAAGTTTTGTGTCACTTACAACATGTTACAAAGATACAGAGAATCTACAAACAAGACCAAGTTACCTTTTTGGTTTAATGACACCTCACTTTTTTATAGCTCTCCAGAGCCCTTCAGCCTTTTACCTTGCCTGGTGGCTTTCTTTTCATCCCAGCATACCAAGTTGGCTGATCTTACTGAATATTGATATGTGAAAGGAACAAGCCTTCCCTTTACTTAACATGGGTCTTGTTTGCTCTTCCTGGCATTGGATCTTTATTACGTCTGCAGGGAGGGTTAGCATTTAATCGGTGTGTTATTGCAATGTTTCTCCATCAAGGTAGAGGCATGCCCCAGCAGGACGAGGTGCTGTGAAAGTTCAGGTTGCTGCTGTTGCTTCCAGCAAAGGAAATTATTTTTCAGCCACCCATGTTGAATTGCCAGTGGCCAACACGGAAACATTTTGTAGACCAAAAGCTACTGGACTACGGATATTTACAACACCTAAGATGCAGCTCAGGCACCAGCAAGTCAAAGGCTGAATCTTGAATTACCTACTGAAGGCTTGATCTTGTTAAGGTTGACTTGCCTAAGAAATCTTCCTTTGTGATATTAAATCTATTGATCTGAACTTGAACCCAATCCTTTTCCTACTGAAATTGCCCCTGAACAGAGTTAGGAGAAACCAAAATGTGTGGATTACACCTGTGAAGGAATATCCTAAGAGCAGGCATTACGGCTTTGGGAAAAACAGAACAGAGTACATGATTAGAAATTGCATGATCATGCTCTCAAACCAAATGCAGGGTCCTTACAAGCTTTTTTCTGAAATGAATGGGGGGAAGGCTTTCAGGGCTAAGTCAATGCTGTATGGCAACACACCTTTGCCATAACTTTGGCTGATGGTTCTCCCAGAGTACCTGCCTGTGGACAAACCACACACAAGGTAGTTAGGACTTTCACATACAGACCTTGTTCTTTCCAACAAAAGCAAATGAAGCACCCAACTCATGAAGAAAGACACTTAGATTATGACAACCTGCTGACACACATGATAAAAGTGGGGTTTTTTTTGACTCAAAATAGCCAGAATACCCCTATGAAATATTCTTTCTCACACAACATACTGTTTTCTCATTATGTGTGTTGACATTTTTCAGACTGACCTCAGCTAGATATTTTGTTCCGGAGTCCCCATTTAGTGGAACATTTAAACAATAACACTTTGAAGCATGCTCAGTCTCCCTTTTGAAGTCCATTCAGGCTCTGCCCTAAGGTCAGCAGGCGCATTCCAGCAATGATGCACGGACCATCTGCTGTACAAGTTTAAATCCCACTGGTCCTATACCTAGAGGTACTAACATGTTGCATAACTCACACTGAAAAACAGCCTGTGAGTTCAGATTGGGTTTGGATTTATTCCTATAGTTCTTATCCTCCCGCTGGAGGGCCTGTGTACCGTAACCTGTGAGTGTGGTTTCTGGGGACTAATGAGATAAATAATAAGAAATGACATTAAGTTTTTACATTCAAAACTTTTATTTTCCTTTGCCTGTTTGCACCCTGCCTCTGTGATTCCCAGAGTTCACTGTCTGACACCTAATTTAGCTGCCTTCCTATTCCAGACTTTTCACTTTGGTGGGCTCTGATTAAGTTACCCTAAATAGCAATCTACTGCCTAGTGTCAATTGCTGAACAAGGGAAAACCAGGATGGTGCGATATGAAGGGTGAGTTTTCCAAGAAAGTGTCAATGATGCAGATGACCAGTGATCATTTACTTCAGTAGGAATCTGGCATCAAAAAAAATGACAAAAATCTCTGCCAAAATATGTCTTTGTCTATATATTTTATCCATTGTGCTTTAATGTTCACTAGTCATTATTAAACTTAACAATGCATTGGCTAAGGTTAATGTATTTCAGACCCAAGCACTGTTGGTCTCATTGATGCTATGTAAACACAGAGGAAGGAGTGGTCCCTGCCCTTGGGAGTTTAAAATCTAAACTTGGACAATACACTTCAAACATATGGTATATCCTGCAGGCTGAATTACCAAACTTCAATCAGCATTAGCCTTAACAATTAATTTATGTTGCACATGTGTTCTGAATTTGGGGACAGTAGCTCTGATGGGCCCCTTGATAGAAATGTGAGTGTATGTACATGCTGACCTTTTAATGACACAGAACATGGCAACAGGCAGGAGGATGTCAGCTGAGATCTGTGGGATGGAGCATGGCACAGGGTGAGCATGGCAGAGAGACATAAATAGGGTACAAAAGAGGGAGATTTGGAAGTCTTATGGCATAAGTGAAGGAGAACAGTCATATCAGAGCAAGTTTTTCAGAGCAGCTCTAGCACTAGTTGAGCACCAAAATAAGTGGGCACATTTCCATTTTGAGTATCTGTCACTTATTTAGATGCCTCCTTGGAAACTGAGTTCTCCGGAAAATCTGTCCTCAACAGTGGGTGCTGAGTACTATACAATCTGGCCTGTTCATTTCTCAGTATGTGGTTCATCTGTTCTAAGGAACAAGTCCTTCTGGAAATGAAAAAAAAAAAAAGGCAGAAAGAAGTGTTGGATACAGAAAAGCACACAAGCTGCCTCATGGACTAAGAACAAGAAAGGCAGAACAAGCAAAATTCCATAAACCACATGAAGTCAAATGCTGAGCCACCAAGACCCCTTATAAACATTGCACTAATCCGGAAAAGGTGGTGGACATGGGTTAAATCATTGAGAAGAAGTCAAAAGATATGAATTGGCTGACTTGCTTCCTCTGCCTGCTCAAACTGTTCATAACTATACAGGGGAAAAAAAAAAAAAAGGAAAAAAAGGTGGAACGGGAATATTTGCCACACTACCCTACAGGTGAAAACTGTGAACATTAGTTAAAATCAAAACATGGCCTCAGAAGAAAGTATCAGTCCATGGGGTTGAGGGAACATCATCTGAGGCTTTCTGTGTCCACAGAACAGAGTAGAAAACTGCGTAACAGAGCATGAAGGGACCCAAAGCTGAAGAGCATAATGTGGGACAGGCTCCCATGTACGCAGAAATCCAGCCCCTGGCTGAGGAGGGATATAAATCCCTCATTTGTTAGGCACAGTTCATGATGGAATGTGACGTAGCACTAGTGGTAGCCAGTCAGCCTTTTAGTTAGACCTCCTCAGACCTTGCTGTCCCCTCTGAATCCTCTGAATCAAAGCAGTCACATTTTGCATAACGCACCTCTCTTTGTGTCACCTTCAAAATTCTCCTTGCATCTCCCTGGTTGGGATCCTGTAAGAGGATTGGATGGACCAGGAGGGAGCAACTCCATTGTTGAAGCACAAAAGGCCATGTTCATTAGTAGGCAGGCATCTTAGAACCAGTCATGGAAAAAAAGAGAGTGGATTTGCCATTAAATCGGATATTCCTAGAGGTTTTCCTCAGCACAGCTCCCTCTTTAAAGCTAACAGAAGCAATTGAGAAAACTGTCCAGTAATTCCTGAGTTCCAGTCCCAGCTCTGACATGAACTCTGAAGCCAATATAATCCTCTTGTTCCTTACAATAAAGCCTCAATCCTCCCTTGCCATAAGTCAGCCTAATGCCATTCACCTAATTTAGTGTTACCCCATTTGAAGATTTGGTTCAGAAATTAGGGTACCACGGGACAGGATCATGCAGAAATATCCAAGAAAATCTGGTCCCCAGAGAAGTTTATACTCCAAAACAGAAATATGTGTACTTGTGAGCTGTCCTCATGACATTTTAGGCCCACAGAGCAGTTACCTCCTGACAGGACATGTTCCTGTGAGGTGCAGGTTTAGGAGTGGTGGCTATCTCTTGGGATAATTGACCGCCTTCAGGTGCTGCTGCCAGCGAAGTGAGGGAGCCTTGCAGTGCCCACTGCACAGCCATAGCTGCACTCTGTGGAGGAGCTGCCAGAGACTTGCTTGGTGCAGGATCCAGTTTACAGGGGCCAGATCAGGAGCTGGTAATGACCCAAAATTTAAAGAAGGTTCTTAGGTCACATCTATTACCATTTTCTAGTTACATTTGCCCTCTTCTTGGTAAATAGCAAATATTTTCTTGGAATCAGTCCAATTCCTTA
The DNA here is from genome assembly GCA_035583155.1 of Acropternis orthonyx. Lineage (NCBI taxonomy): Eukaryota > Metazoa > Chordata > Aves > Passeriformes > Rhinocryptidae > Acropternis > Acropternis orthonyx. The sequence continues at coordinate 10,018,231 of JAWWEU010000023.1, forward strand.
TGCCAGTGGCAAAATAAACCCCAGCTCATCATGGATATGTCCTTTCCAAAGAATTACCACAAAAATGTCTGAAACCCTATAAAGGCTGTTAATGACTAAATCTCCATAGGGCTTTTTTCCCCCTTCCTCTTCCCTCTTTTCTCCTTGCTCTGATGAGCTGGTGAGCTGGGAATGGTTTTAAATACCACAGTAGTCATGGCAGGACATCAAGAAAGAAAAAGGAACAGAGTTTTGAAATACTTTGTGCAAGGCTCCAAGCACTTGAGCTGGTGCTTAACTGACTGGCGCGTACCACACAGCAGTCAGATGATCTCTGCAGCTTTGGGAAATAGGAGAAACTCTGGAGAAGGGTGGGGGGGAAATGGTCTCTCCCACATTGGTCTTTATTGTCTTATGGATTTTATCACAGTATTGTTCTTTATTTCCTGCTATTTATAGGCTCTCATGTTTTGTGCTGCTTTCATGTTTGTGTTATCTGCCTTCCCACGACATGCTTCACCCCAGCCCTTGCCTACAGCTGGATCCATAAAGGACAGGCACATGGGTTTGAATGGCACATCAGGGCTCGTCTTCTTTCCCTTGGCAACACATGCAAGCCTCCCTTTTCTGAAGCACTAAGCAACCCAAGACGGTGATGTAAATGATGGTGGTTGCTCTGCACGCTCTTGCCTAAAGGGATTCAAGAGTTTGTCTTTGGGCTTTTGGGTATCAAGCACTGACACCCTTTAAAACCTCTGACCAGTGATGCTGGGGCTGTTTGCTCTGAAGTCCGTGCTTTACAATGGGTTTAAACTTAGACCATCAGTACATGACTTGATGATAACCACTCCAAAAACTTCACCTGAATTATTTTATAACTCTGGTCTTTGTGCAAGTTACTGCAGAGAGAACTTGCTACAGGGGCTATTCGTGTCCTAATTCCCTGTGATTTAGGGATATAACTCCACTGACCTGAACTAGCAAAAGTGAAGCTAGTTTTGGTTTGAAACAAATGATAAGATTTCTAAAACTCAGGTCCCTGACCTAGTAAACTTGCTGCTGAAAAGCTGGCTCAAATAGACCACGGGGCTAGAAATAAAAATAGGAGAGGTGCAAAATAATGCTGAAATCACTGAAGTCAGTGACTTAATCCTGTCAGTGTCCTTGTACCTCACCCCAGAACAGTTTCCAGGTAGCCAAAACACCAATTCCAAGCACAAAGCAGAAACCAGGCTGCTGGTGAGGTGAGCTGAAGCTGAGGGATTTGCCCCCTACAACAGTCCCTGTCTTGCACTTAGGGAGGGGCAAAAAGGCTCTCATGAGATTCAACAACTTGCATCACTTCTCATGTGCCAAGCAGCCTGCCTTGGAAGGGACCACGCAGTTCAATGCCAGGAACAACAGGGGAAGACCCTTCACCTAAACAGAGAGAAACAGCAAGCCCTGCTTTGGGACCCTTTCACAACACATATCCAGTATCAACACCTGCTATGGGCTACTAGAGAATTGTAAGGAAAATTAAACACTTGCTTAAAGATAGGCAGGCTTAGGCAGCTTTTGCTTATGGGATTTTTGGGCAAGTTACTTCCGTTTTACCCATGTGTGCAAAAGGGCCACAGAACACAGTGCCGTGGAGCGACATAAAGAAACATGTTTGTTAAAGAGAGTCACTCTGTTTTGCCTCAAATTTTGTGTATTCTGGGAACATCTCTTGAAAAACAAGCATAATTTTCCTGTAAGCACTGTGAAATGCAGGTTTTATTCAGGCAGTTTGACACAGGTTTCTGTAGCAGCCAGCCTGAAAGAGGAGACATGATGGAAATTGGAAGCATCTATACTGCACCAGACTAAGCAAAGATAAAGTGTGGTGCAAAGAGAATAAAGTGGTGGCAAAGAGCATGCTCATGTTGGTGAATCTCAGCATTCTTTCTAAGGTGCTGCTAAGAAGCAAACTTATGTGAAGCCATGAACATTGTTAAAGCACATGCTTTGTCTCCCAGGCACCAGTGAGTCCCAAGAGCTGCCATCTGAAAATTCTAGTGTCCATTACAGAGAAATCATCCATTGCAAACAACATGGGGAAAGCTGTGTGGAAAAAAATCACTAGCAGGAACTCCACAACGCTGGAAAGCAAAGACTGGACCAACACTCATTCCATCTGAGAAACAATTTAAAGTGTGAAACCGAAGTTTTCCAGCAGAGACTGCTGAAGAGGCTTAAAAGATAGTGGCTCTGGAACAACTGCTGGAAAACATAGCCCCAGCCCTCCCAAAAAGTGCCGAGTGCTTTGGTGTCTGTGGGGATCAGTGTGGATAGGTGTCACCTCTCCCAAGCCCAGCAGTTACATTCTCCTTCTGTCCTTGGTTTCAGCTGATGAAAACCCGACTGTTTTCAGCTCAATGTCTGGTACGAGCCAACTCCTGTTTATCTCCTGAGCCACACTTTTCACGGTGTCATCGAGTGCCCTCTTGGCCACCATCTAAGGCACACTGACAGGTTGCAGTAATTTTCCAGTCAGACTCTGAAATGGTTATTCACACTTTCATCATGGCAAGATTAGATTATTGTAATTCTTTATTGGCCGCCTTCCCAAGGGGGCTCTGCACAAACTCCAGATGGTGTGAAATGTGGTCGGCAGGATTTGAGTTAAGAAGGGACAGTATCATCCATTCTGTTAAAACCCCTACCTTGGCAACTGGTTAGACAGCAAACTGCTTTCAAACCTGTCCTTTTTCTCTCTGTGCCCAGCTGAGGTCAGGTCTCTTTCAGCAATATTATGATTTGTTATGGTCTGGAGTATGTGGTGTGGGCTCATACTGCCCGGTAAACAATTCTCTGAGGAGTGATTTCAAGAAGGTGAGAGTAGAATAGACCTGATTTCCACCTGCTCATTCTACTCTAAAGCCTATGCTAAAGCTGGGCAAGATACTGCAATTACACCCTTTGCAAACATTAGACAGTGACAGGGAGCAATGGGCTCTCCTGCTCTTACTGCACCAAAACTGCAGCCCAAAGACCCCCCTTTCCTGGGCAATTACCTGCAGGCATAAGGCAGCAAATCATAGCCCTCCTCTGGCACAGCTGGGGAGAAGGGGCAACGCCAGCCTTATCCCGCAGAGGCAGCCACCTAAATGCAGCACATCCCTATAGCTCCTCTAAATTTCAAGTGGGTAATCTCATCCTCCTAACCCCAGTGTGAGCTGCCAAGGGGGCACCCGGACAGCAGCCTGGCTCCCTGCTCCTGCTCTAGGACTGCAGGGCCTCACGGAAAACACAGACTGCTGGTAGGTGCTCCTATGTGCCATCTTTCACTTTGTGTAAACAGTGGCTACACAAACAATTGATAGGATAATAACTGGCTTCATACACACCAGCACAAATAAAACCTTCCGGTGTTTTGGGCTTTTGTCTTCTTAGAACTTTCCTTTTCTGGAAGAGCATGATATGAAAGGTGTATTCCTTCATATTTCATTTGTTGTCACATTGATCCCAAGAGTTAAAACCTCCCTTGATTTAGCTCACAACCGCTAAAGTCCTACAGGCCTTTGATGCCTCAGAGTTTTTTGATTTTTAATTTTATAGATTTTAGAAGTTAGTGTAGTTTTAATATAACAGTAAAGTAACTTCAGTAGCTTAGGGTTTACACACACCAACCCCATCCTATATCAATCCCACAAAACTTCAGTAGTTGTTTAGTCTCCATTCCAAGGTAGAATTGCAGAGGAGCGCCATGAGGCCTGCACCAGGAGATAAAGACATGGACAGAAAGACACCAAATCTGGAACTTTGGAAGGCCTCCAAAGACCTGATGTGCTGCGAGGAAGACGAGGGCGATGAAAGAGGGGTCCCATACCCCCAGACTCAATTCCTGACGGGGCAGGACAGGGCAGGCCCAGGGGGAATAACAGAATGAGATTGGATAGACATTATTATAAAATCGTGGAACCTGAGAACTTTGGGGGGATCCTGTGGATATGTATTCCTGGAGCCTGAAGGTTCATTAAAGCTTCTGCTCTCCTTATCTTATCTCCTATTAAATTTGCCTGGAGTCTTTTCCCCTCCGTCTTTAAGGCATCACCTTTCATGCAAGGGAAAAGTCTTGGGCAGGGTGTAATTAGAATCTAGTAAAGAATGATCATTTGGCTTCTTTTTATTAACTGCTATTGACACAGCAGTATGTGATTTGCTGCATAAGAGAGAGAAAGGCTGGGGACAGCTTTTGCTGTGCAGTGGAATGGCATGGCAAACACGGCGTGCTCTGAGCTGTTTACCTTCCCCGTCACTTCTACAGGGAACCTGTGACCTGCCACTCATGGATGTGGATATAAAAGCTGTTTTGGTTGGTTGTTTTTTCTGTTAGTGCAAGACAGCTGACACAGACTGTTTGCTTTGGGAAAACAACCAAACCCTTTTGTTTAGCATGAAGGGGGTGAAAAAACCTGTATATAAAGAATTGCCCTGACTCTGCAAACAGCTGCTGCATAAGGAAGAGTAAGTGGCGGTCAGCTCTGGGGCAGACTGACTGTCATTTTAGACCTACAGTGCCCCTGTCATTTTAGAAGTTGGGAAGCATCAGGAAGCTGTTGAACACAAAATATTTCCCCATAGGGATACGAATGCATTTTTAAGAAAAAAAGCAGCAGGGTGAGAGAACAGGTAAAGTCAGGATGGTTTCACTGAAATCATGAGAATTTGGAGCTGAGATAAAATGAGATAGAGGTTGGTCTCTGCACTTTGAGCTTAGCTGATCTGCACTTGCTGTAGGACTGGGAATTATACAGTGACTTTTTGTACCGATTTTATAAACCATGTCCTGCTGGACCAGGTGTCTGGCCATTTTAACACAAGAGAGCTAGCGGGAATGGCTTTGGGATTACTGCAGCCCACACCAACCTGAGAGCAGCTTCAAGGGCAGGAGTTACCACAGTCTAAACCCAGCACTTTGATACAGCTCAATGCTGCCTTGAGCATGATGCTGCCTATGAGAGATGCTGAGAGACACCTGCCAGTTGCAGGTACCCATTCATTCCATTTCCAGGTTTCTCCAAACCAGGAAACCACTCAGCTGCTGAGTGAAGGTGCCAGACCATACCCCACCGGTGCTGAGGCTATAGCCTTAGCTTTAATATAGAATGGAAATGCTAACTAATTTTACAAAGGATCTTTTAATTTCCCAACAGTTCATTTTAAAGACAAATTTTATCAGTATTTGTTCAGCTGAAACACTTCACCAATGGCTGGGCTTGAGGTGTCTGAATAGAGGCATCTAGAGCTATTTAAAAAGTTTGTGACCCTTCCTTAAGGCACCTGCACATATAAAATGTAGGACCTACAGGATACCCACATCCTCTTTGAGGGACAGACAGAGCTCATGTGGGACACATGGAGGCACTGTAGTGTATCACAGTATCCTATATAGTGCCAGATGCTTGTGGGGAGGCAACTTGACTGCCTCCTCTGTGAATCAGCCTGATGTTTGCAGAGGATCTGCTCCCAGCTTCTTTGTCTGCTGAGAACTGAGCCATGAATGCATTCTGTGCATTTCAGAGAACTGTCCAAAAGGAATGCTGGGAAAGGCAATATCTGCTTATTTTATGTAGAAAATAAAAGCTTACTTGTGTCCCAGCATATGGGCCTTATTTCAGTGGGAAGTCACTAGAAAGGTCTCGGTGACACCAGCTACCATGGCCTTGAGCAGCTGAGCAGAGCCATGATCAGCTCAAGTCTTCATGTACCCAAACATCAATCCATTCAGCACGTGCACGTGACAGTGATAACCATCTGATGGGCCACATGATAGACTAGAAACTCGGGCAGCAAACCTCACCCCACCGTGTGTCACATAGCCCAACAGCCCAAACGTGTGCCATTTCCAGCCAAGTTCTTTACCAGATGAAAGGAAGGCCCTCTTGATCAGATAAACAGCATGGTAAGTGCTGCAGCCCTCAGCTGTGAACAGGAATGCTCAATATGCCAGGTGGCTTAAACTGCAAGCATGTAATCTCCTGTTGCTGTGTAGCTTTCAGGCATCTGTCCACATTTTTAATTCTCCTGATAAATTTGCAGAGAGTTGTTTCCAAAGAATATATTTTCCAGCAATTCATAACATAAAGTACCACACATTATGAACTCCATCTACCCCACTACAGCCAAGAGAGAAAGAGCTCAGATATCCCTGTGGAGCCACTCTTGAATAGCTGGGGGGAAGCACATTAAAAGGAGATTTGTTGTATTCTCTAGAGACTATCACTGTGACCATGAGTGTGAATGACTACCCAAACCTCAGGTTATTTGCAAATCTAGCTGAACAGTGAGTAGAGAAAGAAATAGATTGTATCATTCATACAGAGCCCTTAATTAGACAGAACGTGGCTCTCTGCATAGGAAAGCCGTATCTTCACACAGTGCAGATCAACACAGCTCCATTATGGAATTACATCAGTCTGTGCCGATGGGGATTTGGTCCAGGTATGCACACGAGGATGTCTATCTTTACCCTGGAAACACAACACCTAGGTGAGGGACCACACGAGCAGCTTAACAGCAACTGTATTAGTACTTGACAGGGCAGGAAAGAAAAATGAAAACAATTGTTCTAATTGAAACTACGGGGGGGGTGTAAGTAGGGCACAACGCACAGCAATTACCTGAGTTGGAGCTGAGCCACAACACCAGCACTACCGTTCCTGCTCTATGGGACTGCAAAGGAGCCTAAGTACACAGGATTTTGGTTCTCCCTCTTTGGCTAAAATGGTTGTTTACACAGAAACAGAGAACTGTGTAAAAAGACATGGTGCCTGCTCAAGTCTGAAGATTGAAGCAGGGCCACAAGCTGAGGAGATGAATTTCTACCCCCACTTCCACCAAAAAACAAAGAGATGTGGTGCTCCCTGGGTTTTCTGTCTGGATAGTGGATGGGCAGAGTTTTGACCAGCTATGGAAAGGAAACACCAGGATACTGCAAAGGAAATCAAAGCTCTGTTTCTAGGAATGTTAATACGAACCTTCTGGATTTCCTCAGGCTGGAGATGCTCACAGTTCCCTGCCTCTCTACAGTCCATCTGCTGGCATCTATTCCTTCCTCAGAGGCATCACCAGCAGCCCCCAGATCCTGCTCCTCCCTCTCCACCACATCCTTTCCATGTTGCCTGCAGAGAAGCAGAAAGCTGTCCATAGACCAGCTCCCAGAAATTCCACACTGCAGTGGATTCTCAGGCAGGGGGTACTTGAGAAGCACAAAATCAATGGCTAACAGCAAAATGAGGCTCTACTGGTAGCATGGTGGGGGAATAATCCAGCCTGGTGTAACCTGCAAGTCATTTGGAAGTATCAGCTGAGAAGCAGCAATATGTCTACAGGAAAGACTAGGTGAAACCCTCCAGGAACAAAGCTCCTTTTCCAAGGAAAAGCCCAATAGGCAATGGCTTACCAAATGATGCCCATCCATAGTCCAACAAGCATGTCTTAGTCATACAACAGAGGAACAACTTCAAGCATCTGCCCATCATCAGTCATTGTGATGGCTCTGCCAGCGAGCGGTGGCTGCAGCCAAGCCGGCGGTACGGAGTGACAGGTCCTGCATGCCACCAACTCACAGGTCTGAACCTGTGACCCACAGGTTCTGCAGACCATCACAAATCCCCTGGGACATACAGCTCCCCACAGCCTTGGAGGTTGTTTTTAGTTAGACAAATTCAAATGGCTGCCACAAAAGCTTAATCTCTTTCCAGCCACACTCATGCTGAGTGTCAATAGGAAAAAGTCCCATGAATACGCTTGATAATTACAGAGCCGTGGCTGTAGCAAAGAACAAAGTATAATGCAGGCTTGAATACTCAGGAAATTGACTGCTGATATGTTTCCATTCATTGTTTTGTTCTCTGTTCTCAGTGTTATATTAAAATCTCCTACTAAGAATGAGCTTTCTTGTTTAATGGAACTTGTCAGTTAGAGGAAATCTGCTTAAGCTGTTTGATCTATTCTTTAAAATAATATTAATTGCAAATTTAGCACATGACCCTTACTTAGAAAATCAGTTAAAAACTAAAGCTGACATTTTTCAAAATTTTTTACCCACAAAAAAATCATGGGCCATCACTTTATCACTTTAACACATTCACCATCCCTTTGCCCCGACTATTCAGTTCTGGCTATTCATGAGATATGTTGATTGATCGTACCAGTCACCTGACATTGTTTTCCTGACTCTATTAGAGAAAAGTGATAGTAGTGAATAGCAAAGAGTAAACACAGAGAGAATCTCTGGTCACGAGAAAATTCATGAAATCTTGCAGTTTGTGAGCATTTTTATAAAATCCTGACAACCATATCAACTTATTCAAGTGTGACCTCACGTCTATAGGAAATCACGCTCTGTGCTTCTGCCTGCCTCTCCATTAATGGAACTGGCTGTCTATTTTTGATTCCATGTGACTCGTAATTAAAGACTGAATTTGCATGTTTGCTATTCATCCTGATTCCCAGCATGTGCACTCACAAAACAAATCTTAATTTCAGGCTCAGAAGCTGATGTACAGCAGAATCTGGATTTTCAAATTCCTACAGTTCAACAGTGTTTAAATCTGCATGTTTCACTTGGTTCCTTGCAGATATAAAAGAACAATTTAAAAGACTCAGGTGCAGTGTCCAGTTTAGACTCTAAGTTTGTAGGTTTACTTCTGAACCCTCAATGAAAATCTGCAAAAATGGGTTTTATTGGGTGGCTCACAGAAACAATATTTCTTTTGTGAATGTCTTCCTGTTTCCAGTTATATCAGAATGATGGAAGAAAGCGGAAATAGCTGATTTCAGGGCTCATATAATTAGATATAATACATTCTATCATCATCAGTACTCGATGCTTTTCTTTAGGCAATCTCAAAGGCTTTCAGAAACCACTGCTCATGTCAGCATGATCACAAGTGCTGTCACTTTTAGGAATTTGACTTTACAGACAGAGAAGTGGTGGCATGAGCTCCTTCCCTGAGAGGCAACACCATCAGCTCTGCAGCAGACTCCTTTCCCCTCCACTGTAACATCTCTGGCCGGCTCCGGGAAACGCCTCCCTTCTCCGATGGCAGCAGGCTTGGTTATACCTGTGCTCATTCATGGAATTTGCTTCACCTTGGCCTTGCTAAGAGCACTGCCTGTGGTGTGGTGCTGTGGACTTCTGTCAGTGCTGCTTTGCTGTCAGCTCTGTTTGCTGACACAGAATTGCCGACTGCGGATTAGGGGCAGCGAGAGTCCCTGCGGAGGTACCTTAGTGATGGACGTGCCTCAGCCGCGACTGCTCATGCTGTCGGGGGAGCCTGAGCTCCCTCCTGCCTACGCGCCTTTCAGGACATGTACTATCCTCCTCTGCTCCATCTTTCCTGCTCCTGACTAATTCAGGCAGCTCAAGTCGCAGGGAATTCCTCTCAAATAAAACCGTCCTCCCCCGCCCTGATCCTTTCTTACAGCAAGGGCTGAATTGTTCCAAACAACCCAAGGGAAGAAATCCAAAATAGGAGGTGACCTCCTTCCAACCCTCAGTGCTCGAGGCCGAGGTGTGGCCCCCTTCAAGCTCCCTGGGTCATTCCAGCACCTTTGTCTCATTCCCTCCTAGAGCGACGCCGTCCCGCCCCGCCGCCTCCCACGCGGCTCGTGTTTTCCGCGGCCCATGAAGAGTTCTCTGTTCCCGCATGAGTCACGCCCGCAGCCTGCGGGTAGTGACATCAGCCCCTCCGCAGCCCTCACCGGGGCCGAGCACGCCGGCTGCCCTTGGCATTCGCTCGGAGCAGGGCTTTGTGCCGAGGCTAACGGCGGGGAATGTTCGTGGGGAGGGCGAGGAGCTGAGAGCGCGGCACAGGCGATGCATCAAGCACCAAGGGATCTGTTGTGGGGGATGCCATCCCGTGAGCCGCAGGAGGAGCAGCTGCAGCAGCCCTGTTTTTCACGCCTGCCAGCAGGCAAACCCTCTCCTGGCATCCCCGGCGTGGTGCTAAAGCCCTGCCGGCTGTCACTACCTGCGCCAGCCACCCCAGGACACGGCACATGCTGCAAACACCTCTTTTCTTTGATGGCGTTGGCACTGCGTCTGAGACCGAGACAGAGAGGGTGCGGCCGGGTTTCAAGACTGCTTTGAGGCTATAGTAAGAGCTCTTTATGGGCTTAAAATTACCATTCTGTAATACTGGCAAACCATTCCCTCTTCCAGGAAAACTGTACCGCAGAAAAGTTATCCCTCCGGTGTTGTCAGCTGCACCAGCAGCAGTGCGGTCCTGTAGCTCTGACCAGAGGCTACTACACCACGGGATTGAATGACTTCATGACCTTGATGGATGCACAGAGTCAGTTCAAGAGCTGCTCAGCTGTGCAAACGAAATGCTACCAACCTCACTGATAAGAAGGGAGAGTGCCCATGCCAGGGCAGAGGAGGGCACATGTAAGGATGCAGCAGATAATGGTGACTTGGAGAGACCATGCCAGCTCTGAGCTTGCCGTTTTGGGGAGATAGGCACCCCACCTACTTCAAGCCAGTACCCTTCCTTCTGTGGCAGAAGTAGCCAGCCTGCTTTGCCAAGGCTTTGCTGTAAACAAAATGTGCAGTGTAGTATTTTTCTACCCATTTGCTTCTGTTAGTGCTGCTGGAAGTTAGAACCATCCCAGAATGGCTTGCTCACCTCTTGACTTCAGTTACACCAGCAAAGCCCTCTTCACGTCTAGTGTGAAGAGGGTGCCAGGTGAGCTCCCCCAATTGCTTTGAAATGTCCATTAGGCCAATACACACAGAGAGGCAAAACCAAACTTCTCACTTCCAGTGCAAGGAGAGTTCTGCTTTTGCTCTGAGCTCACTACTTTGGTGCTGTTTGAGGGCTGGACTACAACTCCCACCTGCAATTCTGCTTTAGATTTGGCTGAACCTCCATGAAATGTCACCTACAGTTATGAGATTCCAGCACAAGAGATGGGAAACACCTGATGGCTGATACTGCTTTCTGAGGCCTTTTTTGTCCATGAGACTTTAGTATACTGAACCTAAACCCTTCCCTCAGTTTGTCCTCCAACCCTGGCTACATATATGCTGTAGCCAAATAGCATCCCTCCCCCTCCCCTTTCTTTTTCCCCTTCTGGAGACACAGCAGCTGTTCTGTTTTTGCTGCTGAATGAAGCAATGTTTTACTGGCTACGGTTTACTGATTTGCAGATTTTGGTGGCAATGCTGTCACAGAGTTCCCACCATCAGCCCCTGCCAGTGTTCCCCCCTGCCACACAACACTTGGGTCTTTCAGCTGGGCCAGGGCAGTTGTTCCCAGGTCATGCTGATCAGGCACTGATCTAGTTGAAGCAAAAAAACAAAAACCAAACCAAAACACACACACACAAAGGAAGAAAACAAAATTCTTCCTATTTCACAAGCCTTTTCGTTCATGGTCTTAACCCCCGTCAGTTCCTGCTGTGGCTTGCTGCAGAGTCACATGAAGAGTTATTTAGACACAGCTGGGAGGGGGCTGAGCTGGAGTAAAATGATGGGGGAAAAAAGTCTGAGATGGGAACATCTCAAGGTAAAAAAACTACTAAAGCTTCCTTGTCCTCAAACCATGGCCAAAGTTTCTTATCTTGGACCACAACCACGAGATCACCATAGCTTTCCAATAAACAGGCAATTCATTTCACAATTTATACATCATTACACATCTCCCACATACCGGAGAATTAGCTCTTCAGACTCCTTTCAGGCCTTAAAAGGATCCTTAAGCATCAGTTTTCATTTTTAAATGAATACATGCATTCAACCAAGCTGTAAACTATTAAAGTAAGACATCACTTCAGGGATAAACTAAATAAGTTCAAAATAATTCACTTAGCTGTCCCATTCATGGACCTATGCCTTTGGAATGTGACATGCTTTGAGATTCCAAATAACACAAATAATAACAAAAATAGAAACAGCACTTTCCATCTTATTGAACAAAGTAGTGATATACCAAAATACAGCTCATGCTACATTATCACTGGCTGTGCAGGGGTGTGGGTGGGAAGCAGGAGGCTGCAAGAAGAGACAGATAGTATGGCTCCTACTTGCTACTTTTCCCCCTGTTGCTATTTGCCTTTAGCTCGAGAAGCGCAGCAAATACATTAACACGCACATGAAAAATGAGCTAAGGTAATTCCATCTATGAGCATGTGATCAGTCCCGCTGCCACAAATATTTTCCCTCTAGGTCCATATCTGAATCTCCCACAGACTGACTCACGCTGCGGCCGTGCTCGTCACTACTACCTGGCAGCGTCAGGCTGTCATTTGTTTCCTTTTGGAACGGGATGTTCTATAATAGCTCCAACTCCCACTCGACAGTTGATGAAGTTGCAGTTCTTTCACATACTTCCTTTGTTCCTGAGCAGTGGGGAGTTTTCAGTCTGTTTCTAAGGTGCTAAAAGGGGAGCAGAGTGGCCTGAGCTCGGGATGCCTCACCAAAAGCTCTAATGGCATGTATCTTTTAAGAGGATGAAGGTGTGATGGTTCTTGGTGCACTGTAGAGTTTGCTCTTCAGGAAGACAAATGAGACACTGTGCAGAACTGTTGCCTTTGGGATTACTGCTCGAAGTACAGCTCCCTATCTCATGCACAAGGCTTCTTCTCCCACAGCCAGGGAGAGATTGTCCTGCACATGGAAGATGAAGCTCTGGACCTGCTGATGGAGCTATCAAAGCAAAACCAGCTCTGCTTCAGAGTGCCTTGCTGTGATGCTCAAATATGCAACACTCACTTTTCAGCACTGGCTAGTTTGATCCTCTGCTCCCAAAATGCTAATCTACATATTTGTCTTAGTCTGGAACAGGTAAGTACTTTAGAAGTGAATCCCTAACTGTGCTTCAGTTCATATCGTGGCACAGTTTCAGAGCTCAGTCTATAAGACTAAGCTCATGCTAGTCTCAGGTTAAAATCCCCAAGTGTCAATAGTATAGAAACAGAGTCCTCAGCACCAGCTGGTTTGTTCTGCTGGCTTGGTGCTCCTGTCAGTCCAAACTACCTGCTATCTCTGCTTGCTACCTGCCTTTCAGAGCCTGAAGTCTTGGAGTTGTTGGATCTCAGCACACAACTGCAAAAGGAGGAACACGATGTGGTTCTAGAGGTGCAGCACAAGGGAGGAAGCTGCAGTCCCTCAGGGTTCCCTGCCCATGTAAAGACCATGTTCATCAGGATACATCAGTAATGCTGCCAGGTTTCCTGCTGGGAACATCCTGACAGGCAGCTGATACAAAGGGACAGAACCAAGGGAGACAGAGCCAAAGAACGAAAGTATGTAAATGATGACGGCATTTCTCCTGCTTAATTTTGGGATGCTGCTATGATTCAATGCAGGCTAAAATGGATTTGTCTCCACACTGGATACACAGCAAAATGGATGCATTGCTATGTGGAATCCAGCTCCAAGTGCTGCTCCTCCAAGTGTAAATTACTTCCTAAGGATGCAGCCATTCCTAATGAGGAGGTCAGTCCCAGCTTCTAGTTTGGTCAAGAGAATATTCCTAGCATTCTTCATTTAAAAAAAAGATGACTTATTACCTGACACTAGGAATACAATGTGAAGCTTAAAGATGACCTGGAGACAGTTTGGAAAAACAAAACCTATACTTCTCAAACTCCACATAACATTCCTCTGAGAAACAGAAAAGTTTCTGAGGCTACTGCCTGCAAGAGGATCTCCTAAGAGTCTCTGAAGATATTTATTCTGACCTCCTGGACCTTTGTCCGAGGTTCATTCACTGGGGTTAAATAAATAAGCATTAACAAACCCAAAGCTCCAGACCTTCCACTGTCCTGCACTGAGCCAAGAGTTTAAGCAAAGAGGCTTAAGTCACATTTATATTTCCTTTGACCTGAAGACAGAGCACAGCTCAGTAAATTCTAGTTATGGAGTGAAAAGGCCTTTATGGCTGCACAACCTTGCATTCAGCTGCCTGAGAATCTTCAGCAACCACTGTAAAGGCAGATCATCACAGCCTGGCGTTCCCTGCTCACTGCAGACAACTTCACATGCAGCACTCACTGGGGAGAGCGGTCAGAGCCCCAGCCCTGACTTACTTTCATGACAGCCCTCAGGAATCCTCCTGGTGCTGCCTGGCCAGCCTTAGGTAATGCTGCACTGCAGGAATACAGTGCTCAGGCTCTCGGAGCCGGCCCTCCAGCTTTGGCAGCCATCAGGACAAAAGACAATCTCTAAATGTAAGTCATTATAATCTCACAGACATCACCTATAACTTTACCTGGACTTACCTGGGTCGATGTGGAGGGTAGGGGAATGTTTCTCTTGACATTCAAAACGAACGCGTGCACCAGAGAATACGAGGCTCCTCGTACACAGGGTATTGTTCTGGATTTCGTATTTCTTCGGGGTTGTCTTGGCAACGAAGAGGGTTTGCCGCTAGAGGTGTGTGAAACACTGGGTAACAAAAAACATCACAACTCCCACTTGTTTCGTTCCATCACCCTGTTAAACCAGACTATTTCAACCTGCTGGGACGCTATCAGTGGTGCCGTGTGTCAGGAGGGGCAGCACAAATCAGCATGGACTCCTCTGCCTCTGTCTTCCCCCCCAACACTGTGATTCTGAACATAACAAAAAATGACATTATTTCACTGGGAAATTATGCCTATCCAGATACCCTTATGAGCTCTGTTCCCTTTCTCCCTTCAGCTACCTTCTTAGGGACTCGTTCCCTGGCAGGCAATGGAACGGGCAGTTCCAGAATGGGTGGATGGATGGTTTTAAGCAAAATTAACTTTGTTTTTGTCCTTGTTCTATTTACTTGGTTTTTTTTAGTTTATTGACATTTTTAGTGACTTGAATGAAGTCAAAGAGGTGACTGTGGAATGATTCCAACATAACCAACTTTGCCATTTTGCCCTGATCTGAAGGAGTCTTTCCCTTGTAAAGTGAAGAGATGCTGGACAGCCAATGCTCCAACTGGTCAGCAAGTGAGTGGAAGTGCCCCACTTGTCCTTCAGACTCAGCTTCTTTCATGAACAACAGACCTTTATTTGCTGTGAGTGAGGCCCAGGAATTATTTTGGAAAGTTTTTAAACCATCTTTGGATGCAATTTCACATTGTTCCTTCATGTCATTTGCCTTTACTTTTACTTACTAAAGGCATTAAAAAATTAACCCAAACAGCTGTTCAAATGCCTCTAATTTGTATGTAGCAAAAGGAAAAAGAATCTGAACAGCTGTGTCAGTAAAACACATGCAGGTGGCCTCCCTAAGGCAAAGTTTCTGTGAAATCTGTAAGGTAATGTTATTATCTGAGTTATTGTATTTCTTTTTATTACTTCTCTCTCGTGGATTCTTAAAGAGGTATTGGCCACTTATTGCTTATTTTCTCCCTGTTCCTCAGTGTTTGAGCTGTGTCACAGCTCAACACAGGTGTTGCAGTGATTCAGCCATCAAGGGTGAAAATCACCCTTTCAGCACAATCCTCCTGAACCTGTTCTGAGGCCTTGAATGGGATTTAACACTGGGTAAGAAGCAACTTTACAGATCTGGCCTTTCTATGGGGAGAAACTCAGGCTGTAGCACCAAACATTGCCCAAGGGACACTGAAGGGCAGAGGGAATTTGTTTTCCATGTTGTATAACCAAGTCACCTGAGCTGCACAGTATTTTGCAGTTCCTTGACAAGGTAGCTGTATCACCCTCAAGGAGAGGCTAATGACCCACAATTACACAACAACCTAAAAGAGCAGTTGTTTGGAACTCGAACCCCATGGGAAGCATTGGGGGTTTGCAAACTGCTAATCAGATTCTCAGCCGGGTGGTGCTGAAATCCGTCAGGTTCACTGACAAGGGCTCACAAAGATCTCCCTTACTGGGGTTTTGAACTCCTCAACCAGTCTCCCATTCTTCATGGAGCAAATTTTAGCTTTCAAAATCCTGGTGCCCCTCCCACGCACTCGCTACCACAGTCCCACCGTGAGAGGCCTCCAGATGCCTGCTCTGAGCCCTGTGTCTCATGGCACCACACTCCACCTCTGCTCCAGGCCACCACATCCTGGAGCAAACCCTTCGCCCTGTCCAGCCATCCAGGGCTCGTCCGTTTAGTCCCTTCCATACAAACCCTCCTAAGAGGGTCATTCTGTTGCTATAAGGCAGCTGGCTGATTTATGGATGTGTTATCCATAAATCGCGTGTTGATGTTTTCTTCCCTGACTTTGGTTTATGAATTCTGCAGATTTGATTATGAATTCTGCAGATTCAAGTTAAAGCACTGAAGTGTTTGAAAATTGCCAGCCACATCACAGGTGTTCCACCAAATGCTATTCATAATAAAAACAGCAACGATAATTGTAGTGATTAAATCATTTGTTGCTGTTATTATTCTTTCTCCTATTTCTACAATATTTGAAAAATATGGGCTCTCCAAAGAGTTCCTTGAAGAAATATTTTCAGGTGACTCAGAGTGCAAAGAAAAGAGAAAATAGTTTTATACTGTTACAAATGCATATATAGTTAATATTTTTACATATTAGTATAAAATGATTTTATATTAAGTTATTTTGCTGAAATTTCTAGTTTTTAAAGTTGCTTTTCAACTTAAAACATAATGGTGGTATATAGCTAAATGCTTGAAATTTGTTTATATACCAGTAAGACTTTTCCTTTTTCCATTTTTTTTTTTTTTGGTAAAACTGGCCTGAGAAAAAGTATGTAAAAATGTCTGTACATGAGAAATGCCATCTTCTGGGAGAGAGCTCAGCAAAATCATCTCTGAGTCTAAAGCAGAATTCCATTCTCCTCTAAATGATTCCCTTTTGGTATGTTTTCTTCATATTGAGTAGCTGGATGCAATTCCTTCTATCTGTATTAGGCCTGTGTTACTACAATTCCAGCAGGATATATGTTTATTTGGAGTCTAAAAAGAACTAAAGTCATCAATCAGCAAATAGCACTGCACTTCATACTATGCATTTATTTATAGTGTTAGGATGAAATTTACTTGGGTCGAGAGAACAAAATTAGGCTGTTACAGCCCTTGGTTTCATATAAGTTATTTTCCTCCTGGTGCCTATGCCCCATGGACACAAATTTATTTCACTGATACTGGATGAGAAATCTCCCATTCTCTCACTGCCTCCAGGTAATGATGTCTAAACTTTTCCTCCTGCTTCCAATTTTGTGCCCATTACAATAAAATACCAAAAATCACAGAGTAGGAAAATCTGCAGTATATAGGGAATTTTTTTTTTTTTTTTTTTACTTTTCAATCATTGTGTAATTAAAGAAATCCTGCTCAGTAATTTGATGTCTGCACTGACATCTTCATACTTCTGATCCTAACCTTCCAGTTGAAGTTTAGGGGGTGGCTGGTGATTAGAAAGAAGGACTATTTTACAGACAGGTTATGGGGTGCAGATTTGGAAGATCTCAGTTCTTCTCTGAAGTATGTCACACACTGAGCAAGGAAAGATGACTTTAAATGGAATGCATACCAATAAATGTAAATATGAAAGTGGAAAATCACAGAATACGAGAGCTCTATGTAGTTAGTAATACAACAGCAATTGTCTTAAATAATACTAAAAACATCAGTGAAAAACATTAAGAGACCTTTGCTGAGCATCCAAACACGTTCTGATTGCTGTATTTGATAATTTTGCAAGAACTGAAGACTCAAAGATTTGGAATCTTCATGAGATTAGATAGCACTTGAACTCAAAATGCAGGAGAGAAGTTAGATGAACAAATGGCAAGTTTATCTCACACAGAGGAGTTATAAAATCATTAAGCAAGTAAAAGTTTATTCAGTTAATTGGCTAAAGCCCAGCAAGGATTTCACAACACTATCAGCAGGGTGTTGAAATATTAAAAAAAAAAACAACACAAAAACCCAACAAAAAACCAAACCAACAACCCAGCAACCAAATGCACAGTTTGAGAGAAGCATTCCCATCTAAGAAACACTCTTCAGTATTTCTCCGATAAGGAACTGTTTATCAGCCTGTGTGTATGCTCTTCCTGGAATCAAGGCCCATGCAACTGATTTCACACACAGCAATATTGTCTCAGTGTTTTGCGATTTCTGCTTGCCCAAACACCAGGAAAAGTGAAAGTAACAAGCACATACAGTTGCTAAGAAGTGTGATATAAATAATATTTATATTTACTTAGCCATTTGAGCTAAGATAGATATGTAAACACACTGTAATGAGTTAGCCAACAGGAACTTCTGGCACTTCTTGAGCACAGAGAAAAAAAATCTCTTAGGAACATGGATGGATAGGAATATGTCAAAGCAGGAGCACAAGGAAAAGTAGCCCATGCAACTACTGATACAAGAGAAAACTGGAAAGTTCTAAAGTAAAATGAACAAAATTGAGGTGTAGTCTATGTAAAGCCAATAAAAGATGTTCTCTGGACATCCAGTAAAACTCCAGTGTAATTTTACTTGTCACACAGCATCATTTGAAACAGAATGTTTCTGAATTTCTGCTCCTCGATGTATCTTTTCTTAGAAATAGTCTGGCCAACTAGGAAATATTTCACCCTACCTTCCAGCACACAAAGAAGTTTGAAAACAATTATAATGTAAATACTTGCTGATGCCAAGAAGAACTGATGCGTTTTGTATCAGGATTACATTATGACCAAGATTAATTTTTGGATTGTCTCTGGCAACTCTTAAACACCTCCTTATGAAACACCACATGTAACTCACAGGTTCTTCGTGTTCAGGGATACTTCTCTCAACAGCTGATTTGCAGTGTTCATACAGAACAAGCTGTACTGTAAGCTTTTAATCTTAACTCCCAGATACTACAGAGGTAGCGTATTGGGAAATGGCACCAGGTTTTTGAAGACAGAGCTACTCAGTGATAAAGATCTTAAGGAAAACCAGAACTATTTAACAAAACCAATCAATGAATAAACCCCAAATTCCCTTAAGAGAAGGGAAACATCTCACCATTGTAACATAAGGCAACTATCACTCAGCAAGAACTCAGGCCAAACCTCAAGCAGTGTTTCACAGCATGAGTTATATTATCAGGTTGCCTGCAGCTTCTGTATCCACGTCTGCTCTTGCTTCATAAAAGAAATCAGCCTCCATAAAAAAGGAACCACTATATATATATATCTACCATTTTCGTATGAAGATTCATCAATGTTCAAAACCAAATACTGTAAATTCAAAAAAGAGTTCTGGGAACAAGACAGACATCATCAAAACACAAACCTAAGAAAAAGTAGAAGGGAACAGAAGAAAAGAAAAGAAAAGAAAAGAGAAGAAAAGAAAAGAGAAGAAAAGAAAAGAAAAGAGAAGAAAAGAAAAGAGAAGAAAAGAAAAGAAAAGAAAAGAAAAGAAAAGAAAAGAAAAGAAAAGAAAAGAAAAGAAAA
>JAWWEU010000023.1:10037680-10183889 GCA_035583155.1 Acropternis orthonyx
AAAGAAAAGAAAAGAAAAGAAAAGAAAAGAAAAGAAAAGAAAAGAAAAGAAAAGAAAAGAAAAGAAAAAAGAAAAGAGAGCTGACAAGTGGTAGAGAGTGAGAAAATATTCGGAATATGTTAGGTTATTATCAGATGGATTTTGCTTTGCATCCAACTTTAGTTACTTGTTATGGCTGCCATTCTCACTACATTTTATGTGCAAGGTTCAGCCTAGAAAGCAAGCAAGTTTCCAACAACCAAATGATATTCTCCTCAGTCAAATGCAGTTTACAAGCCTTAAGTCATTAAGCATGACTGAGCTGACCAATCACGCCATGCAAACACCAATTCATCACCGCTAAATGATGTCAAAAAAATAACTACATCAAGAAAACCAAAAGCTTAACATTTGAAACAGTGCAGGGACTGAAAAACTTCAGATTCTACACAAGCAATTTGTCAAAAGAAAAAATACTAAACTTGACAAGGAAATTCTTTTGCTGAAAGTTACATGCTCAGTTATATGATTACGTTGCTGGTGTTCCCCTGCTCCTCTTCTTCCTCCCATGTTTCTGTCTAGGAAATATTTCCAGAACTTGCTGGTTCAGTTACCTCTTTCAGAGTCTTGGTGTTCAGTGGTTCCAGCAACAAAGCCTTATTATTACAAATACTTCAGCTATAACGTTTCTAAGGAAATTAAACGGACTATCATAATCTCCTGCTGACTCTCACCTGGGAATTTTAAATTCTCTAGTGTGGGAGAAGACTCTGAGGACAAAACTCTAATTTTGTTATTTCATTAAAAGAAGAGGAGGAAAATTAGGAAAAAATTCAAAGCCTGGAAAGGGAAGTCAGGAATCAGCAAGACGAGAAAAGATGAAAACCAGCACTACACCAATGACTGGAAAATTCCAAGTCAAAGTGCATCACTAATTTTGTTTCAGTACAACAAGATGATAAACAGTACACTTAGATTTCACTGACTTTCCTTTTTTTAAAGTCTTTTTAACTTTTCTCATTCATCCTTGTACTGAAAAACTGCCTACTCCTGAGTTTACAGTCGCGCATACTCTCCACACTCACACATAAAGTTACATTGGCTTGCAGAAGGTTACTTCTCTGAGTACAGACATCACCCCTGAACATTACCTTCTGACCTTCAAACTTGTCACATAACATCTAGTATTTACACATAAATACTATCTAGAAATGAGCAGTTTTGACGTGATCAAGGTATTTCATCACCCCTCAGAAGTACAGGCAATGAATCAGCAGGAGCACAAGAAATTCTCTGTCACTCTCTCTTGTACTCAGTGTTGCCTTACAGAATGACATGCTATCAGTGATAATATCCAGCCTCTGGAACAAACAAAGCACAGACTAACTAATACAGAACATTAAAGCCAAAAGTAATTTTTCCTGTACCCCTCTAGAGAACTGTAACCAACACTATAGAAAAGTCTGAATGAAATCTTGCTGAGTCCTGTGTGGAGCCCAGTTGCAAGCCAAAAGTGATGTAAGATGTGCCTGGAGTTTGAACTGAGCCCTCTGTATTGTTCTGAGATCTCACCATTAAAAGAAGAATAAATGTTAGCAATAAAAAGGCCATGATAACAAACATCTAAGAGCCTAGTCTAAAGTTCTGCAAGGGATCTCATATAGCAAACATCCTTACTGATGGATTTGCCAGAGGAAAAGAATTCTACATCACCCCCCAGAGCACATTTTTTACAAACTGTTTATTTCTGTCTGGATACGAATAAGTGAAGCGGAGCATTTAACAAATAACTTGCAAAATTCAAAGTTTAAAACCCAGCAAAACAACCAGGATTAGAGCCATTCAACAAAGTCATATCTCCCTTCACATATTGTCTTTTTATTCTTATAATTTGTCAATAAATCAACTCTTAAATATTAGTACTGTTAGATATCATGACTTTAGGTGCACAAGTAAATTAAACAGCATGGGCTTGACTCATACCAACACCACAGGCAACTGCTGTGGGTTTTGCCACCCAATGTGTCAGTAAGGGATTAGGGTATTTGCTGTCAGTTCGTGCTCTACTGTCCTAAGCTTTGAAGAATGCAGTGGGTCCTGGCAATTTTTGTTGGCTCAGGTCCCTCATACATGGTCCCTTTGTGACCAAGAGTAGTTTCTTGTGGAGAACACAGCAGAAATTTGAGCATGCTCTGCCAAAAGCCCCTGGGAAGAATGGTTTGTTGGCACATCCCTACCTTCAAGCAAGCAGGCAGCGGGGGTGCATCTTGGAATTATTCAGCTCCAGGCAAAAATGGCAAAGGTCTCTTCTAAGGCAGACTCTGAAAGCAAAATTACAGAGGGTACAATTGGTAAGTACAAAAGGGGAAGACAGAGAAACATGTACCAAAGAATATGCACAGACAGAATGGGAACGTTGTTCTGTTACCAGCAGCATTTACACATACAGGATACGCACTTAGAGGATTCTGATTCTCCTTCTGACATTCAACCCTGGGCAGCGAAACAGCTGATGCTCTGGGCTGCAGCCGTCTGTCCGATTTCCAGCTGGTCAGACACCAACTGAGGGACCTCTGTAAGAGCTGTAACAGCTCTGGCAACAAGGATGTGCAAGTCGAGTTTATGCCTGCACAGAGATACTTGAGGTGACCTTCAGCTGCTGAAAATCCTACTACCCTCTCAATCTACTCCTTGTCATCTCCCTGGATCACATCAGAAAAGGGCATGGCCAAAACACAGCTAGTGTGGTCACGGACTACCTCTTTGGATCCATGATGTTGACTCTATGTTCTGGAACTGAAGTGAGAATATTTGAAAAAAAGAAGAGAAATCACATACCCAAGAGAACAAATCTGGCGTAACCCACATAGAACAGCTAAAGGAAAAGGAGTGACAACAAACAAGCTCTGCAGTCAGGGAAAGGGTAAAATCTTGGCTCTGCTGAAGTCAGTGGGATATTTGCCAGAAAGCTGTAGACAGCATGTTTTATCCAGGACTTTAATTAGTTATTAAATGATTCAATGGCAAGTTGGCTGGTTCAAGGCACAAAAAAATCATAGAACAGCTCCAGCATGCCTCTCCCTGCCCTGCCTACCCCTTGGGAGGTACAGATCATACACAGCTTTTTTTATGGAAGACTTGGCAGCTATTTAATTGAACCTTAGTTGAAATCAGTAGTTTTCCAGGCCCTGACTCCTTCCCAAGTTTGGGGCTGAAGATAGGAAACACCTGCTAATGACACCAGAAACACAGCAAACAGCAAAAGTCACATGTCAGCAGAAAGCACACTGGAAGCCTGGCCTCTCCAATACAGGCACAGCCCACCTGATGTGGGATAGTGGATATGAAGAAAGAGGATGCTGCGTTTATTTAATTGACATACATTTGAATGGATTGGAATTATTCTGGAGTGATGTGCCCACAAAAAAATAAAGCAGCTCACCGCCTTCAGGCTTAAGTCACGTTATTGAAAGCCCAGCCACTCGAATGATCTATTCACACCGCACACTTCTCTTGTTCTGCCTCATTTTTCTGCTTTTCTCAGTCTCCTTCTGGTTTTCCCCTCTCCGAAGTACATCGGTTTCCATGGAAACAAAACACGTCATCGGAATGGACAGAACTTGGTGACATCCCCAAGCGCAGACAGAAAATGCAATTTAAGTGAGCATTTTGCAATTTCCAGCATGAGCTGAGGAAGGCGACGAGCGATTATCCGGCGCACGTGTGTGTGCATGTGTTTGTGTGGGCGGCTGCCCGTGTGCGCACGCGCTGCCTCCCGCCACGCGATCTACACACATGGAGTGCCACCGGCTTCCCGGGACAGCACGCAGCACAGGGCTCGGCAGAACCCGCTCCATCCTATTCTGTTTTAATATAGCTGAAAATTGCTTTGACAGCTGAATAGCTTCTTTGTTTATAACTCGTTCTTAGCTGACTCGGCTGCATTATGTGGCTTTGTAAAGAGACCACTTTGTCAAGAACTTGACCATACGTGGTCTGAGCACGAACAATTCAGTGTGATGAACTGCATTCATTTCATACGATCTGCAGTTCTGCTGCCTTCAGTGCATCTGTTTTCCTCTGTGGGTTTCATTTTCTGATATCAAATGTTCTCTATAAATTTTCTTGGGGTCTTTGGGATGATCTTCTTTACCCTCTCCTGGACAGATGCAGAGAATTATCAATACGTCAAATCTCAAAACATTGTGTCTTGCATTAAATGTTGCACTGAACCAAGTTCTTGGCTGCATATAACAGGAAGTCATCATTACCTAGTTAGCTAAAACCCCACCTCCAAATATCTTATTCCTGCCCTAAGTTGCTACAGGTCCATTGGTATTTGAATTAGTATTTCCACACAGCAGAGTCCCAGCAGAAATGTAGAAGCTGGACCCCACTCTAGGGAACAACACATGAAACATAGACAGCTTCTTTCCTTGTCCCTTCATCCCCAGCCCTGCAAGCCATGCTAAGTAGACAGATCTCCATTCACCTGACTTCAGCTGCACTTGAGCCAGTCCCTTGTCTTTACAGAGCCTTATCTAAAATACTAAAGCAAAAACCAGCTGCAAGCACTGCTGGCACTATCAAGGCCTTGTGCTGTGTACTGAATGGCTCTGAGGCCATTGCCTTTGATGGTGTTCCAGTTGACTGCACTGGTCACCTCTGATCGTCACTGCAGTTTTTACTTCTAGCCATGGCTTGCTCAGAAATTACGTTATTGCAGTTTCGCTTTGTGCCCTACCCAGAGGCACAACATGGCCTCAGGGCATTTTTCTCTGGTTTCTCATACCTTATTCCTCTATCCCTCAATTTTTTAAATACACTGCATTAATTGTGATTGGTCCAGTATAAAGATGACCAAGAACATTAACGGTCCTAACAGCAAAATTCCTATCGGCTTTATAGTAGGCATGACATTTTTGGGTTGAAAACTGGGCACTCTACTTAGAGACATCACTGGAGGCTTTTCTTGTGTGGGACACAGAGCTGGGCCTCGTAGCGTCTTGCATTTCAACAGGTTTTGCTCAGCCCATGAACTGGCAGAACTCCAATTTACACTACACCCTGCATTTTGTACTCAGTGGTATTTTACCACTTCTGAACATACCAACCTTCTCTATAAACACAGGGGAAGTTTGTCAGACAGACAAATCCCTCCTTATCTCTTAGTCATAACCCTGATCCACTTCAGATGATTTAAAGAGCTTCTCATATATTAACCTTTAAAATAAAAAAGACAAGAAAACGACTTCTTTGTAAATCACTGTTTGAAAACAGAAGCTGCAGAAAGATTCCTCACAACCTTATTTGCTCCCACTCCTACTCCTGATGTGCACATATTTCACAAGAGCTGGCATGCTATGAACTAGTTTGTTGAATACATATATATATGTTTCAAACTCACCATCTCTGGGGAAGTTCTTTGCACTAGAAACTGGGTGCCTTGACTAATGAATTCCTTATCTTTCATGTCCTTGGCAACTGAAGGACTGCTATCACTGACAAAAAAAATATCCCTGACCATGCAATATTCAGGTGAATGATGAGAGGCCACACAGTGACTTTAGAAACAACTACTCTTGTTGTACTGGGATTTTTCAAATTTAGTAAGAAGTCATGAGGCCTTCAGTAAATTTCCACAGCCGGTTTCTGTTCTTCACCCCCCCTTGTGGCAAACCCGGCTGAGCCACCAAACATGTCTCAATTGGTCTGCAACCTGCTCCGCCGCAGGAGCCCTTGGAAAATCCCGGCCCAGCAGACACCAGCTGTACCGGGTTATGGCTGGTGCCAAGAACAGCAACAGGGATTTGCACCGTCACTGGTTGTGTGCGCTGGTTGGAGAGGTGTCACAAGGAAGGGGGGAGGTTTGCCCGACCCTTAGAGAGGGGAGCAGCAGCTGCATTTTACCCTGTAATTCTTAGTCTCCTCTAATTTTTAATGCTATCCATCGTTCCACGAGAGGGTTGAAGTCAACTGGCTAAAACACACCAAAAGCTTTGTGCAAAAAGAGAGCACGAGAGAGAAGAAAGGAGAGCCATGGTTTGCAAGGAGAAGTAGATAATTTCCAAGGTCAGAGAGCCTTGGTACAGAGAGAAAATGAGAAATAGAGAGGGGCAGAAAGCCACATCATCAGCTCACAGCATGATCTTTCTGGAGTAACCAATACAGCTTTATGTGTGCTAAGTGTGCCTCGCACTTTCCTTCAAGGAGAATGTTAATATCTCAGATAGTAGACTTCCACATTCACATCTGTATTTTCATTTCAGTGCTGCTGGCACCTAGAAATCTGAATTTAAGTTGCAAAAAACAACTAAAATCCTTGCCTCTGACTCTAGTCTTAGCTGTTCCCTGCCAGTGTATGAATATGACTGTCCTTCCATAAGGTCATAGCTAATAACAAGCTAAATATGTCCCAGCTAGAGGAGCATCCGTGGGTCATAGTGTCAGTCTACAATCATATAAGAAAACATGAAAGATTATTAAAGGCCACTTTTTCCAAAAAGGACCTTAAATTTTGTGCCCTGACACTAAGTCAGTGTGTAACTCCTTTGAGACTAAAGACACGTACCACAGATTGCGTGCCTCAATTTGGAGAAATATAAAGGTTTTGAGCTCCATCTCAGTCAAAAAATAATGAAAAAATTTCAGGGAAACATTCTGCAATTTAAAGAGGCAAGTAACAATGCAGCAAAATCAGGCAAATCCAGCCATCAGTGAAATGATTAATATACTCCATTAGGTGTATGACCTTTCTGTGTTTTCTCTTTAGGACAGTGCCAGGGAATACATTAGACAGTGGGCTCCAAGTTCATGCCACTTCTGACTCCCCACTGGCTCACCAAGGCTCAGATGGTTGACTTGCATCAAGCTCCTCACAGATATGAGAATACATTTATCCAGAAAAGAGATCTTGTGTGCTCTGGTTTCTGGAATTGTAACTAAAATCACAAGGGCTGATGCCCTTTTCCTGTAAGGCTTTCAGCTTTCATACTTCATGGAAAAGTGGGCACAGTGGGAGCAGAACCACAGGTCCAGTTCTCAGTGCCCCTTAGAGGCAAAGGTGCTGGGCATGATCCCGTGATTAGGATTAGCAAGTCAGACCTCTATAGATGAAAACATTTAAGATTGTATCTGCAGAGCTGAATAACTGAAGGAAGTCCAAGGCTATTGCAAATGAATCTTTACTGTCAATGACAAAGTTTTCATAAGACCCGGCAAGCTTCCTCTGGATCTCATCAAAACAGTTTCTAAAAAAAACTTAGAAAATCCCAAACCAGAAGGAATCACCCCAAAGAAGCTCTGAGGTGTTTTCCTTAAATGAGAAGGGATAGGGGTAGGTGCGAGAATTTCCTCATTCTCTTTTCTCAGAGACAGGCAGTGGGATTTTGCACAACAGCCATGGATGGAGTGTTTCAAGTTCTCCCTCAGCAGGGCATAAATCCACCTGAAAAAGTAGTGATAGGGAAGGAATTGCTCAGCAGCTGCCCTAGCCTGAATGCTATGAGGCTCTTCCAGACCTGCTCTGTAAACAGGAATTGCCTTTGGACCCTTAAAAAACACGCACTGTATCATTCTGGAATGGCGTTAATCTCCTGGTCGTGGAGGTCAAAGCAAGATTTCTATTATAAGCTCTGTGAAACACATCTCCCTCCCAGCCACTCAATCGCAGGGAACAAAATCCAGTCAGCCAAAACGGTCTGTGTGTAACAGGACACCAGAGCAGGCATTTGAGGCAATGCAGGCGAGGCATTTCAGAGCTGTGAGACCTCCAAGCTGGTGCCGAGCCCTCAGTGAGGCAATACTGGCTCAGTGCCACAGTCAAAGAAGCAGAGGAGATAGTTTTCTCTTTGCTTCCTTGCAGAGGACAATGGTCTATTCACAGGCAACACCAGCTGGAGAGGCCACTGCCACACCCCCCACCCAAGGTCCAGCAGGGACTTCCACGGTGCTCCCCAGCATCAGCTGTGTTCCTTGCCTGCCCTTGCTGTGCTTCCACCTTCCCTAGCACCTCTGCATAGTCCTGTTTCATTCATCTTGGTCACACTTATAACCTCTGGAACCCAGGAATGATTGGACCTTGTGGTTACAAATGACAACACCCCAACCATGGTGTCACGTTGGCTGAGCAACGATTGGCATGTGCCAAAGCAAAAACACTGATACCCAGGGGTAACCTTAGCGAGTAAGCTGGAGGTTAACTGAGGACCCTTCACTTCTCTTTCTTTAACACATTTTCTTTGTATTTTCCTCAGGGTCCACAGTGCACGTTGGCTTTGCTGATAAACTTATCAGTAGCAGAGTGAAACATCCGTTTCATTTGTACTGTTTGTGCAGAGGCTTTTTCTCTAGTTGGTAAATCAGGATTGAGAGAACAGCATGACCCTGCATTTTCTTCCATCCCCCAGCAATGCTTCTCCCTGAAGTGTGTGCTGTGTGTCAGAAGACTGGGAGAGACTCTGAGTCAAGGACCAGCCTTCCCCTGCCCTGATGCTGAAGGTCTTCACCTCTACACTGGAGGTGGTCTATCCCTATACATCATTCCCAGCCCCAACCCAACCCCTAGAGATGAGGAAAGGCTGTGGCACAGTATGTGGATGCCGATTACATCTCCAAACAGGAGGAGCACACAATCAGTGGGATCCGCCTGCTTTCCAGCCCCTTTGTGCTCAGGGGCAGAAATACAAATAAGCCTCAATGTCTTTTTCCTGCTTATATGAACTGAGATCCGTTTTTCAATAGCAGGCCCTGGCAGATAAGTATTCCCTAGTCTCAGTATTTGTTTTTGGGAGGGAAAGGCTTTCACTGGCTCCCATGGCACTCCCCTCCAGCACTTGGGAGGTGCAATGGATGACAGGTAGAGCTGTGATTCAGGGATATTCCTACACCTGCTGGAAGCTGGTGTTGCCATGCCAACCTGTAGCCTGTGCACAGGCAGCCCAGGGCACTGCAGGCTGCTGCAGGGTCTGTGTTTTTGCAGATAGATTAGTCCCAGGACCCTCCAGTGGAGTATTTGGTTGAAACTTCGACTGCAGGATGGATGACGATGTCCTCCTGCATTCTCAGCTCACCTGCCATTCTCCTCCTTTAGCCTTGTCTCACAGAGGATAGGACCATATGCTTTACCAGGGAGTTTTCCCCCTAAATGAATTACATCACACAACCATAGCTAATAGCTGGTGGTTTTTTTTCAGAAGGAGCATAGGGAGAAGTGGGCAGGAATGGCAACAATCCTCCTGACAAGCCCAGGCACCCCTGGTAGCAGCCGCACCCACCCTTTACCCGCTCAGCATGTCACGTCATGTGCTGTGTGAGACAGCACCCAGAGCCCATCTGAAGCACTTACAGGACGTGACCAATTACCTTTCCTCTGCTTAGATTCATCAAAAGGGACATTTTAAAAACTGTTCTTTCCAAAAAGCACTAAGTGACAAAGCCAGCTCTGTGCAAAGCCAGCAGAGGTGGAGGGTACTGCTGACAGCTCACAGGATAAAGATTCATGTTTGGATTTTACTGCCTTATTGGAGAATTCCCTGGGCAATTTTCTGGGTATTTTCTAGGTTACTTCCTTATCACACTCTGGGTAAACTAGGTCAAAACACTTCCCTTATATAAACCTGAGTTTGTCAACATATAAAATAAAGGAGATGGGACAAGTTGTTCCCTGCTGTTTCTGCATGGAGTTCAACCTTACGAAAAGTCCATACGATTTCCCTCTCCTTCATTAGAGGCAGGAAGGCTTCGAAATCCCCAAACTCAGAAAAGCTGAGAAGTGTTGCATGTTGCTATAAGCAGTTAAAGAGGAGCAGGTGTGAAATATGGACAACTAGATTGATTAAGATGTGCTCAGAGTTGGGCAGCTTTTTATCCCTAAGAGCATAGGAAAAGAAAAAAAACCACCATCATCTGTAATTGTTTTTATTTAATCATCCTGCCTACTAAAGTAGAAATACCCTTACAAATCACAAGGTCTGAAGTCTCAAGAAGCATTGTAGGAACAAAGAGATTCCACCACCCACTGTGCTGAATCCCAGAGCCGGCTGCTCCTTCCTGAGATACTGCAGTACATCCCAGCCTTGTTGTCTGCCACTCTACACACACTGTTCATTTACCTGCACTGATCTTCTCAATCAAAAGCTGAGCATTTAAAACCACTGTAACCTCTGGGGGTCCTGCAACATCTATAGCGGGATCTGATAAAGGGAAAGCTACTGTGAGCAGACAATACAGGCACAGAGGTGGTCAAGTGTCTTTGAGTCTGAATGAATACATGTGGCTATCAGTTTGCCTTAATAAAAAGGGTTGGTCTACAGCACCACAGATAAGAAAGAAGTTTTGGTTTTTTTTGAAGAAAGTAGGCATTTTTTTATATAAGATATCTGCTAGCAACAGTGTTTTACTGCATTGTTAACACAGAGGGTGACATACACCAACTAACAGCACTTAAGACATGAGACTTCTTCAGAGAGCCTCTGTATTTCAGTGTCTGCATTAAATATGGCAATAAACGAGGAAACATTTCAGTGTATGTTATATTGCATCAGCACTCTCATACTATCTATAGTTTCCATCCTTTCTCATATAATAAGGTGCAGCAACCTGGATAGATTTTTTTTTACTTGAATGATTCCTTACTCCTTTAGTGTTTCTGAATTGGGGCATAATTTTGGCATCAGGTCTTTAAAAATGTATACACAGTCTTTCCAGGAGCAGAGATTATCAAATTAAACATTGTAATTTAGCAAGACTGCTACAGGGAGATGAAGGAGGAAAGGTGTTGTTAGAACAGTATTATCATGACTGTTGTTTCCTTTGGCTGCCTTCCACTCCCTCAGTGCTCCTTGCCTGGCTCCTCCTCCTCACAGTCCCACCTGTGAGCTATATATCTTGTGTTTCATGGCCCTGCACGAGCTCTCTCCACTTTACAATACCTTCACAAGTCATTATTATGACCTATATAGCCGGGCTCGGCACACGGGTTCAATAGTGCAAGTCCTTTGAACTGCATTCCTCAAGTCCACTTTTCATCCTATTATCAGATTGGTACTGAATAAAGGCCAGGTGGAAAATCCCAGTATGAAATGCACTCCCGTGGCTGTCATTGACAAAATGGCTATGATCAGGAAAGGGTTGGTAAGAGACCTTAACCATATACTGAACTATGTGAATTACTTGAGTTTAGTCTAATTGGAATGATTTCTGATATCTCAGGGTCAAAGTCTCGCTTTTCATAGGACTCCTATATTAATGACATATCACTAGCCAGACCCAGAACTAGTTACTTTGGGCAGAAAAACATTCAGCCAGTGACTTTGAGACACGATCTGGCTCCAGGTCTTAAAATGAGTACCATTTGCCACACTGTACAACTCTAGCAATTACACAGCTGAGGCTGGGGTTACAAGGCAACAAAGCTACTTGAAGACATCCCTCACTGCCTGTTGGGAAAAACCCCAACAAACTCAAACACACCAAAAAACCAACCATCTAATTTCTTGGCAGTTTTAAAGCTTCTTTGCTTGATTTCTTGCTACAGTAGAATGAAATAAAGTGCCATAGTGGTGGCCTTCAGCCACACCAGGTCCTTTAATGCACATGTGTGTCTTGTGCTGCTCTGCACAGAGCCTACAGGTATGTGCCTCCTGGAGCATCCCTGCGCGTACAGTCCCCAGTGGGGCTTTGCAAACTGCTCATGTAACTGTTGCATTAAATTACATTTAGCTTGAGCGATCAGTAGCTCATCAGTTGACTTCTGGCTCTGATTTCTAATAACTGGAAGCATCTGACACAATGAAAGCCCTTAGAGAAGGCACAGGGAAAGAAATAACTGTGCTAATTAAGCTATGCAAAGTGCCTTGGAGAAGAGTGCTCCACTTCAAGTATGCCCTGACATTTCTGACCCATTACAAGTAGCAGCATAAAAATTTCAAGAATTTAATGTGGAGTGTTTAATTGAGACACAGATAAAAAGAAATCAGTGTAATTTAAAACTGATTTCTTCCTTACAGCTTAGTAAATACCCTTAGCCACTAATGTGGCTAACTTTGATTGTACAGGAGGTAAATCATTCTCATAAGCATGATAGCAAACCATGCTGGCCTAGCACATTTATGATGAATTCTTTGCTTGTAGTGCAAGTGAAAATGCAGTAGTCCTATTGCCACGTCCTGCTTAGCACTTGAATACCATTTTTCTAATTTATTTCCATCATTTGAAGCTAAGGACACAGAGGAATGTTTTGAATCATATATATGAGGCATACTTTCTTCTGAGAGTGAACCTGTTAAAATGCAGCCCAATTAACATTACACTCAGCATCTTTTCCCTCCAAACTCCCCAGCTTTTGCAATACCCTCACAGGAAACATTTTGGTTAATCTGTTTTAAAACATGGTTAAGCTGAGGCTTGAAAAAAGTAAAGTTACCAAGCTCAAAATGCATGTTAGGTACAGATCTGGGGAGAGAAACTCTGGCCCAGATTCCCAGTTGTTTACTGGTATTCCTTTCCTTGCCTACATTTAGGAACAGATTATCTGGATGTCCCATTCAAATAAGAGGTATTGAATGGAAGACAACTCTTCTTCCTAGGTTTGGAAGCTGCTCCACCTCCCCACCAAAAATTTCTACTTGTTCTTCAAATGAAAATGTGTTTATTATTATTGGGTAGTAATTCCATCAGTAGACAAAATTCACCTTCCTATATTGTAAAATAGCTCTAATTTTTAATTTACCCCATAGCTGGCTACCTGGCATCTGTGTTTTCATCTGGACTCATGTCACCAAAGAGTGTCAGAGTGCTCCTTTTTATAGCTATAAAGAGGAGTTTGGAGTTCAGTCCAAGCTATGGATACTTGGGAATTTGGAGTTTAGTTCAGACTTATCACAGGTATCACTCTGGGATAATCTTTTGGCACTTCTCGATGTTGCTGAAGATTAAATGATTTGGTTGTGATTAATACAGGAGTGTTACTAATAAAAGGTCTTTTCATCCAGGTGGTTCTATTCAGTGTCAGAGAGACATGAATACTTGGATCAAGTGTCTCTAGACACATTTCTCAGTTATTCCTGTCAGTGTCAACACAGAGGACTGGATATGTAATCTCCTAAGAGTGCCTTGTGCCGGCAACTAGATTTAATTGATGTACCAGGGCAACATCTTGCTACTATTACTAGCTGAAAGAATTGGAGTGAAAGTGACTGATGATCCTGAGAAAAATCCAAATAAAGAAAATCTGCAGTTACAGCTTTTCTCCCCCTGACCTCCTTACCAGAGCAATATCCCGCAGAGAGAAATCTAGATCCCATTGAATGGGAGAAAGCTGACTGGGAAAGGCAGCAGCATTCCTTTGATGGCAGAGCCAGGGAAGAAAACTATCTAACTCTTCCACTGCAAAGTTGCCACTGGACTGAAACCAAAACAAGCATTCAGTTTGGTCACATATGAGACTGGCTTTTTAAATACTCATCTGGGCCTCCTATTCTTTCTCCCATTCTGGGTGTTGTGCCCTCATGCCTTCACTCCTCTCCCTGTGGCCACTTGGCTGGGCTTGGGGAATCTGTGCTCTGACTCCTGCAGCTCTGCATTTCCCAATGGGCTCATGTGCCAGTCTAAGCTGCCTTATAGGCTCATAAACTGAAAGAGGGTAGTTTTAGATTAGATATTAGGAAGAAATTCTTTACTGTGAAGGTTGTTAGCCCCTGGCACAGGTTGCCCAGAGAAGCTGTGGCTGCCCCATCCCTGGAAGTGTCCAAGGCCAGGCTGGACAGGGCTTGGAGCAACCTGGGATAGTGGAAGGTGTCCCTGCCCATGGCAGGGGGTGGAATGGAATGAGCTTTAAGGTTTGTTCCAATACAAGTCATCCTATGATTCTAAGAAGCTATTTATAGTGTTAATACAATAAGAAGCAAGAAAGATTATATTTCTATATTTCTGTTGCTTCACTTATATAAGGAGTAACGTAACTAGCTCTCTCTCCCTATCTCAGTCTTGTGCTAATAATAAAGTCCATGTGAGGAATACACAAATTTACAGCACGTGTGAAACCTGTATACGTAACTAGTCTCGAGCTAGAATAGTTTCCATGCTGCGTGTCTCCATATAGCCCATCTTTCTGGCACATGTGACCCAGAAATGTGTCATCAGAATGAATGTAGTCACTGGACTGATGAAAGGAATTCAAGGGAAACAGAAGCAACAATGCCGGTTCCAACCTCTGCTCAGCTTGTTGCTACTGCTCTTTGAAGAAGTTAGCAACACATGAGAAAGATGTCGTCATCCCAGCTTGGCCCTGGTTTTACCTTTCATACAGCAGGCTTTTATGTAAAGCCATATTTTCCCAGAGATTATTAAGAAAAAGGAACTAAAAATCCACAGCTGTCAGTTTTTAAAAGCAAATAATCACTCCCACACAATGGCTGAAAGGCAAACTTGTACCTAAAGACTTGCAACTGGCATCACTGACATTTTTCGTTGTCCAATCAAAATGTTAAAAATAAAAATAAACAGAGCCCTCAGAGCAAAATACACTGGATTTTAACATTCTTTCACAATTCATAACCAAACCTCTGGTCAGCAACATGGAGCAAGAAAGACATTTGATTATAAGTCATGGCTTCAATCTGAGAGTCTCACTGGCATTTCCTGCAAAAATTTCCAAATTAAATGGATGTCCAAATTAGAGACATTCAAACTAAAGATGAAACATCACAAATAAACTATTTTGTCTAGAATAAATAAAATCAAACCAGTCAAGTGCTCAGGAAGATAATTGATACAACATTGTTCTCTTGGGCATCTTCTCTAGTGATTAACCCAGTGTGTTTTAAAAGCCTAAAACAAATGTCTTCAACTAGTGGACAAGTTATTCTAGTCCTCTGGGCATGAACTGTCCTAATCTTTGCTCTCCAGGTCTCCCCACAGCCACATCCTTCTAATGCCTCGCTTTCTCCTTCCAGTCTCCAGCTGGTGACTCACTATTTAATCAGTGCAGCCATCAGAGTATTCACCTACCAAATCAGAGCAACCCTTGATCTCGCTTCCGTGACCTTCACTGTGACTATTCCCAACTTTGGTTTATTACTTCTGCTCATTGCACCAAATCTAAACTTAGGCTGTCAGCACTTCAGGGCAAAGCTCCCACCACGTGTGGCACGAAGCCCCACCCTCCATCGCAGTCTCTGCACACCCTTATGTAAGGTCATAACCATCTTAACCGCCCAAAGGGATGAAGGAAAGGACCACAGTCCTCAGGCCAAATTAGGTTTGAAACCAAGGTTAAAACTTCCACTGGCATCAACAGTGCTGGATAAAGCAGGAAGGGGCTAATCCTATAGGCAATGCTAAGTGCCTCTTGAGGGGTCTGTGTCTTCTCTGTGGTGAGGGCTTCCATCTTGCAGATTTAAGTCCTAAAGCCAACAAACAATTTTGGTGAGAATCGTGAAACTCCTCCACCGACACTCATTAGAAAGTTACCTGCCAAGAAGGACACAAGGCATTAAGGAGTCTGGAGATGTAGGGGTCGTCACCAGAGTATATTTTATCTTTCTTCTCTGTATTTTCTTCAGAAACAATAAAGGAGACAGAAGATAAAAAGTGAGATTATGTCACAGCAGAGGAATGTCTCTACTCATAGGAAGATAAGCTTCTTCTACTGAAATCAAGTTATCTTCAAAAGATGACTATAAGCTGCACTGCCATGCACTCTACAGAGTTTTTTATAGTCTCTCCACTTCCTCAGCAATATTGCCCTTGCATTTTATGAAAAAGCCCTACATTATATATTACATTTTATAGCTCAGCTGATCTTAAGGTACCTTCCATGTCTAGTTACTAATTGGAGTAAGGAAGGACATCAAAGTAAGTGGCAGCATTTTTGATTATGTTGGACTGGCAATGGATACTTTGACAAGGAAAACAGTCAAATCATGCCCCAGACATCACGTTCAGTTATCTGTAGGTGGATTACCTGGGCCATTGGTTGACCCACTCTCTTTCCCCTATGCCTCTGGCTGCATGACTGCCAGGACAGACTCTCACTTACTTAGTTTCCTGGTGCCTAAGGTTATTCCTGGCTCTAAGAAGATGCACTTCCTGCATATTAAAAGATGAACACACTGACTAGTCACTGTCCCACTGGCACATGTTTTGCATTAGCTGTGGGTTATCTTCCCCCTCCCTCTTCCTGCCCTTCTTCATTATCTGGATAACTGGCTGCAGACCATCTCTGAAGGAGTAGGTTTGGTAGTCATCACAGGGGCATATTGTGAAAGAAGGAACTCAACCATACTAATATTTTAATTATAAGAACAGAAAGGCCACATAACACACAGTTTCTGCCTTCCAGACCCCTTGTATTTCAGATCTCATTCTGCATCCAGCAGTCAGTGCTAACACTTCTGCACAGGCCAGGCTCCCTCCTCTGCACAGCTCATCAGCCCACGGTTTGTCTGGAGAAAATCTGCACTTCAAACATGGATTTGGGTGAAGTTTGATGATACAGAAATGTATCAAAGCAGCAGTCTGCAGAAAAGCACAGTATGGGCAGCAGTGACCTTCAGTTCTCTTTGCAAAGACATCCTGCTGCAAAGGTGCTCTATTTGTGTTTATGTTGATAAGCAACAGAAGAGACTCCAAGGCGCTGACACTTTTTGGGCTCCACAGCAGCAGGAACTCCTTGCTCAGTGGGGTGGAGCTGGGAGCCTCAGGCTGAAAAATCTGTCTGGTCACTATCCAGACCGCAAGGATTTCAAAACATATGGTACCCATGGGCTGGATCTACCCACTTGCAACACATTGCTTTCCCTGTGCCATGTACTCCTTCCAAAAATCCCACAATTGCTTTTATTGCGACTTAGCTCAGCTCTCTCCTCTGCAAATACACGGTTGTGAAAACACGAACTTTTGGACCATATTTGAAATAATGATTCTATTCATAGTTTCCAAACTCTCCTTTAACTATAGTCCAGGGTGTCAGCAAAAGAGGTACATCCAACTGAGGTGCACAAAGTCTTCCACAGTGCATTCATAGGTATGCAGAGAGAATTAGCACACACAGCTCAGGACACAGAATCTGACTCAGAGATACCTAGGAAAAGTATGAAGCATCAGGAACATCTCAGACTGGAGGAATTAGCCTATTTTATTGGAACTGAACAAGGATCTCAGCCCATGCAGGCAAAACGAATAACAGAAGTCAGCACATTTTTGCATTATTTATCCAATAACATAAACAGATATCACATTTCTTCTTAGCTATACTGTACTTTATGAAAGATGGAAGAAGCAAGGCTTATAGGCATTTGGGAATAACATGAGGTGACGAGCTGGTAGAAAATGTACATCTAAGAATTCTTAGCTTACAGCAGATCTGTCCTTCCTGTCCTAGATTCTACTTTTCTGATTCTAGTAAAGTTGTTCCCTCTGTTATGCTGTTATTTACCCCAGATTTGCCTATTTACTGCACTATTAACAGTCAGATATCCAAGGGGTTATACTTTTCATCCTACTGGATACCGTCACTGTGAGCTTCCAAATATCCCCTTTATCAGCTACCACACATTCAGTTTGTGACTGTGACTTCTCTGAAATATCTAGTGATATAAATTCTTGGAACACGGGGCAGGGGAGCCTTACGCCATACATATGGGGGCATGGCTACGCACAGATAATACATGTCAGCTTCAGGAGACTTGTAATGGCAAGCATTTTCATTGCTTTCATTATCTCAGTGCCTATATATGGGATGTTACTGGAAATCATGGGAATTCCTGAAGGTCAGCCCTGCTTATAAACATGTGTAAGAGTTTCACTTTCTGATTGCTGGAAACTAAAAGCAAGGCACTTCTCAGTAAATTTTTGCTCTACAAAAAATTTATGTCCATGGAAATAATCTTCTCAACTTCTGCTAATTGACAACTGCAACACTCAGCCATGTCTCTCCTTTACTAAGGTACCTTCCTGGCATGAAGGTATGAAATGTTCTAAGTTTCATTATTTATTGTGACATTGTCGTCAAAACCGAAGAATAGCTAAATGAACTGATAATAATTAAGTGCACTCAGCTGCATTTTCTCTGAGCATTCCTGCATGCTTTGAGTGTGGGAGAAATGACTCATTCTTTGTGAGGAGAATGCAGTATAAATTCTGCTAATTATTTGTGCTGAGAGTGGTATCTACAATTCATTTATTATATGAAAGTTAGAGGGCTCTGGCACTTCTTCAGTAATAATTAATTTTGCAGCTGGCTAAGCTACAGACACTGTGCAAGATCTTGAGAAATCATATTTCAGATTGGGTAGAAATACTTTAAATATATTTTAATTCAACATACTGTTAGTACTTCTTCTTCGAACATACTCCCCTGAAAAATGAAACAATCTCAGCAAATCCAGCAGGACAAAAAAGGAAGCCTTTCAGCTGCAGCTAGAATTCAGAAATAGA
This sequence comes from Acropternis orthonyx, assembly GCA_035583155.1. Classification (NCBI taxonomy): domain Eukaryota; kingdom Metazoa; phylum Chordata; class Aves; order Passeriformes; family Rhinocryptidae; genus Acropternis; species Acropternis orthonyx. Next base: position 10,056,098 of record JAWWEU010000023.1, read on the forward strand.
TATTATGCAGCACCTAGAGACACTGTGCGTTGTTAAGGGATTCTTGGAAGGAATGGAGGACTGGAAGTGACTCCCTTGCCATTTATCAATCCCCTATTACTAAAGGCCACATTCCAGGATAACTCTCAGAACTAGCTAACAGGTTGTTAATTAGTAGTCACTATTATATAAATTAGAAACAAGGGAATTACAATACACTAGAAACCAAGGCACACGTTAGAACCCACCCAGACCCCTTCAGAAATGGTCTCTGTGTAGAGAACACTGCCCATGCCTGGATCTGCCACGAGCCTGCCCAGTTCCACAGCAGAGAGCTCTATAAGCAGCAGTATGTGTTTGTGTAAAGCAAGGAAAGATGGCAAAATCCACGGAAGAAGACAGGAGATGAGGAAAGCAACAAATGAGATGACGCAAATTACATCAGGCTTGAAAGAACTTGTCAAATCCTTATCCTGCTCTAGATTAGTTGCTGTAGTTAACTGAGCTGATCCACCTTTCTGATAAACCAAATCCCGTTTAATTTCAGTGCCATTTGTACCAGGCTTATGTGGGTATCTGGCTGTCCTTAGGATATACATTAGGAAACTAATGGAAAGCACCCGATAGCATCAGCCAGATAAGATAGCTGATGTTCCCTCTAAAGTCTAAAATGTTGCAAAAATACGAAATAGTATTTTAGGCTGAGATGACTCAGAAGTCAGCATCAACTTGCCAACTTGGAAGGCCCAAGGATATTTGCTTCAAATAGTATCTTGGTAACAAATTCGTATGTCACACTCACGTACCCAAATCCATACATAATAAGATTAAAGGTCACAGCTCCTTAGGAGAAATCCTGTTAATATTGAAATACAAAGAGACTCTACTGTCTACAAACAGAAAACTTATAATCCAAAGGCACTTCATTAAGTGAATTGATCTGTTTCTACAGCTCTGCTCTGCAACAGCCTCTGGCAAGAAGAGCCCATTATTTGTTTGTTTGTTTGTTTTCTTGGGTTTTTTGTGTTTTGGTTTGGGTTTTTTTAATCTGGCATTTTTGTCATGCCTGACTTTCAACAGGAAACATTACAATTTGGGTAAAGCACTTATTCTGAAGACTTCAAGATTTTTAACAGGCTGAAAATAGTTATCTTTTGTTTGGTTTTTTTTGTTTGTTTGTTTTTTGTTTTGTTTTGTTTTGTTTTTCCCAGGATGAGTTCCCTTTGGTATCTAGGAGCTCCATTAGGAGGACAGGAACGAGCCCTTACATTATGTACCAACAACTGACTTGTGAACCTGGTAACAGTTTATTTTAAGGGTGCCATCACAGAGATGAGCTCTATGATCAGCAGTAACAGGAAGAATTAAGAACAGGAGTAGTCAGACTTGCATGCGAGAATTGAAAATTCCTGCCAGTCCTTGAGAAAAACTTCCTTGCAAAGAGATAGTTACAGGTATTGTCAAGGAAAGAAACCCAAACAAACCTACGAAGAGAGGTACGTTGGAGATCAGGTGTACCTAAAGAGATGGACTGGGTCAGCCAATCCCTTGAGTCATGACACAGGCTGGCCATGAAGATCCTGTGACATGCCCCTAGGCCCTTTCTTTGCCTTGTGTGGTCACTAGTCACATATGAAAACCATGAAAATTCTGAGCATCATGATGAGATTTGTACTTTTTTTTTCCCCCATGGGTTATTTTGCAGACTGGAAAAAGATATTTGGGGAAAAATGTTTTGGAAACTGAAGTCACATGCTTTGATGTAAAAAAATGAGCCTGCCTGAAATGATATATTCTGAGCTCAGCATTAAACAGACCTTACAGTTTCTTAAAAGAAAACATAGTATGCTTTGGAAATTAAATGAACTTCCACATGACTGGAGCAGAAACCTCACACTTGATTTCTGTGACTTTGACATGAAATACAGAAACCTTTGATTTCGAGCTCAGCATGTTTCAATAGATTCCAAATGGCCTTAAGGGCAGCTCCAAAACTAAAGGTAATTATGAAAATAAAACCTTGAATTTCTCAAACAAACCAAAGGTTTGATTTAAACCCTGAAAAGAAACTTGTGGAGACTGGGCAATGTCGGATCACCAGAACTGGATATATAGGCTGGTTCCACACCAATCTGTTCACAGACGTGCTTCAGATATGACCAATCTCTATAGCTGGTACTTGAGAGACGCGCATGTAAAAGCCTTGACTGAGTCTTTCCTACAAATTCAGCCTGGACCATCTTGCTAAATTAGGTACCTTCAAGAGCAAAGCTCCCGGGGCCCTCGACACAGAGACCTTAAGATTAGGCATCACTTGCTTGGCCAGTTGCTATTTGAAGTTGTGTGTGCTCAGCATAAATTCATTTAGTCATAAAAACATTCACAAAGTCTTTATCTTGCTAGAAACAATCATCAGCAGAGAGTTTCCTTGCACAGAAGTCCCTAGGTCTGCCTTGCCAGTTGGTTTAAGGCTTAGGAAACCTCACCTCTCCTTGCTCTCAGGGTCTCACGCCGTCTCCTGACCTCCTCTCTCTCTCTCAAGCATTTATGCCTCAGGGTCAGTATCTCAGTCCCTGCAATAGTAATTGGGGTAGGCAGGCAACTTGGTTCTGCCTTGTGGCCAGCACTGGCTCACAGCACTTGGTTCAGCCCTGAACAGGACCAGTCCCTCCATCTGAGCCTAAAAGACAGCACCCAGGAAACCCAGCAGCTGCAGATGGTTACAAAAACCTCCCCGTCGGTGAATACCTCTCAACACAACACTATTAAACAAATATCAGACAGTGATATTGACTTTACCTCTGCGTTGTACCTAGCACGTAGCCACAGCTAAGTATTGCACCACACAGACCTAATGTTTGCTTTTCAATGATGGTCTGTGCTGACTTATCCACTTTCAGGCCTATTTCTCACCCCTGACTTGAACCTGTGCTATTGCTATATTCCCCACTACTTGCCAACAATCTATTGTTTGTCTCCTCCACACCCTGGGATTGTTTAAGGTATCCATTTTGTGGTGTTGATGCTCCTCTTGTATTGAAGCTAGCTTAGCACTAAAAACAAAAAAAAAAATTACTAAAACATAAAATGCTTTTCTTAATAATGAAAAGATGCAAAATGAGTAATGTCAGCTACATTAATTTGCTGGTCTGTTCCACTTTCTTTCAGACTATGAGTATTATAAAGTAAACCACCCAAGTTCCAAACAACAGAGATTTACTCTCAACACATGTAAATTCAGGAGTAGCTTAAATAGTTTTTGAAACACAAGGACAGTGAAGGAGGCCATTTGGAGGCTCACTTACCTCAAGGCAATAACCTTATTCGGCGTATATATTAGCTGTACAGACCTTACTCTGGCCACACATTAAGTCCACCAAAACCTGGGTTAGCTTCCCCACCAAGGTACCCAGTTCAGCACCAGGGGCTTCTCACAGAGGAGGAGCACAAGCATGTCCCTCAAACTTCTTCAGGGAGGAGAATCTGACCTTCCAAGATGGACTACAAAACTTCAGTACAACTTTAAAAAGCCTCCATTCTCTTCCCACTGAAGCTGATGAATCTTACTTTTTGTATGGCAGATCCTGTTTCCCACAGACCTGCCTCTCCTCCCCTTCTCCTTGTCCCACATCCTTCCCTCCAGAGCTCTCCTTGCTCCCATCTCCCTAATCATCTTGGGCTCATGTCCAGAGATCTACTTTTAAAAATAAATCAGCATGCTATAAACTGGCTCATCTTGTCAGCTTTATAACTCATTAGTTACAGTTTCCAAGGCAGGAGAGGGGAAAAAGGGTATTCCAAGGGGAGCCCCTTGACATGACCATTCATCTGCCTACATCAGCAGTTCCCAAGCTTGTTGGCTCACAACCTCATTTCCGGGCTCATGACCTCTCTTCCATCAATGCTCCTCGGGGTTGCGACCCTGACTTTAGAAACTTCTTGTCTGGATCAGTCAAAAGTGACGCCTCAAGAATAATTTTCCAGCTGGTGCCATGCTTGTTTAGGCTCCTGAGTGGCGTGATTACCCTGGAGTTCAGGTTCAAACCTGTCTTTTTGCTTGTTTGTAAGTCTGGAAAGAATTTCTGGGTGTCACTCAGACAGTAGACAGCAAACTCTAACTTTTGACTGTTCTGGTTAGAGACAATATATCCCAGCTGTCCTGGTATGGCTTTAAGCCCTTGGCTGCAAATTTCAGCCATGTCTGGAAGAAGCAAGGATTTTGCTCCTCTGCAGAGCCTGCAAAATCATTGTTTTCTCTGCTTGCCTGTCATGCTCGGTCAGGTATAACAGTTACCTTGCCCAAATCACTCCTTATGCAGTAATATGATTTCATCCCCCACCCTGTGCATCCTCACTGCTGCACACGTGTATGGTTGGTTGAACTCTCACAGCTGTTTTTCTGCACATTAGTTTGTCTTTCTCATTATGGTCATTGAGACTGTGTGGTTAGTGAAAATTTTAATATTCAGATTTCTAAATCTACCTTGTCATCCTTGCTCCCTGGTAAAAGGGCCGTGGGAAGGTAAAAAAGCAAAAGAAAAGTGGTTTGAAGAGATCTTGAAAACACCACTAAAAATGCTTAAACTGTCAGAAAATTTGCAGTTTGAATGTGCTACAGCTAGTCCTGCTTTGGAATTTCCCTAGAATTAAAATAATTAGCAATTTCTCAACTACCTGTTTCTCCTATTTTCACACCATATCCCTACTCAGCCTGCATGTCTCTGGTGGTTCTACTCCTGCATTACAGATCAGTTGTTTAGCTTCCCTGCCCACAGAGTCCCTCTCACCTGGTACAGTCTTACTCTAAGCCTAAAGCAGTTGTTTGACTTTCTCTTTGACCTCGGTGTATTTCAATGTTACTGTTTTTCAATTTAAATAGCCAAGAGATATCTGCCTAGACACACCAGGCTGGAATTTGGGGAATGTAAAGTGGAAGCTTAGCAGTAGCAGCAGCACCTGGGAGCAGCCAGCCTTCATACCTGCCTTGGGAAAACATAACATATAAATCTTGAGTCAAAGGGAAAACAGTTAATACTCAGTTAATATTGTGTATTAACCAGAGGAATATTAACTAAGGGAAACCAGTAAATTAAGTGCATGAAAGGACACCCCACCATCCATGTAGTTGAGAGGGAACAAATTATTCAAGATCAGTAGACAAGGGAAAAAGAAGGACGATTGGGGTCTGACTTTTCACCACTTGGGCACACGTGAGTACACAAGGCACTTGGGTACAACCCCTTTTTGCAATTATTCTTTCTCTGTATGAGGTGTAAGCATCTGACTTTGGTTGCTGCCAATAAAAGAGATTCAGCTGAAAATGTTTCAGCATGAAAGGCAACCACTGAAGTCAAAATCAGGGCTTCTCTTTCCCTCAAATATGAGGGCAAAGTCCCACGGCCTGGCAGTGCAGGCCGGCAGATGAGGATAATGAAGTTGTGCTTCGTTAGAATGAAACCTGGTGAGCACCAGAGCACATCACCAGCATGGAGAAGTTCCTGTCTGAGCCAGTAATGATTTGCATGAGACCATCACTTCTGTGTCACTCTACTGCACTTTCAGAAGGGTTGCAGATCCCTACTGAATTGCAAATAGCTTTCTCTTTCTTCCTGTCTTTTATTGACACACTGTCCTTATAAGAGTGCACTGAGGTCACCTTTGCTTTCTCTTGTGCCATTGTGAAATGGAAAACTGGTGGACATGTGAAAGTGATGGGCTTAAGAAGCTGGTGTGGTTATTGCTACTGAGTTGAGCATACCTGAAAAATCTCTGCTTGATACTTCTCCTATTTCAGCCAGGGGAATTCACATGGGTAGGAGACTTCAGGTTTGTGGGGAATTGTCTGGCTGTGGTTGGATTTTTTTCTTCTTTTTCTTTTTCTGTTTTAATATATATATTTGGATTTGCTTCAACTAGGATGGAACTAAAGATTTTGCCAGAGAGGATAGAACATTGGACTGATCCCAAATCTGCAGATATGAATCCAACCTCATGGTTAGAAAACGTGCACCTTCATGAATAATGTTCTACGTAAAGGAAAAACTGTACTGTTGAATGTAAAAGGAATACTAAAATGAAAATAATCTTCTTCATCCTGTTAATGTACATTAGAGAAGGATTGGTAGTCTGCATGGGCTAGATGGAATTTAGTTAAAAAAGAAAAAAAACAGAACAAAACAAAACAAGCAGATGGACGACTGAGAATATTTTGACCAGTATAGGAGATAAACTCTCCTTTTGAAGAGAAGGGCTATTATCAAAGGTTCATGCTGAAAAACTAATTAGAACACAACCACTGTAGCTACATGGCATCTGTATAATCAGATCAGACTTCCATTTGATTTATCAAATGCACAGAGGCTCTTGTTTCAGGGGTGTATAGAAGCACACTTTGAAGTGCATATTTCATATCTGGATGAAATGCTCATGTACAGGTGCAGAATTTGTAAAACATCCAACAAAATACAAAGGGCCCTTTTAAGAGAGAGAATCCCCCAGCTTGGAACAGACTTTCTTCTCTTTAAGACTGCAAGACCATTCAGCTAATACTTGGGCTCTTCTTGCTGGTCCAAAGAAACCAAACAGCACATGGAAGTACTGGAAGGTCACAGATTCAATCTTGTCAAAGATGCAGTCAGGATTTTTTCCTAGTAGCACGGCCATGTGCTCTATTGATCCATCAGAATATGACACTGGAAAATAATTTTAAGAAAAAGTGGATGTCAAAGGGTAAGGGAGCGGAGTTCAGCTGCATCTCCATCCTAGCTTTCAAAGACATGTATAATCACAGTGGTTCATGTCATTAAACATCCATGAGCCTCTCCTACCACTGCCAACACAGACAAGACTCCAGCAGGTATCATCAATGTGTGTATTTTAGACTTGAGGGTACCAGAAAGCCTACCCTAAACATGCATAATTTAGAGAAGGGAGGTTTGTTGGGGAGGTTTGTAAAAGACGAAAGTGCCTTTAAAGAAAGAGAAACCTTGCAAGTAATCACATAACAGTTGCAGAGCCAGGGATGAAGAGAAAGTCTAAAGTGAACTCTGCTGGCCACTCTGACAGCCTTCCCAGGGAGCTGAATGGGGAGAGTTGAGCTGGCACATCTTGTTAAGGCTCCCACTGCCAAGGACTGTACATGGAATGACGTTGGGGGACCCAATCTGCTCAATTTATTACAGGAAAGATAATCATGTTTGTTCATTTTACTCATATATCAGTTCTGAGTGTGTGCCCATTAACCATATAAACTGTAGAGAGGGGGAAATAACCAGTGGTGACAAAATTCTGCAAAGTGGCAAGGGAATTCACTAAAAATCTGTAATTCTGAGTAAGAATGACTGTCAGAAAGTTCACAGGGTTTCTCATGTGGTCCTATATGTGTCAAAGGGAAAGGATCTAGATGAGATCTCACTTGTTAAACTGAAAAATCCACATAGTCCTTGAAAGGAGATGAACTCTTTGAAATAGCAAGAATGCAAAGGAAATAATTCACCACAGTTTGTTGCTTCTTGCCCTTCATTACCATATTATTCCCTAAACCAGCCCAGCAGAAAGCAGAGACATGGAAAATGAGTGCAAGTAGGTATTGCCATGAGAGTAGCAAGCCTTACTCCACCAATTCTCAAAGTAAGAAGCTTAACTGTACTATATGATAGTTCAAAAAAAAAAAAAATCTCATCTGGGGCATCAAAATCTTCAATCCCAAAGATAGAAACATTTTATCTGCATCTGAGAAATTACAATGATTCTACAAACTTGGAGACTGATGGAATTAAGACAGCTTTCTTTGAAGGTGCTGAAAGGCAGGAATACCAAAACAAGATCAGGGAATTTGAATCTGGTAGTGCACAAGGCTGTATGAATCAACAGAACAACCCAGTGATGCTGAGGGCAAACAGACGAGGGGAGGGGGAAAAGAAAGACCACAGGCCAAGGGTATTTGAACCTGTATCATATCTACATTCAGTGTAGCATTATCCATGTGTCACACACAAAAGCAGAACCTGTGTAGCCTTAAGGAATGCTGCACTACTGCCTTATGACAAGACGTTCACTCACGAGATGGGTGCTTCTCTAAATTAAGTGCTTTCTAGTACCAGATAGTCTTTCAGACTTGCTTTTTTTAGTGAACGCTTTTTTAAATAGCTTGCTGTCCACTGACTTGGAGTCACATGCTTGTGCCTTTGATCATTCAAAGAGTATTTCACAAATTCTTTGGGAAAATACTCAGACCTGCCTAGATAAATAACAGAGAGCTATGCCTGTCACAAATTCCCTTCTCAGGCTGGAACTAGCTGAAAGACAGGGGGAGATGTTTCCACAGTCAGCACCAGAGCTAAGACTAAGGAGTGAAAGGTGCTCACCTGTAAGTTTGAGCTCCAAGGCTATTGCTAACAAGCAGAACAATCAGTATAAATGGTCAGTGGACTGAGACAAGTAAAGACATTTACCACATGAGGGTGCAGAATAGAAAAGAAAGGCTGGGATTACATCTAGTCAGCTCCTCTTAGTTCAAGAAATGCATGTCTGCAGAAGAAGTCACAAAGACTGGTTTGACCATACAGACAGGAACAGGCAGAGCTAAACTCAAGAGGATGGCAGAGACTGTTGGGCAGGCTCAGTCACTGCTCAGGAAGACCAGCAAGGACTTCCCTTGCCCTGGTAGTGCTGGGTGTGTGAAAGGAGCTCGCAGCAATGGGATTTGAGAGAGCTGCATTGGTATGCTTTTAGATGTTGTACTTTACTAGTTTTCAGATTTATGTGTCACTGCTCTGTGAAAATCAGTATATCTGCAGAAAGGCAGTTCCCTGTTCCCACCTACCCTAGTTGCATGTGCATAGCAAGGACAGGAAAAGGGGCACAGCAGTTTTAGAGGGATGAAGTGATTTTGGGGTCTTTGCAGGTCCTTTCCTGTTCTCTGGCATGAACCGGAGCACTTGAAGACAGCTCTAAGGCTGTGTTCGGTTTCCCAGTGTCTGCAATGGGCCCTGCGCTGCAGTGCATTTCAGCACGGCTCTTTTGCAGTGTCCCTGTGCAGTGATTCGTGAGCTGGAAGGAGTATACAAAGTGAGTTGTTCTTGCCTCTCCTGCCCCCTTTCTACAGCCTGTGAAAGTGGCCAGGACAGCATATGGGAGGATAAGTGCAAGTAGGAGAGAAGTCCTGCCCCAAAAGTGGTTGAGAAGTTTGTTAAATAAGCTGTGTGGTAAAGCTGATGCATTAAATCTAGAAATTCTTACAGAATGGGTCATCCTTGGAAGGAAACTACACATCTTCAGTTATGTGCAAGATCACCACAGACCCCAAGCAAGCACTCCAGAAGGCACCAGGAATTCACTAGTATGAATGAAATCTGCTCCTCAGTTGGATCCTGCAATCCACTGCACAGCAAGTTGCCACAGAACTGAACCCCAAAATGCTCAGTCAGGGCTGATCATGCAGCCACCTGCCATGTACCACTGAGGCCCGTCTACTTCACCTCCTCCACCCCAGGCATCGCTCTGTAGGTGGCCTAACTGATTTTCTTAGGTGTACCTGGTGGACTGAAAAGAAGATTTGGAGACCCTGAATGAGACCACAAAACTGCACTGAAGTTGAAGGGCACAAGTGCAAGGCGCAAGCAGCCATTCTCCTTGATGTCCAAATGTGAGAGATAATGCAGCAGAGGGCAGCGAGTTTTTTTATGCATGACCAGAAGCTGCTGTAAAATTCCTGGCGGAAACATGAGATCTATTATATTTATCACAAATTTGCTAAGTAAGGTTAATACCCTGGCATTGACCCTGCCTTGTATGCCCTTAGTAACGCTGTTACGCTTTGTCCTGTTAAGATTTTACAGCACAAGAGATAACACATGGTCGATAACCCATTATAAACAGGTACTTTTCTTCTTCTCCCCTTCGCCACAGCCCTGATCCTGTTGTAGCAGAGAAGATAACGCTTCAGCCAGAGAATTTGGCTCCAATGTCAGCCTATAACCAGTGTACCGCTAAAGAAAAAGAGACCCATCAGGCATTGTGGTCTTTATCCTGGCTGTTGAATAGCCTGCATGAATATCACATTATCATAAATCATTCAATTGCTGAAAGTCATCTTACCGTCAGAAGGAGCTAAATAGCAACCATTTCTCAATCCTTATGTACATCCACTTACAGCAGCTGAGCTGTGGGAGTATATAGACCTATTTTTCAGCTAGCATGATAATCAACCCATCCCTCATTTAAGTGTGAATTCATTTGCCTTGGTATTAGTCCCATATAACAGTACCAGAAATTGATATGTAATCTCCAATTCAAAGTAAGATTAAGCTGCAGGCACTAAACTCCCTGATTCATTAAAACACATATAAAGTCCCCAGCAAGATTCTCATCTTGGTGTGAATCTGAGCACACTGAATTAAATTTAAAAGCCACTATTTTAGAACTAGTGTTTCTCAGCAGCCCCAGCGTAGCCATAAAAATCAGAATCTGTCCTTAATATCTCTGCACACTGGTACTGTGCAGAACTAGCTCCAGACTATTTATAGCTCACACTATATATACACACTGCAGCTTCCAAAGGAATATTTTATCTTTTGTGAGGACAATGCCTTCAGTAATGTAAAAAGGCAAAGTTTTTCTAAAAAAAAAAAAAAAAGTCTGCTCAAACCCTTAACCTGGAAGAGTGGCCCTGCACTGCCAATCAGATAATAAGCTTAATTCTTACATCACACTTTATTTGTAGCTCACTGTGTAGTTAATGTTTGCAGCTTATCTAACAGGAGAAATGTGAAACCAGAGTTTTAGAACAATAGAAACAAGGCTGTCACCAGCAGGCTGCCAATGAATCATGTCCCTGCAGTCAAGTTCTCCCAGAAGGTCATTTGTAACAGAAATACATCCTTGCCTGAGCTGGCAAAATGCTGAAAAGAGTTTCTCTGTTTTATCCTAATAAAACATCGAGCAGATCAATTACCAGAACAACTTCACTTGGTAGTATTTTTAAGTTCTGTTGACTACAATGCTTAATAGCAAAGGTTACCAAGTGAGGTCTGCTTGCCTCTGTCAGGGATTCTGGAGGTGGTTTTACCTTCAGCCTAAATTCTAGGTATTTAAAAAACCAACCTTTTGCAAACTGTAAGGTAAAATTGTTTTAATGCTCTCTTTCACATTTTCAAAACCACAAAAATAACCCCAAAAAAACTTTAAACACTACATAAGCTGTATCATAAATATAAAAGCTGGTTTTGCTCATACAGAATTATTTTAAAGTAGCTGCTCTGTCTGCAGCTTAAGAAATAAAAAACAAACAAACAAAAAAAATCACTTCTGCTGCACTTGCAAAAGAGCTCCAGATTTTCCACAGAAGGAAAACATGATGGGGGAGCTATTCTTTTAAGAAGAATGTCATTGGCACAAACAGCTGGCACTTGGTGCTACATTATTTTACATGTGCAGTGCTCGTGTGTTTTAACAGATAAGGAAGCAATATCTCATTTGCAATTCAGGTGAGGAACAGCAGCAGCTCTACAGCACCACTGGCCTCTGGGCCACGTTTCTTATCATATCAGAAACATCTGTCACAGTGCAAAGGAGTAAATTACAAAAGTGCATCAAATAAACAGTTCCAGGATGAGACAGCACTCTGCAAGGAAACCAGAAATCCAGCCTCCCCCTATAAATGCTGGGATGGTCTGCCCCATATTCACCAGTTGGGATGAGTGCAAGGACTGTGAGGGGGAAGGGGCAGAAAAAGAGAGAGACCTTGGAAGAGTAATGATTATAAATTATCCTTTCTCTAGGAGCCAACTGTGCCTGAGAATGGGCTTGCTCACAAGGGTCTGGTGGTTCACATGCAGACACGCTGCAAAACGATTTTCACATTGCTCCCCACTCCTCCAGCTGCAAACAAACCTGACTGTTCATCCCAGCCTTTGTGGTCCAGAGGACTTTACTCAAGGAAATACCCATGGGCTGGGGCAGGAAGGATGCACGGAGAGGTGGCCAGCATGGGGGTGACCACCAGAAGCGGTCTTGCAGGGGCTCCACTCACAGAGATGGAAATGAATCCATTTTAAGGGCAGCTGAGGATGAGACGGCAGGAGCTTCCAGGGAAGGCAAGGTGTGCATTTAGTCCAAGCTGAGGGGAAAAACAGGGTGGGCTGAAAACTGCTCACGCACCCATGTTCATCCCTGCTGTAATGCTGCACATGGCACAAATTTAGAACACAATGATTTGTAATATGGGCCCTGTTTGTTTCTTGTGTTGTTCTCCAGGGCTGGGTCTAATACATGGGCATTTTTGTGCAGGGACAAAGACAACTCAAGGTGACTTCAAAATTCCTCCTGCCTAGAAGTGCCTCTGTAACTCCGAAAGCAGGCAGCTGGATTGAGACCCTCATCTGTGTCACACTGAGTGACTGCTTCCTGCTGTGCCTTTGAGTTTTTATTAAAAAATACAGGAGAAATACGACTGTGTCTTTAGCCCTTGCTGAGAAACCCCTCCAAACTTCAGCTGATGCACAGGGGAAAAATATGAACAGACCCTGTACTGGGGTTATTGCTCCTTTAGCCTCTGCACAGTCACACGCTGCCTTTTCTGTCCCATCAAAGACCCCTTTGGTGAGCTTCATGGATGCCGTACATCCAATTGGGGATGAAATGTGAAACATCACCTTTTTTATCCCCCAAGGAGTACTCAAACCAGGCACGCAGCTTAAGAAAAGTAGATGAAAATACCTATTTTCACTTTGCTTCTAATCTCAAAACATATCTTCTTAAATATGCATACATCAGCAGAAACAGCAGGTAAGGGCTCCCATTCTAAAACAAACAGAAACATGCACTTTGAGCCCTCATATGAAATGGCAGTAAAAGCCCAACCCAATAATTATTTTCCTTGATTTTCAGCCAGACGAGGCACAAGACAAATAAGTCATCAAGGACAAATAAAAGGAGGTTCATTCATCGCATTTAGGGCTGGAATCTTTAATGGTCACCAAATGAACTAAGATAACTAAGTAACCATTGTAAATATTAATCTTTAAAGGAAAACAATACTCCCAACAACAGGAAACCTGATAAGACATTGGATGTGGCCATCAGTGTTATGGAGTCTCTCTAATTTCCTTAGTTTTTTCTTTTGCCTGTAGAGGGATCAGGAAGGGGACCATATGGTATCTCTCAAAGGAAGTAAATTAACATTATTAATAGCTAATGTGGGAGAGGTGAAACAGTTATTGTTCGTTCTGGTTGTTATTGTGCTTTTGCTGGGGGGGGGGGGGGGAAGCCTGCCTGCTAGTGAGTTTAAGCACTCAAGCCAAATTCAAAATCTTGTATTTATAAACACAGATCTGATAACAGTTGCCTAAGCATCCATGATGCTTTGCCAGCGCACGCACATCAGGCTGATCTGAAGGGCCTGCATCTTGGGGTTTGTCCCAGGAGCTGGGTCACATAGATGAGAACTTATGGTGTGGTCCCTGTTCCCAAGTAACACCTCACGTGAACCCTCACATTCTTCTTTGCATTGGTTTAGTTTGAAGAGGACAAGGATGGGTAGATCTGCACTTCAGAGGAACAAAAGCTGCCCTCTGGCTTCTGCTGAGGCAGCTGACCAAGGGCTCCCAGAGGACGTGGGTTCTCACAGGCGGTGGTCACTGTGTGGGACATTTACCTTCAAGCACACAGTGTTGGCACCAGCTGGTTTCCCAGGGCTGCACAGCAGCGGGGTATGGAAGTGGCGCAGTTATTTTGTGGGAAGCAACAGTAACAAAGTGCTGTGTTAGGATGAATTGAATTGGTGACCTGACAGGTATGTCAGAGTCCTGGGATCGCTTGCAATTTCCCTGCACTTAGAGAATTTACTTAGGCTTCTTCTTCTGTCTCCCCAGTACTTAGAAGGTAGCGTTTATTTGGGTAATTAACACTGACACAAGTTATAAGCTGTGGCTACTCAAAAGGGTGGGACTGTGCTCCCAAACTAAGCTCTGTTTGTCCCAGAGCACCTAAAAGCATAAAATACGCTTCTCATTTTTTTCAAGAGATCCTGTGCTTTCTACTTTCTTTCCAATCATGAAAGACTGAGGCAATTTCTAGCTGGCCTGGCAGAGATGGACTTCGTGACACCTTTCACAGTGAGACAATCTACAAAATAAATTTGACAGGTTTTAGCAAAAACAAGAGGACTTGATTAAAATTACCCATTGAGCTTGGTAGATATAAGCAAGTTTTGGGTATATTTTCCAATAAATGGTATAATTAACTCTCCAGATCTTAATAAAAATTGAGTAGCCTCGTAAGAAAACCTCATGCTTCAAGGCACATGGTGATTGCTTTATAGAGACAAAGGAATTTCCTCTGCCCTTGAAAGCTTGTATTTCAAATGCAAGTTTTGTCAGCTGGATTTTAATTTCTAGGCCTGAAGAGGACAACTGGAATATTTTAAGACTACAGATTTCAGCTGAACTTAGGTGCAACTGTTCTGTAAGGAAACCACTTCCCTATCATGCAACTCTACTTGAAGAGTTAACTCGGTAAATTCTGGTTAAGTTTGTTTCTTAAATCTAGTTTAAAATACCTCTTCCTGGGTGATGATGGGATATTTTATTTCTTAAGAAACTCATCACATTGACCAAAAAGTTCATGAAAGGCTGAAGAGCTGTGCATTGTTTCCTGGCTCTGTGGAGTCACATGACATGGATAAATTGCTCTCTGTGCTGAAGCCTGGGTGGTTTATAACATTGTGAAGTTTTCCACACTGCAGATTTTAGGGCTCTTCAGTATTTCAAGTTATATAAACTTACAATAAAACTGTTGCTCCTTGGCTCTGCAGAATGGGACTTTCTGCTCAATCAAGACAGGGTTGATTTCCAGACACGAAAGGGAAGATACTTTCATGGTGGTTTATGAGAGCACATTTACACAACATCCACAGCAGTATGAGCAGACAGATGTTTTGTCCGGACAGTCCTACAATCAGGTAAAACATTACCTCAAAGAAATTAAATGAGTCAAGCCAGACTCTCTAGTGACTGAAATACCTTCTGAGAAAGATAACAAATCTGCCTATCTTCATAATCTTAACTACCAATATGATGACACAACCCTGATGATTGTGACTCATTACACTGTGGTCACACATTTGCTTCTTGTTACCTGTCCCCACCTTTCATCCAAGTCAGGCACCAAATATGGATGTTTGGTGGTGGCAGTGTGAAAACAATTCTACTCTAAAACCACCACAACCTCAGAAAGAAAAGGAAGTTACAGATCACTTCCAGGGAATTATAACACCAAGTCCAAAGGTTTAGAGATCTCAAGAGATAGGTAAGGCCCTGTCTTGCCCCGTTATCAGAGGGGTCTTGGAGTTCACGTGTCTGTAGGAGCTGGGGAGCATAAGCAGCACTGGGCCACACGAAGGACAGAGGCACACGGTTAACCCCTGCACAAAGCTGCTGCTCACTTGCGACCCATTCTCTATCCTTATCACGTAATTAATCAGACTTTGTGAGAGCTGCTAAAAAGAGTGAGTTGTCTGGGGTGGCTGCAATTACTCAGCTGCAACTTGGACTCTCCACCCCAGCAAGGGAGAATGAAGAAATACAGCACTGCCGCTCCACCCACACACCCTGCCTGGACCTTGGGCCAGGGGAGCTGTCCCTCTTCCCCTGTGGCACACGAGAGCGAAGGGCAGGCTTGGCTCCTGCCCTGCTCTTGACCGGAGCAGCAGCACCAAGAGCAAGACATCAGATGACGGTAACAGGTTATTTGTGGTAAAGCTCAGCAACTTGATTACTAATCTCTGGAAAGAAGGGGGAAGCTGAGGAAGGATTTTGACCCCAGGGTGCACCTCAGTCAGCTGGCACAGGCACACAGTGCCTCCCAGGGCCATCCCAGGGAAGTGTGCCTCTAGGCCACCCTGCACCCCGAACCAGGGCATGTCTGTGACTGCCACTGGACAATTTATAGGACAAATATTGAGGATAATTAAGGATAATCTCTACTTTAGGTATCTTAGAAAGAAGGTCAGGTACTCTCTTTCCCTGTCAGATGTGATGAAGTCAGGCAGGTCCCATTAATAGCAGGTATTTGTTTCTCAGAACAAATAATAACAACCCTCCCCCCCCACCCCCCGCCCAAGATTCTAAAGGTTTCCTAGATTTAATCTACTCAAAACTCAGACAAGATCATTGCAGCGAGTTCTGTCTCTAAAGAGCCATAACAGTGAATTGCATTACCAGCACCAATCTCCTGCTGGTATATGCCTTCCTTACTGTACTCACACTAGCAAATACAGAGAGGTGCTATAATATCAATATCCTGAGCTCAGACAATAACATCCTTTCATGCAACTTGGCAGGCCAGGGTAGATTAGATAGTCACATGAAAGCGAAGGAGGAGGAATCTGCCCCAGCAACTTCTGCTATTTTTTCTGTGGTCTGATGATTTCATAATGTTTGGTCATAAGATGTTGTTTTTGATATTCAGACATTATCATGACAAGTTTCTTCCTAAATAGCCTTTGGGTAACAGACATTTACATTGCTGGCACAATGGAGAAGCTAGGGCTAACCATTATTGCTCTTGAAAGATCCCACTACTTTCCCCAACTCATGGGACTTGAGAGAGCATGTGTTGCATGATCTCTTCTGCCTATACATGTGACAACTGATACAAGAAGAGGTCTGGTAAAAGGGCATGTTCCAGCCTCTGTTTCACAATCCTCATGTACTTAAAACCCAGTTTCCAAGAAATCAGTGCAACAGCAGTTCCCATTCCTGTGAAGAAAGAATATTCCTTGGAAAGATCTGTCTTACGCCACCGGAGGCAGGATGCTGAAGGTGAAGGACCAGCAGCCAGAGGAAGCCAGTTTGACTGTGGTCAAGCCAAGACTGTGCTCAGGCAAGAGGCAAGTTGAATGATACCTTTGGAAAGGCTGATTCAAAACATAGGAAAAACATGTGACAACACAGCCACTGAGAGATCATTCTTACAACCAAGCCATTTGTAGCACTCCTGACATAGCGACTCCTTTGTCCTGTCTTCATGTGTCCAGCTCTTTTACATCCAGGCACGTTACTGCAGCACTTGAGCAGCTTCAGCAATAATTCTAACATACCAGCATACAACCACATTTTAATTAAGCCTATGGAATTGAAAGCAGCATTTGATCCTCAAGGCTGAATACAGCAATTGAGCTTTTACAAATTACCACGTCCACATAATTATCAAAATAACTGAAAGAGATCTTCCATGCTGTGCAGGTAACTCTGCAGTTCTACATACTCCATCACATTAAAGAAATACATGTTACTTTATGTCTGTTCTGCTCTGTGCTTTCATGATCCTTTGAAAGCTCAAAGATAAACAAGAGTCCCCTGAAATGACCTGACTATACTACATCAAAGAATAGGCAAGGGAAAAACCCTTGCAGGGTTAGGTCAGTCAAACTGTCCACAGCTGCAAGAAACTTCTCCCTAAAGCAGGTTTGCCCCCATTTACCTTCTTCACGTCTCACTTCAGCTCAGGCAGACTCTCCATAGTTTTCTTATTGTATGTTTTCAATAAGTCTCAGACAGCTTTATAAATCTATGTACCCACACAGGCACCACGGTTTGGCCGCCATCAAGGTAACAGATTAACTGGTCCAACCCGGTACCTGCCACCTCCCCTGAAGACCTTAGAGACAGACAGAGCTGAGCAGAATGGCATCCAGCTCCAAATTTCTCTACAGCTGGGAAAAGAGAGGAGGGAAGGAGCCTGGATCTCTAGTTCAGACAGCTCTAGTGAAGCCAAGCTTAGGGACCCACAGGGCCTTGAGCACGCATAGGCAACGCTACCCAAGAAGCTGTAAGGGATGAGCTCACCATTACACCGGACACAACAAGGCCATCACATACAGGGCAGAGAGAACAGTGTCACTGTGTGATAACACAAACTGTCTCTGCTGAGCGACACTTACTCTTTATACATACATACGTACTCACAGGCGCCAGGCAGCATTCCTCAGCTCTAGCTCAGCTAACCTTGTCACCCATGACCAAGTTCTGTGAAAAGGACTTGGTGAGTTCACAAGCATGCTCCTAACAATGAACAGCATCTCACAAGTTAAGCCCAAGGAACAAAGCTGAGTTCACAGATTTCACAATATTCTGAGTTGGAAGGAACCCACAAGGACCATCAAGTAGTGTGCACTAGTCTGCAGGCTTGTGGTCTTTGTTTCAGTGGGGCTCCCTGGAACTAGAGATGATCCATTGTGCTATGCTAGCCCAGAGTTCCAATCAAAGTTTCACCAGCATCACACTAAAAGCCTTTACAATTCATCTCATATTTTGCTGACTCCCAAGAGAGTGCCATGAGAGGGCAGGGGGCTGGCACTATTTTAAACTCTAGGATGCTGATCTGAAGCTTGCCAAATTTACACTCCAGGTTTTTAATTCAACTTGATGAGCACTGAGTACTCACACCAACTGTGCCTCATGGAACAGCTGCCTGTGTTCAACAGGCTGCTGTGCCAGAGTCACCTCCATTCTCCATCTCCCATGTGCCAACTACATGGGCACAACTTAAACCTGCAAGCAAAAAGGCAGAGAGAGACAAGCTCCAACACCCTGTCTCCTTCTCAGGAGCCCAGTTCAGCTCAGTTTACATTGAATTTTGTACTCAGGCAATAAAAGGCACTTGAATTAGAGAGCAAGAGTAGGGCTAATTTCCTTTTAAACAACAGTACTACTGAAGGGCCTCTGACTTGCAGTTAATCCTATTGTTTGGCCAGTACTAGTTATAGATCGCCCAGTACATATGCAGACCTTCCAACTCCTAGACCTTAAAAGAGCTACTTATAAAAATATAGCTACCATCATATTACTTTACAGATTGGAAAACACAGGCTTGACAAAAGTATCAGATGAATCGTCCAGAATCTCATGATAACAGAGCCAGATTCACACCTACAGCTCTTCGTTCTCTAATGCCCAACTGTCTGCATGTTTTTCAGTCTGGTGCTGCTGAAATCTTATGTTGTGACAAGAATCTAAATACTTTATACCACTTTTGACTTACAGACTCTGATATCACATTATTAAGATGTAAAACTACAAGGAGCTACAAAATGTAAAGTTTTTTAAAAGCAGAATAGAAACATTTTAGTCTGATATTGTAAAGATGGTGTGGGCTTACCCTGTAGGAAAGGAAAAAAATACTTTGCAGTCAGTGTAAGGACAAATTCAACTCAACAATGGATGTGTCAAGTCTGACTTTTGCTCCTCACCCCATATTCATGATGAACATTTATTTTGTATTGCACCTCTTCCTTACAGGGCACTAGAGATGCTAATAACTGAATTCCAGTCACAAAGGATGCTTGTACAAATAAGTCAAGTAGCTAAGGCTGCAACCACATGCACCTGCTTGGAAGCACTACTGGAAAATTTGGTTTCATGTTTACAGCATGTTTCATGGCTGTAATTTTTAAAAAGGGACTAAGACCTGAACTCCCAGTGAACATTAGTGCAAGATGACTGCTGACTGCATTTTCTGAAGTCCTTAGAAAACACCAGCCTATGATTAATTTAAAACACCAGCCAAGAAGAACAGTTCAATTGTGTAGTTACATTAATGATACCTTCATCCCATTAATACCAGGGTGACAGGGACAGTGCAGTAGGTGCGGTAGCCCAGAAATTGGTTGGGTGCAACAGGGCCGTGGGGCAGAAGTGTGTTGTTACCTCAGGTGTCTCATGCACAAAGCAGCACCAGGCTTGGTGCTCTTTGAAGACTCTCTCAGCACCACCACATTTGAAATTTTGGGTTGGAGCCCTGTTTATTCATCCGTAATGACAAAGTCAGACTGACCTCTGTTATTCTATCCTGAGCCCAGCTTAACTTCATTAACTACCAGAACAAGGTCATGCTCTGTTAAGTTTGTACTTTCACATCCTTTAGTAACTTTGAATCATCCTCACTGTCAATGCACTGACATTTATGGTTTTCTACTATCATTTCTTTGTTTATGTTCAAAGTTCATTCATTGCCTTCTTCCATTAGGGCTGTGTAACACATTCTCTGCCCTAGTACCTCCTGTTACCTCTTTCTTACTTGACCCATCAAAAGTTTCTATCTCTCACCAAAGACGTGGTTTCCATGGAAACTCTGAAGAACAGGCTAAGTTAACGAGGCATAAAATGAAGACAGTGTCCTCAAGCTCACCCATTTTGAAAATCTAGGTCAGCAATGTTTGCTTAAAACATTCCACTCTTCTAAAACCATGTTCACTTGACTGTTAAGGGTGTAATGAAAAGACAGGCTCTAGCATACCCCAAGCTTAGCATGTTTAATACAATACTGGATGTTGATGTGAATAAACCATTCTTACAATTTCTTCCAGCCTGTTTTCCTTTTCAGTTTCCTTGGATAACCCACAGGCATTTAGTTTTATCATACAGTTACTTATCTTCACCAAACATTTACTCTGGCCATCATAATCTGACTTTCAGGTAGCGTTCAAGCAGTCTACTGTAATCTCACTGAAGGTAGGAGGTATTAGCTATGTCATCACTTTTAATCTCATTTAGAAGACCTACAGGAATGAAAGAACGAAAGCCAAATTCAATTTCAATCTGCACAACACACAGGCAGAAGCTCAGGAATGAAACCAATGTTGAAATTCTGAATTTGAGTTTCCTTACAGCTGATGTTGTCTAATCTCAGCCCCCAACTACAAGTAGCAAATGCTGACCTGTTGAAATGTAATGGACCATGCTACAGCAGATGATTAATTGATTCAATGAGTTTCCTTAGTGAGAATCACAGTTTCTGTCAGGAGAAGAAACAACCATACCTAGTGTTAGTGCTAAAATATACTGTCAAGTACATAAGGTTATGGAAGGCTGCCTCAAAAAAGCTGCTGTGGAGGGAAATAACACTGATGATTTGCCAGTTATTTCCTCTGCTAATTAAAAGCAGATGTAATCATCTGCAGTCAAATACCTTTTGAGATGCAACTATTTTGCCAAAGATACCCAAGTTTTCAGGTATGTCTCAATCTGATCTCCACTATTTCTCTCTATAATTTACACTGGCCTTCAGTGCTTTGGATAGCTGATTGATGACTTGCTCCTGTTTAAAGGTAAGGTCCTGTATAACAGAGCTTTGTTTTTCTCTCCACAATGGATGGTGATGAGATTTCAACTGTTGATGACAAGCAAGAAACAAAGGTTAAGAAAATACCTATAACCTCATTACTTCCTGAGAAAACAAGGTGCACATAATGACAACTTACAAAAACAATCTGCTGTCCTAGTACAAATGCAATCCATCCTACATTCCTTGTGTTATCAAATATAAAATCTGAAGTAAATCAAGCATTTTTCTGGCTAATGCCCTTTTCCCTGCCTAAACCCCTACGTAATGTGTTGGTTTAGAAAAGACGTAAAGCCAGGACAGTTTGAACAACTTATCTGAAGCAGAACAGCAGTCCCCAAAACCACTTTGTTGTAATCCAATTACACTAATTAAAATAATTATTTCCACTTAGTTTGCTACTGAACTGCTTGTTTGGCACATCTAGAGTCAGTGCATACAAAGGTCAGGTGCAGCCTCTCCAAACTCTAGGGAGGACAAAAAAAAAAGAAAAAAAAAGGGAGTTTGGCAGGGTACAAGTCTCTAGATGTTGTTTGTGGTTTGGTTTTGCTATGGTATGGCAGTTAACAGCAGGCAGGTGGAGAGCCTCCGACTTGTTTCATCTTGTCTACATGCATCATCATGCTTTCCCCCCTCAACTTTTACTCCACTCCTTTGTTGTGCTGCTCACTGAACGCTCAGCCTGGGAAGTTTTCTCCAATGGTAAGTTGTGAAATAAGATGTGCTAAAAGCTTAACATTTCTCTGCAAATGGGTACTCTGTGTAGCTGATTCTAGAATAAGAATCATAAGGTAGACAGATTGCCCTCTAAATTTGCAATTGAAGTGTCTGCTACTTGTGCCTACATCTTTTGCAGAATCTTTGGAGGAAAAAGCAATCCATTTTAGAAAAGAAACAAACAGAGACATAACTGTCAAACTTCTTTTCTAATTTTTCAGAGAGCCTAAAGGAAAGTGTTCTCCAGCTCACTCTATGTTGTCAATGTAGCTTTGTCTCCATCACTTTACAATTTTCCAGCATGCCTGCCTGCTGCCAAATCCTTTCCTTAACATAACCACAGAATAAAAAATCCTTTGCTTCCCTCATTTGAACCTCCAGCAAGCCACTGCGGCTTTCTTAAGTACAGCCTTCTGTGAAGACTCACAGAAAGCAGTCCTCAGTCATTTCCACTAAACAATCTTACAGAAGATTTAATTTTTTCCTTTTATTAGCACAGTATACCTTCGATATTACCTTGAATAATGCCTCTAACTGGCTATCTCAGCAATGCCCTAGGTCTTTCAAAGTCATTGTTCCTCTACCCCACACAAGACAGCAAGCCATTGTTCCCCTCTGCTGGCCCAGGACCAGGGCATTACTGCCTCACCATCAGCATTTGACCAAAGCAGGTGCAAATAACCCATGGAGATTTGGAGTTCCCAAACCAACAGCAACTTTGGTACAGCAGATGTTGCTGTAAAGGAACCTGGTGGCTGTAAAAACTGGGACATGAGTATTTTTCTCACAGGACCTCATGTTCTCACTCACTGTCTTGTCGGTATCGAAAGGACAAGGCCACAATGTGCACACTGACGGTATTTCCCTGTGCCTTGGATTTCTGTATTCTGTGGGCATCTGAGCCTTTGTGCTGCAGTTGTGAGATAACCTCATATGCCTCCTGATGAGTGCAGTAAGTGTTATCTGTCAGGGTGTCTTCATTCACAAAACATATGCACAAACTTCCAGATGAAAGACAGGCGAGCCTGGATTAGCCTTTGTTCTAATACTAGAGTGAAGTTAAAGAAGTTAAAAGCACAACACAGCTAAACAAAGTAGTGCAGTCATTCAGTCAGCTCTCTGATTATGACAATGATGGGGAGAAAAAAAATCAGCCTGTTCGGTAGATCAATAGATCTATTGATCTCTTTGAGGAGAACATAAATAATGGAACATATGCCAAGCACATGCGAATAGAAGGGACAGAGTAATCCATCTCCAAATGGCACCTGCTGATTTGTTGAACATATAAAATATGCCCTTGCAAACTATTGATTGTCATGGAATTAGATCAAAGCACTGATCTCAGCACTGGCAGTAGTCTGGCCAGGGCCTAAATGACTAAAATATAAGACAAATCCCAGCTAAGAATCTTTTAGGTTCTGTCTCTTCTGTTGTTTTCATTCTGAGAGTTTTTGGTGCATTTATTTGTTTCTCCAGAACCTCTGGGTTATCTCTAATTGAGGCTCATGCTTTGGTGACACACTGCATTCCGTCATTCAGATGTCCTACTTCTACCCCAGGAATGCAGCTAGATTAGAGTTTGCGTTATCCCTGGGAGATTGTGAGATCTTAATCCATTCCAGTGTTACATCTTGGCTGGGCTCCTCACACTCTTTGTTAACAGCTTTAACAAGCAGGACTATGAATTTATTACAGTTTAATCCGAATTTATCTGCTGAAGATGCCACCTGAGACTAAACATTCATGTATCATTTCCCCTGACTTTGGAACCCATCAACACTCTCCCCAGGAAAGAAGAGTATTGATATTAACCATTTCTCTGTTAATGCTTATTGCCATTCATTCGCCCAGTCTTCTTCAATGGCAAACATCGCTCCAGGCTCATCCTTTCCCTTTGCTCCTCATGGACTGATTTAGTGATCTGAATGAGGGCAGAGAGCACACTAATTAAAGTCAGATATTGAATCTAAATCAGGAGGTGCTGCAAATGCCAGGGAAGGCAGGGAAAACACAATTCAAAAGGAGTTCATGAACCGAGGGACTAAATGGAAAAACCCCTGAGAATGCAAAGAGAAATGCTTGGGAAAAAAGGAAATAACATGGAAGATACTGTCACAACAGAATCACTGCAAAACGTTAATGTTAAAAGGACTGTAGAAAGTAAGTCAGATCAGATTTACTTACCTTGAAGTAAAATATGGCATTAATGAAAATAACACATGATTAGAGTAGCTGGAAGTTTCCTTCATCAGAGGTAGGATGCAGTTCTATATTCATTTTATTCCCAGGATGCTACAGGCTAGAAATGCATCCAATAAAGCCAAAGGGTAAGAGGAAAACCAAAAGTGATTTATAAGGATAGATATAAAAGACTAAATGTGAATGGCACTGCCAGATGGGTGGGGAGGAGTAGAAAGGTTGGCAAGAGCCTGCAAAGAAAACTGCCATGCAAGGGAGGAATTTGCAAAAGCTCAGGGGGCTCAGCTAGGAAAAAAACTGAGCCAAGCTTTGAAATAACAGGAAGGTCCAGGGTTACTGTCCAAAAATCGGTGAAGTCTAGAGATATATTCACCTAAAATGTGTTCCTCAGAGAAGCAGATCTAATGGCTGACGTAAGTCAGGATCAGACTAAAGGGCAATGAAAAGAAAACCATATTGGGGGGTTTTTTGTGCATAGAATTGCTGCATTTTTAAGCATCAAAGGGTAAGTCCTCAGCTGAACCAGACCAGCTTCACCAAAGTCTATATCAGCTTACACCAACCAAGGTCTGGCATACCTATCATAACTCCTGTGCTTGGGTTACAAACTTTAATTAACCCTGCCTCCACCCAGCAGAGCTCCCTTACCCTTTATATTTGTTATTCAATATATGTTTTAGGAATACAGGGCTGGAAGGACCTTTTGGATTGTCTGATCCTGCCTTTGCTATTACAGTGAGCCATAGCCACTGCAAATGACAAAGTTGCTTGTTCCCACTGTAAAAAAACAAAAAACCCCTGTATAACTCATCAGAGGGTTAGCAAACTATGTCTAAAATAACTGAATCCAATTTTAAACACTCCCTCTTTCCTTTGTTAACAAGCTTCTCCTCTTGCCCTGGTGCTTAACTCTCCATCGTGAAAGAGGGGTAAATGCCTCCTCTAATTACAGCTGATGAATTAGAGGAAAGGTGAATTTTGCTAGAGAACTAAAAATGTTACTGTATGGCTTTCTGATCATTTCCACAGGTGATGCTTTCAACTAGACAATACTCACCTGGCCCCTGGAGATCCAGGATTGCCAGGACCACTCATGACAATATTTTCTTTAATTTTTCCAGAAGGTCAACAGTATTGAGTGCTGGGAGATACCAGACTGAAACCCTGATCCAGATGAAGTCAGCATCAGCTCTGCCACTGACAATGATTTTGCTGCATTTGCACACCTCAGATGCTTGTGGCACTTGCCATTGCTCCTCTGCACCAAAATTCCTCCACCATCTGAGGTTCACACCAGCAAAGAGCTGTTGTCCCCATTCCAGCCTTCCCACATGACTTCTGAAGGCAAAAATGAATGACCTTTCACCAGGCCAGAGCAGTGTCCTCCACGTTCAGTGCTGCCTAACTTGCCCTGGGTTATTGCCAATAAGTTTTTCACAGGATTAATGATTTTGGGAAGCTCTGAAAAGCATTAGTGCGGACAGCAATGCAGAACTGAGGTCATGCCAGTGGGAGTCAGAAGCCTCACGAGACTGGCCTGACCACAGCTGTCCCAGAAAAAGGGCATTGACCCCACCCCAGAGAAGGAAAAAAACCCAAGCCCACACCCTGGCTTAATTAAAGGTAGCAGAAATTTATTTAGAAGAAATGTTGTACTCTATATGCAAAGAATTGCACGGACCAGTAATAACCTTTATATAGCATGGCAGAAACTGGCTGTTAAAACTGGGGAGCAAATTCATCCTTTGATGCTGCACCCGACAGTGAATGAGGAAATAAAAAGGCCTATTGAAAACCATTTTCCCTGGCAGGTATCTTCAATGACCCAGTTTCAATGAGATTATCAAAACAGGTATTTCACAAGATACTAGAAATCAAAGAGATTTATGGGGACTGATAGTAACAGATCATTTGATACAAATGGAAAAGCAAACAAGCTTTCAAATGAGCCCTTCAACTCTGAGGCAAAAGCCATTAACACTAAGCATAGGGTAGGGAGGCTGCTCTGAGCTTCCATTTACGATCAGAAATCCACCTTTTTGAAAGCTCTGTGTTAGTTTTCTTTGGTAGGGCAGCATTTCAAGAGCTAAGCAGCATCACACACTTTCTTCTGCACAGGCTTCCCCTTCCCCCCATCTTCTGAAAGGGCAAATCATCATGAAGAACAGAGTTCAGGCTCTGCTGTTCCTGTCCAACAGCTGAAGAGAGGAGAAGCCAAACAGAAGAAGGCTGCTGTGTTACGAGATGTAGATTAGAGAGGAAAGTCAGCATCCTTTATCAGGTCAAGCAAGTTCAATAGGAAGGAACTGGCTCTTGATACTTAATATGCTGCATGTCCATGAATACCTTGCAAATGTTAACTAATCCTCATGAAACCCTTGAGACAGGTTAATATAAAGCATTTATACACACATGAACAAACAGTGAGAGTGTCCCGAGCCTGCCTGGGTGCTTTGTCAGCGACTCAAGATCCGGCATAGTTCAGTCAAATGCATCTTCTAACCCTCCCTAGTCCATCTGGCTTCAGTGTCAGCAGAAGACATGACCAATATCATGAAGGTCCAAGTATGGCCCAACCCTGTCAGACAAGCTGGGACATAGGATTTAACGGAAATATCTGCTGGAACTATGGGATGGGAGCAGTTTTAAAGGGTTGGAGTGAGAAGCTAAGGAAAAGGCTAGCCGTTTCAGCTCAGCTTTGGAAATTTTGGGATTTGTACAGGTGTGACTAAGTAAAATCTGGGTGTGTGGCATTTATATCTGCATGGACACAAAAGAAATTCTCCATTTAGAGAATTCTAACCACTAAGACTGACAAGCTAAAAGGCATTTTCCCATGAAAGGCATGTCCTCCTTGTGTGTCTAATCCAGGAATTTAATACAGCACTTCAATAACTAAGTTTACATCCTTCTCTCTCCTCACTTTATTTAATTTCCCTGATTACTAAGGAATGAATTCCACTCCTTATTTAAGCTGGTGAGCACAGAGAAATTTTTTTTCCCTTCCTTTTTGATAGAAAAGGCTTTCATTGGCAACAAGAAGCTGGCCAGTTCATCCTATTTTCCTGCCTCAGACAAAGTGGCAAGAGAAGAATTTTAGCCTCCAACCCTACAAAGTCCGGTTGCTTGTGGCTGTGAGTGAAGTGGGGCAGCTGTGACGCTGGGGACAGTTCAGTGCAGTAGAACTAAGGGAGTCCTCAGCCATATGAGATGAAATAAAAAAATTGATCAATACTTGACAACTGACAATTCAAATACTTTAAAAGAAGTTCCCTTATCAAGGGAAATGATTGCTCAAAGTGAGGGAGGCACATATAGCAATTTGATATGGGGATGGAATCCAGGATTCCCAGGGTCTCTTCCCAGCCCAGACCACTGGCCTCCTGTGAAACTAGAAGGCTAGCAATCACTCAGCAGCTTTTCCCTCAGTTTATTCTTCTGTGTAGGATACCACAGTACTTAAACACAGCACTTCACAGAGGATGTGTTCCTACAGTTCAGTATGTGGGCTGCAACAAACCAGCTCAGTGCTTTGACATCATGGGCTGAATAGTGACTGAATTGATCCATGCCTTGGATTTCCACTGACATAAAGAGAATATTCACATGCTTTGAGATACTGGATGGAAAAGAAATGCAAACACAAAAGTGCAACTCTTCTATTGAAAGGAAAAGACAGTTTAAATTCTACCCTTTTGGTTCCCCACTCCATTGGGATTGGCATGAAAACATAAAGATGACAGGCTGGGCCCCACTCTATTAAGATTTAAATTTAGCAAGGAACTGGAAAATTACTGGGAGCCGTATGTCTAACCCCTGCCTCAGAAACAGATATGCATAATTCTTATCCCATAGCTAAATTTGAGTGATTTACCAAATGTTGGGCCAATAAAAGAACTGTCCAACACAAATCTTATCTGCCCAAGATGCACATATCTGCTTACAATATCCTTTGTTAGTTAAACAAAACAGAATCATTGTTGCTAAGAAGTTAATATTGTTTAAGGTTCACTGGCTAACACACAGAACACTTTCCTGAGTTCCCCCAAACACATTCCTTTTCTGTTCTCTTCACTTCTTCCCCCCTTTCTCTCCTTTTGCACTGCCTTGGCTAAGGCTGACCTTTTCTTTAGGTGAACTTGCGCATAAGGTGATATGAACTTCGAAGCAGACAAACATTTCAGCTGATACAGTAATGGGTAAATGGCTGTTCAGATCAGGCAAAACAATTCATTTGAAAAGCAAAATATAACTAATTCCCCAAGCATTAAACAGGAGCCTACTTGCCCTATCTCCTATCAGCTCACCATTTTCTTGACTATTTCCCTAATCTGCTTGTAGCCTTTTAGACCTGTGTTGCCAGTGTCCAAAATGCCTTCATCCAAACCGTGAGTTACGGCAGAATAAAGCCAGCTGTAGTGTTCCAATGCCTCTGGATGAATGAACATCCTTCGATGTTCTCTGTGATGTATTTTTTAATTTGATCATAATTTCTAATTCTGGGACAGTACTTGACACAAACACCCACATAGAAATGAAAATAAAAAGAAACACTTCATTACCAGAGCAATATAAGTCAAGATGCCAGATGTAAAACACATCCCTGGCACTGCTAATGTCCATCTGATGACAGCAAAGCTGCACTTAGTATTGATCTGCTAAAACCATCCCATCCCCTCCCTACATTTTCCATGCCCTGCAGCATTTTAAGGCTTACCATTAAAAACACAATTTTGTCAGGATAATTTCACCTGCCTTGTAGGTGTCTGCCAACAGAACTCTACCCATCCAAGAGGGTTACTATGTTATATCCCTGTCAGATGTAGTTCCCACCAGCAGAAACCCAGGGAGACGCCTGGTTTGTGGGCTGTGAGAGCCCTCCAGAATGCTTGGCCACAGTGATCTCATGGAAAGCTGAGCAGGGTAAATGAGGGCACAGGAAATGCCCTGCCACTGTAACCAGACATGGTGAGCATCTCTGTGCAAGGCTGCAGCCTGCAGTGTGGGCAGGCACAGTGATGCTGAAGGTATGTAGGCGAGACATACTTGCAAAACCCAAGATCATCTTTCTGCTCTCACAAAACCAGCATTGACAAGAGGCACTTTTTACAGTGTTTCCCCATCAGAAGTTAACATCTCAAATATTCAGCTTTCCCTGGCTACCAATTTTTCTAGCCAAAGAACTCATGAAAAACATTTTTGACAGGCTGAAAAATTAAGCCTTACATTTTACACACAAAAGAGGCAGAAAACTGGAGGCAGCAGTGGAAGCTGCAGGAGCTAGAGATCAGTCTGAGGGCCCATGTCAGACCTTTAATGGGTTTCCTTCCGCAGCCTGGCAGTGAGAAATCTCTTAAGCCAGGAGTAGTCCTTGTAGCCATTCCAACAGAGCAAACTCATCTCCAGCAATCACAAGGGGACCAAAATCCAACTAAAACTCGTGGCCTTTGCACAAATTTCCTCTGAATTTCTGCTGGTTTCAAGTAGGCCTTGTTGTGAGGAGGGTGTTCAGACGTAAATGTGTATCACAGCCAAGCAGTGACAGGTGAAGTGGGCTGTCTCTGCACTGAATGCATTTCACACCACTTGCTAACTCTTCAAGGCAGAAAGGTACAAGATATGTCCCAGCATAGTAGAAATGACTGTCAGATCTAAAATATGATCATCAGAAGTGTTGACTGAGTTAGTCTTGCAAAGGAACTTTAAAATCTGGCTGTCTGGGGGCTCCTGAAATAGCACTTCCCAAAGATTTACAAAAAACTACAATGAAGTCATCAGTGAAGGAAGGTGCATCGTTGTCCCATACTGGGCAGAATTAGAATATTTCATCACCTGTCATCAACCACTACAGGAAAAAAGCTCACGGTGACTCAGCATGGCTGAGGTTGTAGGGATCTGTGGCTTCAGAGCATGAGGAATTACTCTGATGCACAGCTCTGTCCACTGGGAAATCACACATGGCTGTGACATATAGCACAGACTATTTGTGACACTCCCATGTGACCCTGAAGTTATTATTTTCTTTTTTTTTTTTGTAAAGTGTATCAACACAAACTCTCAATTCAAATGTGAATTTAAGAGCTAGATAGAAGAATATGTTCCTTTTTGGCTCAAGGAAGATCAGTCATTAAAAATCAGATTAAACGAAACATTAAGTGATGCCAAGGTCAAAGAGCTTCTCATCTTAGAAATGCCTCCCTACTCCCCTACAGTTAGATACAACTGCAGCGGAACATAACTAAAGAGATTCAAAGCAACCATTTAAAACAAAAAAAAAAAAAAAAGGAAAGGAAAACAGAACAGTGCCCTAGATCTAAATTGCAGAAGGACTATTCCCTCCTGCCTTCAAAACATTGCATAATCTGCTTTTCAGACCAATTGGGGTATCCTTTTCCACAGCGCAGAGCCTTGGCACTCTCTGGAACCAGAAACCGAGATAAACCTCCCAGGAACTAAAGCCTGTCACAAACGTCTCACTTGCTGATCCAAAACATAACTCTTTCAGCAGCTTGCAGAGCCGTAAACACGGAGGATTGCAGAAACACACATCCACATGCACACACTTGAACCCTTACAGGGCACAGACAGCCCATGCACGCCAGGAGCACCGAGGGACAGCAGGTGATACGTGACAGACAAACACGACCCGTCACTTCGCTGCTGCCCCGGTGCTTGGGGCAGAGGGAACGGCCCAGCAGGAGAGCATAGGAGGCTTCCAACCCCCGGTCCAGGGTGGTATGTACATCCAGGAACCCGACACAAACCCGGACCAGGAGTCTTCCTTTACCAATCCCCCCTTCTGCCTTACTTCACTGAACGGTGGACTCTCCACCTCTGTTCTGCAAACAGGTTCACCCTTCCTTGCACTAGTCCAGCTCTACAACAGCTCCTATAACTTTCCCCTTTCCTCCAGCTCAGTTACATAAGCTCCTATCTACCTGCTATTTTAGGTTATACATAGCAACATGATAGGGAAAACAGAAACAACAAGTTTGGGTTAATTTCCCTCCCTCCTCTCTTTGTTTGGTTTTCTGGAACTACTTCATCCCAAACATTTGTAAATAGTGCTTGGAGTTACATTCCAAGTTCCAGCAGTAAACACTAAACTAGCTAATATATATATAGAAGGATCCCTGTTCTTCCAGTGTAACCAGGCAACCTTGCAATACAAAGTTAAAGCACAGTTATTTGTTCAAAAAGTGTTTTCACAGCTATTTCCTCTTCCCCCCCCTTGACTTTTTTCCACTAGGCACTCCTTGTATTTATCATCTGGAGATTCTGTTCCCTTTTTCCTTTTAAAAAACTTTACAACAGCTTGTTTCAAAAGCAGCAAAGCACGGACATTTGCCTTATAACAAGGTTTGTTTTAGTTTAAGAAGAATGAAAGAAAATGAGCAGAAGTTTCACAAGAATACCTGAGTACAAATCCTTTGTCACATGCCGTGGTAACTCTGGAAAGATGATAATTTCTAAATGCTGAGGAGATCAGAATGCTGTAAGGAAGGAAAAAACCACATTTACACAAATACTAAGGCAAGTTGAAAATGTGGTTTACTATATCCTACCTAACTCTAGTTGATGGTTTCAGAATAAAACAAATTTCCTCAGAGAACACAGGTCAGGCTGAACTAAAATTTTTCCAAAGGAAAGCATCGATTTTTAATAAATTTTCCAATTGAGAGTTCTTTGGAATAAAGCCAGCATCTCAATAGGAAGTGTTTTTCATTTCAAAATGTCAACTCAAAACAAAAACTGTTACTTTGACATATTGGATTCCTTTATTTTGCTATGCAATGTTGACATTCTATACTGTTGCTTATTTGAAAAATCTCTTCAGAATACTTTTCTACTCTATGACTCAAAATTTCAACTTTTGCTTCCTATTCTGACTAGAAACATTTTTCCCTGCTATTAAAGCTTTCTTCTGGGCTAAAAAAGTCTGCTGAATATTCTCCGCTCTCAGTGCCATTCTTTTCTCATGAAGTGCTACAGTACACAGTTGACATTTTTAAAATCAGAATATTAGCCAAGTAAATACTGTACATTTTGAAAAAAAATTACAAAAACATTTGATGTTTTCAGCCTTCAGGGTGAAGGGAGAGGGAGAAATAAGGAAAATGCTCTGAAGTTGCCACAGGAGATTTTAGCAATAGCAATCTCATGCCATGTTTTGCACAGTTGCCTTAGCGTTTTGCAGCCATCTTCATGTGTCCACCAAACAGTGGATGACAGTAAAGTTATGAAATCAACTCTTACTTCCTCTCCAGAAGCAAAACTCACTTCCTAAATGCTAGTTTTTGCCTTTTCAGAATCTGCAGCTCTAGGGTCACATAGATGAACTAGGAAAACTAGCCCAAAACAATGAAGAGATGGAAATTAATATGCCATATTTCTCAAGTACAGAGTAGTTTACACATTTCAAGTGTTCAGAATGAACTCCCATTGCCTTTTCCAGGCAACTCAGCTTCCAGCAAAGCGTCTTTTCCAAAGTGCTTTGTTCCTCAATTTACCAAAAAGGAAGCAATGGGCACGAGGGCAGATGCTGATTTAGTAAGCGGAGACTCCTATTGGGCAAGTGGCTTTTCCTGAAGTTGTTTATGCTGAGTGCTGACTTTGAGAAACTGAGGTCAGCAAGGGAATGTAGTTTATGGTTTGGCCTCAGAGTCGCTGTGTAATTTGTCTTCTTGGTGTTCAGAGGGAACTATCTTCAGTCACAGTCTTTTTCCTCACCTCAGTGCTAAGTCTTGGTTTTTATTTTCTTGAACAGGCAAAGATCTTGGATGCTCACTGACAGCCTGAGCCCATAGGGTGATATCTAAGAATAAAGGCAGTGGGTAAGGCCCACTACAAATTTCTTCTCATATTGATAAATTCCTTACTTCTGGCAGCTTCTATACAGAACATACTGGATTCCACTAAAATTGATGGGACAGGTGAAACAGAACTGTTGGTCAGTGATTTTAATTTGCCAGTGGCACCTCATAAAAATTAACCCCTAGGTCTTTGATACTACATTATAACTATCTAGTCCCAATGATAGCTGAAGGAGAACATGAATAATTTCTGAAGTTCAGTTGTAAAGTACCTGAACACATAAAGTACCTGGCAAATAAAACAGCTAATAAAGATCAAGAAAGGTGCTGTTACAGCAGATCAATTTCCCAGACCCTGATTACAGCAATGATAAAATGATTTTAAAAAACAGTAAAGAGCAACCATAATCATATGTAGATCCCATTTTCCTGTTATTTACCAATTAAAAAAAATTAATATAACCCAAATAAAGCAAAACATTTCTAACAAATAAGTTATCAAACTATCTGAAAGATGTCAATATCTGTTCAGGCACTGCAGCATATTTCCTGTTTCACTGCAAGGCAAACAGTGGTTAAAAGGAACAGTTTCTCATGGCTATAAAATACAGGACTCAGGCAGAAAGTCAACAGGTCTGCTCATGCTTCCGGTGCAATTTCTGCACAGAACTTTCTCTTTGTTTTGATTTCTCTCTCTCCCCAACTTCCCCCCCCCCCTTTAAACAAAAATAGTCTTGTCCAACCAACTAGCCAGGATGGAAGGGAAACAGTTCAAAAGGTGTTTTAAAATACTTTTCCATCTCAGCTGGACAACAATTCATAGTGTAACTTGCAGCAAGAAGCCTGGGTGAGTATGGACTGCCCTGTGTGCTTCCAGGCACAGCAGGGTGGCAAAGAATACTGACTTTGCTGGTGATGAGCTTTTGTCTCAATGGTTTCAGGACTGAAATGTTTGCCATCTTCATTCTAATTTTAGGTAGTTGCCCAAGCTTTGAGCACACACAAATATCACCTCCCATAAGCTTTGTGTAAAGAAATGTCTTGGGAGGAGCTCACATTTCTGGATTACTTCTGCACATAAATATGACCTCATTTTCTTAAAAGCAAAAAGCAGCTAGATGGAGGTAGGAGTTTGTTTCATCATTAACTCTGCCTTTTTCCCCTCTCATCCCCCCAAAGCTGAGTATAAACAGAAAAAGTAATTCAGACACACAGCCAAGAAAATACCTTGAAGGGGCAAACTTCTCCTAAAGGACATGGAGTTTCAGCACCAAAGGCAGTTCTGTTGTGGGACAGGACAGTGTGTTACGATGCTCCTCGAGTTATCTGAATGCAACAAGTGTTACTGTCCTGTGCCCCAGGAGTTACAGTTCATCACTCAGATGGGCAAGGGAGGGCAGAGCCCCACTCTACAGGTGACAGATATTCCTCCATTCCCTGCAGACAGGCACTTCAGCACCCAAAAACCTCCCCCAGCAGTGGTACCAGGTACTTCTCTGGAGCCAAGTGTCTCCCCACTCTCCAACACTACTTTCCACAGACCGCATGGTCTGATTTCTGAAAATAGGATCTGGTCCTCAAGCAAGGGTTTGTTCCAAAGCCCTGTGAAACAGTGAAGGACCTTCAATTATTTTGGTCTATATTTACTACAGAAAACTAACTAGAAATAAAATCCTGAAGATGTAGAAAAGCCCTGCATCTAGCAAGACTGAAAGAGTTGGAAAGATGATCCAGAATTTTTATCAAGGGGGCTGACTCCTTTCCCACTTTGATTTTTACAGCTGCTGTTGATAGATACTCCCTGGAGGGTGTCAGCTTGGTAGATTCACAGAGCAACAACAAGTTTTCCCAGTCATGCAAAACCAACTGCTGCTATTGTTGGTATTGTGCTGTGCAGCCCTTCAGAAGGGCATCAACAGGTTGGAGACACAGGCAGAGAAGAATAGTCTGACGTTCAACAAAAAGAAAAGCAGGATCCTGCACGTGGGGAAGAATAACCCCAGGCACCAGCACAGGCTGGAGGCTGACCTGCTGGAAAGCAGCTCTGCAGAAAAGGACCGGGGGCTCCTGGTGGACAACAGGCTGTCCCCTAGCCAGCAGTGTGCCCTTATGGCCAAGAAAGCCAATAGGATCCTGGGGTGCATTAGGAAGAGCACTGTCAGCAGGTCGAGGGAGCTGATCCTGCCCCTCTACTCAGCTCAGGTGAGGCACATCTGGAGCAGTGTGTGCAGTTCTGGGCTCCTCGGGACAAAAGACACATGGAGCTCCTGGAGTGAGTCCAGTGGAAGGCAAGAAAGACATTATGGGACTGGAGCATCTCCCTGAGCAAAGGCTGAGGGAGCTGGGCCCGTGCAGTCTTGAAGAGACACAGCTGAGAGGGGACCTCACCAACGTCTGTCAGTATCTGCAGGGAGGTGTCAAGAGCATGGACCAGACTCTGCTCGTTGCTGCCCAGCAGTAGGACAAGAGCCAGTGAGCAGAAACTGAAGCACAGGATGTTCCACCTGAACATGAGGAAGAACTACTTTACTCTGCAGTGACTGAGCACTGGAACACATTGCCCAGAGAGTTGTGGAGTCTCCCTCACTGGAGATATTCCAGAACTGTCCAGACACAATCCTGCGCAATGTGCTCTGGGATGACCTTGCTTGAGTAGGGAGGTTGGAACAGATGACCCACTTTGGTCCCTTCCAACCTCACCCTTTCTTGTGAAATCAAAGCCCTTCAACTCCTGAAAGTCATGAATAAAATCCACAGATCCCTTGTAAATCAAGGAGATGAATCCAAGGGGCAACACTTAAAATAAATGGACCAGATCCACAGTGTGACTTGGATACCACCATGTCAATTTATACCATGTGAGGGATCCATCCTGCATATTTTAAAGCAATAAATTTTTACTAGATTAAGCTGGCCTTAATCACAGAAACGCTCTCTTTAGGGAATTGCTGTCACTCAAGAGAGAATTAACAGAGCACAGCCATTGTTAGAGGGAGAATGGGGGCCAAATGCTTTCCTGGCCGTCCCCTGTGGAAGGGCTGTGAGGTCAGAAGTGAGGGAGTGTCCTCACTAGCTCTACCAGGACTTCAACAGGTTGCAGAGCTACTTTTCCTCTGGACAGGACTTCATATGCTCCTTCAAAATGCATACTTGGCAGACAGAATAAAACTTGGAGAGGAAACAAAAGAGATTTAGAGAATTGAAAGTCAGACTAGACACTGTTTTGCACACTCAGCCAGCAATCTGGAACTAACTTATCTGCTAGGAAAATGCAACTGCTGTCATCAGCAATCCTCATTATACATTTCAACTGCCCCAAACCACCACATAATTGCATACTCCTTCCTCCCTTTCACGAACCAACTAGCAAGCAGGTGTGCTCCTACCTGGCTTTCTTCATGTAAAATAACAGTGAATCCCCCAACAGCAATCACTCATTTTTCACCAAATCTTCTCTCCAGGATTCTCAGGTGTACCATAATAAACACCCTCAGCGGTGACTTGAGCATTTTTTTACCCTCCTCCCTTAAAAACCAAGTAGAATCCAGCAATGTGCTTTGAGGGAGCAAGGCAAACATGCAAAACAAGTAGAAATATCTTGCCAACTGCAGAGTAGTATGTATCGAGGCATGAGATTCATCCAAGGCACAAAGTCATTGCCTTCATCTGGATTATGCAAAGAATAGATTTGGCCTGGAGACCAAATTGATCCATCTGGATATAAACTGATAGCAGTAATTAGAGTTGGTATGAACTATTGCAACTGCTGGCATCTCTCTTTCCTTGGTTCTTTGCTGCCCAGCAGTCTAGTTCAATTCATCACTGTATTAAATAATGAAGCTTCTATTCTTAGCAATAGTTTATGCTGCTCAAAACATTGTGTTCCAACCCTGTGGCAAACCTGGAAAGAGTCTAGAAATAGGCAATGAAAATGTGAGACAGATTCTTACACACAAAGGCACAAAGGTCCGCACAGTTCAAGGTGAAGACAAATCCCAGGGGACATGGGAGTGCTATACAGACCAGACAATAGCACAGGGAGCACTGGCAGTGTTGTGTACCCATGGGGAAAGCAAGAACAATCAAAGCCTTTACTTGTACCACAAGTATTTAGCTGCAGTCAAAAATAAAATTATCTTCCTCTTCTCCAAAACCACGAGTTAGACACACAGATAATAATTCAGAAAGAAGCAATAGATGCTGCAAAAAGTTAGGAAGGGTTGTAAGTTTGGGTACTTTAGATCCCATGAATAAGAACTTGATTTGTAAAGAATATTCTACCTTTAGCCTGGCTGTACTATTATCATCTACAGGTTCTCTTGTTTCCATCTCAAAAAAATTGTGTTTTGGAGAAGGGATCCTCATCTTCTGGTCACTAGCCTGTCTTGTTTAGGACTTCCTGTGCTACACCCCTCATGCTTCATTGGTTGGATGTAGAGGGAAGGTGGGTTCAGAAGTACAATAAAATGAAATCTGCAGTTAGAGCATCTGAAAATTCAGGCACGTTCTGATCTGGGGACTGACTGAAGCATATTTTAACCCAACTACTTAGTGAAGCAAGGATGCCTCCTGACTTTTATGAAATTTGAATCAAGCCCTTTATGTGACTATCTCAACTAAATTTTCCTTTCATTCAACAGTTCTCTACTCTTCAACACATTGTATAGTTACTTTTCAGCTCTGAAAACTGCTTCTTATCACACTCCTCAAGCAGCTTTCAAAACATTATAGATTTCAGCAAT
Source organism: Acropternis orthonyx (assembly GCA_035583155.1). Lineage (NCBI taxonomy): Eukaryota > Metazoa > Chordata > Aves > Passeriformes > Rhinocryptidae > Acropternis > Acropternis orthonyx. The sequence continues at coordinate 10,093,671 of JAWWEU010000023.1, forward strand.
TAGAGGTCCTACCTAAGATAAAGGCTGAAAATGATCCTACACTCTAGCAAGAGCAGAGTCCAAGGATTGTACTGTTCTTAGGAAGGTGCACCTACTCACTTTCATCAGTCTTGATCAAGTACATATTAAGGTCTTCAAAGCACCTTCAGCAATTTAGGACCAGAGTTCATGAGAAACCCATCATCTCCTTATGACTAGCTATGAAAGATACTTTGAAGAGATACTTAGAATTTCTGGCAGGGCTCAACAGTCCTTGCTCATCACCCTGGGACTCCTTTCTCCACTTAGCATGAAGAAGAGCATGCAGATGACATCTGTCCCACTCACATTGCACACACACTGCAGGACTAAAACGCAGGTGTTTGAAAAGCTTAGCCTGTACTCTAAGGGAGCCACATCACCTGATGTGGTTTATTGGGTTTGCAATTTCTTATTGGAGAAAGGCTGAGAGGTCCCAAGACCTCATACTTTTTAATATTCTATCTGCTAACAGCTGAAATTTGCCACCAAACCCTTGCTTTTTTCAATTCCTGCTGACCACTACAGAACCTGGAAGGCCATGCATGGGTCTCTGCATACATGATCACATGTGTACCTGCAATGTGTATGTGTGTCTGTGTGACCAATGCCCTCTAGAGGGAATCCATGGCCCGGCAAGACACTGGTTCTGAGCCAAGGGTACTGGGTAGCACTGGCCACAGCTGCTGACACCAGTCATCACTCATGTTCTCAGCCAGAAACCTTACTGAGAAATTAACTACTTTTTTTTTTTTTTTTTATGGAAAAATGGGTTTGGGTTTAAAAAAAATAAATCTAAGAAGTGCCATGCCTTGGAGGTTGTTTGGCAGAGCTGACTGCACAGTGTACAAGTCTCCTTCCCAAATTCCTGTGCTGAATATTGGGGCCAGGGAGGCAGAGAAGATTAATCAGAAGCTGAGGAGGCCTTTGCAACAAAGAACTGGTTTAAGAGCATCAACTGCCATAAGGTCCTTTCCTACCAGCAGAGTATCTTTAAAGAAGTTGGTTCATCACTCAAGGCTTTGTCTGCATTTCAGAGAACATGTATCAGCTGGCCAGAGGTGGAGAAACACCAAGTGACACTTAGGTGAACTCATTTCCTCTACAATGTTCAGCTAGGACAGGACAGGCACACTTGTAGAAAAGAGATACATACTTTTGGTATTGCTATCTTTTTGTGTCAGTCCAGTGCACACATACAAGATACCTGTCTCCAAGTATTTCTGAACACCAATAAAAAAGAGGTAGCCTTTAGCTGATTTGACCTTAAGCATCCACATAGGGAACTTTCTCTCCAAATGCAACCTTGATCTAACCTTTCTATATATGACTTTGATCTATAGACCCTGATGTGAACACAGCTTTCATCAGGGAGCTGTCATTTTGGAGGAAGGACCCAATGGAATGGCTATATTTATATCTCAAACATTTTATAAAGCTGTTACATACAGTACAATCTATTCTTTTCCATTACATATGTATAAATAGTCTCCTCCTCATCTAGGGGTCAATTGGGCTTGTGTCTCAGTGCTGGCTCCGGACTCAGAAACTCACTCGTGCCTATCAATTGCTCTAGGTACACAAGTCTCTGCTGTCACACGTGCTTTAAATTCTGACACCACAGATCTACCAAGGAACTTCCAAGGCTCCTTTAGTACTTCAAACAGAGGTGCTTGTCTGAAAATCTGACCTGCAAAATCTCATATGCCAAATACTGTGAAGACATCCTGAGTTGGGTCTGCTGCAATAAAAAAAATAGCTAAGGGGACAATAGGAAGAACACTGACTGGCTTCTGCTCCTATTTCAGCCAGCAATTTTGTGTCCAAGAGCATATTACAGGATGTGGGAAAGCAGAATTCATCCCTAGGCTTTCTAGTTTAGGGCCAGGGCTTGATTCCAGCTTTCCAGTGTCTGTGCATATACTTGGCATAGTACAGACTGGGTCCTGCTGCAGTCCCAGCCCTCCTGGTGCTTCAGTGTTTGCTGTGTCTTGGTATCTTTCTTCACACTCTATCTATGGCTGCCCACACAGGATCCCTTTTATGTAATGCCCACTTTACTCCCTGAAGACCAGTATCACCATCAGGGTAGAATCTATAGTCCTGCAAGCCGAGAGGGATTTGAGAGTCTAATGCACTCAAAAGACCTTTATTATACCAGGTAAGATGAAAGGTCTTCTGGCTGGCAAGCATCCTGCTCACCACTCACCCCAGCTGTTGGCTGAGACTGACAAAAGCTGTACCACAGAGCAGGTCTCTGATGCTGACTTAGAAATGGAGGAACCTTAATGGGCTCCTGAAGCCTTTATCCTGCCTCCTGCTCAGTATTTATCTGCTCTCCAATGCTTTGGCAGTCTGGCTTTAAATGCCTTGAGCATTGTATCTCCTTGAGTTTAGACAGACCAACAAGACAGCAATTAGGAGACTCTTTACCAAAAGCCAGCTCACATATTGCTTTTGCCTCATTTTTATCATCTTTCTGCTCTTGTTCAAATTGTTTAACCCTTAAGGATTAAATTTTTTTTTATGCTTTCTTTTTTTCTCCCAAGAGTGGAACTTGGTTTGCCAATGATACTGGACATTAGCTTTGCATTTAGGAAAGGTAATTTAAAAAAAAAAAAAAATCACCCATGAATGTCTTACAGATATCAGTAAAACTTCTAATTCTTAATTTTAGCCATTCTTAAAAAAAAAAAGTGCAAGAAATGATCTTTTCCAAATGTCTGGCCAAGTCAGCTGGCCAGATTTATTTATACATGATCCCAAACTCCTGAAATCATAATAGTTCCAGGAAAAGAGAAAAAAGGAAAAGAAATGCACTTTATGGGATCTTTGGTTGGTTAAGTCCACATCTATTTCTGCTTCATATCCAAAGCCAATCTGAGCTTCCTGATCACCATAATTCCCTGGTTATTAGACTTGTTTATGTAATTTCTAAAAATAGAGAATAACTATATTTTTGTTACATTAGAACATGAGTTTTTCTTAAAGACTGGGATGTTAAGGAAAGAAGCCACTAGGGGAAAAGACAGGAAAAAGTTAAGAACATTTCCTTCAGCCAGCTTCTAAAACACACAGTGCATTTCCTCTCTGCATGAGTTGGAGAACAGTTTTGGAAAACCGCTGTTTCTCACGCGCTTTCATCTCATGGCTGGTTTTAGAGACAAGTATTTGCAGCTGCGTGAAACAACTGAGAATCTGCTATTTGCAATTATTATGCTTCTCTTGATCTATAAGAATCTGGAGTGCTTGCACATGGCTCCTTTTGTCCTTTCAGTCCCATTCCTGTCTCCAGCCCGCTGGCTCTGTGTGGGGCTGCCCATGTCACCCCAGGGGACATCCCCCCGCAGATACAATTCTGGCAGGTACCCCATCCCTACCATTCGCTCTTGCAGAAGGGTCCTGAAGACTTTGTAGTTAAGCCAAGTCATCCCTCTCTCTTCAGCTGAGTCACTACGTGGGCACTCTCAGCAGCTCAGAGCTGACATTGTTAAGATCCATTAGTACCAAAATTGCTTCCCTTTCCCACTCATTTATCTGCTGGACACCTGTAATTATGTTTGCTTTAGGCCTAAGCAAAATCATATATTTCACACACTCTCTCCTACCAAGGTAGTCTGTATTTAGGAATGCACATGGCAATTTCACCTCCTGAGGATATTTGAGAACTTTGAAAACATAATTCCACCTCTTCATTCCTGAAGCTGGTACATATTAGAATATCTTTTTGCAAGATGTGCAAGCTCAGGTTTGTGAACTGGTTCAAGGTTATACCTTTCCATGGTGCAGGTGAGAAAAACACGAAGTTGGAGGTGTAGAGCCTCATTTCTGCTGCCTGTGAGCCATAAGGCATGTATGAACAGCCCCATTTTTCTCTCTGTCTCTCTCCCAGCAGGGCTCAATGAAAAATATTATCTTCTCTTTGCTGGCCTTGCCTTTCTCACATCTGTAGACACCACAAATGATACCTTTGGAAATACAAGTTAATCCTATTCCAGAAACATGTCCTTTTCCTGATTGTTCACTCGGGGCTGTCTGTGATGTCCCCTGCTGTGTATTATGTGCAGGTGGGAGATTTGTCCATGTCACACATGCAGAACAGGCCCTTGCTATTGCACCAAGAGAAGGCAAGGCATTAAACAGAGTTTACAGTATCTGACTTTGGCCCTGAATGAGTGTCAAACACCTGGATTTTGAACAGACAAACCCCAAGGAAAACTCATGTGTTAAACTCAGCTATGCTTCCCATAATAAACATGAACTCAGGTCCTCCAGCAGGTCAGAGCAGTATTCATATAATGGCAACAGGTTGCACTAGGATGACTTTGCTCTTTAAACACACATCTCCCAGTAAGAAACTACTCCACATTACACAACACTAGAACAGAATTAACAACCCAGCAGTGTGTCTGAATGTGGCAGGTACAGACTGGGAGGGTAAAAATCTGTCACTACCACTAGGCAAAATTTCCATGCCTCATTTGTCCTGTGGATCACTTTGCTGCACAACACCAGCCATCACGCTCTTCATACTATTCCCATCCACCCACCCAGGAGTCCTGAATGCTGTGTGACAGGAGCAGAGAACTAGACTCAGAGAAACAGCCTTTTTCCAGCATAAAATAGCTGCTTCTCCTCATCTCAGTAATTTATCCTATCTTCCACCTAAAGGACTTTCAGGACCCTACACAAGTGTGCACACACGCAAGAGAATAAAGGTATCTGCCATGAAATCTGCAGGTACACCCCACCAAGTGGGACATGAACAATCACCAGACAACACTAGAGACCTTTATTTGTCTTCTAGAGAACTACCTTCTGAGTGCCAGCAGAAGGGCACGTAGTTATCTAAGTTTGCCAGGTCAGTTTTTAGCAGAAGCATTTGTCTCCTCCTCCCCTGTTGAGCACACCTCCCCCTCCTGGCACACAGCAGCCTCGAGAGGAAAGTTACTGTGCCCAGGAAGGGTTTGGCACTGCACTAATGTACATTGACAGTGTGTTTTCTTCCCTGGCACCCGGCCATGCACAAATCCCCTTTCTGAGTCACTCCCAGTGAGAAAACCAACACCGGCATTTTGCTCTGTTGAAATGGTAAGGCTGAGAGAGCAAACATAAAAGGAGCTGCCTATCAGAAGAGGTTGGGGATGAGCTGATGTCTGGAAGCATCAGAAGCAAGGGGAGGGAATTCCTATAAGTGCAGTGTAACACTGATAAGGGGGGAAGAGAAAGAGTAGTGAAGAATGCTGGAAAAATACCACTTGGCGGAGCAGATGATGCACACTCCCACCAGTGAACTATAGTGAAGTCAAGCTTCACAGGCTGGACTCTCACTTCCTGCTTTCCCTCTAATTATTTTTATTGCCATAACATTTCTCACAGACATCAGGGCCAGTTTTTCCCTGCTCTGTACAAACGTGGCAGATGCCATCTTGGCAAGTACCAGGGTTGAAACAGTGACCAGCAGAGCAATAAAAGCAGGATTCTCTGCAGCTTGAGGTGGGAAGCCAGGCCAGCAGCTGGGAGCTATAACAGATCAATATCCTCTGCAGATTGGGCACAGATGTGGACATGTAACCACAGGCCAGGGTGTTACACAAACAAATCACGTGGACAAACTGTGCTGCAAATGCTTACAGCCTAAACAGCAACAGAGGTAGAGGAAGAATAGGGCAAGCGGAAGATTGCAACCAAGGTGAGGAACGAGTCTTCTCTAGTTTTCCTGAGAACAAGATCAGAGCTGGAAGTTAATCTGGATGCCTCCATTACTAGAGAAGGGTCAGTCACAAAAATCACACTTTTTCTGACTGTCTTTGCATTTGTAGATGCAGGATCCAGAAATGCAGAGGAAGCCCAGGTGATATTTTCTCAGTAACGTAGTTCCCCTCAGACCAATTTGCCACAGTTACTGAAATGATCAGTTACTTTACACTGGAATGAAACAGGTGGAGGGGAGTAAGCCAAAAGCTTGCTTGGCTAAAGGTAACCTCTCTTCTGCAGAACAAATGTTAGCAGGGCTCCATTCAAGCACTCCGGTGACTAAATCCTCTTGGAAACCTTTAGACACAGGTTCTAATACTTGTCTCTGAAGGTAGAAACAGGGCAGCACATACAAGTACATAGGTCAGTTTGTGAAGACATCTAATTTTGAGCCACTTAGTAATAAAAGAGGCATCTTAGGGACCATTTACAGCATATTCAGCTGGCAAGTCCCTCCCAAACTTTTCCCTCAGCATAGGCATAAAAACCAGATATATAACCATGTAACTGATTACAGTCACTGCATATTTGAAAGCAATCCTATGCTCCAGGCTGCTAAAAGATAGTGAAGGGCAGATATCTGCTTTTAAAGCCATCTCTGACAGGGCAGTAATTAGATGCTACAAACATCTTGGCCATGTCTGTAAGCCACTTCTCTCAGCCCCTTCTCCAACTTCAATAGGCCCCAAAGTTGCTTAGAGCAGCCCAAGTTGCTTTTCCGCTCCCCACCCCACCCCAAGATACCTTGTTTCATCCTCATTCTACTCCAACTCCTGAGCCTGCTCTTCTTCGTATCACCAATATTTGTCCAATGTTAGATGTGCCAGCACTTAGCACACTGACACCCTGCTAAAAGGATGGACAGAAGCACTGATAGAGGCACTGACAAAGGCATAGAGTCATACTCTGGTGGGAACCAGGAAGAACAGCTGCCTGCAGAATCATCATGCCTGCTACAGCACCTGTACCATCAAGAAGTCTCTACAATAAAAAGGGAATCATTGAGGTGCTTGAAGCCATGACTGTACTAAAACATGACAAAGCACTCCTCTTTTTTCCCCTTTCACATACTCTAAATCGAAAAGTGTGTTACTTTCAAGGTTTAAAATACATTCTGAAGGTTTGGATTTGAACAGATGTAACCATCCAAAGTTACTGCATTAGAGACAGAGATAAAACTGCCACAATATTACAGCCTTTCAAGGAGAAAAGGCAGATGAAGGAACCTATTTCCATAATTTTGTTTGTGCTACAAACCAAACAAAATCCGTACACTGAGCTCTGTACAATCTCATACACAATAAACAAGAAAGCCCACAAGATTAAGTGTAACTTGGTGGGTTTAGACAGATACTCCAGTCCACAACTCTGAGCGGCAGTAGTCAATGGGATAAGTAAGAATATGAGCAGACGTTAAATGACTCCAAACACCCAGGAACAGCACAGGAGACCAAACCTTTATTATGTGGCAGCCACCATGAAATGGGATGTATAAATAAAACTAAATGAAAATAGAGATTGCATACAAGGCATAAACTCAATAGACCTCAACATCGCCTGAGATCAGGCAGGTCTCATAATGGACATTGGTGATAAAACCACAATATCACTGGTAGCTGTTCCCAAAGCACTCAGCCTCATCCTGTCTCCTGTCAGTGTTTCATGACACCAGTGTGCAGCACCGACTCACACATGCCCTCACAACCAGTTTGTTAACAGTTGCACCCACAGAATTTCTTTTGGAAGGGGAATAAAGCAGAAAGAATCAGCACCCACCAAATAAGGATTAACCAAAGCTACTCAGTCTATATAAACAGTGTGAGAGGAAAGCATACTTCTGATTCATAGAATGAGGCTTCACAGCACTTCAAGTTATAGTAAGAGCCTTTTATCGCCAAGCTATGGAAGAGTCATCCGTTGCTCCAAGAAACAGAGTTGAAGTACAGAAAGATGGAATTACCTCCAAACCTTATGGCTGAGGACCCTCACGAGCTATGCACTACATGGATATTTCCTTGGGTTCCACTCCTTCCCACAGAATACACAGACCAGCTTAGACTACCCTGTATGATTGCTCTGGGACCAAACCTTTGATTTTTCTAAAACACGGCCTCGGACTTAAGAGCTGTACATGTGCACACGTGTAGAGCTGCCCGCAAGTGCCTACACCTGTGCACACACACACACACACAGGGCTCGGGAGCAGTCAGTGCAGAAACGCCACGAGAGCTGTGACAGTGCTTCTGCAAAGCCCAGGCACATGCTTAGCTGAGATGAATCAGCAAAGATATGATTTATTTTCCCCCCACCACCTGAGGCTCTAATGGTAAATGCTTCTTTGTGCTCATTTAAAACAAACTGAGGAGACAAGAGACAGCTCCCAGGAAAAAGCACACACTGGTTTAAAGACAGAGCAAGCCCCTCCTCATGCCAACAGCAGTACCAGCTGCTGGACTGATATCACTACCCTTGAGCTTAACCTCGTATGAGTCATCTCTGAGATGGTTGAAGCTGACAGGTTGTTTAAAATCACCACCCATGGATTACATTCAAAGGGAGCTTTAAAATATTTTCTAATTATTTTTGCTTCCACTCCACCAAACACTGTTAATCAAGAGCTATTTCCAAAACACGCTGTATTGTAGCAGTGCTATACTCCACAGGAGATGCACCAATTGGGTTGGACACCTTCCAGCTCCGACTGTCAGATGACCAAGCTGTTCTCATTCTTAGAATAAGATGCTCTTTATGGGCAGGAAATTTACATTTTTTCTTTATTTACACAAAAGGCAAAGGGGAATGCTTAGCTGTGGGGAAGTGAGGCTGCCTGGTTGGATGTCACATTTGGATGACCATTCACTACAAGTGATATAGGTAAGACTTTTCTTAATTTATTCCTTGTTTCGTTTCCCGGGATGTTATTTCATGTTGCTCAAAAAGACCCGGCCTGTACTCTCCTCATGTGGGCGTGACAACATGCAACACCCAACGCTTCCTGTGAGTGCAGTTGTAGAAAATTGGAAGCAATTTTGTATCTCCAAAACCTTGGGATCCAGCCCTAAGCCTGGCACTGGTTTTTGGGCTTGGCTGGCTCTGTGCCATCCATGGGAGTTTGTTTGCAGAGACTTCACACTGCTCCTGCTTTTCCTCTACTTTACATTCCTAACTTTTTTACATCCAAAGCTCTGTATGGGGAAAACATGAATACAACACAGAACAAACCTTAGTGTTTCAAACTGGAAGTACCCTAGCAAGTGCAAAAACCAGAACAAGCTCTAAAGAGGGGGGGGGGGGGGGAAAAAAAAGAGAAAAAAAGATTTCAAATTTGTCTAAAAAGTGACCTTTTTCTCTGTGAAGGGCTTCTGAGCTTCAAAACGCTTTTCACAATCCCCCTAATTCAGAATTGGTAAAACAAGAAGTTTCCAACATATCAATGCTTTGAAGCTTCATCCTAAAAAATGATGGGAAATTTTTGAAAGAAACTTCACCATACATTGGTAGTTTATATTAGAGTGATTATCAATGTGTAGAGACTGTATATAAATAAATAGATCAGAAGTAGTCACTAAAATAACATCAGTCAAAATGGCACAAAATTCATTTAGTCCAAGATGTTCTAAAAATTCATTAGTTTTAAAATAGTTTATTTTCAAAGCCTCCAAATTGCTTTCACCAAAATCAAGCCTTTAATTTAAATCTCAGAAGCTTTGAAAATTTATATTAAGAATTTCAAAAGTCCTAAGTTTTCTCTTAAAAAAAAAAGCAGTAACGCTTCTGTTAGTTAACTAATTAACAAGCAGCAGCCCTGAATCTAATGAAAGCAGGTCCAAGACACTAAATGTTCTTCAATGTGGATTTTCCCATCGCTGTTTTCCCTCCACGGCCATGCATATTTTCCTGGTCACCAAGGTAGGTACAGAGATACCCAGCTGGCCAAAAACAAAGACTCACATCTTGATTCTGAAGATCCTGAACTGTTCCTGTCTGGAGTGTTTGTTCAGTTTTACAACTATTTTTATTGACTTCAAGAGTGTTTTCACACTGGCTCCCCTCCCGGGCATGTTTAAACAGGCAGCAGTGCACGCTGCCAGAACTCAACAGAAACGTGTTCTATAGACAAGTAAACAAAATACCCGATGGCTTCAGCTACCCACACCACAAAGGGATTTCGAGCCAGTCACTTCAAATTACGTTTCCGTCTCTGGACACAAAGCAACGTTGGTTTAGAGTTCTTTGGCTGTGTTTTGAGTTGTGTGTTTTCTTTATTGCTTTGGTTTTTAAGCCATTTGCTGGCCCACACTCCCCAAAGACATGGGCTATTCATTCTGTTCCAGCTTAAAGGCTCAAACTGGACTTGATTTCAGTAAGAACGGCATGGTATGCAACGTGGTTATGATACAGCCTACAAACACGGCAAGCCATCTCTACCATGCATGGTCTGCGTGCCCTGTGACTGCAGACGAGACCAGCCACCAGTACAACCAGTGTAAACAGGCTGGTTTTGATGGGCCTTAATTACTGGCACCGCTGGCCAGACAGCTGTGTCGCAGCAGAGGAAGTGGGAATCGCGGCCCTGGGGATGTCAGTCCGTCCAGTCCTACCCTAGCCAGGTTAAAAAGAGAAAACTCAGAAAGGAAAACGGCATCTTTTCCTGAGAGCCAAGGTTAGTCCTCACCATAAATCCATTGGCAGGGTCATGGGGCGACACACCACCTCCTCCGCTGCGGAGCAGGAGGCAGCCTGCAGGAAGCGGCCGCCTCCGCGGCAGGACCGGGCAGCTGGCTCCCACTGCCAGGTTTATCCATCCCCAGGACACTCCTGCAGTAATTTTCCTGTTGTGTGACAGCGCAGGCAGGAGGGAGGAGGGTGACCCACACGTGGCCCTAACAGAGATCACAGCCTCGTCAGCAAGAGCTGAAAATACCAGTGAGCTGGTACTGCTTCAGAACCAGAGCCTCCCCTCCTTTGCCCTTTCATCCACAAGCACCCTCCCTGAGTCATGTATCAGCACAAGGGGCTCCCCCATATCCATCTATAAACTCTTCCTGGAAGACTAGCACGTCTTGACCTGGGACCACCTATTTCCACCATCACTGGCATTTCTTGTTTTTGTTGATGTTAGAACAATCCTTTCAAAATCTCTTTTCTTAAAAATGGATTCTGAGTCTTGAAATGATTCTGTCTGAGTCCACCAGTGCCCCAGAGAGCACAGAGTACAGCCAGCCCCAGGAACACAACTGTGGCTCTCTAGGCAGTACCCCACAAGCTTCCTCTCTCAGGTCAGTTTTAATAACTCAGAGCAAGAGCCGACAGGAGATGGCATCTCACTACCTGCAAGCCCAGCTGATGAACTATCTCTACCTTATCACAGCCATGATTCTGGGCTCCTCATGCCTGAAGGTCTTGGCTGCTGCTGAATTTCACTCTAGAACACCAATTTCAATCTCAGCTCCATGGTGGAACATGCTGGCAAGGAAGGAAGTGAAGGTACGACAATCCCTACCTAGTTCTCCAGCACTGCTACTGGCCATACCACGAGAGGCTGCTGTGGACACCTCCCTACTGCTTCTGTCCAAATTTTGACTCAGGCACTGCCTGCATTCCATGTCTAAGAAAACAAGCCTGCTCCAAACCTGGAGGACCTTCCCCCTCACCCCTTTCCTTCTTTTCTCTGTGCTCATGTCCCCATTTTGCTGGAATATTTACTGTTTTGACATCAGCTTGCACCAAGAGCCAGGAGGCATCTGACAGCATTTTGTCAGTGACAGACAGCACAGCCTTCTCATCTGGTCCCTATTTTGTGAAACACAACTCTTTACTTGAAGCAGACCACCACAAGCTCAGCATTTAGAGCCGAAATACCACATTAGATGGGAACATTAGGATCTTCTGCTGTGTAAGATTTTGGCACCTCCTCACATTTATGGTTCAGAACTGTTGACATGATAAAATAAAACCCCAAAATGAGGCTCAAGATGTTTATTATGCTGAGGAAGAGATTTGTATGGTGTGGGATATTTCCAACACAAATAATTATGACCATTATTTTAAGCCATGGCCATGCTGTTCCACATTTGCAGTTTGGGCACGGGTAGATTTTGTGACATGACAGTGCATCCATCAAACCCCAGCACCTTGTGCAGAGCCATGATGCTGAGGGGACTCGCATTCAGTGGACTGGATTCAAAGCCCTGTGGCTTCCAGTGTCACTGGAACTAACACAATGGAGGAAAAGGTGATACAGCACCATGACAGAGCATTTAAGGAGCAGGGCAATTATTCAAGAAGGACAGAGATGACTGGAAAATAAGAAGACACTGAAGGCCAGCATCTCAACAGGCTTTCCCTGCACCCCCTCAAGCACCAAAACATGTTACAATTATTTTAAGAGGCATTACTACTTCTAATAGTCAACTTATGGCCAAAACCAACAACATATTTGCCTCCTTCTTTAGGTGTTTGCACTTCATCACTGCACTGACACTTTTCAGATGAACTGGCTTTTGATTGTGCAGCTATTCTAAGACACAGTGTTTTGTTGACTAACAGTTGCTGCACATAGCAGTTTATTACTGTAGGGTTGCTCATAAGTACCTGATTTGTGTTTTTTTTTTAAAGTAGGCCGATTATATTTTTGATGAGAGTTAAAAATATATTAGAGCTTGGAAGTTCAAAATTAGTCACATTAAGAGTGGTTTGAAAATCAGCTCCAGGTATTTACTTTAGGGCCCACGGTTATTTCAGTGTGGCATATTTATTCCAGCCCACAAATAGGAGAACAAGGTATTTGGAGCCTAGCTAACCTTCTGTGTCTCTAAATGTCAGCAATGCATTGATTTGAAATCCCAAATATGAGGTATTTGGTAAATAGACCCATTTAAGCTCCCCTCGCTAGTCTACAAACTTTTATCCCCACCTGCCTAAGAGTACAAAACTTACTCAGGTTTAATGGTACCACTCACAGCAGCAGAGTTGCATGGTGTTCAAGTTTTGAATCTTGCAAAGACTTTCACTGATGTGTTTCACTTCCACCTGAAAATGACCACAGCTGGGCAAATAGCCAGGTTTTCAGCCCAGTGCAAAACTGAGAAATCCAGGAAATGACATTTGCATTGACTCAAAGAATGTTATTTTAAAAATATCAATTGTTTAATGGCTTTTTAAAGCCAGGAATATCTCTGACTCCTCCTAAAGTTCTCTCTTCACGTTATTTAGCCATGTTGAAAGTGTGTCTGATTTTTTTTTTTTTTGGGGGGGGGGGTGGAAGGGAACCGGAGTAGGTAACAGGAAGGTAAGGCTGTTTGTTCTTCACTCTAAATTTAGAGCAATGCACCACTGAATTTCAAAAATGTCATGATGTCTTGGCATTTCTGTAATATTTTGTTCTGAAAACATTGAAGCAGAATGTTTAGGCTTTTTAAAATAATGGCTCCTTTCAGCAGAAACAATTTGTAAACAACCACTTGAAAACTTCAGACACATGGAAAGGAAGAGTTGAACAGAGACTTTCCTATTCCCTGGAAGGCTGCCACCCTCTGTCCCCCCCAAACCCCACAAACAAACACCAACACCAAACAAACAAAACCTCAGCACTTAAGCATATGACTACATGTTAGACCTTCACAAATTTGAAGTCTAAGGACTTGTAGAATCAACCTACATGTGAATCCAATTCATAAATTATTATTAATAGTCCAAGTATCTCATAGTATAGGCATTCCAAGATAATTAATGCATCCATGGCATCATTTGAGAAACTAAGTCCCATCTCAATGAAAGACCAAGCAGTAAGGCCTCTTCTCATGAGTTTCATGCAAATAAAACCAGGAAACACACATCTTTCACACACCACCCATTTGGAAGCCTCTATTTCCATTATGAAAGCAATGCTATTCTGTAGGCAACAAACTTCCCCAAGTTCTTGCCATCATTATCTTTCCTCTTGTAACACTGCAGTCAATGACCAAATCAGCAACTTCCTCACCTCACAGCTCTGCAGGTCTCTAGAATAGAAATCCCTGGACTGAAGTTCTAAACTGATCATACAGATCATCTGGTACATCCAGTTAACATTTTAAGTATAATTAGTGGTCCATATTGCATTTTTGCACTTGCTCACAAGTCCTGGTAACTCCCTGTGCAGATAATTATGTAGCTGCACTGAATGTGCTTTCACTGCTCTCTGCAGAAGGAGTGTTTCACAAAGCTAAGGACATGGTGGAAATGGATGAGTTGTGGATCCTGTGGGGAGTCTTCCCACCTTTACCACCATCCACCCCTAACAAACTAACCTGACCATCCCTCTGATTTACAGCTCTAACTAGAGCCCACCACTCCACTGCTCCTCAAAATAAAGGAAAGTGATCCCACCAGAGTGTGGAGACCTAAGCATTACACTGACTATGCTCTAGGTGTTCTACTAATTTCCCTCCCCAGGAAGCAGATACAGAAGACATGAACCAAGTCTCCTGTCTACACCTCATAGTCCAGCAAAAATTACACTCCCCAGAGCACACGAGCAGCAACACGAGAGCCTGACCACTTTTTTCTACAGAAATAACTACAGTCAAGGAAGCAGCTCTAAGCTCCTGCCACACCATCCTGCCAGCACACCTCAACTTTAGCCTTCAAGGTTTCCCTCATCCCTGGCCATTCTGCTGAGGCTGCCAATGAGGGTGACAATTAATGGCATTTGTGATGGGAGGATCCGCAGGGCTGACATACGACCCTTCGGAAACTGGACTGTACCCAACATTTCTATTTCCACAGGCCATTAAGCAGCTGTCAGAGTGTTGACCTATAATTCCTCCTATCCCATCCCATGCAAATTCCAAGTTGGTGACAAAACATGGAGGGCTCTAGGTACCTGCAGTCACCCAGGCGTCTAGAACAAGGAACCGTCTAATCCAGGGTGCCGCCTGTGCAATGGCCAAAAGGATTTTGCAGCCAAAGATAAACACACCTCTCCAGTTTCCAGCCAGCTAGAGCTTCTTGGGCAGGTGGTCTTCTCTCCTGCTTTATACTACAAGGAAGGAACTGGTTGTTCTTTGGGAAAGATGTCAGATCCAGCTGCCACCACCTACCAAAAATGGATCAGTCACCTTCAAAGCTGGCAGAAATCATCCCTGCCAACAGTGTTTAAATGCCTTTAGACCCTTTGAATATCAGCCTGGCCCAAAGAATTCTTTCAGGCTGGATGATACCATCATTTTGTTATTGATGTTTGTAAATGTAAAGAAAAATAAATCTGTATTTATCTATGACAAAATACCTTTTCAATCACAGGTTTCAGCAGCAATTTTTCCCCAGAAAAATTCAAGCAGGAACTGAAGGTGAAGCATCTTAAGTAACAAAATATCTTTCTCTCCCACAGATTTTTTTTTTCATTTACTTGCTTACACTAATCCTGCTTTCCTCTTCTCATTACCATACATTTTTCCTCCCCCTCCTCCCATACCCACCCTTTACTATACAAACACATGATATGTATTTATTAAGGAGGATTACGATACCATCCAGCATGCAGATAAAGATCATCTTTCAGAGCACACACTAAGACTGAAGTTTGCACCAAAAAAAAAAAAAAATTTCACCTCATAACCTCTCCCTTCAAACCACTACTAATTCTGCCCCACTCCCTTTATTTCAGTCTCCTGTCTGCTACACACAATAGGTATTCCCCATGTGGGTGGACATAGCAGTGGCTGAGAGAGAGCTCCTCGCTGAGCTTGGAGATGAAAGCCTGTTACCTGTTTTTTATTTATGTCCTGTAAAATGCAACGTGTGGGGTGACACATGAGATACCCTGTAAACAAGGTGAGGGCCAGTTGCTTTATACAGCATGGAAAATTTCCATTTCTTGGAACAGACAGGTCAGCTTGGAAGGAAGTCAGCCCTCAAGGTCTTTCTCCCTGTTTAGGGCTCATCTGAAACACCAGCTAACCCAGAGCACGCTGCCCAAGAGTCAGGACAGCCAAACAAACAGATCAGTGTAAGACAGGGCCTCAGCTGTGACAACGTGTCCATTTCTTGCCGGGCCAAGCACTTGAAGGGTCCTGTCTGTCAAACCCCTATTTCCTCAGTTGCAAGGGTCAGCAGTCTGGAGATTTCTGCTGGAGAGGCACAGCTGGGACTGGCAAGCAGCAGTTGTCCCAGGGTTAATATATGCCTGTGTGCTTCCCCTGACAGAGTTGGGAAACCAAGGAGAGAAAACCTGAGAACTGTTCCAGAATTAGATCAGATGGCCCCAAGCCATCTTCCCAGCACTGGGTACCCAGAGGACGGGGGGAGAGGCTCAGTTTCACGCTGTTGGACAGGTCCAGCCCCAGCAAAGGTGAAGAGAAAAGTTCATTTGCCCTTCTGCTCCACTTTCCAGCTCACCTCTTGGACCATCTGAGTCTACCCTGTCTGCTTTGTTTTCCCTCCCATACCCAGCAGTGCTTTGACTTTCCTCCCCTCCCAGCTCCCCATACGCAGTTCAGCTCCAAGCTGTCATTCAAAAGGTTGACACTTCTGAAAAATGTCCGGATACTGCAGCTATTTCTATTCTGCCTGGCATAAGGTGAAAATCTGAGTCAGCTGGCTGTGCCCTGTCAGGTTTTTTGCAGCCAGCATCCTGCCTCTCAAAAACACCCACCTAATTTTGGAAACACTGGTCTTAACTTTGGTGCTCCTGATGAGAAGCAGAAAAACACACTCAGCTTAATCCCAACTGAAGAAAAGGATCCAGAGAAAGCAAGGTGCCTGAATAGGAAAAAATACTAGCTCCTACTCACAAACATTTTATGTAGTTTTTATGGGAGGAAGAGATAGGAGACTTTTGCCAAACACATTGTCTGGGCATAATTATTCCTCTCTCCTCCTCCTCCTGCCAAGCTAACCTCCTTCTGAATCAGGCCATAAGGAAGGAATGGAGCCAGACAGGACTTCTACACATTTTGGCTCAACATTCTGCAAGTGTAAGCTGTCAGGCAGCACTGTAGCAGCAGAAACGTGTTACTGAATAGTATGGGAATATTAATAAGCAAGAGATGAACACTCACATCTGTCACAAAGCATCCTTCAGAACCACAAAAAAGAACAGAAAAGGAAGAAGAGCAGAAAGCAAACTTATCTGCTGTTCAGGGCAGCACTCAGTCATTGTAGAAGGTACAAAGTTACCCCAGGCCAAAAAGCTTCACCATCGCAGTGGTCATTTGAAGTGACTAGTAAGGCTGAGACTTGCAAAATCAGTTTAACTGTGCTCCCACTAACATCAAGAGTGAGATACAGACAGATTTCAGTGGAAACTGATATAAAGCAACAAGAAGCACTTTTGAAATGTTCACTTTTATGACCTGGACCCAACAGCAACTGAAAACACCACTGCTGCCCCACCCCCAAACCCCAGCTCATCTCATTTCCAGGATCCCCTCTACCTTTGTCACGTCTTATCAGCACTTCTCCAATTGCACTGGGAGCTTTATAATGCTTGAGGCTTTGCATGCTCCCAGTCTGCCCCAGGACTTCACTACCTTAAAATACCATCAAAAACCTCTTCTCCAGCAACATAAACCCATTCCTTCTTTACAATTTGCCACAAAACACAGTTTGTTTCCATCTACTTTTTTTTTTTTTTTTTTTTTGCAGGGATTTCAGTATAAAGGTTTTTTAGTACCTGAGGGCTGTAAAGGCTAGGATCATTTAGCACTAAAACAACGTGCACTATGGTCGTACATTAATATCCCCTAGAAAGCAACAAAATTCAAACCCAGACATCAAACCACAACATCTTTGGTACTTATGGGTAAGAAAGGTGCTGTGGGGTGCAATAGCAAGAAACAAGTTTTAGAGGCCTCAACATGATCACCACCAACACCCCTGTTTCTAGGCAATTAGTCTCTTCTACTTACTAGTGACAAATTGTCAGCTACCAGCCATGAGATATCTTTCCCTTTTAAGATATGACATGTAGCTGCCTCTTTTCTAGTGAAAAATACTAATGATTAAAAAACCACAGCAAATCCTCAGTATTACTCACCCCTCACAACACAGCCACCTCTCTTTGTTTAGTGGTGCCTCTGATTTCCAGCCAAGCCTACAAATGAAAAATACACAGCCTTGAGAGGAGAAACAGAAGCAGGGCCTCTTAGAGCTGCACCTCATCAGGTTAATGAGGCTGCCAAGGTGCCTGCCTCCAGGTTTGATTAGGTGTGCTCTGGCCTTTCCCCACAAGTACTGTGAGAACCACAGACACTCATTTCAGTTTTACCTCTTCATCCCCAATTAACTGTTTTGTGGGACTTGGTGGTTCACAACTGCAGTTGAAACCAGCAGGAGACTGCGTGCTATTTCCAACTTGATTGTGGGACTTCTGGTGAAAAAGCGCTGTACATTTCTTATCACTGAAACCCTGGCTTTAAATCTGAATCAGCTGTGAACCCCAGTTCACATCTGAATTGTGGTTGTCTTTTCCTAATTAGTGTTATCAGCTGTGTGTTATTGGCATGTCCAACAGGTGCTGTCTGTCATTAAAAGTGGCTCCTGCTTTGTAGTTTCATCAAGGTAGGCAGCAAACCTTTCATCAAGGTATTAGCCAGGAGGAAATTAGGAAGAAACTCAGGTCTATGGTCTAAGCACAGTGCTGGGCATGGAGTGCCATGCTTGTCATTGAGTTCTATTTAGATATCATTTTGATTTCACTGACAAAATCAGTCGCTGTCTCTGCCCCTTCTCCTCTGGATGATCATCTTCTCCACATTGAATATAAAATAAAACCATTGCCCTCAGTCACCCACCCCACTGGGGGGGTGAGGAGGAACCGTGTTTGCACAGTGCTTTGTAAACCTACGTTTTTAAGAATTATCTTCTGGCACACAAGTCAGAAGCCATAAGTCATTCAACACCCTCCAGCTAAGAAATTAGAGTCTACTGATATCCTTGGGAATGTTCTTGCTGGTTTGAAGCTGTTCTTATTTAGGTATCATTCTAAGTATGTCCTGTAGCCAGTACTGTTTTGTGGCCAACACTATTGCTATAGCTCTATAAATCTGCAGACACTCTGCAGAAGGAGTGTAGTGCCAAAAAAATGCTAAGTTCTCTGCTCTGCTTCCAGTTTGGGAACACATGCTGGAGCAATACAGCTAGACAGATGTGGCATCCTGAACACCTGATAAAACCACTCAGTAACTGGAGAGGGACTTCTGCATGTCTCTCAACTGAAATGATTTTTTTCTGCTCAAATGTTACAGCAAATGAGTGAAAAATAAACAGAAGATATTGCATATTAGTACTTCTAGGATGTATACCCAGAAGAGGTATAGTTGGCAGTCACTGGAGGCATCTGTGTCTTCTCAGCCTTCCATTCCTCTCCTGATAAATCAGCTACCAGGCTTACTTTCCTTTGTAGCATGGAGAGGGTAGCAGAATGCTGGGGGATTGCTTACTGCAGGAAAAACAGCCCCTTTGCTGAGAAAAATGAAAAGAACATCAATCCAAGTTGATGGGGCCAAAGGAGACTTCAGAGTGCTGCAAAACCCACCTTCCCATCTGTGCAACAACTGCAGGAGAGAGCTGGGAACCCCGGGGATGCTCACTCTTGGCACTCTCCCAGGTTCTCAGCTGGCTGCTCTGCTCCTGCTTAGTGTGAATGAGAGAAACTCTGGCTTCAGATGCTATCCTGCCTCTTTCCAAAACCCTGCAGTCTGGCAGGAAGGGAGGTGCTTTAGCAAGGGGAACTCAAATTTATTCAGTGCAATACAGCCTGCTGCAGAGGACAGCTCTTGTAGAGCAGGTGGCGGCATCACAGAGATAGCAATACCTACAATAGCTCTGCAGCAATAATTAGCATTGTGCCAAAACCCATAACATGGCACCTCCAAGGCCTGTCTGCTCCACTAACCAGCACTGCCAAGCCCAGCAGCTCCATCCACATCCTACCACCTGCTGCAGTCCAGCTCCAGTATTGCTACCAGGTGAGCAAATTTCTGCCTGTCTAACAAGTGACCATTCAATTTCTCCAGCACACCATCTGCCAGGCAGGACAGCATTCCTCCCAGGTCAGGTATTAAAGGACAGCAGCAGTCCTGTCCGTGAAGCTTCTATCTGCTTGAGAAAATGGAAAGGGAAGAGGATGGAGGGTTGCCAGAGCTATACTGACACCAACTCCCTGTGTTATGTGCTGTAGCCATGGGATTTTGCCCTTCAGCTGGCTCTTAAATGACTGCTCAGCTGGAGTGGGCTACTGTCTGGCCTTGCAGCTCACAGCACAGGAGGGAATCTGAAGAAAGCGGCTGTTCCACTGCTGAGATGGGGACAGTGGGTTGTTATTATTTATATTGTGGTGCTGCCTAATATGTTCTGGGTGCTTTCCAAAGACAGAGAGAAACATGGGCCCTGCCCTGGAGAGACATGTATAATTGAAAGAGCAGTCAGTGCATTATCCAAGCTGTGGCTCTCTGAATAAGCCATCCCTCCCATTCAGAGGATTGTTTGAGGCTGAAGGGAGTGCTGGGGATCATGCAGACCACCCCAACTACTGCCATGGACGGGGATTTATTTAATCTTCCTAGAGAAATGGCTGGAAGCTTAGAAGAGATTCCACAGGGTCCCCTGATAGTTTGTTCCAATTGCTGTAACTCTTGTTGGAATGATGAGTTTTTTTCCTAGTATTTATACTAACTGTTCCCTGCTGCAGCCTCAAGCCATAACAGCATTTTCTGTCATTTTACTAATGAGAGTATTTGATGTGTGCTCTTCCTCAGAACATCCCTTAATATATCTCTGCACAGCCAGCCTGTCTCCTCCACTGTAGGAACCAGCCCAGGGCTCCCAGCGTTTCCTCAGAGGCCACAGCACTTCCAAGGGTCAGTGTGCAGCTCCAGTCCGCTTGCCTGTCTTCACCTCAGCTGGTACAAATGAACACTAAACACAGAATCTTTCTCTGACTTTCTTAATAGGTACCACATGGCCCATGCTCTCAATGTCTCCAGCACTGAGGCCCTCTGAGCTCTTTGCACCATGGTTTGGGAGCCTTCACAACTATTGACACAATGAGGGACTCTTGAGTTGTAATTGAACTCTTTTGTTACTGATGCAGAGAGAGAACTGGAGGTTCACAGGGTGTTTCAGAAAAACAGCAATGACACTCAGACTGCGTGGACCTTCTGGCAACACTTCCCTCCGTTCTGCTGGACACAATTTTGTGCATAAAGATGAAGAAACACACAGACCTGCTCACACAGTCCTGGAAAATCAAACTTCTGGACAAACCCAAATAAACTCTGAAATGCTACGGTCTCAGCCATGAAAACCAAACTAATTATTTATTGCAAGTCTTTCTGGGCAAATCTTTTCAGAACCATTTTCTGAAAACCCAGAAAGGAACTCAATTTCTGGGAGCATCTTGTAACTCTGCAAGAGTTTTTATTGGTGTCTGAGCACCCAGAATCCTAAACCCCTCTGAAAATATTGGTCATCTTACCAAGCAGCTGGTTAACGTGCAGAGCAGCAACCTGGGTCTTCTGCTCTGGATACAGCTACATATCTATGATTTTACCAAGAGGAGTCACGAACAGCAAAGACTAGATAGATGAAAGCAAGGCTGCACTTGCTGCACTTGCTTTGTGATTTGGGATCTATCTTGTGAGACATAAATCAATGAAAAGAGAATGAGAGAAAGAAAGAGAGAAGCCTTTGCCAGCCACTGTGCCCATCACCATTTGCAAATCTAAGTGTTTGCACTGTGCAATGTTTCACAAAAAAAAAACTGGACCTCAGCACATAATGCCAAATTGCTGGTTGACCAGAAAGAGACTGGAAGCCTTTAAGGGGAGACATCAAGCTACTTTGTGACCAACCACAATTATTACCACAGCCATTATGAGGACACCAATCAAAGGACAAATGGAAGAGGCAACTCTGGGCACTCATAGAATATCCACTCTGAGGACAGGGAGATAAGGAGCTGCACTGCCCATGGAGCCTTGCAGGGACCACATGTGCTGCAACATGGCAGGAGTCCTGAAATGCCAAGGCAAATCAGAGAGGTTGTGCAGTCAGCACAGCCAGCCTTCCACTTTGGCACAGGAAAAGATGCTGGAGTTTGGGTAACCCCAGGACCAAGAAGTTGCAGCTGCCTCACTGATTTTGCTCTGGGTTAAAGCTGACAGCTGCAAAAACATTGCATGAACTTGCTGTTCTTTGCGGGGTTTGTCACTCAAAGCCAGCATTGGCTGGATGTAGAGGAAATCACAGACTCACTGTTTCAAGCACGGGAGCAAAATGAAAAGCCATAGCTAGAACAGCTGCTTCCTTCAGACTCCCTGACCCCTCGGGTGGAGACCAAAGCAAGTTGCTTCCCCTGTTATCCTCACTGGCTCGGAGGGTAACCCTCATGCTATAGGGAGAAGGAGCTCCTGGGGGACCTCAGCTGAAGTTGGTGAAAATCTAAAAAATCATAAAAGTGAGGTTTCAGCAATGGTTTTTGTTCTGCACAAGAATGGAAGGAGATGTGTAAATTTTCCCCAGAAAATGAGTTTATCCTTTGCTGAGAAGAGACTCTATCCCAGGTGAGTGCCTTCAGAGCTGGGCAGAGACCCAGCATGCTGGAGCTTTTCCAAATTAGGCTGTAGCACTATTCTTTCAGTTTCTCCTGAGGACTCTGTCCCAGTGGTGCAAAGCAGGGAGTGCCACTCCACTGTGGTGTCCAATGCTGGGGGCTCTTCTCTCCTCCCCTCCAGCTTGCAAATGAGAAACTTTCCCAACAGCATGTTAGCTGAAACTCCCCTGGGAGAGATGGCGGAGGAACATGGACAAATATTTAATGTGTGACTAAGCAGAGATGGAAGATGAGCACTAAGGCATTCTGCTGGGAGCATATTTGGAAAGAACATTGGGTATCTCAGGTATTTTCAGATGAAATGAGAAAGCAAGGTTTAACTGTTTCCTTATGTTAGGTAACCCCTCACTGAAGGGCGGCAGGCTCCGATGTGAGCCTTCAGTTCACTAAAATCCTAATTCAGCTGCTTAGATCCTTAGTGGGTTATTTGAGAACATGCAAACAAGTTGAAATAGGATGGGAATGAAACCCAGATTCCCTGTGTCCCAGGGTTCTATTTACCAGATCGTCATTCCTTGCAGACACATTGCATGTGACTCATATCTACGCTGTCAGAAGTGAACCAACACACCCCAGTAAACGGAGCAATGTTTCCAGACCTGCTGTGACCTAAAGTTCCTCAGAATTTCAGGCTCCCAGGGGGGGAAGGGAAGTCAAGAACAGACAATATGGGCAACGGTGCAGGAACGCTCCTCATCCATCACAGAAAATCCTTACATAAAATAATCAAGTATTGTCTCAGAAAGTGATTATTTACTCCAACTGAATAGTCACTTCAGAACTGCACTTTTGTGTCAGAAGTCTGACAACTTCTCTATTTCCTGCAATAAACAGATATTTTCAGTAGAATATAACAACACTCTTGACCGGTTCATGCCCTTCCATTCCTGTGCCAAAGTTGATCTTCAGCTTAAGTAGGTTTTAACACCCATGTTCTGTGTGCCAGAACAACAGTATCACCTCTTGGTCTCATTTTCTTAGGCAACTGGTAACTTTCCTTTGTCCTTTTTTAATATTACCCTCTGTCATCTTCCCTCTAGCCTGCTCCTTTCCCATCTTTTCCCCACTTTTCTGGTAATCTCAAATTTCTCTGACTTTGTTAAAAATTCCCCATCATGACCTTATACCTTTATTGTTTCACTAAAGTCTAGACAGAGGTGTTCTATCACATCTCCTTTGTCTAGATCAGTTATCTTATCAAAGAAAACCATGAAGTTAGTCAAACATGATTTAACCTTCATAGACACTTGTAGTTTATCCTGTTTTCCCATTTCTTCCTTGTCTTTAGTTATTGTTTCTTTCAATAATGCTTCTGATAGCCCTGTATAATAGTGGTCAGAGTGATCGGTTTATAAGTTTCCAGATAGCTTCCTTCTTCCATCTTAGGTATAGGTACTATATTTTCTATTCTCAAATCATATAGCACTACCTTTAACTTGATGGATTAATTAAAATGTTTTATAGTACACATGCAAATTCATGTGCCAGGTGTCTCAAATTTTGAGAGTGAAGATGATTTGGTTCCCCGGCACAGGCTAGTTTAGCACTTTATCTTTTCTTTCCCATTGGCCACCTTGCATTTTTTACACACTCAGTGTCTTTAAAAGGTACCTGTTACACGTTTGAGTCATGCCTGGACTCCCTAAAGAAAACCAAAAAAAGTTGGGTACACGCACCATTTCCTGCATCAGATTGTTGTTACTGTGTCTGCAAATCCGACTTGCCTCCTCTCCTCCTCCCTTGTATTTTCCTCCCACTCTCTGCCTTTAAAATAAGAAGGGCTAAAAAACTCTCTGTATCTCCAACAAATTTCCTTTGCTGTCTATTGGCTTATATGTGCTTTGGTCACCTGTCACAACTTATACGAAGTGATAGTAGAATAACTCGTAGAGCAAGCAGGATGAACTGATCCTGATTATCCACTCTGAAAGGAAAGAAATATTCTGATTGCTGGCAGTGCCTCCCCTGAACACTTCTGGACTGTCCATAGGCAGTTCATTTTTAGCTCTGTAAGTTGGAACTAGTGTTATATTAGATAACTATTTCATTTCACCTGTACGTGTAGTAACATCCACAAAAGGTCCTGCAGTGAGATGTGTGATTCATACAGATAAGCTCAATCTCCCTGTTTCAATTCCAGCTACAGGATCTTTGAGAACACCCTGTCCCTTTCCCTACTTAGAAACCTTACTAATAAGTGGCCTTCACTCGGTTCAGATGGGTTTGTTGCCAGATGTCTCCACAGGCAAGATTGCTAACCCTCTTTCTAATAATAAATATGAACACTGCTTTCACAATACCTTTCCACACGGGAATTCAAAGTGTTTTAAGTATGCTGAGCATTTTAACAGCAATGAAGAACAAATTTTGTAAAATATGGTTTAACCTTGTAAAAGCAGATGAAAATTAACACTGGGAAGAGTATAAATATAATGGGATAGCTTTGCCTTTTCAATGGATGATGACCTACATAAGATCTTTGGACAAACCTCACCTCTAACAGCTTTTTTCCAAGCTCATGGTTGTGCTACAAAGATCCCCTTCAGCCAATAAAGATGATTTCCGGAGAGCAGTTTGTATAAATGGGCTCTGTGCAAAGGTTTTACTTAAAGTACAGTGAATCCATTAAATTGGGTTTGCTCCCGATGTATGCCCAAGAGCTTCAAGGAAGATAAATACTAGGAATCATCCTGTATAACAGTCTTCTTGCTCTCTGCCCTGCTTTTTCCCAGGTAATGATCCTGTCAGCAGTGCTACCCTGCTGCTGTAGTGATCTGGCTCTGAGTTCATCTGCTCCCAACATTCTTCAGTAGTGAAGGCATGGCTTCTTCCAATTTTCCTTATCCTAAAGAAAATGTGGTGCATGCCTAGTATATCCTGGCGGAGGAAAGACTTGTTTTTCCAGCAAGGTGTGATGGTTCAAATTAACCAGACAATTTCCCGCTGCTGGAGGACAATGTGTGAATGAGGAGCAATCCAACACCCATTATATGAGAAGCTTTTCACAGGGATCCAACACTTTGGAAACACTGCAAATTATTTTTTGGGCACCACAGCACTAGGTATCAGTGAACTGCCTCTCCTGCATAAGGGAAGAATTTTGCAGCCCTAACCCATGCTATAAGCTGTAGGACTCCCAAATCTGCTTGGTCTCTTGCACCATGGAAGCTCTGGGAGCCCTGGCTCAGCATGGCAGAGGTGCTTGGGAGCTGCAGACCCTCAGTATCTGCCTGACTTTCTGCCAGTCAGAGTAGAAACCAGGCAGAGATCCAGGGGAATTTAGCCTGTATTTCAGAGGGAATTTATTCATTTAGATGAAACAGAGGTTGTTTGTTTTCAGTTAATCATTGCTTTCTGATGAAGGAAACATCTTGTCAGAGAATTGCCAACAAACTCTACCCATGATTCACTTTCTAGATTTCAGCAGAGAAGCTCGGAGTCAGCTCAATGCCCTCTCCCACCTCTGCTCACAAAGCTCTTTAGCAGCCTTGGCCTCTCGGAAGGTCCCCTCGGGGCACACTGACCTTGCTGCAATTCAGTGAAAGTGGAGAACACAGAACCCATGGGAAGGAGGCATGCTTTGAAATTTGGTTGTGGTTTAGCCTCTCTAGCTCATTCCTTCACTTTTTCTTCTTCAACATTTATTACAAAGCCTCAAAACATCATTTTCTCTTCTGTCTCCCTCCAGAAGAACACTGGCACGGCTGGTCTACTCTTTTCTGAGATAACAAATTGGCTGGCGACCTCAAAAGTCAGAAAATGTAGGCAGCTGCCAGAATTTTGTCACAAGTTCCTAAAATCTGGTTTTCAAGCAGCTCCAGAAACCAGACCAATGTGATAAAGAAAAATTTTCACTTTCTTTTACTTTTGATCCCACATGATAGTAGGAAAAAAAAAGTGATAATTGAATGACAAAAATGAGAGAAAATTAAAAAAGAGAGAATTCCAGGTCCTGAGCCTGTTCATCTAAAGAAGTAGGACTTGAAAAGGTCTCAAAGACAGGAACTTCTTATGGTTCGTGGATATAAGCAGATGCTGAGGGATAGGACACTGTCAGTTCTCTATGAGGGGAAGCTGTGGAAGGATTTAAACCACATTAGATGTGAAAGAATCCACTTTGACACTCTAACACAGGTACAAATCCACCAGGCTCCATTAGTTCTTGTGCTTATGGAAACACTTGTTTTCCATGTTATTATTTTGAACTCAGCTTTCCCATATCAAGGAAAGCAAATTCTCAATGTTTTAAACAGTCAGCAGTAGAGATGATGAGAGCTTGCTTTTTTCCCCCCACACGGCAGATTGCAATATTCTTTAATAAGAAAAGATTTTTGTTCAGCTCAACAGAAATGCTTAACAAAGGGAGATGTTAATACAGTTAAAAAAAATAAACTGAATATAACTCACTTCCTCTCCTGGGGGTCATGGTTTTCTCTGTCTACAGGTTCTCTAGCTGTTCTCAGTCTTTCACAAAATATCAGGTAGGCAGGGCATGAGTTGCTAGTATATATTTTAAACAAGTTTTTAAAAAAATCTACTCTGGTGTCTTTTGAGTCCATATAAAGAAGAAAAATAAAAAGGTGTCTGGACTGTTTTTGCTTTAACACCATCCTACGGAAAATCACAGCAGTCCTGTGGCACTTGTCAGTGCAAACCCCTTGCTTTACACTAGGCAAATATTTGGTGATGTGTGTTTTGCCCTCTGAGTGCAGGAAAAAAAGTGCTAGTGCTTTCCATTTCTTGCATTAATCCTCTCAGCCTGCAGTTATCATTCTCATTCAAATAAAATGATAACAAACTCAGCCATCTGGTTAAAAAGCCCAGGCTGGTCATAAATCCACTGGATCCCTTAGATTTAAAAAGAGGAAAATGCTTTGAAGCAAAGAGGCTCTTATGCAATGCCAGTCCCCTCCCTGGGAGTGCTGAAACCTTTAATCACCTAAGCTGGGGGAGATGCACCGAGGCCGGACAGCCTGGTGTCAATATTATTCCTCTTACATAATATCCTGCTTTATTTGCTGATTGAATGGGATTTTTTTTGATTTTTTTTAACTGAACTTGCCCCTCAGATGCCAAAAAAGCTTAGTGGTGAATTGCAACCTCCACAGAAGAAAAGCAAACCTCACCCACAAGCAAAACCAAAACACCATCACAGATTGAGATTTGCTATCTAAAACCAAACAATCACTAACAACAAATAATCCAGCAAAGAAAGTACAGTAAGCCATGGGCACCTTCCTGACACAAAATTATCCTGGCAGGACAGAAAGACAGAGCTCCTCCTCTCCCACAAACCTGAATCACCTACTACATATTTTCTTTACCCTCCTGCGGGGAAAATGTTTTATTGATAAGACCTCTCCTAGGCCTTGTGATTACCCCCTAGGGCTGAGTTAGATTTGAAGCTGCTCATCTTGACATCATGTCTAGACAGTCCCTTTCTTTGGCAAACACTCAGTGCACCTGAGAACAGACCAGTGAGTCCAATAACATACAAAATGGAGCAGGAGGAACCTTTAGGGGCATGTTGGATGCCCTGAGGGGACTGCACAGAGACACTTACAGATGTGTGTACCAGAAGAAGTCCTCTTACATGGGTGCATGCACAGTTCTGCCCTCTGCTATCCAGGTACCCAGCTTTGCACAGCCTGGCATAATTAAAGCACTATTCCTGTTTCCTGCAAGCAGACATGCAATCACAACCATGCACACAGCAACAAAGCTGCCCTCGATGCATTCACATACTGATAGTGCCAGCGGGGCAGCTCCTCCCATCTCCCTACAGTGGTGACTTGGCAGGTGTGACACACCGTGCCAGTGCATGATGATCCCACATGGCACCTCCAGCTCCCTGCCCTCTGCCTGTTGCATGGGTGTCTGAACTACTAGGGAAACCCTTCTGGAGTTTATAACCTGATAGTTTAAGAAAAACAAACTCAGAACCAGTTTTCCTTAAAACACATCGGCTCTGGACTATCTTTCCAAAGCCAGAAGGGGAAGGCACTATATCTGCCTTCCAGTGAAGGCTCCAGTCCCTTATACAGCAGGTGCCTGGGCTCTGTGATACACACATGTAGGGACTCTCTCACAGTACTTTTGTGTGCAAACACCACATATTTGCACATGAAAACAGCCAGACATCCCTTGCCCTGCCTTCCTCCAGGGTCAGCTGCCCACAAGCATCAGTGCTTGGTCCATCTGCCCAGCACACAGGTCTCTCTTCGGTCTCTGTTCACTGGTACTCATGGGCAAAAGGAAAGGGTAGAGATCTTGAGATTCCCCCAGGACAGCCAGGTACTACGATTGCCCTTGCCATCTTTTAGGCTCACATGCTAAAGCTGTTGCCTGCAGACCAAGCCCATGCCAACTGAATTCTTGTCTGGGCCAACCAACACCCACAGGGCCCAGTCCCTTTCGTGCTCTTCCTCTTTGAACTGGGTAGAAATCATCCCTGTGAAAACCTCTGATATTTTTAGGTGAGCTGAGCTTCCTGAATGGCTCATGGCTGGTTCCCTGCTTGCCCCTTGGGAACAGGGCATGCAGAAGGCAGGGAGGAAAAGGCATGGTCACACTATGGTGTTTGCAACCATCCTTAGCTGCCTGGGTACCACAGAGAGCCTGTAGGCAATTTACTCCAGAAATAATATAGACCTGAAAAAACCTTATGTATAGGAGAAATTCAAAGGTTGCTCAGAGCCATCTTTGCTAAGAAGTGGGACGGAAGACCTTAAAACAGCTCCCCCCTGGTCCTGCTTAGCAGCTGGCTGGCTCAGCTGAACATCCATCACGCAGCAAAAAGCGATAATTGTCTTGCTCTGTGCTCCCCAAACCTGCCAGCTGTGGCCAATGCCCACTGTTAGCAAATCCGACCCTCATTATCTGCTCTCCATCCTCATCTTTCCAAGGCGCCGAGCACTGTAGTGTGCAATTAAACACCCACCATCAAGTTGCTTCTAGGCCAATTTGTCATCGCCAGCATTTGTTTGGGAATGTTTGTTGGGAAGCACACGGTGGCAGGGTCAGTGGGTGTTGCTGAGGTTTTTCTTCTTGCGCCTGGGGGCCAGAGAGCTTTGTGTGTTTCTCAGTATGTTAAACTCAATTAAAAAAAAATAAAAAAAACAACATCAGGATAACTTAAAGCAGATGTGAACACAAGCCTGAGACCCTTTTGAGCACAAACACGGCCATTTCATTGCAATTCCAAAAGCCTTTGCTGGCAAGCGTCCCCTCCATGTCCTACATTCTTTCATTCCAAGGAAGACAAACAATTCAGACTTGAGCAGCAAGGCACGTTTTTCAAATAAACAGGTTCCCTCAAACAATTTTTCTTTTGTGTCACCCCAATACAGGCATTCCTCTCTTAAAGGATCTTTTGGGATGATCTAAACGACTGTTTGTGTCACACCTTTCATTTAAGGGGTTCAAAGCACCACACTCAGCCCATGTGAAACTCTCACATGGAAGTGTTTTCACCTTCATATTCCAACACAGGATCTTCATGACCTGAAGTTACAGAGAAAATCTGTGGCACTTGTGGATGCCAAACCAGAAATCCTGTGGAGCCTTGTACTGCTGGAAGAAGAACATCCATGGACTATGAAGGGGACTACCTGCTGGTGACTGGGGATCAATCCTCTGAAAAGCAAGTTGCATGGTCATTTCTGCTCATCACTGCCAGGTCTCTGGTTTTTAAGGACACATAAACGCTACTTTACCTTACAGGTCTTTCAATGGCTCAACCAGAGGAAGACTTTTGGACCCAAGTACATTACCTGATTCACTTGTTACCTGAATTTCATCTCTGTCATTTCTCCCTGTGTCCCTCAGACCAGCAGCTGCCGTGTTCAAAGTCACTCATTCCTTCCTTCTAATTTCTAAGTTTCATGCTCACTTTGCTATATACTTTGGAGTCTGACTGTGACTTCTCTGAATAATTCCTGGACTCTACTCCAGCTGTGCTCATGAGTTCTCTTTAGCTCCACATTGCTCCACCTGTCTCCTGATGGGAAAAAACCAAGGCCAAGTCTGGGAGGATTTTAGTATTTGGTTTTGGTTCATTTTATATTTCTCATATTCTCCTCTGTGAGAAAGAACAGAGATTGTCTCTGAAGAACATCAGGAGATGGGTGGAGACAATTCCAAAATCTATACCTGGGATCCTGTTTCTCCCAGACCTTCCCCATAAGAAGAAACAGAACCAAGGCAGACAGCTCCTGCCTTCTACCCATGGAGAGCAGAGACCCAGCACTGGCAATTTCCATTTCAAATCAAGAATGATTGGAGATATCCTGAGCTGACCTGTGTGGGAAATTTGAAGGTTTTCTTATGCCTTTCAGTCAAATGGCATTTACACTATCAAAATTGATTTTAAATAATATATAGTAGATGTAATAAATATAATAGCAGAGAGTAAATAATAAATAGCAGATAATAAAATAGATTGTTTCACACAAAATAAATAAAGAGAGATTTAAAAAAAGAGAAGGAATGCCTTCTGCCATGTGAGGACAGAGGAATGGCTTGAGAAGAAACAGGAGATCTGTACCCAGGTGAACAGTTTCAACCCATACCATTTTCTCCCGCACTACAAAAAGCTTCATCCCAGGTTTCAAAGCTGGATTAATCAACATGCTGTTCACTGAGTGAGGCACAAGTACAGATGTTATGACTGATGTAACTGGAGCCCAGTGACTCCAGTGGTAGGGGTGAAGCAAGAGAGGTGAGATGGCCTTCACAGCCCAGCCCTTACAGGAGGTGTGTTGTTGCATCCTCTAAGAATATAGATATCTGCCTCTCCTTCCTAACAGGATTTTCATATTCCTCATGAGCTTAACATGGGAAAATATGTATGAAAATACATCGATTGTTCCAAATCATGATGATGAAAAAAATCTTTAAATCTCCCAAATCCCTCTAAATCCCTTTACAGGATTCTGTATTTCTCACAGTAAGTTCCTTCAGTTAATTCTGCCACTGAGTTAAGGTACCCAGAGGAGAAATAAAAAAAGCTGTGTTTGAAAAACATTTTTCTTTGACTGCTGTACTTCACAGGACCTGAAAAACCAAGGGACAAGTACCCCATATCAAGTACAGCTGCATAAACTTCCTGAGCACAAGAAATTAATCATAATAAAAGGCTTTTAAATTTTTTTTAATACACTTAGGTACCAAAGATAAAAGGGTTATTTCCCAGAATCGTTCCTGTTTGGCACAGTTCCTGATTGCTTAGATGAAGAACTTTTATTATTTAGCTTTTCATAACCTCTAACCTCAAAATCTGGGTAATGCCTTACATGGAAAATACAGAACACTCTAAAATTGCAAACGTTCCTGGCTTTTGCATTCCCTCACACCAATATTCCTTCCTGCTCTTCAGCAACTCACCCCAGGGCCATGCCGGCAGCAATGTCTGATGGCTGTTCTTGGCTTGTAGGAATGATTCTGAAAGTTGGATGGGACTGAACCAAGCAAAGTAAATCACTATATAAGCTTACCCATATTTGCCTCTAACTGCTTAAGATGGTAAATTGTGTGCTTAAGGGTTTCAGACTTTTCTAGTATTGATTGATGTTTCAGAAATTCCTGCTTTCAGAGCTCAAAAGCTGTTTGTTGCCAATATTGACTATGTGTTCTCTATATGGGTCTCCAACACAAAACCATAGCTCCATTCTGCTATACGAATGGAGAGGAAATAAGAACTTGGTGCCTGTTGTCTGGAGCCAGCTCCACAAATTGACTTGGGAATGGCAGCCTGAACCTGAGCAGAGCGGTGTCCACTCACCATCCAGGCTCCAGCTGAAGCTGGAGCACAGGAGGTAGGAGGAGGAAGGGGAGAAAAGCCCTGCGGCTGCCAAAACACAGCATGAACACAAACACTGCAGTCACTTTACACCTTTGTTCAGCCTGAATCTTCAAGCAACAGGGAAATGAAACTAAACTGAGAATCAGGCAGAAAGGAGTCCTACCCTGTTCTGGCAGGGGTGCGGGGACAGGGAATGGGCAGCGCAGCTGGGACCTCGTCAGATGACGCTGGAGCACACATCGCAGCAGCTGGTCCTGAGGCAGGAGGGTCAGGGGAAGCCGCCTCCATCCCCATCTGCCAGAGCTGTGTCCAGTCCCAAGCTGTCATTCATTGCATTAGTATTATTTCATCACGTACAAACACTGCTTCTAACTCCAAGCTCATTCCATAGGCTATACCGGCAGAAAATAAATTTTTGCCTTTAACATCAAAAACAAACATAAAGCTACTAAGTGCAAGAGGGGAAACTGGTATTTGGGGATGGAGGAAGACTTGCAGCTCATTTCCACAGGACATTCACTCAGAAGAAGAGTCCCTTTGAAATTATCACGAGGATAATTTGTAGGCTTTTTGGCAATTTCAGCTAAATCCTTCAGGCTTTTGCACACAGAGAGGTTAATTTGGTTTCAAGTAGTATGCATTAAAAGCAGAACAGTTATTCCTGATTTATTCCCTCTGTGATCACTTCTATTTTAGACTAAAAATTCCTAACTCTGAACCAACACAACTCATTCCTAACCTGCCTTAAGTACATGAAGAGTCAGTCAGTCTTTTCCAGGTGACAGTATCTGTAGATACAATTGGTTGGGAACAGTCAGGAATTACTTCACAGGCAGTCAAACCTTTGGTAGGTCAGAGAAAACACCTAAAATATGGGATATTTACTAGATCAAACTCAGGTATCAATTATATCATTGACTAATTCAAGATAACTCTGTTTCCTTCCATGAGCCAACTTTTGATCTAAACCAGTGGAAGTACAAGAAGAACTTGACCACTGACTTTAGAGGAAGTTTTTCCAAGAACTGGGGGGAAAAAAGCATTATTAGACCTTCAGCAATGATTCCAAGGGAGTCATTTGCACAGGAAAGGGTGACAGACCTGACTCTTTATTTCCATGTAACTAGTTTAATAATTTGTTACTTGGAAAGAAAGTTTCAGAGGAGGGAAAGCATTGAAGATCTTGAGTTGCTTGTAATTTACTTTTTAGCTAGAATTTTTTTTGATCTGTTATAAGCAATGAAATGCAAACAGTGCGAAATCCAAACACTTCACCAGTCAGGAGACTAAGAGTGCAGAGATACCTTGGCCAATGAAGAGCGGTTGAAGGGAGGGTTGGAGCACAGCTGAGAACAGCCAAAGCTGGAGAACTCAACAGTCTACCTGTGAGTTCAGGGGACACTCCAGTGCCTTCAAATGGAAATATCTAGAAAATGGGCCCTGGGCTGCAGTGAAAGCATTGCTTCCACACCTGCCTTCTGCTCAGGAGTGAAGCCTGCAGTGGCTACGTGTAAGTCTGTATTTCCATAGCTCATTGATTCCCCCCTGCAGAACAGAGCCACCTCTCAAGGGGGCATGGCAGGTCTGCCAGTGCTCATGGCAACATGCCAGGGCAGGCTGAGACAGAAAGTAAAGGAAATTTATCTAGGATGAGGAAGCTGGTCCTGTAGCAACTCATTCAGGCAAACTCCAGCAAAGCATCTCCTTCCTTCTGCCCTAAAGGCAGAACTTTTGCCTACCAAATTCACACCCTTTTCTCACCACAAGCTCTTTCCCAAAACCATGC
Source organism: Acropternis orthonyx (assembly GCA_035583155.1). Classification (NCBI taxonomy): domain Eukaryota; kingdom Metazoa; phylum Chordata; class Aves; order Passeriformes; family Rhinocryptidae; genus Acropternis; species Acropternis orthonyx. The sequence goes on from JAWWEU010000023.1 coordinate 10,127,631, forward strand.
CTTGCCCAAGCTGATCTGAGAGAGGCTAATCCTGAAAACTACCTTTATAAATCTCTGTGTAGTGGATGAATAAAGGAGGAATTTAATACTTGACTAAAATAACGAGCAGTAATAAGGCAATGTTAAAAAGCTGGATGTTTTAGTCCAAAGCACCTTTCCAGCTTGTGTTCTGACTCTCAGACTGGCTTGCTGCTGTGTCCTACAAGACTTTGGGACTGTTAATAATCTGCATCAATTTGCAGATCTCTTAGGTCAAGCGGTTTAGACTAACAGGTAGATCAAGTAATTTGAAAAATAAAATTTGTGTCTTTGGTCAGTAGACACCATATAAACATCAGTTCCATCAGTCACTGTTATTTACTGCTTGTGAAGCACAGCAGGGTACACAGAACAGGGCAAGAGGGGGCTGGTCACCAGGCTGCAAGTGAACAGAGTTGCCAAGCTATAAATATGCTGATGTATTTTTACATTTGTTGTGGCAAAGTCAGGATGGTCGTTGTGATGCTGGAACGTTGCTGGGGCTGTTTTCTAATTATAATTAGATTCTGTTACTTTTCCAGTGTCATTATCAGAGACACAGTCATGTGTGCTTGCTTTTAAATGCTACTGGCCCTGCTAATTATTCTGGGCATAAGGGAGCTCCACAGGCAAAGGGGAAATAATTCCAGCCCCAGGAGCGCCTCCTTCAGATGGTGGATACTGCTCTCTGAAACCATCATGGTCCACAGCAGGGACAGGCTGGAAGATGCTGTGATTGATTTTTGAAAGCCGATTTCAGGGGTGCTAGAAGTCTCTCTGCAGGTGCTCTTGCCTTGCCCTTGTGTGGGGGTACCCTCATGTCTGTAGCCTCTTTTGCACCTGTAGATTCAGAGGCAGGATTTGAAAGGAAACATATTGAAACATTTTCAGAATCCAAAAATAAAAGACAGCTGTCATCATAAAATGACTTGCTGAAGTAGCCATGCTTGAATGTCCCTGCCTTATCAGAGCATCTGATGCTGAAAGGACTTTTTGTTGTTGCTTCCAGCCCCCTTGACCTGCATCTCACAAGTACCACCATGGGGACCTTCCCAAACTAACTGCAATGAGCTGTGCCAAGTAAGACAGGACCCTGGACTTTGTGAGTGTAACTGATGTACAGAAAGATTCCAGCTGAAAGCACTGGAGGACTTACTGGAGCAGTTCCCCCTCTACAAATCCACAGGAAAGTAGAATTAAATGATGGAACTTGACAGCTATGGAGAACTACACTGTCTCTGTTTAATTTTCCTATTAGGATAACACAACCAAGGCAAGGGCAGAAAACAGTTTATCACACTAATACAAAACTTTAGAACTTCTTTTTTCTGGAATTATATGCTCCCAATGGCATTTCTGACATCAAGCAAATAGTAGGAAGAAAATGGAGATGGTTCTGTACAAATGTACAAACACTCCCTGAAGCTTTGGCCATACAGCCCCAGGCACTGCTCTGCCTGATCAGGTTTGATCGATGCTCAGGTACCTCAGTGTGCACTTCATCTCCTTAATACCAAGCCAGGGGATTCCAGACGCTGCATCCGACACCATTCCCAGGATACTTGCCACTCTGTGCAGTGGCCTCTGCAACTGAACTGTAAAGACTTGTGGCCCATCAGACCCTGCAAACTTCACTGTATTCATTGGGATGTATCTTTAGGGCTGATGCATTCCTTTATGTTTGTGTTTGAATGAATGGTTGGAGCTTCAGAAAGAAAAAGCTTTCAAGATCATCCATTTTATCAGCTGCAGGCTCTTCTTTACATGGTCTATCTGTGTGTCAGAGGAAGAACTGACTGACTTGACTCTAGCATTCAAACTTCCACAATAAGTATTTATGGTTTTCCCTCTTTACATTGGCTTTATGTCCAGAAAACAAGGTATTAATATCCAGTGTATGTGTTCCTTTGCTCAGCATCAAGCCCTGAGTTCTGTTTTCCTTTTTATCAATAGCTCTTCCCCTTTCCTGATGATGATCCCTTTCTAACATTTGTGGATTATTTTAAAGTCACCTTTAAATCACCTTGTAGAGCCAGGCCACATATACTTAGCTCCATTAATCTTACTTTATTTAGCTGCCATACTGCAAGGCAAGATGCTCCCATCAAATAACCCTTCACCTTCCCAGCTCTGTCGGAACATCAATTACCCTCAATCCAAGGGACTTCTCACCTCTGCAGCCCAGGGTGCTCCACAGGTGTGTGCAAGGCTGGGTGATGGAGGAGAGCATTTCACCCCATTTCACAGCTTGAAAATAGAGACAATCCAAAAGCACCATTTTTTGCTTTTAAGAAAACTATACTCGTCCTCTAAAACAGGAAGCTAATTAGCCTGGCTGCTCTGACAGTATTTTCTCTCGGGAAAATAAAGTTGCACTCCTTCAACGTTCAGAACTTTTTAATCCTGGTGCCAAACGCCTTTCTCTGAATTAATATTGGTGGAATGAAAAGGCTTTCTTTTCTGCTTTAGCCTCCTCTCCCAGGATAAATCTTTTTGGAATTTGCTTTATATATTGTGTTTTTGAATGTTCTTATAAATGTTAAAAAATGACTGTGTGAGAATGTCGCCTTCTCATTAACAAAATTTACTACATATTTTCCTCCATTGTTACCAGTACAGTTCCAGCAGTGTTAACAATGGGAACCCTAGAGCAAATGGTCTGGCACCAGCACTTGTCATCTAACTATGGCTGGTCAAAAATGTGTTTGAAAAGTAGCCTTGTGTTTTTAAAATGTGCTTGTTTTCACTAAGCTGTTCCAAATGATTTTTTAAAACTTAAAAAAAAATATTAAAAAAATTTCCAATGTTTAGTTATATTTTAATCAGAAAGATATTGAGGGTTTGTGATTTTTTGGGAAAACTTATGTTGGTGAGTAAAAGAAAGTATGTGTCCCATTACCTGCCTTTCTCTTGATGGGGTGGAGGAAGTTGACAAAAAGAAAAGATCAAGAGGGTATGATTTTCTTCATTAGAATGAAATCAAACAGTTCTTTTAATTCAAAATTCCTAACAAAATGGGAAAAAAATTATAAATATTCTGATGTCTTTTAAAAATTCATTCTCGTGTATATTCCTTCTCTTTGTATCACAGATGAGTGTCAGGATAACATGGCCCTTCGTGACAACACTGTGCAAACAAGTTGAAGTTTGCAAGAAGCTTTCAACACTACAGGTAAGGAGCCCTTAGCTGCATTCAGCAAGGGCAGGAAGTGTTTAAATAGTGTTTCTAGCACTGGTGGAAGAAGAATAGCAGCAAAGCTCTCTGGTGAAAGCTCTACAGGGAGCCAGAATGGTCCCCTCTGATATTAAAACTTAGTAATCTACAAAAGCTGCTTCCATTCATTGGAAACTACTGCTACTTTTCTCCCTTTTGCAAATACTTAGATTTCCTTTGTTACCACAAATCTCTGCTGTAACTAAAACACAGCAGAAGCACATGCTCTGAAATCCCTGTTATGGCTTCCCATAGCCATGGAAACCGAGTTTTTCATGCCCAGGACAAGGTGAGATGGATTTGTTAGGGATTTTTTTTTCCCCTTGCAACCTGTCACAAAGTCGACTTGCTTCTGGTGAATATGCAAATGAAGATCCTGGACTGAGACATTTTTTATTTCAACTCAGACCAAGGTCACACCTGGGCGTGACCAGAACTTGACTGGCCGACCTCAGTGAAATGGTTTTTATTCTCTTCTCATAATGAATTAAAGTCATCAGCTTTTAATACTTCTGCAAACCAACTGCTTCCTTCCTGGTGTTAGACGAGGATTCAGAGGACCCAGTTAATACTCACAGCTCGATCCAATTTAAGAAGAGGATTTTGAGCTCAATTAGGTTGCTTACTGGCTGCTTCTGAACCTGAGCTGGGACTACACTGTGTTAGAACCTTCCATTGGGTCAGACCGAAATAACCCAAGACAGTCGGCACACCTGAACGAAAGCCCTGCTCCACTGCCAGTTTAATGCTCTACATTCCCAGTGATCCTGTGGAGATGCCTGCACTTCTGTAAGAACATACTCATTCCCAATGCAGCCCCTTTATCTTTTTTTTTTTTTTTATGCAGACATAAAGTGATATTAATAATAGTTTGTGATCTACTGTGCTTTTCATCTGAGGATCTCGCTCAAAGCATTTTAGGAGACTGAATCAATTTTCAAAACACTCCTATGTAATACTATCCCCATTTTACTGGAAGGAATACTAAGGCAGTGGGAGGCAATTTTCCCAAGGGTTCATTGGTAGTGTCAGAAATAGAGCCCTGGACTTGTGCTCCAAATATAGCCGACATTCTCATCCCATGGCTGAAAACTGAATGCAGGAGTCCCCACTTTAACGCTGAACATACCTTCTGCCTGCTGGTTTAGGCTTCCGAAACGGCTGCCTGTTGCCATGGGAACCGCAGATCAGATTGCTGGACCTGATTTGCTTCAGTTACATCAATGCAAATCATGAGCAAATTCACTGAAATTAATGGAACTACCCCAGATTTTCATGGGCAAGAGAGGATACAGAGCAGAATTAGTCCCTCTAAATTTGATATAAGCAGGTGGTGATCTCTCGAGAGTGGGGGAAAAAAAATCTTTGATCATTACAGGGGGGAAAAGGATAAAGGATACCTTTCAACAAAGATATAGAAAGTAAATCTGAGAACTTGACTTTAGGGTGACCTGACATTCTCAGACCTACTTCTGACCATTACCAATAGAAGGTCTTGGCATTCCCAAACAAGTGCAGTGCTTCCTCCTTGCACTGAGCAAAGACCAGATTCATGCTTTTACTGTGAGAATAAGGGATGGTGGAGAATGGAGTCAAAGAGTCTACAGATAGAATGTGGAAAGGACCAGCCTGTGCTGTTTGCAGGACTGGTCCCATAGGGATGAGGGAGCACGTAACAAGTCCTCAGGTTGCCTCCCAGTGGCCTCTTCCCGAAGGGGAAGGGAATGCCTGATGTAATAGGAACCTGAATCACTGTCTGCCACAACACTGGACTGTTGCTTACCAGGGAAATGGAAGAAATGTGGGAGGCAAGCAGTGAAACAGAGACAGCTCTTCTAGCAATAGTAGCCATCATCCCAGAGCTGCCTCCTTACCCTGCAGCAGCTCAGCTCTCTGGGCCAGAGGATCAAAATGGGGCGGACACAGCCAGCATCCCCTCCAGTCATACTCAGCTTTGTGTGCAGTGAGAACTGGGGGCTGGCACCGGGGGAGGAAGAGTATGCTATAGTACAGGGAAGGGACATCTCAAAGGCTTGGAAGTTGGTTGGACACTCTGCACTTGCGCTAATGCACAAAGTCACACTTTTCCTATGATACTGGAAAGCGAACCATCCTGTGTCCAAAGCTGAGCAAGCAGCTACTGTTTCATACAGTTCACAAAGATACTGGAAACATCCTCCTATAAAGCTTGGTCTTTCACACTCACAGGGGATATGCTGATAATCTTGCTGCACCCGAAATACTTACATCTACAGTTGTTTAACTTCAGAAATTAATATCCAAACTTCCCAAGGTGCCAACCATGTAGATTAGATTGTTCCTGACCACCCAAGGGGGACCCTTTGGATCATGTAGATCCAGTACTCAGGGAAGGTGTTACCACCGTGGCAAAATCGATGCATATTCTCTGAGTGGAACTCCTGAACATGCAAACAGGAGCTGGGAAGCCTGCGTGCAGCAAGGTCTGGCACCATCTGCTGTTCCTTATGGCAAAAATCCTGCCAAGCTTTCAGAGCTGTTTATGAGTTTGTGCTGCAAAAAACTTGTCCTGATCTGGGGGCAAGGGGCACCTGGCAGTGACACTGGACAGGGATAGGACTCAGCAGCCAATTCGGAGGGCCACAGACACCATTCCAGGGGTCATTGCAAGATCGATCCTTGCATATGTCAAAGATAAAGGAAGATTGGCTTTGAAATGCAGAGCTGACCAGACTAAACATTGCAGTCTAATAGCATGGTGACCCTGCGAAACACCCCAAAGCTGGATCTAGGTCGTTGCAGTCAGCCAGGCCAAGTTCTGGATACATGTTTCAAAAGTGTCAATATTTCTTGTGAAACAAATGTTATTACTTTGTACACGTCAAAATAAGAGTTCAATGCTGTGGTTCACTATCTCATCATGTGCTAAAATTTGGATTTGTCCCATAATTTTACCATAAGCCTGACCTGATTTCAGTCTTTTAAAAAAATTCCCTCCTACGCATGAACACGAGGTTCAGGCTGAGGGTCCAAGGTGAGCACTTTCCACACCTGCTACTGGAGCAGCTACCAAGCAAAAAATGACTGGAGATAATACCGAAATTAATTTTCTATGTTGTGAACATTTCCAGTGTCTTAGTTCCAGTTCTTGGAAAGACATGAATCCGAATTGATTTTTTTAAGCAATTTTCCAGGTCAAAAGATTGGGGGGAAAAAAATCTTGAAAAAGCAACTTAAAATCGAGTTACCATAAGACTAATGACAAATTGTGCTCTTAAAAAACAAATTTGTGATTTTTATGTCCTCTTCATTACATTTGTGAAGGCTCAACATGTAAGATTTTAGTACTTGATGTTAGTAATAGTTCAGATGCCAATACTATGAGACAGCACAAACAATCCATGTGGGATAAGGGCAATAAGATGACTTCTCCTGTTAATTTAGACCACATTAGTCTCCCACAAAATTCCCTTGAAGATTTATAGTCAGAAAATGGAGAGTCTCCACTGAGGAGAAATCTTACTACTCTATATGTTTGCCATAATTGGAAGAGGTAAAATGTTTACAAGGAAACACAAAAATTCTCAAGATTTGTGTTTGCTTATTATTGTTAAAAGTTCAGAAAACAGACAGTTCTATTAATATTGGAACCACACTTTGTAAACAGCTGCTTGAAAAATGACATTGCTACAGTAAAAATGGGATTATTTCTAGGTGTGATGGAAACATCAAAGAATAAATACTTCCACTTCCAGGTGATCCAAACATGCCCATTTTCTCAGAGATCTTGGAAGAGGAATATTGGAAGATTCGAGTCACAAAAGTTTCCAGAATGAGCTTCTGCTCCACACACTGATTTTCACAGCCATAGCCCTGCTGTGTGCCATAGGCAATAGCTCAGACATTGCAAGTCTTCTGTGTCTAAGAATGACAATGAACATCCTTTAGGTCTCTGTTTTATCAGTACCTTTTGGAAACAGAAGAATATCATAGCAAAAGGCAGAGAATGAGCAGGTAACATTCAAATCACAGTTTTCCAGTGTTGTCCTCCCAGGCATCTCTGACCATGACCTCAAAGGGCATCATCCCTCATGGCCACCTGTGCAAGCTGGGAAACAGCACAGTCATATCAATTCAGGGACTGAAGTTATAAAAGGAGCTTTGCAAACTCAGAAAATATAAGAAGACCAACATATAATGCCTCTGTCAGAAGGCCTGATACCAGTGACTTTACTGTTTGCTTTTGCTGACTTTGTCCTATTTTTTTTCGTTACTGTTCACTGCCGTTTTTCTGACTGTGTAACTGTTCCCAGGGGCAGGGGTCAGTTATGGTAGCACTCTGGACTCAAGAGGATGGAAGCTGAAAACGCTGTGTCAGCTAAATATATATACAGTTGGGTTTGCATAAATGAACTTTACCTGTAAAAGCCAAAGGTGCCATAGCACGTTGGGGTATGTAAGGTCCTGATTGCCCCTCCTCAGTAATGAGACAGATCAACAAGGCAAAAATGTCCACAGACAAACCAGGGTCTAATTACACGATTGTGCCAAAACTGAAGAGCCATAAAAAGGGAGCAGCAGCAGCAGTAAATTATCTCAGCTGCTGCATGAAAATAGAAAAAAAAAAGTGTTTGCCTATCATGTTCTCTAGCATGGCTTTCACTTTCTCAAGTTGGTAATTTGCCTATTTTTCATAGCTTTTTGGCTTTGAGAACTCAAAGTTCTTTTTTTCCCCACAGTCGAAACCCATCCTGTCCTCTCCCCATGGTCCCAACATGCAAACTGCACCCACCTGCAGCACAGGTATGCCCTGTATCTGCACCATGTGATGGAGAACCTGCAGAGATCACTCAGCTTTGCTGAGACCTGGCAGGGCAACTCCATGCTTAGAGTTGAGCCAGGCACTATCCTGACATGCCATTAGTCTACTTAAAAGAGAGTGTACAGTAGTGAAAAATCAGGTTCAGATGAATTAAAGTCAGTCTGACCTGGGTGCTTACAAAGCGGAGGAGTATGCTGTGGTACCAGGATGCTTTGCTGAATTCCATGTGAATTCCTAGTGAGATGAAAATTTAGTCAAACCTTTTCATCTACACAAAACTGTTTTCTTACATAAGAAACCAGGGTATAAATGCTCCCTTTCCTCAGAGAGAGGACAGATGGGTAAACTCTCTTACACTCCCAATAGAGACCAATTGCCAAAAGCTGTAAGATCAATAAGAAATTCACAGTCCCATTCCACAAGCATTTGGTCTTTATAGTATATTAAACCTAGGAATAAAACACATTTAAAATGGTCAAAAAAGGAGGAGTTAATATCTCAGTGATCAAAATGACATCAAAACATAAGCCCAATAAAGAAGGACCACATCTATTCCACTCACTCTTCCTCCAGTGCAGGGCCTGACCTACTTGATACGTGTTCCTGCACTAAGGCCCCAGCACTAAGTATCTTAGACCCCTCAAATCGCATTCCAGACTTATAATTGCAAAGCAGCTGTCAGCCTGAGCCCTGCCACCAAACCTCCCCATCTGTTCAACCCATCTAGCATTACAGCAGAGAGCAGCATGAAGGCTGAAGCTGAAACTGTATCGTATGTGGAGACAGGACCTGCTGCCCTGCCCACAGGGCCAGATGAGATCACTTGCACTTTCACCATCTTGCAGTCTTACAGGCTTCAGAAGAGTAGCGGGCAGAGGCCGATCAGAAGAGGGGAGAAGGGACACTGCAGGAGGATCATATTCTGCAATGTGACTCTGGTAGCTGAGTCAAAAAGACTGACATCCTCAGTTTCACTGGGGAGGAGACGTTTGACTTCTGGCAGAGCTGAGAATCATTTGAGAGCCCCTTAGAGGAAAACCTGATACCCTGACTTTCCCCAAACCCTCCCCCTCCACATCTCTCACTATTAACTCTTTCTGTAGCAGTTGATTTTACATAGTCTTAAATAATCTGACCTGAAATGTGTACCTTGAGCAAAAGCCCTTCCTATATTTGTGTGCTATTGTTTGGTCAGTGTGTTGATGGGGGTGTACCTGTCTCTGAATCAAACAACATAGGTCCCGTCCTATAGTCTTTTCCAATAATACCAGCAAAACCCTGGATGAAAACTGATCACTTTTCAACCTTAAGAATGGCTTGGAAGGGTAGAGGAAGAACTTCAAGATTTGACTCCAGCTGATTGGCACTAATTCAGTTTCAGGAGAACATACTGTATTTTGTCCAGGAGCTGGAAGTGCTTTGACTTGTTATGTTGCTAACACAGACCTTGAACAAGCAGTGCATACAGCCCACGTCTCCTGCCTCTCAGGACTTTTAGCTCCTCCCTAACCCCGAGTCCTAAGCCAGTGCAAGCAGTCAGCAGGTGCTAAGATGTGAGAACAAAGCACGGTGCCATTCCCCTGCCACTGAAACTGAAGAAACATGCTGTTGCCCTCCCCGTACCCCCTCTGCTGAGTAAGGGTGCAGGCAGCTCTGTGTCAGGTTCCAGTGGCCCTTGTGCTGACAGATGACTGTGTTCAGGGCTACTGGGGTCACTTCCCCTACCCTGCCTTCCCAGCTGGGCTCTCCTCCTTTAACCTTGCTGCTTGTGCCTTCAGGTGGCCTAAAGTCCTCAGTTGCTCTCAGGGTAAACAAAATGTTCCCTGCTGACCTGCCTAAGGAGTTTCTGCAAGCTGGGACTTCTCCATGAGAGACCCAAAACCATAACACAAGCAGCCTCTGACTGACTGGAGCTTCCCATCCCACGTACATCACAGCCAGGATGCTCCATGGCCTGCTGTGGCAGCAGTGCCACAGTTTGCCTGCCTTGGTCCATGTGAGATCACGTTGCCAGAGTGACTGTGCCCCCGAGTACTTGTGCACGCGTGCCTGCTGTGTGTGCGCACACGTGCGAGCGCGCCGGTGGCTGTGAGCGCCAGGCTCCCACATGGCAGCAGATTGGAGGCAGAAGCCAGGGTCTCACAAATTCATTTTCTGGCAGAGCACGGATGGGGGAAGGGACAAGTGCTCTTTGTCAGCCCACACAGTTTCACTGAGTCCCAGCCTGGGTAAGCCAAACCTCTTAAAGGCACAAAACGTGTGTGCTGCCGGCAGCAGCTCTGCCCTAAGTCTGCTGGACCAGCTGGCACGAGGGCAGCGGTGAGTTCAGCAGCTGGGCAGGAGGGATGGTGACGCACGGCGCTATATCCGGAGATCTGCTTTATCATTTTCTGTTTTAACCTCTGAGCCTTTGGGTTCTGAGGGCCAGATCCTGAGCTCTGGGTATGCTCTTCCTGCACAGCCCTATTGACACTGGTGCAGCTGCTGGTGATGGTTCTCATCTAGAGTGTGCACCAGATGCAAGCAAACCACACATTGCCACACTATCCCTCAAAGTCCTCCTTTGGATCAGTTTGGAGCTCCATAGTCAGAGATGTCAGCCAGAATTTTCCATCTGGGGCAAAGCAAACCCTTTCTGCAATTTACCTGCAGTACAATGCCAAGACTGCAGTTTGGTATTTTCACCACTCCAGGACGTGGTTCCTCCCTACCTACAGGTGGGCATATTCAGAAGCTTTTGCAGCCTATCCAGAAAAAAATAATCCACTGCAATACGAGGATACTGCCTTTCTGAAACCCCTAAGTTAAAAAGGGCAAACATTTCCCATGTTACTGGTGGAATTCCACTTCTGATTCAGGAGACCTCCAATCTCAGACTGCTGGAAGGCTGGAAGATATAGGATCACTCTGCTCCTCACCTGTTCCTCTGTCTGCACCAGTGGCTAGGGCTAAAGACAGGGTACAGAGCAACACAGTTTTTCAGCCAAGCCCAGAAACTGTTCTTATAACAAATAAAAGTATATACTTTACTGCCTGGACAGCTGTTCACTCCACAGATGCCTTCCTATTTCAAAGTGGCAACAAGGAGCAGACCTGAAAGGGCAACATGTCCTTTACTCTAGATCTCCAGCCAAGTCCACAGGCACAGGTTCTACTCACAGACAAGCAGGAATGCTCATGTGGACACTCAGGATTTCAAAGCATTTGGACAGCCACACATGTAGCAACACGTGAGAAATCTGCAGTGTAAGATGTGGTTTGTGAACACATGTAGACTGACATCTCCAAAACGTGCCAGGAAAAACCAAGAACCACCTTGCATCGGATCTTTCAGACTAATAGTTTTGGGTGCAGCTCTTCATGGGGAGCTTGCAGCATGTCTTCACCATGAAGGCACTTCACTGAGTAGGACACTGCTACCTGTAGCCTGGAAAACAGGATGATGGAGGAACACAGGTCTCAACTGTACTGTACCCTTAGAATCATGAGGGTCATATTTGGTGACATCCACGTCAGTCCACCATAAAAGCATTAACTCAGGACCAATTATTCAGCTCCTTCCCCAGTGATTCTCTAGGGGCTAGCCTTTGTTCTGAACATCTTGTATGTCCACAGCTGTCTCAGGCAGATATGTGTATTGTCTATTGTGCATTCACTCTACTCTGTAAAGGCATATGTAGTCCTCTCACATGGAAAAATATTACTGAGGAGAAGGCAGTTTGAAATTCTCACGTATCACCAAGTCATGACACAGCCCAGTCTCCAACTGCCTGTACTTGGCTGGCTAACACACAAATTAGAAAAATCTTTCTGTCTTCTACAATGGGATTTTAGCTCATCTTAACCATCTGTTTGATTTTTTTTTTCTCATAACAGCAAGTACTCTTTGGAAAATTCCAAGAGTATCTATCTAGCCAGTCCCTTTAAGGCTTTATCACCTTAATATGAGAGATGGCATCTTTCCTAAAGACTAGGAATAGTAATTTTCAGTGATATAAAATACACAATTTTTAACTGCTCCCTTGACAGCAAAGTTTAAACTGACAGTTTTATAACAAGTGTTAGAAGCTGAAATTAGACTGCTTGTTCAATAAATATCAAGAGCAACCAACCCATGCCAAAGCAAGATTTCACAATTTTGTATTTTTACTATCAAAAATACGTTTTCTTTCTAACTCCCAGAAAAGAAAGGATAGAAAAGGAAGTCTGGAACTGGCCTAGTTTCACTGCCAAACCAGCCTGTTATTAAGCCAAAAGTATTCCATCAAACTTCTTATTGTTCTTAGCAGAGATGCCATTTCTATGAATTCAGAATGATTTGGGAAAAGCGACCTCTCATTTTGTGACCTGCAAATTTTTATGTAAGTCTTTCAAACAGTTCCAGAGCACACAAACTTAGGAAATTGTCCCTGTGAGACAATTTCTATAATCTCCTTGATCTTTCCCACTTCTGAAAGTGATAGTGGTTACAGCTGCAGAATACAAGCTTGCCAAATGTCAGGCTTTTATCTATGGCCCTCTTAGTATTTGATAGTTTTTCTAATCCCCAGTTTCTAATTCATGTGATAAACTGAGAATTTCTGCTTGGGTAAAAAAGGAAGAAAATATTTTAGGTCTCCTGATTGCAAAGTGCAGCTTCAAGTTATGAGTCCTGGAGGGTAGAACAGTAGACAATAAATGAAAATAAGCAAAAACTCTTGAGTATTTTAAAAATGTAATTGCAAATCTCACAATCCTCTGGAGCCTTATGCCTGATGCTGGGAGTGCTGGGAGTTGGGGGTCAATGAAATAAGCTCATTTCCAAACATCTTACTGAGAAACAGGTTGTTTTTACCCATCTTGAATTACCTAATTTCTTAATTCAGGAGTTCACAGGCAGGAATTACTTTTCTGGTGAGATGATGGAGTTTGGGGAGCAGTCTTTGGGTAAAAGTGTCCTTCTTACAGAATGTCTGAGAATGCACATGATGTGCCCAAAGCCCTCCCTGTCACCACTGCTCTACCCCTTGCCTTTCATACCAAGTTTGATCCTCAGCCTGGGATCATATATTTCCATCTACTGATGTCAACTGCTGAGTCAGTCATGGGAGGATCTGAATAGCAACCACATGAGTGATCTTCAGGACAGTCTCCCTTATAGCCAGGAGAAAGAAGAGGCTACCACCAAAACATCATGATACTCAGATAAAGATGGGGGGAAGGGAATTGAATTGGAGGTAGGATCCCTAGGGAAGGTATCTATCCTCCTGGGAAATACAGCCTCAGCAGAACTTGGCCTTGACTGACCCCAGAGACACACATTCACAACAAGCTACACTTAGTCAGATGTCTCACAAAGATCAGCAGCTCTAAAACTTAGTTGTAATTTTAAAAAAATCACACACAATAATTTTTGCAAAACCTTTCCAACCCGAAGTGTTTCTTGGATGTCTTGTGTACCTCGTTTCGTAGAGGAAGATTTTCACTCCCGCTCCCCATGTCTAAGACGACAGCAAACATCTGACTGTTTCACTGCACAGATCCTCTTTCAAGATTCTATTCAAGTCTTGATTAACCCATGCCTAGCATTCTTTGCTTTTGTCTTCAGAAGTTTGTTTTGCAGTCAGTCTCCTTGCACATACTGCACAGATAACAGAGAAAAGTCCTAAATAGACCTGGATTTTACTATAAGAGAAGCAGAAGGGAAGCAGAAGGTTGTCAAATGACATGTACAAAAAGTCAGATGCAGCTTAAGGACACTGTCTTTACAAGAACTTTTTTTCCTTTTCTTTTCCAATTTTTTCCCTTTTAGCTTTTAAGCCAGCCTACACAGGGCACAACCCCTTTTAAAATCCCAGCAGAAACTTAAAAAATATTCAAACTCAACTTGCTGAGACAAGGTCTCAGCTCCACAGACTTCTGAAGCAAAGCTGTGCTCTTCATAGCCTGTCAGAGGCAGTACACAACAAATTCAGATGTTTGGGATTTACCAGGAGCATGGGTCGAATTGGTAGAAATCAGAACTGTCCCAGTTTATTGGGATGCCTGCCAACTCTAACATCACATGTTCAGACCAAGTATGCAGCACAAAATGCATTTCTGATGGTCGGATCTTTCAGCGAGTGCTTTTGCATCAAGAGGAAAACACTCTTGTCCTCTCACAGTTTAGGCTACAGATGGAATACAGAAATCTTTCTAGATCTGCTGGATAGACAAAAGCAAACTTGCATATCATGTCCCAGGCTCTTGTGCAACCCAGCGGTCTGGGCTGCTGGATGAACATAGAGATCCTGGGAGTGCTGTTAAACAGGCTGGAAACAAACAGCTAAGACTTAGAGGAATCCTCATGCAGAGTTACCTAAGAATTTGTGGGGGGAAATGCAAACACCCTTGTTTTTGCTCTGAGACATTTGTGAGCAACTACTGACCCCAGCAAAAGCTGCAGCTGTGCACTGCTGTGTGCAGTGGACAGAACGAGACATTTTGTTTCAGCTCAGTAATTCTTATTTCTGTGCCAGAGCATGTCCAAAGCACCATTTTCCATTAAATTTTTCAGGTTACAGTATTTCTATAAGTGAATGCACAGCTCAGAAAGGGCCCTGAGGGTTCATAAAGAACATCTTCTACATCATTTATGTACTACAAACTCCTGTTAGCGCCACGGACCTGAAGAAAGATGAAGATATTGAAGCTGCACACACCTACACCAAAAACTCCATTTTTAGGCACGTATGCACATGTGCTCCTTTTGCACTTTGAAGAGCACAGGATTCCAAGGTCTCCCAGCTCAGTCAGTGCAGCCCCATCTCAACTCAGTTACCAGATCCTGCAACCATGGAGCCACACTTGTGTGAAAACAAGCTACAGGCCCAGGCTCCCACCAGGAACTTGCAGTGGGTGTCTTACAGCAAAGAAAAAGGTTCTGTTTCTCCAGGCTAATTGCACACTTGTGATCCCCAAAAAGAGCAGCCAGGTGACAGCTCCATCAGGCTGACTGCTTTCACTTCTTTTTTTTTCCTCCCCTTTTTCTCCAAATACATAATTTACTCTGCTTGAGGGAGCCTATTGAGTGGGTATCTGTCTGTAACAAGCTCCTGGGAGCAGCTGGACTAGTATATGCTGAATGCAAAGGCAGCCCACCTCCCTTCTGAGCAGAGTAAGCAAAGGAAGGGGACAGGGAATTCAGCCGGGCTCTGGTGCGCGCTGGTGGCACCGTCCGTCCTCCTCCTCCTCCTCTCGGCACTGCTTGAACATTCTGTGCTGCTGCTGCCTGGGATGTCACCATGAATAAGTATAACTGTCAGATTAAATCACTGCCTGGGTGGGATCTGCTGAGCCTACGACACACATTCTGGGCACCTAAGTCAGGCCAGGGAATCTGTCCAAGAAAGAGATCTAACTGGAGCAGCTGCACATGGCAAATCAGCTTTGGGGCTATAGGATGAAATATGTTCTGCCCTGTGTCAAGAGGGCTGGAGGGGGTAGGAGGAGGAGACATACAGACTCCTTTTGCTGCTAATGCACTTGTATCATAAATATTAAAGTCCCCAGAGGCTCAGAGCAAGGGGATGAAGTGACAGCTATTGCTGACAAAGCAGAACTTTGTGTGATGGGAGCATCACAGATGGGAGTGAGTCTATGGGCTCTAAGCAGTGATGGTCAGAGGGATGGCAATGATTTATTGCTGCCACCCAACAACCACAAAGTATCAGGCTTTATCTACAATGCCCTCCTGATGACAGTCTCCGCTGCAAGTTCCGGCTGCTGGGGAGAAAAGCCTGAATTACTTCACCTCAGCAAAGTTCTCCCAGCTGCTGGCACCATGATGGTGCCATCCATGCATTATCTAACCTAGGCTGGGCTCAAGGCATATTCTTAAAAACTATCTTTCCATGGCTTACTGGTGGGCACACAGCTCAGAAAGTGCTCATTGGGCCAATCCTCTCATCAAAGCAGACATATTGATCCACTTTCCTAATAGCTTCTGAAAGGTTTGGCCCAACTTGTCTGCACACCATGACTGCACTTCACCAATGGTTCACCAGAGCTGTACCCCACATCTCTCTCTCAGGCATGTCAGATCTCAGGGGAAAAAAACACAGAGTGGTAAGGAAACATACTTGTTGGGAGGACACTCTCCCTCCCACTGCAGGTTGTGTTCATGTGAAACTTATTCCATGCCTGCAGTGCCAGCCACAACTATGTCACCACCAATTCTATGTGTGCTAGTGTCTATAACATTTTCTGTTGATTTCTTTTCCTCCCACTTTAAACATTTTTCCTGTCACCAAAGGTTTTTGAAAACCATGCTGGCTTGGAAATGGCTTCTTTCATACATTTGCCACCTGCTTGTGAGTGGAATGCTGAATTTTGATGAATATTTACTGCTGTGCTCTACTTTAGTATGGGGAAAGAGAAGCCCCACTTGCCCTTGCTCTGACCTTTGGTGACTGTGGAACCAGGACAAAGATCCACCTCTGAGTGGCTTCATTCGTGGCTAACTCTTTACTTAGGCAAAGTGGCACAGTTTAAACAAACTTCCCTTGAATGTGCTCATTGAATGAATAGTAACAACCATAAAAATTTATTATAATATTGCATCTTTCCCTCAATGCCTTGACAATGCTTCACAAGGGGGTAAAAATTTATTTGTCTTTATGTTTATGAAGATAAGTGTGGAAAAAGTGAAGTATAACAAGATGAAACATTTCTGCAGAAGATATTGGTGGAGACAATGGAGCAGAACCCAATGGGAAACACTGCCAGTGTCTGGCTCCAACCACTACATGCTACTCCCGAGGCTGACAAAAAAAAATGGATGCTCCCAGACCACTGTTGTCTTACTGACACTGAAATAAAGACTACAGGCAATACTGTGGCTGTGTCTGTCAGCCTAATCAAAAATATCCTTAATTAGGAAAACTGACAGGCCGACTGACCTTTCTTTAGTCCTCTCTAGCATTCCACAGGAAAGACCTTCTGACCAAGAAGCTGCTTTATGTTCTGTAGAAGCCACCTAAGAACCTCTCTGCTTTCAGGACTAAGCTCCTGATCCACCTGGCAGTTAGTGGCTCTTGGAGGGGAGGAATGACATGTATCTCCACATTTTGGCCATGTTTCTCTGCTTTCTCTGGAATCACTTCAGCAGCACATGGAGACTTCCCTTCAGCACGTTGAGGAGCCACGCGGGTTTCTGTGGGCTGAGCCAAGCCAAGCAGTGTGGTGCTTCTCAGTGAAGGAAGGAAGGGAAGAAGCTGATCAGGAATATGGAGAGAGGAGGGCAAAACCAAAGTAAAGGGACTTCTGAACACAGAGAGAAGGTAAAACTGAGATTGAAATGAGGGAGAAGTACAAACACAAAGAGCAAACTGGACACAGATTGCCACATCTGCACTAGGCACATCCCAGATCTCGGGCTGGGCTTTGCCAAGCTGTGAGAATGAAGATCCAATTAAAATGAAAGGCAGAAGACTGGTGCCTTCAGCAGAACACTGCTCCCTCCCTATGAGATCACTCAACACGCGCCTGATGCTGTCACTGACCCGGCATTGTCCTGACAAAGCCATTCTCCGAGACACCCTGCAGAGGAACAGTGATTTGTAACACGCTGGGGGGTGAAAGGAAAATGATGGGGCAGGGAAATATTGGGCCTCGCAGTGGGAGGCATGAGGAACAACCAGACAACCCAAAGCATCCAACCTCAAAGAACTGTGCCCAGGGGACACTGGGTCTGCAATTTTTGCTAGGTTTACAGAAAGGAATGTAAGCTTAATTTGTGGCAGTGGGAAGCCACTAGGGATTCAAAGAAATTAGTAAAGGAGGTGTTGCTGAGCTACTTTATAGGAACTTGACATGATGTTCAAATGCTGTCTGTTGGGAGCCTGGATTACTTTATTATTATTTTTAATAACTCCAGAGGGCTTTCTTTTGCAAAGGAACTCAAGCTGAGATGGTGGGTTTGTATGTTCACTATTCATTTGGAGAAAGAATTGTTTGATGGATGCTCAAGTTTATGTTTCTTTTGCAATGAGAATTGCTGGAATGTTTTGTGGCCCAGATCTGTGTTCTCATTTTCACCACGCAGTTATGTAAGACTCTGAAATAATAAAATAATGCTGGCTTTTTAAAGGAAAGAAATGGTTGCATGTGCTCTCAGTGTGATGGGCCTGTGTGTGGTATCCAGTGAACAGCACAAGTCTGATTTGAAGGGTTCATTCTGATGGGTCTCTAACATCCATCAAGATTCTTTGTTCTGCCACTGGGAAATGAGAAGGAATCTGTGTTCCAGAATCGCAAAGAATTACTGGATTTGTGTATGTGCTGTAGACTGTATAGATGTGAATTGACATCAAAATGTAGATCTCTCATTGTTCTGATGTATTTGGGGGGAAAGATAAATGGGACATTTTCAGCGCTGAGAGGACCTGGTAATTTCTGCTGTTCACCTGATTTCCCATTCACTTTTTTGAACGCAGGGATATTTTATTTTACACAGGAATGAACATAAGATCATTTAAACTGAACTGAAATATTAGCTTGTAATCTAGTCTAGAGTACGTCATCATGCACAGAGCAACAGATTTCTTTACCTGAGATGCAGGTGTCTAATCAATCTCTGATCTCCTGTTATGCTGATTCCATATTGCTATATTGCTTCTGGGCATCTTGATACACAAGTAAAGTGCACAGCATAAAGGTTTATCTTATGTTTAAATTACCTTGCTGCAGCCCAAATTGATTTACTTCTGTTCCCTCTTCTTTGACTAACAAATATAATTAATGCTTCATTTGCTTCTCTCACTAGTAAAAGAAGGTTGCATAAACAGTTTCCCAATATACAGTGTTGTAATATGTTGGGCTAACTGGGTATTAAAATAAAGAGCAATAAAGAATTTAAGATCAGAGACTAATACAAATGTACTGAAAAGACTGGGAAATCAGAGACTCAGGAATTCTAAAGGAACTAAATTCTGTTTCTGCCCTTCTTTGAATGTGAATTCAGACTGACTCCATTAATTGCAAAGAAATTTGGGATGAAGATGTGCCAGGCCAAGAAACTGAATTACAGTCTCCACTGCTGTAGAAAAATACATAGATTTTTTTTTTTAAAATGAAGCTTTATTCCTTCAGTGAGATTCTACCCACTGCAGTTGGCCTGTTATTCAGTTAAGCTAAATGAGTGTAAGTACATCCATGTAACAGAGATGTACCAATCTACAGCCGGGATTTGGGAAATAATTGTGTTAAGTCTGTGTAGTTTCTCTGTGTAGAATGACCCTTTGTGTAAATGAGGCCCAGTGGCTCAGAATACATGGGAGGAAAATCTCCCAGGGTTCTCACATGCAGTATCCACCAAATACATCCCCAGGGAATGCAGATTTGCTGCTTCTTTCCCATACACAAGAAGTGAAAATCAGCTCAAAGCTGATCAAAGCAAGAATAAGCTGCTGCTGGTCCAAGATCTTGGAAGGATACATCCAAAACCAAGGCATCTCTAATAATAAGGAGTTCTGCTTTTATGTTGCTTCCAACCATGCTGTGACCATCCCCAAGATCCTTTGCCAATGTGGCTGTGAGGAAATGCAACAGATAAGATTTCATTTGCCCTTTTAAGTGAAAGTTTGAAAGCCCAGGGAGCTCTGCTGGAAGATAATGGGACACAGGCTGTCCATGTTCTCCAAATGATTGAGATTAATGATAGGCAGATGATTAATTCAAACAATGATAAAAAATTCCATTGGATTGTTACAAGATTTTATAAATTGCCTCTTCCGCCTTTACAATCTAGAAAATCTGAACAGATCCATTCTCAGAAGCAATTAAGATCACAATCTGGTCCCTATCTTCAGGTTTCATCAGTTTGATTTCCAAATCTATTTGCACACAAATACTAGGAAGCCTGAAAGAGAAGCTGTTATATTATAAATCAATCAGCTACCCTGTAAGACAGGAACTGAAGTCTCTGCTTTTATTAGTAGAAAGAACTGAGTCATTTGCCATGACTACATGCTTCTGGATATGATTTACTGCTTCTGCAGTTTGTTACAGAAAAAAAACAAGCCAGTGCACAGAGGCTTCCTTCAATTTCACATCAACATATACTGAGAACTAGAGATGGACACGAACAGATTTTTGCATCTGAAGACCCTTCCAGAGCGGGATCTCCCTTTATACTTTGCAGCACATATCTCCCTGAGCCACAAGAGAAATGTGAGAGACAGGTTGTGACACAGACCCAAAGAAAGGGACAATTTATCTTGGAGATGTTGATTTCTTCCTTTCAGACAAATTGCTCTTTCTGGACACTCTGCACAACAATTCTTTGTTTTTGCTGTGAACACTTAGAAGAGGGACATCAAATTTGCCCAGAATATAGTTATTTCTTTTCAGAAATTTTTTACAAACTAGAAGTAGTTTAGGTCTCTTTCTGGAATGACAGGGGAAAGAACCAGTGAACAAATGAATTGCCATGAAGAACATTGCTTCAGTCAGAGAGATCATGGTTTCGAGAATACAGTGGGACCACGCAGAGCGGTAATTTCAGACAAGGTTGCATTTAGACTAGCAAGTCAGTCATGCTTTAATTATTGTTCTATTAGTAACTGTTTTCTTCATATTGATACAAGTATGACTACATTTTCCAAGAGCTTCTTACAGTCATATAATGGAAATGATTGCTTAAAAATTACATAAAATGTGGCTTTAACATGATATTCTCAAAACATATAACTGAATCAGGCTACTCATTCACACCTCCTGTTCCTGCCTATCTATGGTATTTCTTGGATTCTGATGGCCTTGGCAGTTAAAAGCTATTTCTATATACATGACACAGAGGAAACATAAGAATGTTCAAGTTGTCTCATCATAACCTCATCTGCTAAAGATGTTACTTAATGCTATCTTCCAACAATTTGTGCTTACAGGACTCAAGGTGAATGATTTGCCTGGAAATTGTCCTTTTCTTCTTAAAATGGGAATCTTGTTTTGGTACACTCTTATGCTGAAATAGTTTGGATGGAAGCATGAAATTTAGATTTGAATACAAACTTTAACTACATTATAAATTGTTGAAATCCCAAGGTTAGTAGACAGCCAGGATGACTTGAGCTTAAATTTCCCTAAACTGTGATTATGTTTGGACACAGGGTGAGTAACAGACTCGTGTAATACAGCATGAGTTGTTGAGACAAATCTGGACCAAGTTTGCCCCACTGGGCCTGCTACAACTCTGCCTAGATGAAGTGAATAAGGCAAAACAATTTCCCTGACATGATGCTTGTTCCCATGCCCCCGTTTTGGACTGTTTTTGCAGAGTGAAACAGATCAGTAGCTTCCTAAAAGCATAGGTGTGAATTCTTGGAACTGATCCATGCACCGGCCATCACAGAGGCCAGGAAAGGAAACAGAGAAGGCAATGTCCAGTACTCTACCTGCTCCTCAGCCACCCCAGAGGCCCAGTGAGATCACCAAGGGCTAAAAATCTGCTCAATTCCTTTGGGGGCTGAAGCTGAGCCTCCATTGCTTAAGGAACAGGAAAGGCTGGGTATCTTTGCTGTCTCAAATGAAAGATCACTGATGTAGATAATCTGTTCTGTGGCTATTGTTTGAGCCTTCATCAAATAAGTTTCTCATCATAACCTAATGATCTTATTCAACCTAACAGAGTGGTACTGGAACTCATTTCCCACAGAATCTCACACCCAAACAGTATTGTTACAGGTCTCTGTGGACTCACACTGAAACAATTTTTCCGTGTAAAAGGACATTGTTGCTTCTCCCTGCAGACTTGCATTGAAACCATTTTCTTGTTATATCTCACGTAGTGTAGTGCTGTTGGTCTCCATAGGCCACCTCCCTTCAGAATAGCTTTCCACAGAATTTCACATTTAAAATGCTATAATCAATAACCTTAATCTAACACAAAGTTGTTCCCCCCTAAAATTACACATTCAAACAGCATCACTTCAGTTCCCTTCAGACTTGCATTACAATCCATTTCCCACTCTAATGACATTGAAAGGGAGACGTTTTAGTTGGTGTTACATTAATGTTGCAGGCAATTTACAGTCCTACGACTAGAAATTGCCATTCAGAAGCTTGTGTCTTTTATGGGTGCCAGTCTAAATGGGCAAAATACTGACCATTACAAAACAACATTCATAACGATATGGGACATGCCTTACACAATGGAGCTGCAACAACCTCACTTATAGCATAGTAATGTCAGGCTGTTAACTACAAATGATCTCTTATTTTTCACACTAGAATTTGCCCTCTTTTTTATGTTGCTATTCTTTCATCTTACTGAAATCCTTTCCCTCACTATGAAGCCTCTGGTCCCTCATTCTCTCTCCTGTGCTGTTTACAACTGGTAATTTCTGCCACTACAGTTTTCCATTTCTCTATTGGAATGTAATTTTAAAGACACTTGCTGATGGCCTTCTCATTTGCCCCTTTGGCCTCTTGTGTTTCAAAAGGAAGGCTCAAATTAACAGCCTACCCTTTAGTACAATCAATTTTCACCTGTCAAAACTAATAGCAGGGGTTAAAATTCAGGAAGTCTCAGATTTGCTTGTATGCTTTGTGGGTTTTTTTCTTCCCCTCTTCTATCTGCTATTACTCAAACAATTGAGGAAATTTAATTTCTATACCTTTCTCTGCAAACATTTTTTCTATGAAAATAAAATAAAATTCAAAAATCACATGAGTTATGAGGCTGTAGCTTTAAGAAAAACATTAAATATATTGAAAAGTGCAGTCTGAGGGGGTCATGAGAAGTGACTATGCAGAGACCACAGCTGGCATGGGTGGGAAGTTTCCATCTGTTTCAAACACAGAAAGCACATCTGGCTGGCTCCAGTATTGCTACCTGTTATCTACAATTCCATGAAACCCTGGGCTTAATAATCCTGTCCTAGGAAAAAAGCCTCAGATTCCTGGAGAGCAGGAAGCAGCAGAATGGCTTGTTTAAGTCTCAAAATGCAAAATATATATTAGAGGAATGAAAAGTCTGATAACACCTGCTCTTCTTCCCTAGAATCAACAGATTTCTCTCGAGGTGAACAAAACACCTCAGCTGCACCACGTGATGTGTATTTCAGTATGTTACTGTGCCCTTAAGGCTAATGTCCTTTAGGGTTCATCTGGACACAGGAAAACTTCCTGTTGACTCAGCTGTACAGCTACTACTAAGTGTTGTCCTGTATTGAGTACATGTCCTGTGAGCACTGAAACTGCACAGATATTTCACAGCAAGTTTCAGTCAGCCTGCTACTCTGCATGTTCCTAAGGGTGGTCTTTGGGTCTGTACTCAAACCCTTCTCAAGCTGCCATCAAATCCATGGCACTGAAAGTCCCCCACTGATGGCAGCTGGTTGTTTCCAGAGGGCAATGACACACTTTGGCAATGAGCTTCATTTTCAGCCAGAGGTCCTGACCAGGGTCAGGGTCTCACCATACCTGGCACCCTACTAAGGGAGTAGAGCAAAGGCCTTGCCTCTAAGGGCCTACTCTTTGTAAGAATTCAAAAACAAGTTGTGAAAGCCAGGGCTAGGGCCCAAGAGAAGAAGGAAAACAACAATGAACAGAGAACTCTACCTGCTCAGTACTCTGTGGGCTCATTAAGAACAGTGAAAACACCAATTCAAGCCCTTTTTCCCCCAGGTCAGGGCCTGGGACTTGTCCCTGGGTCATTCAAGTTAAATATCCCAACTATTATTTTTTCCTCAGTTTCTGACCCAGTCTTTCTATTTGGAAATTTCTGTTTTGTATAAATAATTTACTACAAATTGAGCCAAAACTCACATGTGTACATGTGAGAACACTGATTTACAGCCTGGCAGCAAAGAGCAAGTCCCTCATGCTGATTGGATTTGAATCCTAGCTTGGTCCTGTTGCAGGTGAGTTCCGTAGCACTTTTGCTACCAGCTAATCAGGGTAGTGCTGACTTTCACATCTACTCCAGCTATCCTTGACAAATCAGCATTTTTGGAAGAAGAGAGTCTTGTCAAAAAGCACCTGAGGAGTCCATTAAGCTAAGCTTGAAGAGCCAGGTTAGCTACTGTCCACCTTAGTGACTCTGAGTAACGCCATCTTATCTCCAAATGTTGCTCAACTTATCACCATTAGTTGCTTGATTTCTTTAGGCATAACATCAAGAGCACAGCTTAGGCTTGGATTTTGACAAATCAAGCTAAGACTTATTTTTAAAAGCAAGATAATTAGTGTCATACATCTGGTGAGAGAAACACACTTGTGGTCATTCAGAGACATGAGTCAAAGTTTTCCAAATCCAATAGATGTGCTTTATGTAACCTTTTGTTTCAACCTGACCTATGCACTGAATGCATCAGTTGGACCCTTTGATTTGCCCTGTCTTCCTTCAGGCATTCAATTTGTGTCTGCCCATAAAGAGCACCTTAGGCAGTTCTTAAATATCACAGCACTGCAGCAGCAGAGCTCTTCAGGATGTACATGAGAATGCCTTAGTCCCCTTCACTGAGATCACAGTTCAGATAATGACCTTCCCTAAAGCTCATGCTAATCACACACTTAATAGGGAGAAATATTAAAGATGATATTATGCAGATGAACATATTAGCTAAATGTATCTGAAATTATTCTATGAGAAGCCGTAGGGAGTATGAATTAATGGGACTAGCAGGGCATGTGAAAAAAATCCTCTCAATGTCACTTTGTACCAAGTATTCAAAAACCACACACAAACTGCATATAAACTTGGTAAGTGCTTCAAGGGGCACAATCACCATAAATCTGGGCTAACACTCCAGTCTATTCAAAATGATTTTTTAAAGCACTGTTCTGTTGATAATGTCTTTGTTTTATTTCATCTGGCTTAGGCCATTCTAGACTGGCTGTGTTTTTCTTTTGTTTACAGAGAGCATCTCAAAACCATAAGTCTCTGAAAGTCATCAGGATTATTATTTCTGTGGAGTCACAGCTAAAATGTGGACATGCTGAGTATACAAGTGTAAGCTGTAAGTGATGCACATGCATCCCTCAGCAGCTACAGGATTCAGCTCTCACACTTGCATTTCTGGAAAAGGTTTAGATCCTGTTCCTCATTTATTAAATGAGTTATAGGTTGGCCATATTGATGTCTTTACTTTCCTCCTTAAGAGATGTGTGCTTTATTTGTTCTTAAGATAATACAAACTCCCCACAGCCATTTGGAGCAGACTTAAAACAGCACAAAATAAACTAGTAATGGAAGTTAAATACCACCGCAAACCCTTCCCAATAGAATGTTTTCAGGTGACATTACACTGACTACCCTTTAGGATAAAACCAGGCATGGACAGAACATGACACAGTCCTGGACAGTGTCAAGTGTCCAGCCCCATAGTCTACAGTTGATGGCTTAGGGAGGATGTTAGAAGGCATGAGAGTGACAAGCAATATGTGGGGAAAGAATCACAATTTCAAGGTTGTTCATGGCCATGAAGAAAACATTAAAACTGTCACGTGGACTGCACTCAAAAATCAGCTTAGAAGATGAAAATATGGTGTTTGTCACTTTTAAAAATAAAAGTACATATACCTTGGATTGCCTCTAAATGTGACTTAAATGTAGCATCTGTAATACCTACCACTCAAGAGCTGAGTCAGCCACAGGGGAACAACATCAGGTACTTTCTCTTCTTCATTATTAAGAGTTTATAGGCAATTTTCTGATTGTTTTTAACAACAAGAGTATTACTTTTTGTAAAACACAAGTGAATGAACAAGGAGATATATTAATTGCCCAAGTTCTTCCCTTGCTTGTGGATCAACGGTTTGGTTTAAATCCTAGCAGTTTTTAGATATCAAATGCATAAGAAAATGGGATTGTAAATGGGGTCCTACCCACCAGCCCCTCACTGAGAGCTGCAATTTTGTGTTTTATGCCAATCAAATAGAGCAATGTAGATGTAATATATATTTAAGAACACTTGGATGCTTCAGAACACAGGTAAATGAAGAAGCTAAAATACGAGGGCAGAGGTATCTTACAAATAGATGAATATGACTACAGAATATATCCAGTAAAAGCATGTGCTTCCTCCCCTACCCAAAGAGAACATTAGCACAGCTACACAGTGCTGCAATAGGATCACAAGTGTTTTAAGGGAGCTGGTACCGTCCCTGCAGCACCCTGTGTACTGAGGCAGCAGAAGAAACAGTGTGATGAAAACGAGGGATATATTTGGAGACATCAGAGAGCAATTTGAACAGATACTTGGTGAAGCAAATGATTCCCAGGACTGATTGCCCCTCATTGGGAGTGCTCCCATTGTACTCCGGGAGAATAGAATTGGCCCTGAATGCTTTGCACCACTGAAAGGAGATGTAATCTCCTCTAGCACAAAATGTAGCCTTCGGACTTTTTTACTGACCAGCTGTCAGCCAGCACAGTCAAATGGAAAAGGCTTTGAATGAAGGGTCAGGAACCCCTCCATCTCACCCACCTGTAAGAAGTGGCTGAGGCTCGGTGAGTGAAAAGTGCTCATTCCAGGTACGGTCTATGCGGGATAAGAGAAACAGTCTTCTGAACAGGAACACGACATGTCTGAAGTAGCATGTTTTAAATACTTTTACAGAGGGACATTCTCGACTCTTATTTAACCTATGAAGTACTTCAAATTACACTGACTTTGTTTTCAACTAGTATTTCCCTACATTTAAATAATAATCATTGTTACGTGACAAAAAGAAGCTGGATCCAATGTTTTGAGACAGTATACTTAAAATGCAAGAGTCATGAATTAAATGTCAGGGGAGTACAACTCAGGGACAAAGATCGTGTTTGAAGTCAATGTTTTGTTAAGATCACATGGAATTGGTAGTAGAGACAACAAAGCCACCATTCCTAGAGTTTAAATTAGTTTAAAACAATATTTGCATGAAATATTTCTGTCAGCTGCTTGCAAACAGTGTTGGAAACAGACAGTAATTTAGGAGAATACTCCTCTTGGTGCCTGAAATCATTCTCTAGCCCAAAGCCTCTGTTATCCACTATCACTGTCTGAAAATAGACAAGGGGAAAAAAAAAAAAAGGGCAGCTTTTCACAGGGAAAACCAGGAGGTTCTTTGGTTATTCATTTTTATTGAAATCTGAAATAAATCATAAATTGAACTGTAATGAAAGGTTTTATTCCCTCTAAAAATCGATCTGAGTCATGAAATTAACTCCTATATTCGTTTTCTTGCCTACAATTTCTGCAGATTTTAAGCTGGTCAGACAGAAGTTTGTTTGATTCCAAGTACGTACTTAAATAGTCCTAAATTTCACATCTGAATTAAAAAAGGAGTGTGAATTCTCCTTAAACCTGAAGAAAAAGTTTACTTGAATCTAAACGTATGACTGTTTTGAAGTAAAAATTTTAAGAATCTGTTTTCAGAAAAAGAAGTGTTCTGTTAAATAAAAAACCAACAACACACCCAAAACAACAACAAAAAATATCAACATCTGTTCACGCTGTCATTGGTAAATTATTAGTTCTGCTGTGAGGAGAGTATCTTCTAGGAAAATGCAGCCATCCCTTCATCAGAACATTAAGTCATTTTCCTAGGAAAATCCTGATCAAAGAGCAGTGTTCAACACTCGAGTTCCTGGGCACCAACAGAGCTGTTAATGCTGCAAACCTCATGTGGTCTGAAGAACTGACACCTGGGCACATCAGATTGACTGAAGGGAACACCAGTCCACCAAAACAATGAACTGTGTAGAAAAAAATGGTAAATTTCTACCTCTTAGGTTGTTGCCTCCTTTTTTTCCCAATTTACCACTTTATTCTACTGTAGGTGCCTCTGTTTGATTGTTTTTAGCCTCAAAAACTGACTTTTCCTACATACTTGCTATATTCAGTGCTGGAAGCTGATGGGATATAGGCACTTTATCATGTTGCCACAAGATGGAGAAACAAAGTAAGTTAAAGATCGGATGAAGTGTGAGGATATGTGGTCTGCATCACACCTATGAAGAACTGCCGGCAGAGTTTCTCTTGTATGTGGTTCCTTACCAGTTTTCATTGCTTTTTCCCCCCCCCCCCATAAAACCAAGATTAAAAATCAAATGCTGAACAATCAGCTCTTTAATTCACTCTTCAAATTGTTCTGCTTTTGTACTGTGACAATCCTTTTGTTCTTCACACCTGGAAAGATTCCAGAGGCCAAACACAGTTTTCAAGGACAGCCATCCAATTTCAGTATCTTGAAAACAAACCCCACTGATACCTCGGTGGAACTAACCACAACTTAGTAAGCACCATTCTAAAGGAGAAATTCTGTTCAACTCCCCCTACACTGCTTTGGCTTTTAAAGAAAGAACAAGGCAAAAGGCAGAACAATATGTTTGCTTTTACGGAGCCTGCAATTCTGACTATGCCCAGAAATGAGCTGATGGGGAAGATCCCATTCTGACATATCCCTTTACAAAACATCGGTGCATTTGAACCAAATACAGCTCCTGACTGTAACTTGTGTTTCCCTGCAGTTGGTCTCTGAATTATATCTGAAAAACCAATCTCAGAACTCATCATCACCTACACATATACAAACACACCTTTAAAATTAAGATAGGCTCAGCTTTCAATAACCTTTACCCACAGATATAGTGTGCTCATTTTCACTGCTAATATTCTCACTACCAGATTAGTGTTATTTAAGACTGGAGAGTGACATTTTCTGCTTCTCTAGAAAACACTGCACAGGTAACAGCAGTGCCAGTTACCTCACCTTCCTACCATCTCAACTGATGTTGATCTCGATTGGATTGCTCTAATTGACTAATATATTCCTACTATCTTAGGAAAATACTTTAACTGTGCCATCTACTTGATGTGTTTTACTACAGTCACTGTTGCCAACAGTACAATACATACAAACAGTTCGTTTACAGGTGCACTCAAAGTTCAGACTAGTCATGAATTAGACCTATGAATGAGAATTAAGTAGAACATTCCTTTCTAAGTACTTAGAGGTTGGCAATCATTTTAGTAACGAAGATATTAAGCCTGAAGGATTTGGCACTAAAATGGAACTTCTTTCTGGGATGATTTTACTGAAACATTTGATAATTGTACTTATTATAAGCAAGGGTTGGTAGAATCAATTATTACAAAGGTTGCTTCACACTTCCCATTCATTATAAAATCCTCTTTTCAATTGCTGCAAACTTGCCAACCTTTAGCTAGGCACTCTGAAATTTTCCATGCTGAGTGTCTCTTAGGCTAAATTATTTATTTAAAGGAAAAATTTAGCCACAGCAATCAGCCTTTACCAAGAATGAAACCATAAAACTGCTTCACTTTGGCCATATTTAAAGGAAAAAAAAATCCAACTGGAAATCCATATACTTTAGAAAAAATCCAGAAGGAGAAGAGAGAGTTTTTATCATTCAAGTTGTCTCCTGCTGTTCCTGTGAAACTCAGAAATTGTGTTTCACAGACTTTAATCAATATTTCTTGAAGGAGAAAATATCTGCAATCCTGTGAAAAACCCAATATCTGTTTTCACTCTGTTCCCCTGCAGCACCTACATGGGAAAGGTATGTGTGTGTGCCAGCCCGTTTACACCTCTGAGCTGAGCCTGCAGTACTTGGGACAATGTTGTTGGAGCTGATTTTCTTTCCCCTGCATACTCTCATTCCAAACCCATCCTGACATTAAAAGGCAGGGCAAGGCCCACAACTGCCCCGTGGTTTTAATGGCCACCTCGCTGCCAAGTCTAATAATGATGGTGAAACTGTCCTGACACAGAAGGTAAAAACTACAAGACAAATAGGAAGGGAAAGAAACTGACTGAAACTCTTTGGTGAGGCAAGGACTAGAAGATGGTAAAAAACTGAGTGCCGGGCTGTTGAGGATGACTGTGGGTGGAGGGAGGGGGAAGAAGATGAAACAGCCATTGGGACCAGGAGCCTGAAAATGCACTGAGTGGGGCTCAAGGGCAGCTACCAGAGATGGAAGTGTAGGTCATTGACACTGAGTGAGTTCAGTCTTGTGAGGATGCTGTCCTTCAGGTCCCTCTAAGGTCACTGGAGAAACTTGTCCCACTAGATTGCTGGTAATGGTGACTAAACTAAGCTCCTAATTTGAATTGCCTTCTGGAAACTTTTCTCACCAGGGAAATGAGCCTCCCAAGGGTGAAGTTAGATTGTAAATAAGAAGCTGTGACAAAGGCAAAGGCACAAGAAGATTCATTGCCAGGTTTCAGCTGAAGAAAGCGGTTTGGGAATTCATCTGGGAGCAGAGGAACTCAGTTTCTTCTCCTTCTGCGTATCAGTCCAGGTTCCTCCTACAGATGTCTGAATGTTGCTCCTGCAGAACTAGACTCCACCTTGCCCTCTACCAGTGTTTGTATGTGTTGCTAAGCAAATCAATTAATCCAATTTTCCCAGCTTGTCAGTCATCCTCTTAGGGATCCAACAGGAGACCCTAGAGTCAGATCGGCAAAAGTGTTGAGCATTCATGGCTAGAACTGAAATGAGCTGAACTGTGTTTTGCATATATAAAGTTTTGCATATATAAAATATTTTGCAGTGCCTTTAAGTCAGTGAAAACAAAATAATCAAGTCCCAGACAATCAAAAACCTTTGGCAGTGTTTTCATCTTCATATCTCTATATTCCCTCAGTCCAAACAGGGGTGCAGTATCCCCTCATTTCATTTTCACGTTGTGAAAACAGATTATTTCATGTCTGTGAAGCACCCAGATACAATAACAATGACTGCTGAAGGAAAGCTCCCAAGGAAATTAAGAATTCTGTATTCAGAACAGGCTTTGAATAGTGTGCAGTAAATAAGCCATGGGGTACACACTGAACAATGAAGATAAAAGAAAATATTAAATAGCTGCTCATTAAGTGAGCAATATCCATCCTGCACTTTAAACAGAGCTGAGATGTAATAGTATGTGAGCCTGTGATTAATGAAAATGCCCTAATGCATATGGCACAAAGGCTCTGGTGAATTTGTAGCAACAACTTAAATTCTTGCATTCCTTAAGTTTTGAGTGTTTGGCTTGGCCAATTTTTGAGAATGCCAAACACTCTTAATTTAGCTTCACACAAAAAGAGACATAGATCAATAAAAATTTGAGAGGGGGGTGGGTTCCAGAACTGGCTCAAGAGAAAGTCCAAGAATGTCTGGATTCAGTTCTTATTAGAGAAGAAAGCTGACCACGGCTTTTTATCTTGATCCAGATGTCCTCAAATTTCACGACTAATCAAATCTTGGTTCTGCTTTGGCACCCTCCCTACTGTGATTTGTTCTCTCTAAGATGGGTGAGTATTTCTATGGATGTCTTCATTATCTTGACCTTCAGAAATGTTGCAGTACTAATTCTAACACTAAATTCTACTTATTCTTGATAAATATAGAGGGTCTTGTTTAGCAACACCATTAAAAAAGCATGAGGTAAGTACAGGTCTTCTTAAGGAGCTTGGGTAATACAGGACAAAACATATATTTTTCACTGTGAGACTACAGTCAAAGGATAGGACAGAGGAAATACCACATGAGCAGCACAGGGCGTCCCACCAGGGTCAGGATGGAGCAGGAATGGATGCAGCCCTGTTGGAACTGGAAATCTCTGAAGCCTTGCAGGCATTCTCATGTCACACCTCCTAGAGCTCTCCAGCCACACCGAAACAGTGGACAAGAGAAAATCCAACAAAAAGCAGTGGGAGTGACTGTGCCACAGGGAAAGGTACAGGAGTATCATAGAAGTGTATTCTGAGCTTTGTCTTGACTGGCACATCAGGAAGCTAGGTACTCACCATCACTGCCCACAGGGAATACTGGAAAAACAGACTCCAAGAGGTGGGAAATTAGAGGGTGCAGGCAGAAGGTCTCCTTTCCAAGGCAGACAACTCATTCAGAAGCACCTGCTACTACAGCCTGCAGCATTGCCTTGAAATTTGCTTCAGCTGTACCACGTGAAGCCATAGACAATCAAGAGACCATGTGCCATTTCACATAACAAAGGACATATATTTGCGTTGTCCTCCAGGCTTTTGGCTTTTAAACTTCCAAGTACACAAACAACAGAACCTACATGCAGGTCGTTGTGCACTGGGAGTTACACAGTGGTAAGAAAGTGCGTGTTTCGGAGACAGAATCACACCATTCCACACACGTCTGCTACTGAAAGAGTGCTTTCACAAAGTCTTTACTGTTAAAAATTTAAACAAAATATAAAGAAGCTGTAAAATTTCCTTTTATACAATAATTTATCCCAAACATCTTGGAAAGAATCTGTCAACAAGAAAGATCAACTGCAACATTGTGTTATAAAGAACTCTGTTTTATGATGACTGAAAGCATTTGCTTTTATCCAGTATGAACTTGTCAGCAGTCAGGAAATTATATGGATGTTTGCTCTTAAGTCCTGAGATAGAAGTTAGAAGCTCCTAATCCACTAGTCTTGTTTTATTACATAAAAATTTCACTATCTGTCCAGAAATGATAGAAACAGCACAACAGAAGAAAAAAGTATTGACATAACTGGGAAAAGAAAAAAAAAGCAAAATCAATTCTAATCTATTCTTCTCCCCACTGGATTGGCAACCAGAAAGTTCAATATTCTAATTCTGGCCACTGAATCCCATTTCCCATATGAGAACACGGGCAATACTGCTTTCTAATACCTGAGAGCCATGTCTGCTTAAGAGCTAATTCCTGCTCTCATGAGGTAAATTTCTCTGTTTTCAAAACTACAGACAACTCATGTTAGTCTCTGAAGCATGAGTAAGCAATAATTGCATTATATATGTGGGCAGGGATGTGAAGAGCTCAGCTGTTACACAGACATGGATCCTGACCTGCCACTGCAGGTATCACAGCAAAGCTGAAAATCTGTTCTCTTCACAGAGACATTTCCACTGGCATGTGGGATCCTAAATCCTGTCTTTAATCCCACATCAATCGTCCGACACATTTGCAGCACTTCTCAGAGCGCCTTTTCGTTCTCGGCATTTCCCTATACAATTATACAGCAAATCCACCAGACAAAACGCGTATTCAGTGCCTAAGCGCTGCTTTTGCTGCCAGTGTCCCGCGCGAGGCTCCCGGGGCTGCAGGAGCACCGGCAGGACCTTCCCCGGCTAACTCGGTACAACACCGTCATCTAGTGGAGGCGATCCCGGAGGGAGCCAGCGCCGAGCCTGGAGCGAGGCGTGCGAAGTAAGCACCAGGCTCTTACTATCACAGAATACGCTGAGTTGGAAGAGACGCACAGGGATCATCGAGTCCAACTCTTAAGTGAATGGCCCATACAGGGGATCAAACCCACGACTTTGGTGTTATTAGCACCGCGCTCTATCAACTTGCTTCTTCTCACTTTTAAACTGCTGTGACTATCAAACAGGAATCCTATGCTGCTCTTTCCTTCCTGTTCTCATCCTCCCCATAAACCCATTTGAAAAGGGTACTGGAAAGAAACACGTTTAGTGCTGCCTTAACTGGAAGGTTCTTCGGAGCAACTGCTAGGAGCCTGTGATTCAACATGCTCAAGCACAAAGAGTTTCCAGGGCTGGGATTTGGTACATCATGAATAGGCAGTTATCAGGCTTTGCTGGGCAGAGCAGTCCTGTTCAGACAAAACTCTGCAGAAATAAAACCTGATTTTATATAGAGATCATAGAATCATATAATTTTTTGGGTTGGAAGGGACCTTAAAGATCATCTAGTTCCAAAGCCCCTGCCGTGGACTGGGACACCTTCCACTAGACCAGGTTACTCAGCGCCCTGTCCAACCTGGCCTTGAACACTTCCAGGGATGGGGCATCCACAGCTTTCCTGGGCAACCTGTGCCAGGGCCTCACCAGCCTCACAGGGAAGAACTTCCTAATATCTAATCTAAACCTACACTCTGTCAGTCTGAAGCCATTCCCCCTTGTCCTGTCACGATATGCTCTAGTAAATAGTACTGGAAGGACACAATTAGGTCACTCTGAAGCTTGCTCTTTTCCAGACTGAACAATCCCAATCTTCTGAGCCTTTCCTCATAGAAGAGGTACTCCATCCCCCTAATCGATGTGGTGGCCTCTTCTGGACTCTTCATGTCCTTCCTGTGCTGGAGACCCTAGAGCTGGATGCAGCACTCAAGGTGGGGCTTCACCAGAGCGGAGGGGCAGAATCACCTCCCTCCATAAATGTGAACCCATAGAACATTTTGAAAGTCTTAAGCAGGCCTGTTTTCTCCCCAGATGGCAAAAAGGAGTATTAGCACCCACTTAGAGGTGGTGAAATCCTGTTGCTAGGATCCCGCTTCAGGTTCTTTAGAAGATTTGCTGTTTAACAACACATTCAAGTTTGTCTCTTCAGTCCAATTTGAGTAGTCCACTTGAAAAACTTCATAACATATGTCAGATTGCTCATTTCCCCCAGCTGAATTTCCCCAGCTGAACATAAAGAAGTTGGTGCTTGCTACATTTGAAAGATTTCTGTGCACGTGTTTCATGGGGACAAATTGAAATACAGAAGCAATGCACGTCAGAGCCCAGCAATGGCTAATCAATTTGCTAAAAAGGTGGTTCTATTAGCAAAATGGGTCCAGCTCCTTCCTTCTGTGCAGCTATGGTGAAGTCATATCTAGATTTGTGCTAAACTACAGACCTCATCACATAAACATTGTGACTCTTGGTAAAATTAACCGTCCAGGATTGTTTCAAGTGAAGAGAAAACTCGATTGTCATATCCTTTGTTTGAGTTACAAAGTTCCTTTTACTCTACATACATCATTTAGTTTTCAAATGCCTATTCACCGATGCCTTAAGTCAATTTAAAGCAGAGAATATCTCAGAAGAAACATCACAAAAATAGAGATTGATCTCAGAATTCAGGTTTCTCCTGTAGGCTTTACATAGCGTATTTTAACAATGGAAGCTCCAGAGGATTTTGTGTTCTCCCCTCCCCTGCTTTTACCCCAGGGAAGGCAGCACTGCTAATAAACCCCACAAAGATCAACCCGAAAAATAAATATCTGCTGTTGGTCTAGACAGCTCTGGCTCTTGAAAGAATTTGATCTGGGTGGTAATTACACTTCACTTTCGATCCTTGTATGAATTCAGTACTGGCAATATGTGTCAGACCTTTATCTTTCTATCCTTCCCTGATCCATCCATCAGCATTTACAAAGCATTCATCATAGCAAAAACAGCACTGGAGATTGAAGTCCTTTGTTCATTCACATAGCAAACAGCACAGACAACAATAGTGGAAGCTGCTTCTTTACATTACTCTGCTATCATTCTTGCACCATGACCAGAGAGAACAAGTTTAAGGGTGAGAAAGCACCCCTTTTACTCATCAGCTTATGTTATAAATTTGCCTGCTTTTAAGGTCTCTGTCAGGGAAGGCAGACTGTACATACAAATATCTAATAAAAGATCTCCTCTCTCTCTGAATGCTGAGCTTCCATTCTATCCTTAGACCACCATGACTTCAACAGGGCTATTACATTACTAATAAGTAGTAGACTGGGAGGTATCAATTTTACAAGAGAATGCTTGTCTGATGATAACACCACCAAAATCTGGTGAGCACTGTTTAAACACAACAAAGAGAAAGGAAACTGTTTTACTATTCATCTCTTCTGCTGCTCTAGAGACTGTTTCTATGTTTAACTTCTGGGCTCAAAGAATCAGCTCAGCAGCTTATTTGGTAGTGAACAGATTCTTTTTCTTTCAAATGATGGCCTTTACAAAGTCCTGTCCTAAAGCTCTCAGGTCTTGGTGCAAAAACTATGCAATGACAAATACAATGACTATTCCAGCATCAGAGACTGGAAAGGTATTTTTATGACAACTGGATTTCCCATTTTGATCACAATGCTCTCCTGTCTAAGTTCACTTTACTAACTTCTAATTTGCCAGTTGCCAGATGATCAAGATTTTTTTCAATACTTAAATAATTATTTTCCTTTTCTCATGTTTCCATAGCTTTGCACTACCACTATTGTAAAAACAACTGAAAATGGGGAAAACCGGTCTAAGTCTAAATCCTGCCTTTGTCTAAGGCACAAAACTAAGTTCTCCTCTTTCGTGGTAAAGATCTTCATTAATTTCACTTCAAGGAAAGAACTTCAAGGGAGGAATAGTATTACTCACTTGCCTGCTGCTCTTGGCAGGCAGTGACATGTATGGAGCAAAGCCACAGGTCCTGTTATTGCCTTCAAGTTAGAGAAAAAGAGAAAGAGAGAGAAACAAAGGCATTGCTGTTTCAGAGAAAGAAATGAGTGATGGGTATTTTGTGGGTCACACTAACCTGTATGGACACTTCCAAGTAATTCTTTGAAACCTGAGGTCTTCAAGAGGTCACTTGCTTCTTAAGCATCCATTTACAGGAAACTTAGAAAACATATAGCTCTGGATAAACTGAATCTCAATTCTCCTTCTACTTTCTCTCAAAGATTGGTTGCAATCATGTCAGGATCACCTGTCTAGTTTCAGGCTCAGTTGTGGGGCTTTATACCAGTATCAAGCATCACAGATAAAAAAAAAAATGTGTACAGTTGTTTCATAAAGTGAAGAGAACGTTTTCAGTCTTCAGGAAAACATCTTTGGGAGAAAGCTGAATTTGAGAATGCTGTTTTCAGTGGAGCTAAGACAATTCCTGTCAGTAATTCCTTACCTTTAATTTCCAATTTCATTTCGATGCTCCTTGCTCAAGTCAAGACAGACTGTAAACAGAAACATGATGTGTGTGTTAGCACAGCACCTAACACAATGGAATCCCAATCTCACTTTGGGTTTTCAAGCAATACCAAAATATGCACAACAATAATTAACAAAAATTATCATGTTTTGGGGCCTTCTGACTAGACCTGAATACCACTGGTCTCTAGATCAGAGTGACAGCCCACAGAACATATCTGACCTACAAAATGAGTCTTAGTCCCAAATGATTTTGCACCATAAGGTCTCTGGCTTATGATCAGAGGTGGATGTAGCCATGGGAGCTGAGGCAGTTATCATTCCTGTCTGTTTACACCATTTTTATGCCAGAGTTCACTGGTTTCACAACAGAGGACTTTATGATATATGTAGTTCTGTTCAGCTACCATGCAATATAGCTTGTTTTATTCACACAAACTGAAGTTAGCTGCAGTCTTTGCTAACGTGTTAGACCAGGAACTGTGATAGTGCAAGAAAAGGCCAAAGTCAGTGGGGAAGGCAATGATATGGCAGCTAAACCTGCCTGTGACTGTAAAGTTGATCCTTAATATAATATTACATGGTTTAGAAGCTCTCCAAAAGTGCTGTTATATTATTTGGCCAGAAACTCAACACTCTGTGTCTGGATAATTCTAAATCTTCTTCACAATCCTTTCACTTGTACCTTAAGTAAATTACTTGATAGCAGGACTTCAGCTTTTCAAAACTGCTTATTGCCAAAGCATTTAGGAGAGAGCTGGAAGGTTAGTTGGTCAGCGTTTGTTTGCTGCTGAAGCTGAGAAATCTCCAATGAATGCAGAGAACCTCCAGATCCTCTGAAGCTTTGTGATTGATTCAGGGTAGTCAGAATTTTATGTGTAGAATTGATAGCAACTACAGACCACCTTTTTTTGAGAATTCAGCCCTAGACATGCTGAGACAGGAGCTGGGGAGTTTAAGAAGGGTTATGTGGCTATGAATACAAGAAGGATTAATAATGATACAAGCCACACCATTGGACTCTGAAATCAGAAGTTTCCAAGAACCTGGAACACGTGAGAAAGTAAAAACACTCATGCTGAGCCAGCTGACAGCTCCCTTTAGCCCAGTGCATTGTTTTCAACAGTAAGGTAAAGAATATAAGAAACAGGGTGTGTATATAGAGCAATTCTTCCCCAGAGACATCCTCCCACTCTCTAGCAATCAACAGTTTATCACTGAGAGATCACACAAGAACTATTGTGTTTAACAATCACAAATGGACCTACCCTCCATAAATTTTCCTAATCCCATTTTTAATCTGCATCGACTTCTGACCTTCACACTATCTCGTGGCAGTAAGTTTCAAAACATAATTAGGAGTTGCACAAAAAAGGGCTTCCCTGTTACCAGATGTGGACACAAAATTGGTCAGTGCCACCTAGCCAGTGGCCAGAGCAATGCTTGTTCCTGCACAAAGTACTAAACTTCATGAACATCCTGGCTAATTACATGACACCTCAGAGTGTTTAAATCATAATGATTTAACACAACCTTGAAAATTAAAAAGAAAAGGTATTTTCAAGAGTAGTCAATCTTGGGTATCATCCAAAGTGCCTCCTCTAGCAATACTCCCTACCCACTGTCTAGACCAACAATATTTAGATAAAAATCTGAATCCTGATCACTACACTGGAATCTTAGGTATGTAGATCATCACATATCCCTAATCAGAACACCTCTCTGTGTGCTACATGCTACTACTTTGAGAGCAATGAGACAGCATGCTGTAAAAAGTTTATTAAAATCCTATGACAGATGGAAGGGAAAAAGCCTCCTTTGCCTTCTGCACACAATTGCCTCAATCTCTTCCCACTAGAACTGTTATGTCTCAAAGACAGAAGCCAAAAGATGGCTGCACAAGCTGTGTTCACTTCTGTGGCTGCCTGCAGCAACCCAGTGGATAAACAACAGCCATTTCAGATGAAGAATTAGAAAAACCATCTAAGTGCATTGCTCATTGGTGGCATTTCCAGTGGAGTGCAAAGTGTCACAGGATGAAACACAGAAAAGCAGAGCCTTCTGCAAATAGAGACTACAGCATCTGCATAGCTTGCAGGAGTATTTCACATTCAGCATCTGTCTTGAAAGGTGAAACTTTCTATACTGGTCACTGAGGGAACAATTACGTGCAAATAAATTGGCACCATTAACTCAACAGGGTCTGAAACATATGGGGACAAGCCAGTGGACGTTTTTCTTCCAGAAATAAGCTGCTTCTATCATAGAAATAATCTTATTGTTTGCTGACACTGTAATTAAGAATTAAAGCTGCAGAAAAATGTGAGGTTTGCTAAAACACAATAGATATCTTTTATCCATACAATATATGGCACCAAAATATTCAGTGTTCTGGGGAGGATAATTAACCAGTGTTCTCTTGCTGAAGTTCTTTTAATTGTCTATGATGGGTTTTGTTGGGGGGGGAACTATTGAGTTTTAACAGGGAACAAGATCAGGCACCATGGGGAATACTTACATGAATAAAGATTGCATGATCAAGATCTTTGATCTGGGAATTGCTATTCTGTAATCATCTCTAAAGCACCAGGAGTGCCTCTGGCACTGCATATAAAATAATAAACGATTAACAATAAATCATGTAATTAAATCTTCACTTCGAACATTCTTTTCATAATTCTTGCCTCAGATTTAAGTTCCCACATCAGACATGTTAGGTCTTCATAATATTATTAAAGTTCCTACACTTCAGCTTTTAAAATTCCCCTAGGGATCTATTGTTTCTTTGTTTAATGCGTTTATGAGCCAAAGGCCCCATTAAATACAATAGGGGAAAATCACAGACCTTTAAAAATTTTGCCACCAGAGACATTTCTTAGGAAACAGGACCATTTTTGTCATTCCATCGTGTAACTATTGGAAAGTCTATTGATCAAGGAAGGAGAAAAACAGAAAAAAGTACTCCACCTCCATGGATCATCAAGTTCTTAAGGCTACAAGGCTAGACAGGCACAAGCACTGCACACAGCATTGCATTTGGGCATTCACACAATCCCATATTAAGAATATTTTCTATTATGATCACTTTTTATGCCTCATCACCTTTCTAGATGCTGTCATCACCTTTCTAGATGCTGTCTCTAAGGACAAGGAAAAGATCAAGCCTCCTTGTATTTTCTTGGTCTGGAAGAAAAGGAGATGGGCAGATGCTCATGTTCCTCTAAACCCACACTGTACATTGTCCCTTACAGATTTGAACAGAACATTTGGTCTGAGATATGCAGCCAAAGCAGCAGCAATTTTGACTATCAATCATTGACTTTTAAAAGAGAATTTACCTTCAAAAGGACTTAAATATGGTGAGAGGCTCCACAGAGAGCAGGAGGGAAGGATGAAGCCACTGTCAGTACGCTGAAGCAGCTGGAGTTTGACAGAAGCACACCTCATGGTCTGAGCCCTTATTGAAAATTATTTGACATTGTAATCCAGTGTGAGTTCTGGTTTATTTAGAGGGATTATTTTATCCAGCTGCCAGGTTCTTCTCAATGGCTTGCCTCACTTCTCTAAAAGGTAAAACTCGATCAGAATTAATTTAAGTCTCCCTGGTGAAGCCACAGCTGGGGTGCTGTGATTTATCAATGCAGCTTCACAATTCAAAGACACAGAGCTAAGTGGGGAGTTCACACTTGTGTAAAAGTGCACCCAAGGGATATTGAGGGTTACTATGTAAAAGCCTAAATCTAAAAGGAAAAATGCCTGGTATCAATCTGAGCAACATCACACCAGTGAATATGGTTCATCTGCAGTTGAGTTGACAGTTTCTCAACATAAAAGAGCTTAGAATGGGGTTAGTGTGAGCCATGAGTGAAATGGAAATTCCTTTAGCCTTGACTAATGCATTTTATGTGACTCCCACTTAGGGTCAGAAAATTACAAGTTCTATTTTGTTAAACAGTTAAAAAAACAAACACAGTCTGTATTAGGCTGGAAAGTTCTACATTCCAGTGAACAGAAGGGATGGTGAACATAGCCTGTGGGCCAAACACAGCCCACGCAGAGCTTCACACTGTTGAAGCTTTCATCTTCAGCACCCTGAGGTACAGCCCACAGACTACAGGATCTCAACATGCAGTGCTCCATCTTGCTCCAACCTAATGCGTATCACATGCCAGGACCTGCACCTTCTGTGAGCCGCACTGTCACACCACAACTGAAGAGGCTCACAGCTCACTGTGTAAGTATTTGGGAGGTGGGGGGCTTAATTTGGATTTCAAGAGGATGACACCTAAAGGCAACTTCTGTAACGAGCATGGTTCCCACAGGGCTGCTTCTTACTCAGAAGTTAGTAATGGACAGTAGACATATTCACCCATCAGTCTGCTGATTCCTGATGAACTGCATTCTCATGTAATGTACGTCCCAAGCTAGTATTTACAAGTCACTAAAAAATACAAACCAAGTGTGTTTCCCTCCTACCTCACCAAATTCATATAGAAATCAAGTATATGCTTGGTTGTAAAGATACTTGAAAAGACAGCACAGAACAAAATCATGCAAAATTTCACACAAACAAGGGAATTTTCATGGCAGGTAATTCATATCTCATGACCCAGTGTTACGTATGGAGTATTAGAAAAATGAAGAAAAATGGTGCTTGGATAAATGAAGTTGCAGCTGTGTATCTGTAACACCTTTACAGGACTTCACAGTATAACCCTAATGAAGAAATCTCGTGGCATAACCTACCTTCCCAAATTGCCAGTGGAAAGTTGTTATTATAATTAATACAGATATGGTATCTTACTATTAAAAAATGTTGCAGACAAGTTCTCAATACACCTGTGAAATAGCTGAGAACAGAGCTGGCATGCCAAGAGTTGCAATCAAGTCAGTTTACTGCTGAGTGTAGATCCAGAGCTACCAGTACAAAAATCCTTACACAAATAGCAGTTGTGCTAATGACAGCCAAGTTATTTAGCTGTGGTAACAGAATAAGAAAGGACTAGAATGAATTTGTAATTTCTTATTCCCAAATTGACCAAATTGGAGAATCACATCTAATTTCTTAGCCTAACATTCTATTCTGTCTTTTGAGTTACCTTTAGTTGACTTGTACTTTACAGCAGTCTGATCAACCACCATCAGCACTGTATAGAGAAAGAGATTGAGTTATTCAGCATAGAGCCTTTTTTTTTAAGACTCGTTCTCAAAAATACATTTTCATCTTTTTAATATTATACCCACATGGAAACTGAAAGTTATTTTCTACTAACACTAATCACTTTTATTTACATTATGTATTGAAAAGAACTAAATTTTATCCTGTAGGTTCAGTTTAATTCCTCCTCCTATACCTTCAGTGTTGGAGATATCAGCTTCCTCTATGTTAACAGTATAATGGGGGAAACACTGATCCATGTACTCATGGTCCAGGCTGCATTACTGGACTCTAGGGTTAAAGAGACCCTTTCCAGAGGACAGCAGTGTGCCCTGTTTGCAGTTCTGCCATGGTCTTGGCATGCAATCTTGAACAAAATGTTACACTGTAAAATCCTGCTTTTCTTCAGATGAAAGAAATTTATAGGCTCCTTTTAAAATGCTCTCAGATTTATGAATGAAGCCATCCTTCTTCCCTTGGTATTGCATTCCTGCAATGGTTTTTGGTCAGAAACAAAGGATGTTGGGTTAGAAGGGTGACTAATGAGCAACCTAAAACCAAAAGGAACCTACAGGGACAGCATGACCTGCAGTCATTGCTTCTCCTGCTCTCAGACACACACCAAGGATTAGCTACCACCCTACACAACTCCCTAACAGCAGAACAGTAAAAAAATAGGAAACCAAAAAAAAAAAAAAAAAAAAGAAAAGAAAAAGAAAAAGCCTCTTGTCCCAAGCTTACTGCTCAAAGGACACAAAATACTAAGTTTCCTAACTTATAAAGAGTATTTATTTGGAGAAAACTCTGGAAGGAAATCCTATGGAAACTAACCCTCGCTTCTCCGGATGCTATTACTACATGTAGGACTTCCAGATTTCTCCAAAAATTTCTAGTCCTCAGAAGCAGAAAAGATTCTGATCAGTTTCTCATGTAACCATCCAGCCCATAAACACCAGAGCCAGGCTGAAGGGAACAGTTATGCAACAGAGCCTGTGAAAGAGAAAAAACTGCTTTAGGCCAATTGGCTGCTTACATCATATATTTTCATGCTCTGTTTACAGACTCTCTGTATAAGCATCTCAAAATTCTGCTCCATAAGACATGGGTGAATATCTTCTGATGAAGTAAGAAAAAATCCAAACAACCTATTGAATGCTCATCTCAAATTTCAACTGAGCAGTCTTTTAAGTGTCACATGTTTTAACTGCGGGGATTTTTGTTTCTTTCTTAAAATGTCCAAACTTTTAAGAGGCTAAGTGCGATGAGTGGGTGTACCTTCCATATTACCCCTGGGAATTCTTTCAGACCACAAATCCCATCATATTCAGTTCTCCTGAACTCTCCTGTATATATTCCTGCTTCCTACCAATACTAACAAGCTGAAGAGGGTACTACTCTGAAATCTCCACTAAGGAGACACTGATACTACTTTAAGCAGTATTTTAACGAACATTTCCCTCCACCCCACCCCCCAATTGCAGTGCTGGCTTAAGCTGCCCCTCTTTCCTGAAGTAACCAGGGAATTGATTCAGGTAAAAGCTACACATCATCTTCTGCCCATGTCTCTTCCTCAAGCTGCTCAGATGCTGCAAACAATTCCCACTTGGGCCTTGCAAGCACTTTCATCAGCATCCACTGAACAACTGCAGTTTGTAACTGTTGCTCAGGAAGAGTTTCAGAGATTTCCACTAATGCCAACTTTAATGATACGTCATCTACGAGATCAACCCAGTACCTACAGAAGCTTCATCAACATGTAAATGTTTGAAGTGTTCAATAATGTTTAAGATTGTTTCTTTTCTTTTTTAAAAAAAACCCCTAAATACTAGTCAGAAGAAAGAAATGAATAAAAAAACCTATCAGTCACAATAAAGAATACACTAGAATAAATTATTTAAGCTGAGAACTTAGGCTACAAAAGAAAAACAGTGCAAAGGAGATTTGTTCAGTGATTTCACTGACATCCTTAAAATTTACTTTTTGTGAACAAATGAGTCACTTGCATTAAATCAGATGTATAGGTTGCACCTTTTTCAAAAGACGAATGAAGAGACAGAGCAATACTGAAAGAATCCCGACAGTAGAAGAGACACTTTATCAAGAGCCAGTAGATCTCTGTTGCAAGTGTGATGATACTATTTCTCTGTGACTCTCCTCTGTGCAGCTGAGCAGTCAAAGAGCAGTGCTCACCCTCTTTTCAGAGCCATGTATCAAGGCTAGTACCAGAGTGAGATGGAGAAATGCCTGTCCAGAAAGCTTCACCCCAGCTATATCTTGTGTCACCCACAGGACAGTGTGAATCTGGAAGC
Organism: Acropternis orthonyx; assembly: GCA_035583155.1. Lineage (NCBI taxonomy): Eukaryota > Metazoa > Chordata > Aves > Passeriformes > Rhinocryptidae > Acropternis > Acropternis orthonyx. Next base: position 10,171,769 of record JAWWEU010000023.1, read on the forward strand.
TGCCGGGTTTAGGCTGGTTTTCAGGGAATGTGGGAGAAAGAACTTCTAAAGGCTTAACACTTAAACACAAGGAAAGTCTGCATTAGCTGGTACTAAGATTAGAGCCTGTGCTTTATGGGTATGACTGCAATAATTCAGAAACAACTCTGAATATTTGAATTACACCTACAGGCAGCAATAACAATCAGAAGGTTTGGTATAAGAAAGTTGTTAAAGTTGTGTTCAATTTAACTATAGTATATCCTCCTGAGCTGTTGTGGAGCTTTGGATCTCTTGCCCATTATAAGCAGCATGTCAGTCAACAAGAATTTAGGTTGGAGGAATGCATTACAAATATAGAACAAATCAAATTAGTTCTCAGATGTTATCTGTTGATATCTCATTTCTTCCTCAACTTTCTTCTAACCACTGGGAACAACATCTGGGCATTTGGGGGAGGCAACTGTTTTACTAAAAGTACTAAATACAGGTGCTACAGAACAAATTACAGCACACTGCATTACTGCATCACCTACAGCAGAGGACAAACCAGTAAGAGTTACCTGCTGCAAAAAAGGTAATTCAGTCTACTCAACAAGTGTCACTTTTATGGCATAAAAAGCCAACTTAGAGCAACTTTGTGCTAAGGATGAGTGACAAAGTGAGACATCTATTGAAGAAGTTACTTAAAGAAATCAAGATTTGGAGCACCATTTACTTGTTTCAAATTTCCCCTGCCTCTGAAATGTGAAGGTTCCTGAAGAATTCAATAATACATTCAATTATGACAATCATAGGCTTTACACTTAACATTCTAACTTAAGTTTAGATCAGTATTCTTTCTTCTTTTTAAATGGAAATAGCTTGCTTTCATGAAAGTTCTTTGTGATGTCCATAGAACAGACTGGGAAAGGAGTTATGTGACACTCAGTCGAAGTTTTACACAGCATTTCAGCCTGATAAGTGTTAAGTGACAAGCTCCAGTGACAAGGCACATTTGATGCCATGATGTACATAAAACTGGAGGTTTTACTGCCCAACAGTTTAGTGGATTCAAGAAGAGCAAATGAAAGTTTACTGTAGAAGAAGTGCCACAACTGTGAGTTGTATTAGACAGCAATTAGACTATGAATCATATGATAAACTGTGCTGTTCCTAGTAAAGGCTCTTGCAGCCTTCCTTACCCACAAAGGTGATAACCTTTCTGTGCCACAACTGAGTGTGGTGAGAAAGGTCACCTGCAGCACTAAGTTCTCCTTTAGAGGCTCAAATTGACCCACTACTGCAATAGAGTTCGTGAAATTCAGGCTTCCCCTTGTCAAACAGTCTGCAGACACTGGTGAAAGTTCTTTCCTCAAATCATCCAGAAACAGGCTGGAACACTAAATCATCTACTGCAGAGAGCAACTGTGTACTGAGATAGGCTTTGGGTGACATGAACCAACAGACTGTGATCCAAGAGCATCATGTTTAGCCAGCACAGATGTATAAAACATAAGTCTTTATCAGAAAATTGATTAAACAACTGGTTCTAGAACCCTATAGCAATATACACCATTAAAACCAAAGAGAATCTTGCAAAATGTGCCTACGTTAGAATACTCTGGTCTTCTGAAGATTTCCATGTGCACCTTGAGGAGGTAAATCTCCATGTTTACCACATACCACACAGAGGAAAACATTGCTAAAACCCCCCTTCGTGATCAGTCATTACCCAACTCTTCCCAAGGTTTATGCAGTCCTTTCTGCAATAGTCTGTCCACCCACACAGACAGCCAGCACACCCAGTCCCCTGCTGTTGCAGGCAGTCACATCATAAACAGATCAAATGCCATTGTAAAATTAAATAGGCTTTTTGGACTAAGTTTTCAAAATTTGGGAGTGGGCCTTTCTTCCATTCAAACTAATTTGAGTAACAATGAATAAAAATCACTCATGAGCAGGGTTTCTGACTACATCTTTTTCCGTCAGTGGTTCTTATTTTCCGCTCCAACCCACATAATCTATTCTCTTCCTTCCACTCATTCTTCCCCCCAAAAAGGCTGGCTTGGACACTGTGCTTCAATTTTCTGTAGAACTTTCTATTTTTCTTTCCCATTCTTTTTGTTTAGCATATAAAAGGAGCTTCCTGTTTAGAAGCATGGCAGTCCTACTCCCTCAGTCCATCAATGATCTTGGCATGAACCTTAATAAGCCTGATGGGATTTTCTGTACATGTCATCATCAGTCCAAAAAACAATGCACAGCATTTGTTGTCTTGCACTGAATCAGCTCCCTTCCCAGTCCTACAGTTCTAGTAAGAACTCCAAAGGCTTTTAAGCTTCCTTCTCTTAAATATTTCAGATTTCCAATGCCTACAGAACAAGAATGGAAGCACCAAGAGGAGACAGTACTGTTGCTGAACTTCCAACATGATCAACACTGTTCTGCTTTTCCAGTCCAAGTCCCTGCAGCAGCCTGACATTGCCCACATTGCTTAAGTCTTCCTATGACCTGTTATCCAAATTCTTGGCTTCCTGTGTTGGGGAATAGGAATGAAACACATAATGTAATCTTTCAGCTTCAAAAAAACCCAGCCCCCCCCAAACCTACAAGACCTAGAACAAAGTTCTACCTTGTTCAATTGTGTAGAATGCATCAAAATCTATTTATGTGGGTCCAAAAAGGGAAGCAACATTGTTGACTTGAGATTAACTGAAATACTTGTCTCTTCAGGAGTTTAATGTACATAAATACCTAAGTGCAGGCTGTTCTCCCTGCTGAATTTTAACTGCAGGAAGTTCTCCAGTGACAGTACTGGACAGGCATACAATGAGAACCTGAGCCAGTGGATGCAGCAGCAGCCTTGTGTAAAACACAATAGTGCTGTATTTCTCCAAACAGTGCTTAATAGCAGAGTGGTCAACCACAATTTATTCTATACAGTGTAATTCTTCAGATAATACTCCTGGAAAAGCTGCCAGGCTGGAGCTTGTGCATCTTAAAATCCGGCAATGCAAGGTACACAGTACTGCTTTACTTTAACTCTTGTGGGGGCTTGGTCTGTGCCTACATAAACATCAAAATATATTTTGAGTTTTACTTCTGGGTGAGCAGCAGAGTTAATTTAAAACTGTCAGCAAGTGCCATCCTAATTAAAAACAAATGACTAATTGTACAACTACAGGGCCTGTTGACACAGGCTACATACATCAGTCAAAGCCAACCAAGCGTGAATTTGAGGAAAAGTAGCACCATCTAGTGTCCTCCAGGAGTCAGAGATTCAAAAATCAAATTCACGAGTCCACACAGAAATTTCAAAGTAGCCAAACATTCACAAAGCAGTAAGACACCAGAGGTCTAACTATATCAGCACTTCTGACAAAGGGAATTACATAACAAAAATATTTTTTAAAAAGAGCTGCTGAGAATGAGATGTTTGCAGGCAGAACAGAAATTCTTTGAAGACAATAAATTGAGAAACTATCCTGCCATCTTTAAAAAAAGACACAGTCCAAAGGCTAGAATCTACCAGAAGGCTACCACTGTCTATAAAAAAACGACTGGAAATGAAAAGCAAGAAGTTGAGTAATATTATAAAATCTAGCAGACTAAGACCATAAGACAACATGAAAAGGTATTTGAGAAATCTTAAGAAAATATATGAGGAAAATTAACAAATTCTTTTTCAAACTCATCAGGAGCAGAAACCTTGACAAAGGGTTAGTACAGCCAACAGATAACCAAATAATAGAAAGAATAGTAAGAAACAGACAAGACTGCAAAAAAGTTTAAATGCTTGGGGTTCGGTTTGTTTGGGGTTGTTTTGGTTTTTGTTTGTGTTCTTTTAGGTTTTGCTTTTTGGCGATTCATTTGGGGTAGTGGGGTTTTGTTTTGTTGTTTCTTGCTTTGCTTGGGTTTTTGTTTGTTTGGGAAGGGTTGTTTGTTTGTTTTTAATCCACATTAGTCCTAGAGGAGCTTAGACTGGCTCCCACTCCAGATGGCTCATTTCAAATTAGAGGGTAAAGGATACCACTGAACATTTTAGTGACACAAATAACAGATCTTTATAATCAGACAGTAAATAGCCAAGAAATCAATTAGATAATAATTGAGCCAGCAACAACCATGCATAATTTCTTCTTAAAACTTCAAAAGAAGCAGGTGACAAAGGAGACAATTTTTAAGGAAGTTTTCCAGGGATTCATGTAGGTGAGCTATGTCAGGTGAGCTGACCTCTTGCAACTGTGCTAGCACTCTGTAATGTAAAAACACTATACATACAGATAAATGTGTTATGCTGGCAAATACAGCTCAAGTAAAGGAAATGTGGACCGCACATCTCTATTATCATTCTCAGAGAACTTACAAGTATATGAATTCTAAAATTGGTCAAGGCAGAAGTTCCTGATTTACCAACACTGAGTGCAGCATGTCAGTCCTTCCAATACAAAAATCATAGCACAAAAAAGAACAGAGCAATCTTCATAAAAAATTATTAAACAAAAAACCTTTTCACAACCTGAAAAAGAGGAAACTGAAGGATAATTAGGAGTACAAAAGATGGTAAGGTAAATTACACTGCTGCCTCTGAATATGTCCAAGCCAAGTGGCACACACATGAAAGTGACAGGCAGCAAGTTCAAAATCAAGCCCAAGCCAATCAAAGCTAAAATCAGAATTAGTTCTTCAGAGAACACAATTTTCAGTGTGTCACAGGCCCCTGCCGGACTTGTAAAATGAGGACAGACTAATTAATGGAAGATAAATTCCTCAGGTTTTATGAAACATGCTCTCTCCTTTCCCAGATGTGCAGATCCTGGGAATAGGAGGACTACCATCCTGTTCCCCCCAAGCATTTACTTGGGCCTCCTAGAGTGGTAGAAGACAACAGACTAAAAATGATCTTAGTGCAGTCATTCTGGTACCCCACCCAGCAGGGGAACATCACTGGCTTTCTTGCAATACCAAGAGTTGCATATGCATGGATGAGGAATGGAATCTCACTGAGCCACCCGTTGTAGAGACAGCAGGCTGTCCTTCCAGCCAGGATGGTGCAGCGACAGAATTGGCTACAAAGCCACTGCACACCTGTTCTTCATTCAGATAATCTTATCACTGCAAGTTGTACAGATGCCTTCTTTCATTTGCCTACAAGGGACCAATATATGCACGTGTTTAAGATAACAAATCCTTGTGTATGTGTACAAGTGGAGCGATTTGTTCTTTCTAACAAAATGCACGAAATATGGTGGCAAGTCTCCATGTGATTAACGATTTAAGACTATAATTGCTACTAACACATTAATTCTCGGCAATAGCTTCACTCTGTCAGCTTCAGCTGTCACTTCTGCTGTCCTCATGCTAGAGGACAATGCATGAGAACAGAGTATAGATGTCACCTAGAAGACAGAGCAGATTTTGTATTAGCTCCTGCTTTCCTTATTTCAAAGGGAAAGAAGAATACATTCATCTTCTGATCATATACATTTTACTGCCAACAAACTTAGCATTTAAGAAGACTCTGGATTGGAGCTTACCTTGCACTTCTTACCACTGTCATAAGCTATGGACTAAGTCATGAATATATTTAACTGTAAAAGCAAGTGCTTTTGCTAACCCCACAGAGCACCTAGATAAATTAAGTCTATTAAGTCACAAATCAAGCTTTGTAGGAAATATTCCAGTGCAGACCTACAGCTCTCATATGCCTCTACAACATAATTGTAGCATAAGTGCCTTTTTTCACAGAGGAAGGAGGATGAATTGCAAATAGGGTGGGCCTGAAAAAGTAGGTATTATAAAAGAGCTTTGTTCAGGGTTCTAGCGTATCTTCACTGCAGAGAACTGATGAGCATCTTAGGCATCCAGCAGAATTGAATGTACTCAGGAACTGAAACAAGCTAGAGACAGTGGGAAATGATTACATGCATCAGGCAGCTCAACAGCCTGGGAGCAACAAACTCAGCCTCTATTTGTGGCCTTGCAAATCATAGCTCTGTTAATAAAGCCAAAATAAAAACATCTCAAAACAACACAAAGAAGCCCATGGTTTTTTTACATATCTTAAGTGGAATATTTGTATATACCCTATTTCCCTGCTACAAGGACATGCATCAAGATTTTAAACACAGAAAAGCCACAAATTACAGCACTACTGATTCATGTAGTGTTATCCTCAAAAATAATAATCTGCAAGACTTGTGTATTAATAAGGACAGAAGTCAAAACAACACCCTAAAGTTACTACTTTCTCAGAAAGTGAGGCTGCACAGTATAACTTCAATAAAGAACTAGCTCTATGGAAGAACACATGCCCTCAACAACAACAAAAAAACATGACAAGTCAAATCTGAAAGACAACTCAAAATTTATTGAAAACAAACAAACAAAGAAGACAGTTTTATTACCAAAATTGAAAAAAAAAAATGAAGGATTCTTTCACTGATATGACACAACAGCCAATTTACAGCAGGTATGTTAATTCTGAGAAAATCAGGTTGGGTTTACACTGCTTCAATTGACTACATGTACTTTCTGCCAGACAAACTGGTGCCCCTTCCTTCCCCTTGCCAAAAGAACAGACAAAAAAATCTTATAAAAAAACATATACAGAACTTTGAGACACATGATTGAAACACGAACCACTGTCCAAAGTCTGGAACTTTCCAACAAGGTTAAATTCTTCACTGCTTCAACCAACCCTCAGCGGCGGAGCTACAAGCACAACGCCATCCCCTCTGACAAAGAGCATCGGAATATTCCTTTTGGTAGACTGTGAAGAAGGAAAGAAAAGTTTATATTTACAAAAGTATAGTTTACAAAACAAATCTGCTAAGCATATGGCCAAATTCAATCATAAAAGCACACCTGAAACAACTCCAACAAACACACAATGTTCACACATGATGAAAGGATCAACACAAATAACACCAAGTCTTTGGATAAACTGTGTACTTTCATAACAATTTGTCCCAAACTTCTGTTAGAGCTTGGTTCAAAAAAGTCAGCAATAAAGTACTTGAACAATATAACACAGTGTAGTTTTTAAAAAAATTTTCTATAGGGATAACTACACTAAGTCCTTACTTTATAAATCTCTTCATAGGTTTCTTCATCAATCTCTATTGTAGTCACAGTTTCTTCCACATCACCCAAAATCATATTTAAGTGCTGATCATATGCCTGCAGGATTGAAGTTAGTTTATTATTTCTTCCAAATTCAAACATAAGCTTATTAAAATGAGAACTTTAGCAAGCCTTTCAGACAGAATTAGTTTAGTCTTACTTTGACCAAAATACATTATTATGTCAAAACAAAGTAGCACCAGTTCCAGTTACAATTCCAAACAAACATAAAAAAAATGGATACTCTGCAGCAGGAAAAAAGGGAAGACATTTACATTTACTGAAACATCCCTGCCGGAAATAGCTCTGAAGCACTGTATGACAAGACATACACTTCCTTAACATTAAACCAGCTACACATTCTCTGCTGCCAGTCCAGTCTCCTGGAATTGATTGCCTGGGGACAACTTAAAGGATATGAAAGCTATTTCTCATACACTGCTACAAAAACTTAAAACAAACATATGTTCCAAAAACCTTACCAAAGCACGTTGGAAACTACACGTGTGCCTCATGGACCTCTCATCATCTCTGTGTTTCCAAAGGAGTTGAGGCCCAGTTAACACATAGGGCAACTGGTTCTCTTCCCCAGCAGAGCACAGCACTCAGGGAGGCAACTGACTTGACAGAAAGCAAAAATCTGTCTCATCAAGAGACATATCTCAGAAGAAAGCACTCACACAAATGAGATTTTCAGAGAACCCAGCTGAGCACATATCCCATCATACCCTCATAGGGTGTGCCTTAAGAGATACTCATGTGATAATGATAACCTCGTTGTTAATTCTGCCTTGAAGAGACCTCAGGATACATCACAAGAAGATGCTTGCAGCATTATTGCTTATTTCATAGACAAAAATGTAAGCCAAGAGCAGTGAAATTAATTGCTTGGTATCAATCAGGAGACAAGAAAAACAAAATAGATCTCCTGACTTTCTAGAGAAGCAGTTAATAGCAGTGAAAGTTCTGAACAAATTAGATTTTTCCATCAATCACATTAGACTTCTATAAGAGAGAGTGTTCAGACCTTGTTACTAAGATGATTTTTAACCTTCTCTAACCCCTTTCACACTTCCAACCATGAGATACAATTACTTGTGGTTTCAAGCTAATTTTTTGAACAATCAATGGAATATTACAAGTAAACTTGTCTAACAGCCTGTTGTACATAAAAAAGGCTGCCCAGTGCTTAGCTGAATGAGCATAACAGTGCTCTGGAGGTTTTACTTACATGTAGCCTGCCTCTAAGCTCTCTGTCATTACGCATTTTGACGTAGATTCGCTCATCTAGACTGAGCCTGATGAGATCAAGTGGCTCCTCTACAGTATTTGTTGTTTGTTGCTAAAAAACAAAACAAAAGAATTACTTGCACAGAAGAAGTCCATGAACTTTTCCATTCCTCAGTGTTTGTGAGACACAGAAAACACGAGAAATAGGGACACAGATGCAAATACTTCAAATCATTCCTTCACATCCTGATGAACCTGCGTGCAGCTATTTACCACACTGTGGATATTCACCAGCCTAAGCAACAGGAGTTAAAAGACTTCAGTTTAGCCTGCAGCAAATCACACCTCACACACAGAGGGGTTGTGCCTAGGTGATCTTTAAGGTCCCTTCTAACCCCGTCTATGAAACTGTTTTTCTTACCAGCAGCCACGCTGCAGCAGGGAGCCTACATGTGAGCCACCGCAGGGTCAGGGCAGCACAGCCAAACCCAGGACAGCTCCTCTGTCAGCACAGCCACTCACACACAGCCCCCTCTCCCGAGGCCTTGCTCGGCCCCACAGCGGCCAGGCCAGGCCTCGAGGCTGCTGTGAAACCCCAACACACCGGGCTGAGGCCTCTTTTGGTGACACCGGCGCGCTTTGAGGACCGCAGGTAAAAACCGGCGAGCACCTCCGTGCACCCCCACAGCTCTCTCTCTCTCTCCCTCCCTCCCTCCTTCCTTCCTCCCTCCTGAGGGCGGCACAGCCACGGGCACTGCCCGCGGCGAGCACTGCCCGCGGCCCAGCGGGAACTTCACCCCTCACGCACAGCACTCCCCCCGGGGCTGCGCCTCACGGAGGCTGCCGGAGCGGGGGGAACCGAACCCAACTCAGCCCGGCCCGGCAGCCTGAAAGCTGCCGCTGTGCTTCCCAGCCCGGGGAGGAAGGCCCCGGGAACGCAGTCCCTGCGGGAGCCGCCGGAGCTGAGGGAGCCGCTCACCTGATCCACCTCATCCGCCATCTTTCAAACCGCGTCCTGCGCCCGCCCGCGAGACTTTATGGCCCGGCCCCTTCCCCTTCCCCTTCCCCTGCCCCTGCCCCTGCCCCTGCCCGCGGCCGGGCCGGGCTGAGGCGGGGCCCGCCCGCGGCCGGGGGAGCCATGGGCAGGAAGCGCAAAGCATCGCCCCGGCCCGCTAAGGCCAGAAAGAGACGCTCCGGGGGGCTGCGGGAGGAGAAGGAGGAGGAGAAGGGTGAGTGCGGCACGGGGGCCGGGCCGGGCGCTGCGCCATCGCCGCGGCTTGGGGCCGCTCCGGGCCCGGGGAGGCGGGGGAAGCTCCGTGAGGGGAAGGGCCGCCAGCCCAGGCTGGCCGGCGGTGCTATCGGTGCCACAGAAATCGGGGGTCCCAGCCGCCTGTGCCGCCCTACCCAGGGGAGCACTCCCAAAGGCCGGGTGAGCCCCCGAGGGGTTGTCTCGCCTCGCAGCTTCACAGTGTGGTGGTAAGTTGTAGTGAGCGGCAAGCTCAGTGCTTCGTTTTCAGCCGATCCCATCGGTAGGGCTACAGGAATCTTTAGGCACTTCTTGTGCTTTGCATTGCTATAAGTGTTTTCCTTAAACAAGTCTCGTTGTTCAAATCTTACCTATTTGTTGATATAGCCGTGTGAGTGCTCGCAATTCTGCAGCTGCCACTAATGAGGTCCATGGCGATAATGTTTCTAATTGCCATGGAGATGAAACCCCATCCTTTAACATATCTTCCCTTCTGTCCTGTGCAGATGATTTCGAAGAGGAAAAGGCCAGTATAAAGAAGAACTCCAAAGCTCCAGCAAGGAAAAAGGACGAAGACTCTGATACTGGAGTTTCCAACTCAGCAGAAACGTCCAAACCTTCAAAACAAACGGGGGCAAAATCACAAATGAAAGAAAATAAAAGCAATGGTAGAAATAAAGAGACTTGTAACAAAGAGGAAACATGCAGGTAGGTTTGCTTATTATTCTAGTCTGTGGGAGCTTTCTCTTCATCCCATTTCTTTAGGGCCTGGTTCTGTGTATGTGCATGTGTGCAGTGTGTTTTAGGCTCTCAGTCCAGTTGAATACACTTGTGTTACACAGCTGAACAGAAGTACCATCTTATTCATTGCAGAGTCAGTCCTAAGGAAGATAGGCTGCATGGGAAGGAAATTTGGGAGCCTTTTCAAATTCAGTCATTTAAATATAAAATTTTATTTCATTTGCTATAGTTTTTGCATGGGACCATGCAGGCTTTATGGAATCCAGCCTGAATAAATGTTGTCCTGAGATTTGGATGATAGGCAGAAATCTTTAAACATGTCATTTTCTGGTGTTTTGGGTTTTTTTGTTCCAAAAATAATATCAGCATAGTCTGCATGTGTAGATTGCTATACCAAATGAATTAATAAAAATAAGTTAAACTGATTGCTGTAATTTCATTGGCCAGCTAGAGCCTTGGGTGTTATTGTAGGGAAACAAACAGCTCCAGTTTCAGTACTCAGTAAGAACAAATGGTTCATTGAACCATTTCTCCACGGACTGGTTTGTACAAGCTGTTCTAAAGGATTGGGCCTTCTGTGGGTTCAAGCATGGCTCATGGTTAGGTTGTTTCCTTCTTAAACATCCATGCAGAGTCAGAACCTAAGTTTGCACTGAAACATGTTGCTCCATTGAGCCTGTGTTTATTTATGGCAGTGACAATTTGCTCTACAGAGAAGGTTTCTGTGCTGTAGTTGTCAAATACTGCATCTGTTGTTATTGATGCAGAGGTCATGCTTCATTTGTTTCCCTATTTTTAGTGTCTTCTGTCTCTGTTCTTCTTAAATAACAAGCACCTACATTTCCTGGTGCTAAAGCTGTTTTGATAATTTTAACAGTGCCTCACTGAAGTCCCCTCAGAAGGAGATGAAATTGAAAAAAGAATCTCCTGTTAAAAAGGAGATGGATGAAGACAATACTGACGATGATGATGATGAAAGTGAAGATGAATGGGAGGACGTGGAAGGTAACAATTGCATGTTTATTCATTTTAAGCAATTTTTTTACTATAATTTGATTTTTGAACCATTTCTCATTTGGATTCGGGTAAATGCATATATCCTGTATACCTAAAGTATGCTGCATATGCATATCTGCATCTTTAAAAGCTCATACCTCACAATGATTTTAGAAGGGTTCCAAAGAAGAAGAAGAGCCACATGGCTACTGATCTGATGGTAGTCCAGGTAGACCTTGAATTTGATTATTTGTTGGCTTACATTAAAATTATGCTGCCATGCGTAAAGCACTTTCTCAGCTGCTTGTGTTGGCTGATACTGAGCAGCTAAGAATGAGTCAGTTTGAAGATTGAAAACTGTGACTTCCCAGTAGAGTGAAGATAAACCCAAATGAGCTGTTTGATTAGGTGGCCATCAACAAACTGTTAAGAATCATGATGATCATAAGCTTTCCATTTTGCTGCTGCAGATTTATGCCTTCAAAAGTGAAGAGCTGTCAGGCTTTTCTTTGCTGTTCTACAAGTACCCATGAAGGCACATCTGCTTCATTCACCTTTCTCCTGATTGAGTTTGCCTGTGACAGTCACTTGCCATTAAACTGTCCTGAGCTGATTGTTCAACAGCAGGCATCCCACATTTATTTGAAATAACTGAGCACACACAGCGTTATGGAAGATTCAGGAGCTGGTAATTGCTGGGGAGGTTCTGTTTATGGGTTGTTTGAGTACTTGAAAAGGAAAATCATAGAATCATAGAATCAATTGGGTTGGAAAAGACCTCAGAGATCATCGAGTCCAACCCTTCATCCAACTCCCGTCTGT
>JAWWEU010000023.1:10183989-10206420 GCA_035583155.1 Acropternis orthonyx
TGTTGAGCTTCCTGTCAATCAGTACCCCCAGGTCCCTTTCTGCCTGGCTGCTCTCCAGCCACTCTGTCCCCAGCCTGGAGCGCTGCAGGGGGTTGTTGTGGCCAAAGTGCAGGACCCGGCACTTGGCTTTGTTGAACTTCATCCTGCTGGAATCAGCCCATCTCTCCAGTTTATCCAGATTCCTCTGCAGAGCCTCCTGCCTTCCAGCAGGTCAGCACTCCCTCCCAGCTTGGTGTCATCAGCAAATTTGCTGATGATGGTCTCAATCCCCTCATCCAAATCATCAATAAAATGTAGGTTCTTATCCCATTGTCAGTCCTCCCTGGGGATCTGTTCCATGTTTACTTACAATTTAGTAATTTTATGGTTTTTTTCAGAACTCCAGGAACCTGCCACAGATAAGTTGGAAGAAGCTGCTGTTCTTCCAGCAGTGGGGCTGCCAAGCAATCCTGTTGAGATAGAGATTGAAACCCCAGAGCAGGTGAAGAAAAGAGAGAGGAGGTAAGAACTGGGAGACAGTGGAGGGAATAGTAAAGGATGAAGTTAAAATTGCCCTAAGTCTTGACTGTCATTGACTTGCTGTGTTCTGGGTGAAAATCCCCACTTTGTGCAGACTGTTGGAATGATGCAGGGTAATGGGATGGAGCACAGTTTATACACTGATAATTTTACCAAAAATCTTCAGTGAAATTTGACAGGAATGGAGTCTTTTCAGGTGCCTTGAAAACGAAGGGTGTATCTTCGTTGTGGTTTAGTATCTGTGTGTCCAATGAAGGGGCAGCAGTAGATCTCTTCAAGAAGAGCTGTGACTGGCATTGTGTTACTGCAAATATCTTAATAGCTCAGGAGGAAGCCTCTGTGTGTCCATACCTGAGGTGTAAATAGGTAGGTCATATGAATGCCCTCAGCGTCTGGGAGCATTATCCCAAGGAATGCTGACTTTGAGTGGCACCTGGAGGCCTGATGATGTCTTGTGCTCTTACAGGGTAGACACTGTTCCAGGCCACCCTTCATAACAGAGCAACCAGAATATCTACTGCTTCTAAGATAAAAGCTTCCATCAATAAAGAGAAAACCATTTTTCCTGGAATCTGAATGAAATGCCAGCAGTAATCTAAAGGTCAAGACACTTCAGTTAAGTTTAGTATATGGAGCTGTCCAAAACTGTCTGATAAGAAACTGTAGGCACATGAGTTAGGTAGAGTTTAGGGCAGCTGAAATATACCAAACTCTCAGTAGTTAGGTACATGAAGCTCGCAATCATATGTGCATGTATCCTGCTTGCCTTTTCACGTAGCTAGTAACTAAACTTTTCCATAAGTGTGCACAGAAGATTCTCTGGGATGGAATCTCTTTGTGAACTGATCCAGTTAAGGAGTCTGGAAAGGCAGGTCCACAGAAATCCCACAACATCCATTTCTTTTGTCATCTTCTGCAGAGAGAAAAGGAAAGCTGAGTTTGAGATGTATCTTCGGAGGATGATGAAACGTTTCAGCAAGGAGGTTCGTGAGGACACACATAAGGTATTTTTCACAGAGAACCCTGGCAGAGAAAAAGTCGAGCATAAAGATTTATGAACTGATTTGTAGTAAAGAATAAACTTATTTTTGATCAAATAGTATGGGATCATGGCTAGAAGTGGAAAAATAAAAAGGCTGTAGTTCCGATACATGATTATTATGATTATTAGACTCCTCCTAAAATGTGAGTTGGAAACATGAGTGCCTGCATTAGTAAAATTCTAACTCAGAGCATATATAAGTAGGATGTATATTTCTCCATTGAGGGATGTCTTTTCATTCTGTCAGAATTGAACTGCCAGTCATGTAGAGCAGGAGACACTGACAGGGACTTCAAGAATTTCCTGTTTTTTGAAGCAGACAGTGTTGTTTTTCCACCCCATGAATGCTTGGGAGGCTTTGTTGTTGACTGTCTCTGTTAAAAGGAGCACTGAAGTGTTGCTCATCTTTACCATGGACAAAAGTTCCAGTAAAGAAAATCTCTTGTGAACTCACCGTAAAAAACTTTTCTCTCTCAGGTTCACCTCCTGTGTTTATTAGCGAATGGTTTCTATAGGAACAGGATCTGCAGCCAGCCAGATCTCCTCGCCATCGGTCTGTCCGTCATCCCTGTGCACTTCACCAAAGTGCCCGCAGACGAAGTGAACCTACTCTACCTTTCCAACTTGGTGAAATGGTAAAACTCTCCTAATCATGCTGTCACATAGAATGTAGAGCAGGAGTTCAGAGACAGGGGTAACTGTCATTAACATTTGTCAGTGATTTTTTTTCTTTTAAATACATGTCCTTTTTACAGGAAAGGGTGAACTTGGAAGTGTAAGAATACAGTCACAAACACTAGGCAATAAGTAGGTGTCTCATATTTCAGGTTTGTTGGAACCTTCACTGTAAATGATGAGCTTTCCACTGAAAAAGGAGAGCCCCTTCAGTCGACCTTGGAGAAGCGCTTTGCCATCTATGCTGCACGGGATGATGAGGAGTTGGTTCATGTAAGAGACTGGGAAGTGCAGAGTTGGTTGCTGAGTTTGAATGCTGGATCACCGCTGCACGTTGGGTCATGCACAAAGTGGTGTGAGGGATGGACTTGGAGAAAAAGAGATCGGTCACTTAGATGATTCTGTGGCTTTTTATTTTGTTGCATTTTTATCTGGAGTCCTGTGATTAAATTATTCAATTTGAATTGTTTTGCAGATATTTTTAATTATTCTGCGAGCTTTACAGCTTCTGTGTCGCCTCGTGCTGTCTTTTCAGCCTATTCCCCTCAAGGAGACAAAACCAAAGGTAGTTTTTGTTGTCTGTGTGGAATAAGGAATAGGTCACTGATTCAGTAGGATTAAAAAAACTTCCTGGCTCTTGCAATTTGAAGTGAATCACTTACTGCATGAACAAGGGTTCTGTCTGTGGTGCAGAAAATGCAGACCCTGAGGCTTTAGTTTTCTCCTTTAAAAGAGCCACATATTTTTTGTGTTTCAGCAAAGACTTTTTATGCTTCAGAGGTTTTAAATTTCTTCAAAACTAGACAGCAAAGACTTGCTGCATGAGTACACCTCTCTTCAGCCATTTGCCTGACGTTTTCAAGCCCCTAAGACTTGCAGATTGTCCATACATGCCAGCCTTTGGTCTGCATGAACCTTGGGCTGATTTCAGTCTTTTTTTAAACATATTCTTAGCCATGATGACAAAAGTGACCTAGCCTGTTTTCTTTGCAGGGAAGGAGCTCGTCCAAGAGGCCGTCTCTCAGCAGCACCTCTGAGAAACAGGAGAGTTCTGCCACAACACCCAAAACTGGGGCAAAAAAATGCCCCTGCAAGAAAGCCAAGCAGGATGAGAAGTCCTCAGAGAGTGAGGAAGACAAGGAGCCAAAGAAACCCAAAACTGCTCAGACTGAAAGCACACACAAGTCAAAGCTGACTAAAGGCAGGCAGGAACAGAAGGAATCAAGTAATGAGAGCAGTTTAGCAGAAAAAGATGTGCCAGTCAGGCCTAAGAACGATCGCCGGAGACGAGTGGCCTCCAAAGTGTGTTACAAGGAAGAGAGTGGAAGTGATGAGGACAGTGTTTCAGACTTTGAGGTTTCAGAGGAGGAGAGTGATGTCTCTGATTTTGAAATTGCCCCTAAAAGGCAGAGGAGCTCACTGGCCTCCCAGAAGTCAAAGATGACAACTATAAAAAGTCCTAAAACTGAGACTTCAGAATCAAGGCTAACAAAAACTTCATGTGGGTCTCAGCCTAAGCCAGCAAAAAGTACAGCTCCAGCCTTGCCTCAAGCACAGAGAAAGAGAAGCAAAATAATTTCTAGTGATGAGGATGATGGACAGCAGGAGGTAAGGAAAGCAGTGGGCACAGACCAGTGGCTGGAGGTTTTCCTTGAACCTGAGGACAAATGGGTTTGTGTAGACTGTGTTCATGGCAACGTTGGCCAGCCCCAGCTGTGCTTCACACATGCCACAAAGCCGCTTTTCTACGTTGTGGGGTTCGACAATGACGGGAGTGTCAGGGATGTGACACAAAGGTATGATCCAGTGTGGATGACTGCAACAAGGAAGAGCCGTGTGGACCCTGAGTGGTGGGAAGCAACTCTGCAGCCATATGGAAGTCCCTATGTGGAAAGAGACAAGAAGGAGGAAAATGAGGTAAATGGCAATGGGTTGTTCAGGACATTCAGTGCCAGGAGTCCAGTCCTTGGATGTTCATTTAGGCAAAAATATTAGGAATCTTTTCCATGTTTGTATTTGAACTTGAAATGTTGAGATAGAGCATTTTTTAAAGGGGATAGATAGTTTAATATCAAATAGAATCTGTTCAGAGAAATTTGCATAGCAAAAGTACTGCACAGCTCGTGCTGGAAACATAATAATGTGGTTTCTGTACAGTTTAGCATCACCCTACTCAGAGTCCTCAAAATATGAAGCTCTGAATACAGGTGTCTTCATACCTATTGGCAACAAGAATGCTTTGGTGTGTTGGCTCATCTGATTAGGTTTCTGGTGGTTTATTTTTCTTTGATCCATACTATAATCATAGTTGGGCAAGAGAGTTCTGAAATCACTCACTTTTGTATAATTCCTACAGTTTCAAGTTAAGCTTCAAGATCAACCTTTACCAGCAGCAATTGGAGAGTACAAAAACCACCCTCTCTATGCACTGAAGAGGCATCTCTTGAAATTCCAGGCGATCTATCCTGAGTCAGCTGCTATCCTGGGATACTGCAGGGGAGAGGCTGTCTACTCCAGGTGAGTTGAGCACGTGCTGTCACCTGTGTCTGTGATACTTGTAACAAACTGAAGAGCTAATTTATATGATGGTATCAGCAGTAGTCTTGGGCCACATGCATAGACAGGTGAGGCGTTTTACTGCTCAGAGAGCATTTGCCTATCACTTAGATACAGCTTTTCCGCTATTCCTAACATGTAACACTGTGGAAGATCTCCTATAGATGACTTCAAAACTCTCATGTTTGCTTCTCTCTGGCCTTTTTAGAGACTGTGTGCACACGCTGCACTCCAGGGACACTTGGCTGAAGCAAGCTCGAGTGGTGAGGATTGGAGAAGTGCCTTACAAGGTAAGAGGGTTTGACTTCCTCCTGTGCAATACACCTGCCCCCTAAAGCTCAAGCTCAGTTCTGTTTTGATTTTTGTCTTGTGTCAGCAGATGCAGATTTCTCACTTGTTTGCTTAGCTTGTGGTAGCTGCACTGTCAATCTGTCCACCTCCTGTGCCTGTAGTTCCTAAATACTACTCAAAGCCCACCTTTCTCTTGTTCCCACCCAAGAGTATCTGGCAGAACTGCTCCCTTTTCATCTTCTTCAAAGGCATCGTAGCGTTTTACATGCACTGCTGATAGGGCTGCCTGTTGCATACAGGTGCCGTGGGTTATCATTTATAGGCAATGGATACTGGAACTGGGAAAGAGCATTTCTGTGCTCTCCTAGAACCTTCTTTGATGTTGTAGGAAAATACGAACTCACCATCAGCTGCTATTGTGGTGTAACAGGCTTGGTCCTTGTATTTGCAGATGGTGAAGGGATTTTCCAACCAGGCGAGGAAGGCACGCCTTGCAGAGCCGGCAAACCGGGACCGAGAGGACCTGGCGCTGTTCGGCCGCTGGCAGACAGAGGAGTATCAGCCTCCTATAGCAGTGGATGGAAAGGTAGCTGGGAAGGCAGAGGGCTGGTGTTAAAGGAAGTGTTTTGAATGAAACTTAGGGCTTAATTTATTCCAGAAGTTGCATGTTTTCAGATGTTAGATGAGTCAGTAACATCTGGATTCAGGATTAAGAGTTCAGGAGTAACTGTACCTAGGAGGAAATGGTCAAAACTTTAGAGATCTGTCTTTCCTGAGTACAGTGCAGACTGCTGAAGTTGTAATTTTGTTGAGCTAATTTTGTTAGGCCACGTTTGCTTTGCTAATTCTCTGCATTACGGCCTGAGTAACAAGGCCTGGGCAGAGGACATAGCTAGGAGATAACCACGCAGCTAAAATCTAGGCTTGTGCCATGTCATGTGAATATTAATTGAATACTGGAGTGGAATGTAGCATGTCAGAAGGAAGTGAGAGCCCCTGAGTTGCAGCAGGTATTTTCACCTCTTTCCAGAAAGCAGGAATATCACCATCTCTCTTTAATTTTGCATTAACAGGTTCCTCGGAATGAATATGGGAATGTCTATCTCTTCCTGCCATCCATGCTCCCCATTGGATGTGTGCAGCTGAGACTTCCAAACCTGAACAGAGTGGCACGGAAGTTGAACATTGACTGTGCTCAAGCCATCACTGGATTTGATTTTCATGGCGGCTACTCACACCCAGTGTACGTAAAGCTGCTTTGTTGCAGCTGCTGAAGTTGTATACCCTGTGCACGTGACCACTTACACACTTAGATCTTCTGAGACAGTCAGTTCTGTCAGTATTCGGTAGCTTTTGGGTTGGCTGGGTCAGCAGGCATTTGCTCCCTTTCTTTTTTCTTGTAGCTGACAGAGGATTGTGTTCTCCTTCCTAGTACCGATGGCTACGTGGTGTGTGAGGAGTATAAAGAGATTCTCCTTGCTGCCTGGGAGAACGAACAAGCAGAAATAGAAAAGAAGGAGAAGGAGGTGAGAATTATTTTTGCAGCTTCCTTATTGTTACATTTATTAAGTAAACTTCATTGAAACTGCGGACAGTCAAACAGGGCAAGCTGTGTAAGCAATCAACACAGAGCGCAGTGACTGAGGGGCTTGTTGCACCCCCAAGTGCCCTAGTTTGGACTTGCTGTCCAGACTGCAGTGGGATGCAATAGAAGTGTGTAGCAATATCTGAAACAGTGCATACTCTGCAATAGTTTTGCATGTCTGCTGGGAAACAAAAATGAGGAATACACAGGAGAGGTTAAAAAGTTTATTTCTGGTGTAATTTGCACTAGGGTGTACATTAGAAAGTGACCACAGTTCATGTATTTAGCAGATAATTGGACACAAATACATTTTACACATAAGAATTTACTGGTCTGTAAACTTTTTCTGTGACACATTTAAGTTGGTGTTGGGTTTTTTTGTTGGCAGTTTAAAAAACAAAATCATCAAACTTTGGTCTTCTGTGGGTACAAACACATTGAACCTTACAATAGTGAATTTTTCTCTCTTCAATAACAATCCCCCACAGAAGCGTGAGAAGAGAGCTCTGGGAAACTGGAAGCTGCTGACAAAAGGACTTCTCATCAGAGAGAAACTGAAGAAACGCTACTCCATCAAGGTATTCTGCCTTTCTATTAGTGATTTCTTTTTCAGGATGTTATCTTTCTACCAACAGAAGTTTTTCCAGTCTTTACAATGTGTTGTGTTTCCAACTGTAGACTAGAATTTCCAGAGTGTAGTTGCTCAAAAATGTTCTTTCCCATTGATAGCATGTGACTAGCAGCTAGTCAAGAAAACTACACCAGAAATTCAATGTGGTCATGTCCATCAAAGATTCTTTATTGTTTAACAAGAGGTTATTGTTTCCTAAGGTATCATTTTTTGGTATTATTTTGTATTTTGACATAACCTCCTTTCTAGATTTATTCCTGCAAGCCAATCATGTAGCTTATCGGATGAGAGTGGGATGCTTTTTTGTTATGAAGTCAGATATTTTAGTTCGTAATCTTTTCCCCAGTGAAAAAAAGTGAAAAGCCTGCCCTTTTTAAAGCAGGTTTGGCTTTATTTGTCCATCCTTAAAAATATTTTGCTCATATTGAATGAATGTTTGATGTCCAGAAATAGAAACACGCTGCTTTGAGTGAGAAGCCCAAACCAGAACAACCAACTTCTGTAAGGTCACTTAGTGTCTCTGTGACAGACAACAAGCCTTTTTAGAAAGGGGTAGTTTCAAGTGATTGCGAGAGCTACTTAATGATTTTCATGCCTGTCTTTTCCAGACTGAGCCTTCAGCACCTGAGACAGGGAAAGGGGCAGGATTCTCTTCTGATGAAGAAGGAGCTCCAAGCTCAGAGAGCGCAGTGGGGAATGTAGCCATTTCTTGGCCCCAAAATCGCCAGTTAGAGAAAAAAGAAGAGAAAACCACCAGAAAGAGCAAGCGAGAAAAGAAAGGAGAGGAAGCACAGTTATTCCCTTTTGAGAAACTGTGATTAGAAGATTTTCCTTGCCATTTCCAGATGCAAGAACACAAGTCACAATAGAAGTGTCCTTTGCCAGTTGGGTATTTAGTCTTCCTGGGCATTTGTGTTTCTGAGCTGTCAGGGACCACCCTAATTCAGTATCCAGTTTCCTTTGATATCATAGGTAATTAGATTCTCTTATCCTTGGACTTAGGAGCAGCAGACATGCAGTTGTACCTTCTGAGAAAATCACTGTGGTTTGGGGGTTTTTCCTTTCTTTTGTATCGCTCGGCTCTAATAATTCAGTTTCCTGAGGTACTTCTTTCATCAGCAGCCTATTTTTTCCCATTTTTATTCATTTTTCCCTGCTTGCTCTGAACTGAAGCATCCAAATGGTCTTTAACTGTCTGTGGAGAGCTGGCCAAAGGACTGCTGATGCCGCGTTGATCCATACCTTATCCAATTCTGTGGTGAGGTAGAGTTCTGGCCTTTCTTTCTCATAATCACAGAAGGGGAAATACTTCCTCTAAGGTCTAAAGAAATAGGCAATCAGGATTTGGAGGAATCTAAATTTACTTTCTAAAGAATAGTTGCATTTTATGAACTCAGATTTGGATTTTAAGCCTACCATCTTCCTTTACTTTCAGAAATCTTGTGCTTTGGAAGGTAGAAGCCCTGTCCTCATTTCAGACTTAAGCTTCAGTATGTCTTAATTAATTTGAATATATACATATTTGTGTCTGTTGCTTCACAGGATTCTGGAGCAAAACATGTAAAACTGGCTGAATGTCACTGTCACAAACAAAATTCACTGAAACCAGAGAGTTCTTGTTATCCAGTACCATAGCATTAAAAAACTGTTGAGAGAGGAATGTTAAATCCTACAGAAGCTTTTCCTGCACTTTGTAGTAGAAATAGTGATTCGTCTTTTGCAGTTTTATATATCTAAATTCCACTGACACTGTCTCTTCAGAAATAGAGGGGAAAACAATGTAATCATTGATGGACATTGTCATAGGAAAGATTGAAATGTAACATGTAATTATGTTCAGAAAAAAAAAATCTATTTTTGTACTGTATTTGTAGATCAAAATAAAGTTTGGAAGAAAGAATATGTTGTCTGTTACACCTCTCTTCCGGTCACCTTGCTGTTCTGTAACCAGGTGTTTCCCTGGACTCACCATGGATAAGAACATCAATTCCAGACCTCATAAACTGGGTCCCAGGATCTCACAGAAGCAGCTCTTGTGAATTGTTTTAAGGGTGTTCATTCTGAGTTTTTAGTTTTTGCTACCAAATTCTAAATAAAGACCAACCTAAGCTGGAGCCTTGGGGAGTAGATGCAACCTGTACATAAAGCTTCAAGAAAAATTCTGTATTTTAGCAGGAACCAATATAAGTGCAATGGGCCCAGACTATGGATTTCCTTCTGAGTTAGTGCTGATAAGCAGGATACACCTCAAGATGAGTGTGCTGAATGTGGGGCCTATGTCCAGCTTCTGCTGGTATTGGCAGCTTTTCATCAGCTTAAATCAGGAGCTGGTGCCAGCTGTACCAGTGACTCTGCTTCCTCACTTGGGACACGCACCAGGGATGCACAAAGCTGTGGGTCCAAGGACTATTTATAATCAGCTGGAAAACAGACAATAACATTTTCAGATGGCAAGATCCTACTACTTCTCAGCTACACAGGCAGCTGGTGTTCCCAGCCTGAGCATGGGAAAGATGAAAAGAGTAAATTAAGTTGTTCCTATAGAAACACTGTTTGTGTACATGCAGGGAACATGAGCCTTGGCTCCACCAGCACACCTGGCCTGGGGAGTGTGAAGTTCTTGTCTGTGAAAAGAATCTTAATTTATTTTGTATCATTTTGGTGCGCACACTGGGATTCAAGAGAGAAGTATTTTAGACTGCTGAATGCACAGGGAACCCCCCAGTCTCTACAAATACAAGAGGCTGTTTCAGTCAGGTTGAACCATCATATTTTTCAAATAATCTTACAGAGGCAAGGAAGTGACTGATTTCAGAAATCAGTAAAGGGGAGTAAAACCATGGCAGGCCAGCACCAGTGGTACATAGACCAGAGAGCAGCTGTGCTGCTATTGGCAACTCGCTTCCCAAAATGGGAAAATATTTGCAGGACAAATAAAATCCACCGGTGCATTTATCTCAACCAACAATGGAAAACTAGTTCATGTGGAAGCTACAAACTAATCCTCACATAACTGGACACTATTCCTGGACCTAAAACGTGCAATACTTAAATTTAATAAACACGAAGCCTACAGACCAACCTTTTGAAAGCTGTATTTTATTAAATATACAAAAGCTCAGCACTTCTGTAGAAAACTCTATCTTCATCTGTAATATGGTAATGCTGGTTAGTGTCCTGCATCATGGGTAAAACAGTAGCAGTCCAACCCCTTTCTCCCCCCAGTGGAGTGAAGTTTCTTACTGGTGGAGCACAAGCTGGTGAGCAGAAAGACTCTGCAGTACCACTAACACAGGCCAGCTGCATGCACGAGGCCACATCCACTTCCTGCGTCCTTTCACTCACTGCTCCTGCTTTTACCAGCACAACTGGGCCATGAGACTGAACTGATCACAATCAAATACCAAAAGAAATAAAATAATTAATGAAGTAATTACAACTTCTCAAAACATTTATGATTTGTAACTCAGATTTCTATTTCAGTACCACTTCTAACAAGCATTTGCTTCTATGTATGTTCAAGTCAAGTTCCTTTGGTAGAGAGAACACTCTTCTGATGGTCATAAATAGACTTCATAAATGAAGACATTATTTTTGTACTGAATTCTGTACATTTACAGAAACCCCCAAAACACTGCAGTGCAGGGGGAGGCCATCTGGAAGCCAGACTCCATCCTGGTGGGGAGACTTAAAAACAGTACAAGAGTGTCTCCAATCTCAAGTACTGGTTACAACAGAAATATGTAAACATGAGTCACTGCAACACCACAAGAAGGCATTCCTCTAACATGACACAAAGCTCTTAATTTAAGCTACTAAAATCTGTGAAAACTAATCAGGCAAAAATGTTTCCATTACTTAATTTCATGGAGTATGTTCATTGTCCTTACTAAGTGAAATTTAAGAAAGAAACAGTATACACAGCAAAGAAACCCCAAATATTTTAAAGACTATACATTCAATTATAAAAGTTAATGTTTCAAGGCAAGAGGTTTTATATTTACAGGTATTAAGTGCAATTTGAAGTTAAGTTTTTGAAATACATATGTAATGGTATAATCTGGGCTATTGTTTCGGATGCTTAACCAAGAACTACTTCAGACACTTTTAAAAAGTTGGGGGAAATCAGTGCTTCCTGATAAATTCACTTGACCTCAGAGCACTGCTAACCTGGCCACTCATTACACTGAGTTACTTTGAAAATCCCCAGTCCAAAAGCACACTGTTTATGTGAATATTGTGTGGAATTTGCCTAAGCTACGGTTTCTCTTTGAACACACAACCTGCCAAATGCATCAGCCAAAGGAGTGTACATGACTGTGCTCTACAGGAAAAGGCAGCAGAGGGAGGGTTTGTCAGAGACAGGTATGCACATGTATTTCCTAAGGATATCTAACCATGGTCCACAGGAACCAGCTGGCACCCTCTCCAAAACACAGGAGGTGCCCCACCTTCAGAGGACTTGGCAGTTCTCCAATCAAGAGAATTACTAAGCAGTAAAAGGTACAAATCTGCTTGTTCACTAACTTATCAATAGACACTCTAAATTACTTTTTCCCCCAAACTTGATGTCATTGATTTCCTACAAACAGCATCCTGTAGTCCTATGGATAACGTGTACCAACAGCCACATTCAAGCCCCCTCCCCAGCTCTTGGTGCTCACTGCTGAGCTGTGACTTGCTGTAAACACACTGCAGGAACCAGGACAGAAATGCACTTGAGAAGTTTCTAACCAGGATTCAGCTCAAGATCCGACCAGCTCCTTCTCACTGCTGCTTCTTGGGTGGAACACGAGATCTTGCAACCACGATGGGAACCACAGAGAGCAGCCCGATGAGCAGAGCCCAGAGAGGGCGGTAGAAGAGCCACCCCACAGAGATGGTCAGGAGAGACAGCGAAGTGGCTACACAGAAGGCAAACGCTTTTAATCCAATGTTAACCAGATCTCTCACAACAGGAAACCAGTCCACTGCAGAGAGAATTAAACATGGGATAAAGTAGTTGACAAGATGATAGTTTAAAAGCAAGTCTCATTCATGCCTAGGATCTGCATACTAACTGGGGCAATGGAAACAGATTCAAAATATTTATCAAGACCAATGGATAAGGCATTTCAGCAGAGCATCTTCAAGGCATCTGATAATTAAGCAGCAGCTAAACACATAAGGCAAGGCTATCCTGATCTCTTCAGACATGAAGTAATCCAAAATGAACGCTGAAGACTTGTCCAAGGCTTGAGAGGCAGAGGAGACAGACAGCCTTGCAGCTATGGAACAAGTCTAGGGCAACTGATACAAGATGCTAGCAGGAAAATTAATTTCTGGTAACAATAAATCTTGCAGCAGCATGTATATGGATAAATAAATCCGAGAAAAATTTTCACAGCTACGAAGCAAATGATATCTTTGATGTCTGAAATTTATACAAGTTTGAGGCATCATCCCGCTTTTCTGTTTCTATCCCAGAATATTAATATGTTCAAAGGATAAACAAAAACTTTCTTTGCTGTTTGTTTACAATACTGTAAAATAACCAGACACAAGGACTTATTTCTATACAACTACTGATTAGGACCTGTTGGGGGGGACCAGTTGTGTGTGGGTGCAGAAAGTCATTGTATTGCAGCACCTTGAATTAGATTTGAAAGAACCAGCCCAACATGTGCTTTGGCTTCTGACTTTGTTAAGCACTGGGCTGGGATCCTTTGAGACTGGCAACAGATATTAGTGTGTGGTTTTTTGATGTCCACAAAGCAACCAGGCAATTTTGGGATCAAGTTTACCTGCAGTTGGCTAGTGACTTTCAGATCAAATCAAATCTGAGTTCAAACCAGATTCCTCCTGTTCTCCAAATTAACTGCATACTAGAGGAAAAGATGACTCTCTACAGGTGACAATCTTATTTGTAGATCATTTTACCTTTCTGTAAAAAAAACTTACCTAATGTGTAGAAGATTCGTGTCATTAGGCTGATGCCTACAAACATTGAGAGCCAGCCTGCTGCACGGAGGGCCCAGGTCTTCATGGTGTTACTCTGATGCTCCTTCTGAAACACTTCCTGAAAGCAAACACCATGACAACTCAGCCTGTTTCTTGATTTCTTTCAATCTCCTTTTAATTACAGTATTACGAGCAAATCAGGGCCAACAGCATTTTATGAGTACAATTTCTCTTGTAGAAGGTACATTGCAGGTCATTCCACAGGGTCTGTTTGTGCACTATGGCAGCGCACAGCAACATTGCACAGTGCATCATGAGGGAAACTGAATGTTTTCCTAAATTAAGAGCCTAACAAGCACTATTTGACAATAACCACAGGCAGAGAGCACGCAGGTTTTGATGCAGTTGAATACATTCAGCATTACTGTGGAAAATAAGATACCAATAAGTAACTGAACTAAAGACAGAAGGTTCTGACTTCACTGTGCTCAGAGGAAGAGAGAAAAGGCAACAATATCCACTGATGGGTGAAGGAAAGGTGTGTAAAACAGAGCAGGCAGGAGGCAGGGAAGATAAAGGTAAAAGGTATGTGTGCACTGCATCAGGCAAAGCAAAGCATCTATTTGCAAGAGTTCCGAGCAAGATTTTTTTCAAAATGGGCTGTATGACCCTCTGGCTCTATGAAACATTCACATGAAGATGGTGGGACATAATAAAGCACTAAAGGGCTGATTGATTACTTGTACATACAACTACTCTACAAATTATTCATTTGAGTGAGCTAATTTTCAATAAACTAAAAATCCTTCTAATGAAGATTCAGAGCTCACAGCAGAGGGCTGATTCTAGTGCCACTCTTTTAAGTCAAAATAAAAGCTTTTTTAACTGCTTTTGGGAGCTCCTGTAAACTCTTGACATCTGGATTTTTTTGAAGCAGGGCATGAAACAATCATTAATGGAAACAAACCTACTAAAAGGAGTAAATGAATCACCAAACTGCTGGAGCATGCAGGATTTATTGGAGCATAATGCTCTGCCTGAAGGTTCTTTCTCAGCCAGAATTGCAATAAACACTTCAAACAAGCCTAAACTCCTGTTATTAGGAGCTGAAGAGAGAATAGGTCCTATAGTTTATTTAATTAAAGCCTGACTTTTACTATTTTTACATGTGACCTTTTCAAAAGCATGTGCTTGAATGTGTAAGCAGGAAACTACCAAGGAGCAAATAAAAGCAAAATGAGAAGACACAGAAACAGTCTCTACAACAAAGGATGTTCAAAAGCATCACAAGAGGATTAAAAAAATAATAATCAGAAATTATTATAGCCAAATTATGGACTGCTACTGGCCAAAGCATGGCATTTTCTGCAACACACAGAATATGCAGAAACCTGGAAGGCAAACATGGGCTACAACACGTTGTCCTAGAAAAGGAGAGAGTTTACACTGAGTATCTCCTCTTCTAGAGCAGGTCTGAAGGAGAATGAGAGCTTGCTCCTCTGCTGCTTCTGCACTGCCATCTCCAGTTTTAACCCTTCACTAGTACAGTGTGGTATCTCACCTCCACAGAGAGATCCCCAGGGTGCAGAATCTCTAGGACATCTCCAGACTTGGTGTGATACGGAACCAGCTGATCACCTCGCTGGCGAGCAAGGACAGTCACCTTGGAACAAAGGGAGAAATACTTACTGGTTACTGAGTTGGGAACGGAGTTTCAAAACACAAAAACAGCTGAAGGCTCACCTTATCAGCAGAGCCCAAATGGGGATCATCTCCACTCAGACCTGCATAGAAGAACGAGACACGAAGGTCTCCCACCTACAAACAAGAAAAGATTGGAAGTCAAGAAGGATTGTTTTACAAAGGAGAATCACAGGAAAGACAACTCAGCATGGGCACACCCTGTATGTATTAACACTTTTACTGAATGATTATGTCAAGCCAGAGAATATTCAGAATGATTTCCAAGGTACACTTTTTCAGGGATAGTTGACAGACAAAACAAATCTCCAAGGCTGTTTTGCAAAGCCCCCTCTGATTTGGCTGCAGGACCATCGATTATATGCTTTGTTCATCCCTTATCATTTCATCTTTTGGCAGAGCAGGACATGCAGCACAAGCTGACAACAAGCTGCTTCATTGTACTGCTTTCAGCACGGCAGAGGTAGAACCCACCTCCCAGCACCATCTCTATAAAAGCATGGCAGACTCAAGAAAACACAAGACAAAGAAGCAGGATGAGAAGCTTCCTGCAAGAGAAGAACTCATGCTGAAGGACTGCAATAAGGGAGTCATCCCATGTAGTGGTCTGCACTCCATTTTCTACATATATAAATAGAAATGGGACATGCCCCAGTTTCTTTTTCATGTAAGAGTAATCACTGCTTTGGTTTATCTTTCTCATCTTACTTCTGGACGCCTGGGGTTCTCGCTGTGATAGAAGTAATCTCCTCCTCGGGTAACATCAGCATGTGGATCCTCAAGGTTTGACAAGCTCAACCGCTTGAAGTCATCAATTTTATCCACGAGACCTGAGGAGAATAAAGCATCAAGCTGAGGTCCAGTGTCTAACCTGGAACAGCCAATTTGCTGGCTGCCTCCCTGATTATCACTTGACATGACAGCTACCGTGGAAAGAACCAAAGTCCATTGCTGATGCAACAGCAGACACAAAGCGAGTTCAGAGCAATCCTTACCCTTGGAAAGAACAAAGCTGCCAACTTGGACGTTAGGAGAAACAGCAGTGAAAGACTCCACAGCCATGGCACTGAGGAACAGAGAGAGTCCCTGATTAGTCCCAGAATTATGATCAAACGCTTATTTTGCACAGAAAAGGTACTACAGCAAACATCAGAAGAAACTCACAGAACTAAATGACTCTCATGGTGTGAAAACAAATCCAATCAAGAAACCGCCCAGATTACATAGTGTGGGAGCCATTAAAATAAGTTAAGGTATGACTATCTCATTCCCTGTGCTGACTTACAATTCACAACACAGGATTTCACCTTTTTTTTTCTCTACAGAACCTACAATGGGCTGAAATGCAGTTCAGCTCTTTGGAAGCTGTTCAGTGGTGATACAGAGGTGTTGAGTGACAATGAATTAATCACATTCCTAGATGAATTCCAGCAACATTTAACTACATTCATAAATGTAAACTTTCATTGAAATCCCGGCCCTGCTACCACTCTGGCTCTATTTCTCAGTCACATATACTGTTTTTTTGCCAGAAGGCATCCTACATCCTAAGGAACCAAGCAGGTACTGTGAAAATGGCAAGCAAGCTAAAACTTAGCATTAAAAATCGCACATTGTACTGTAAATAAAAGGCTGCAGGTGAGAAATATACAAAACAAACTCTATATGGCAATTGCCACAAATAAGCCTGTGAGCTCATGAATGCTGGCTTAGAAAAGGCAGCATGCAAGTGGCATGACAAGCTCAGGGGACACCTGCTATTCTAACCCTCTATCTGTGATAAAAGAAAGAATTAATAATAGACTGCACTAAAGGAGAATAAAAGCCAGAAAGGAACCCATTCAAGTTCTCCTACACAGAGACCCCCTGGTCCAAAGGTAATATAATAATAGCTTGATGTCCAGGCATTACCAATGGATAACTCAGTTCTGGTTCCACCAGGCTGCTCTGAACTGCTCTCTGATTTCTTTATGCTTTCATTCTCCCAACTACCAAAACAACAACAGTTTCCATCTACTTCACACTGTCATGAAATTAGTCATTTATCTTTCATCTTTGACCAGACCTAGTGACAGAATCCAGAGGGGCTGTGCCAGATGGAACATTACCTTGGGTTTTTGTGTCCAATTTCTCTATCAAAATTTCTGCTGTTCACAACTTCCGATTTCCACTCTGTATCTAAACAGAATGATACAAAGGTTGAGGAAAAGACACTCAAATCTTAATTACTGAAGACACCTCACAATCAATTAACCAGTTCTAAGTTACCCTTCTAGTAATACTGTTTACATCAAGTTATGTGTGTGATTGTCTGTGCTGATACTTAGATCCATCCTTCTAGCATATAAACAGGGAATGGTGGGATTTAGGAGAAAAAAGGGATTTTAGGGGATAAAGTTGTAATTCAATTTTGCTCAGCTTTGCTGTTGGCATCTTCCACAATTCCTGGCTCCACTCTTTGGGAATAATCTGGTTTTGTGAGGAAAGACTGTGAGCTCTGCTGGCGAGAGTTGCAGAGAGAAACCACCAAATACAGAGTGTAAGCCCATCCCCAGCCCCTGCACCACTCACTGCCCCATCAAAGGAGTGAGTGTAACCTGTGGCAATAACAAGGGGCAGGGGGCAAAGGGAGAGGAGTCTAGAGTGAACTTGAGCCTGGGAAAGGGTGAGAGCAAATGTGTTTTGCCAACACTCAAGTCAGCAACTAGTTTATTGTCAATTAAAATAAATATTTAAGTTAAATTTGCCCAAGTAAAGTCTGTTTTGCCCATGACAGTAATTGGAAAGCCATACAAGTTCTCTAATTCTTGTTCTCCCCAAGCAAGAAGCTGTGTTGCTCCTTGGCTAACAGTCAAGGCTAAGCCACCACAGCTAATAATAATTACCAGGCATTTACTGGACAGAATCCATCAACCTTCAGAAGGCAGCTGGTTTTTGAAATGGCATTTCTTTTTGTTCCCTGTCACTGTTTTTCACAGCTCACAACCACTAGCTTTGCTCCTTAGGTACCTCCATGCTGCAGGGTCCAATGCTTCACTGAGCTGGGTATTTCTTTGTGATCACACCCAGAAACTGCTGCACGCCCACGCTACACATCCATGTGCTTTAATCAGAGATAAACGAAGCACAGAGAGCAATCTTCAGAAATATGATGACGCAGAGCATTTTCCTGCCCCTGGGTAGATCAGAATATCATGCTCAGTTCTTCTCCTGCCAAAAAACCCTTTGGCAAAAGCCACAGTGCACATCAGAAGGTGATGGTGGTTTTCATTAGCTGGTATCAACACATAAACAAGCTCTCAACAGGCTCCCTTACAGGCTGGAGCTACACTGCTCTTCCCTGTCTATTCTCTGCTGCTCACAGCTGACATATGGCCAGTTACTTCACATTTTTTCCTTTCTTTCCCAAGAATAAAATACAGGCCTTACAAAAAAATAATTAAAAAAAAATCAAAATCCACACACATAAAAACCCAAGTTACAAACATAAAAGAAAAAGGGACTTTCTGATGATCAACTTACTGTATGAATACCTTGTCTCTTTCTTAATCTCACCATTCTCTTCATATTCCCTGCAGAGAAAAGGGGTTGGGATGAGAACCAAAACAGTGCACACACACCCCTGCTCAGGGCAGAATACACTTTACAAATGAAATGCACAGACAGATCACTGGCAACACAAACTTACCTGTACACGTAACCTAACTCTTCTCTGAACTACCTGTTCTGAAGACAGAGATTTTCTGTACCAGGAGAAAACTACACACAAATGCTGAACAGCCACAACCCCTTTATTCTCATGTTTCCAACAAGGAGGTGTTGATGAGATCAGTGAGGAACAACCAGTATTAAAGACAGTGAGATAAGCAGACCTAAATCAAGTCTTTTACAGATGCTGGACCATAAGCAAGCTAAAACTGAAAAATTATTTTTCACACCTTCACAACCTCTTATTTTTGTGACATGAAAGACATTTGGAACATGAATTCTGTGCAGTCACACCCACCTAATAGCTAATAACTTTCATACTACCATCAGTGGAATTATTAGTAACAGCAGAAATGTTTTCCCTATTTGGTTTGCAACTTTTAGAAGAGTAAACATCTCAATACAGTTTTGTAAATTGCCTTGGAAAGGTACAAAGCCTGCAATATTGCCTATTATGGACTAATCTGACTGTTACTCAAGCAACTAAAATTTGCATTTTACTTTCACAGTTAGAAATTAATGTTGTCTATTGATTATTAAAGATAAGGGGTAGCAAAGTCTTCCAAGAATAAAGAAGTCGTGTCTTGGTTTGCTTAAGTATTTCAATTTGCACAAGTATGAAGTACTAAAGAAATTAAGAAATTGAATGAAGTTAAACAAAATCAGGAAGTGGAAACATTTGATAAAAGGCCTTGGATGTTACTCAAATTTTATCAGATGCAAATTCTGTAGCACTGACCATCTATGAGACCTGGCACCTCCACGAAAACAGAAGTAATTACCTAAAAAACATATAAATAATTCAAGAGCCATAGAATTCTCCTGCTGTAGAGAGATTTTGGGGATTTTTTTGATTTGTGTATGGGGTGGGGAAAAAAAAAATCATTATAGGATCCTGTTAATACAAGAGCTTCATAAACTATTTCTAAAGATTAGTTTCACTTACTTGGAATCTTCATATTCTACCCACTGGTACATTTCCACACTACGTTTAAGTTTGACAGCCTGGATGGAGAGTCCATAGCTGGGGTCAAACAAAGGCTATGAGAAAGTTAAAGAAAATACAAGTCAGTATAAATGCTGTACCTCATAAATTCAAACACTATACTTTTATTGTCAAACCCATTTACCTCCCTGTACACAGCTAGCACTATGTTACCCACATTTGAATACAGTATAAAGGTTGGGTGATACCCAGCAATGCTTACAGAGGAAGAGAAAAGATACACGTCTTCTCCTGGATATCAAACATGACTTTAATTGGCAAAGACTTTTCCTTTCCTCCAAGCTTGAAATATTCATATCTTCAAGGTACTATTTTATTTACCTTAGATGTACTCAGAGCACCTGACAAGTGCACCAGTCTCCCTTCATTCTGCTGGGAGATACTGTGGATGCTATCAAGAGGGACCACAAGAGAAAGTCCCTCATCAAGTGATTTGGCTGTCCTTAAAGCTCGTCCCTGCAATCAAGAAAACAAAATCAAACTGTGAAGAATCACTGGCACAACAAGATTTTGTGAAAATGTTAGAAGACATAAATTATTCCTACAAGAGTCCAAAGCTCTTCACCTCTTACTTTGTTCATCATTCATGAATAACTGCAAAAAGGATACAAATTATGGTCCTTTTTCCACAGACCCAGGAGACTTCTTGGCAAAAGTTTTCTCTACCTTACCATCATATCATGGTATGCTTTTTTTTTGCAAAGTCATCAAATTTGGGAGTAGTTCTTTTTCCTCTTGCAGAGGTATAAAAGGAAGTTTTAGGTGAAAACTCACAAAATTATGCTCCCCCACTCCAAAACTGCCAAAGCCTGTAGGTTTGCAATGGTAGGGTGCTTATTTTTTTAAATCTGCTTAATTTTTTTGAATCTAAAGCGAAGACATAAAATAACACTGAGAATAAATGAATAAATAACACTCTTAGTTTTGCAACATGGGGTATAATATAAATTCCTTTAACACAATGGTAACAACACTAGAAATTAGGGCCCTTTGTTATCCCAAGAAAAGACAGAAGGCTGGAATGTGGCTGGTTCATGCAATCCCCTTACAATAATACCCCAGACTGTTTCTTCATCAGTCTCTCACCTCTCCCCACACACTGCTACTGTCTCTACCACACTCAGTTCCATAGAAATACTATCTGTGGCCCTGTGATTTCACTCTTCTGTTATATCCCTAGCATAAGCACTAGGCTTTCCAGACATAAACTCCTCTTCTCATGGATGAAATAATAAAGCTGTGTACAAACACCGACAACACTTACTTCATTGGTGAAAAGAAGGTAGAAAGCCAGAAGAAATGTCACAAGTCCCATCAACATGCCTCCAGAAGTCTCACTGAGCCTCTCCAGGAATCCTGGTTTGGACTCACTTGTGATTTTAACATGCTCTTTTCTGCTGCCAGTGTCAGAGAACTGTTGGAAATAAACCAAAAATGCAATATTGGTGTGAAAGGGGAAAGCATTCAGTTTCAAAACAAGTCTGTTTGCTTTGTTAATACTGCTGATCTACAGAGTAGCACCTTTTGCTTTGGACCAAAATTTGCCAACACTTGTTAAATGACTCATCACACTTTTGATATCAGGAATACAGTCAATAAATGAAACTCTATTCTCATGGAGAAAAAAACCGATTTCTATTACAGTGCTTTAACATGTTGCTTCAAGCTTTTTCCAGTCTAAATTCTGTATTTGGTGTCCACACCCTGCACTCAGGCCATGACAAAGTAATAGTCCTGAATTCCAGAACAGCTGAAACATCGCTATAAATAACACGTTACACTTCACCTCACCAGCGACAGAGCGCCTGCATACTTCAAAATAGTTACATCCAGGGCAGCAAAAAGCGAAAGCTTAAAACAAAATCGCTGTTGCTGTCCTAGGAAGGGCCAGGCGGCAACACGAGAGCCCAGGTGTTCATCTGCGGCTACGCGGGCTGTGGGGGATTACACGGATGCAAATTTCGATGAGAACACCACGCAGGCAGGGAGGGGATGGGGCTCCTCTGGAGATGCCCGGGGGCTGCGACCTGCACAGGGCACCTCGGGGTGGGGCCGGGCGGCCGGTGCGAGCAGCACTTACATTCCTCGACATCTTGAGCTCCTCGACCGCCTCCGGGAACCACCACAGGGAGACCGCAAGACCCGGGCCCCGCTGCGCCTCAGGGCGAGCCGAGCCGAGCCGAGCCGAGCCGAGCCGAGCCGCTCCCCGAGCCCAGCCGCTGCCCGCCCGCACCGGCGCACGCCGGGACGGGTAGTTCTCCTTCCTTCCTTCCCTCCCTCGGGGTGGGCGGGATCTGCAGCGCGGCGGGGCCGGCCTTCCCTCCCGCCCGGCCGGCGGGAGGTGCGTCAGCGGCCGCGGGCGGGCCCGGAAGGCGCGTCCGGCGGGGGGTGAGCGCGGAGCGGCGCGGCGCGGCGGCGCTGCCCGGGGGCGGTGCGGCGGGAGCGGAGCGGAGCGGCGGGGCCAGGGCGCGGCGCGCTGCGGGGGAAGGCACCGGCCGGCTCCGCCATGTCCTACTGCAGGCAGGAAGGTGCGCGCCCCCCAGTCCTCCCAATGTCACCCTGAGGCGGCCGGCGGGGTGCTGGGGGCGCCGCGGGGGGACCGCCCGCTCCCTGCGGCCCGGGAGGGGAAGGCGCAGGCAGAGGGGGAGCCGAGGCGCGGAAGGCGCGTGTGGGGCGGGGACAGCGCTGCCTCGCCGCCCTTCCGCCGACCTTTCCCGTCGCGGAGGGCGGGAAGCGCCGCGGGGCCATGAGGGACGCGGAGCCATGAGGCGGTGAGG